>CM073735.1:120231854-121431854 GCA_037113605.1 Calophaca sinica
CAAGCATCTATTACCATAAAGAAAAATTATTAATCAAAATGAACTGTACTTATTTGTAACTAGTCACCGTTACAACATACAAACCACTAAAAACAAAGTGTCTCCTTTTTGACAATTTGGGCTTGCATTGTACCTCAAGAGAGTACCTAATTACCATAGGCATAGCTGGAAATTAAATTGGTCCATCACTCAGTTCAAGCTTCCTAACTACAAAGAACATAAATGCTTGATTGCAACACTTATTTTGGAGAGATATGATGTGATGTACAGTGGAGAATACGAAAGGCAACAAAACAATACTATTAGCTAGCAACAAGAATTAACAACATTCTAAGAAAGGAATATAAATAATTACAAACACATATAAATGACATCATTTTTCTTTTCTTTTTCCCCGTTAATTAAGGTATTGAGTTCATGCGAGTTGAGGTTATCATTTCGCTACCCTTCATATTTTGTGGTCCCTTCCCTTGTTGGCCTCTCGATCAGAATTTTAATTTGCTGCATATATCTACTATCTGTACAAATTGTCACAAAATTATTATTAGAAAATTAATATTCATCAATCACAAAATTATCAATTTGATCCGCTGTCGCGCACGAGTCAAAACAAATAAAATAAGAATGTAGTAACAAGGCAGTTAACCTTGATGTTTCGGTCCATAGGTAGCAAGCCTTCATAAAAATACTGGATGAGCAGCTGTTCAGAAATCTGATGGTGAGGGCAGCTTGCACACAACTTCTTAAATCTCTCCCAGTATTCATGTAAAGACTCAGTGGAGTTCTGCCTGATACCACATATCTCTTTTCTGATTGAAGCAGCTCTGGATGCAGGAAAGAACTTCTCTAGGAACAATTTTTTGAAGTCATTCCAATTTTCAACAGAACCTGGTTGGAGGTAATACAACCAATCCTTGGCTGCATCTTGGAGTGAGAAGGGAAAGGCCCTCAGTTTAGTGTGCTCCTCTCTAATAGAGTAGTGTTATATGTAGCGACAGATTTTTCTAACGAATTTCGTGAATGACATGTGTTCGGATTTTTCTCACATAAAACAATTATTTGTTTCTAAAAACAGAGAGTAAATACCCAAATTATTCGTAACAAAAATCACGAGAACTAATTTAGTCCCTGAAAAATAAAAAATATTAATTTGGTCTTTAAAAATATTAATTGTGAGTCAAATTAGTCTTTGATAGAGACTAACATGCTCCTAAAATTATCCTAAAAATGATTAATTTGACTAACATTTGAGATTTTTAAGGACTAAATTGTTATTTTTCATTTCTCAGGGACTAAATTGGTCTCTGTAATTTTTTGAATCTAAATTATAAGAGTAAATACCCAAATTGGCTCTCGACAAAAATTACAGAGACCAATTTAGTCCCTAAAAAATAAAGAATACTAAATTAGTCATTAAAAATTTCAATTATTGGTCAAATTAGTCTTTTTTAGGATAATTTTTTGCTATATTTTAGTCTCTATCAAGGACTAATTTGACCCATATTTAAGATTTTTAAAAACTAAATTGTTATTTTTTATTTTTTAAGGACTAAATTGATCTCGGTAATTTTGGTTAGAGACCAATTTGTGTGTTTACTCAAATTTGTGTGTTTACTCAAATTGAAATCGTTATCGTTTGCAATGCAGTGGCTCGCGATATTCAGCATTACTCTTATTAATATTCAATTTAGTTGTTTTTAATTTATAAAATTTAATAACCAAAACAATTAAAAAATAAACTAAAGTATTAAAAATTAAAAACACGTATATAGTAAAATTATAATTACAAGTAAACAAATTCAATGTTCACTATTTGATTTGTGTAATGTAATAGTAAATATCATAATTATTATCCAACAATTCATTATAATTAAAATTTACCTTTATTTCACTGTAGAAGCTAACGTGTATTCGGACTGATTTGAAGAAAATTACACATAATGCTATACTCAATTGGATCGGCTTAGAAAACACACGAACGTATTTTATTTTTTTGATAAAATATTATTCCTTTTTTGACAAAAAATTATTCCTTGTAATGTAAAACCCAAGAAAACATTTTCACCAAAAAAAAAAAATCCAAGAAAACACCAATTATTATAAAAATTACTATTCTGCAAGTCTTACAAAGCAAGTCACTGAAAGTTCTACAAATTGAATAAGTAACCGCAAGTCACAGCAATTCACGTTAGTCCAATTAAAAGTAATATGTTAGACAAAAAAGGGCAGACAAGAATGGAACACATGTGTTGAGGATAGAGTGCCGCCTTTGACCTGCATGCAAGGGTTTGATGCTAACGTCGTTGTGCCTGCCATTCACCATGGTCGGCCTTCCGACGTAAGCTTGATCGCGCTTCAGACCCCCTCCCCTCCTCCAGCGCCGTCGCACACTTTCTCCGGTCCAGTGCACTGCTCTTCAGCCCCAATGCCATCTTCTTCTTCACGCGATACATCGTGATCCCACGTACGACGCCCTGCATGGATGTGCTGCAACCTAACAAGGATGCGTCGGCCATCATCTGCCCTTGGTCATTCCTTGGCCCTGCTTCTCCATCTCCAGCGCACTCCTCCTCCTCTCCTTCTTCGTCCGTTTCGCCTACACAGAAGAAAACCTTTGCACATGCGCTGAATAACTCGTTCGATTTACCACTGAGTGCTCTCCCCAAACCGAGTCTCAAAGGTGACGCATTGACCATTCGTATCTCCGCGGATGAATACTTGGCAGGTGTTGCAGATTGTCGATGGTAGAATCATCCTTTCAAAGGGTGACACTCCTCTAAAAACCATGGAGCTTCGTTCAAAATTGGTGAAGCTATGGAAACCGATAGGTGCAGCCTCTATGTTGCCTATTCTATAGTTTGGGAACAAAAGCATATTTTTATGTCTGCTATTCTTGGAGCTCCATCCTCAACACTTGTGTTCCATAGGTGTTGAATATGAGAAGATCCCACCATTCTCTCTTAGTTAACTCTGGCTCTCTCACGCCTATGTCTAGTCTCAGATCTTGTGCGACACCGACACATGTGCTTTATGCAGATGATATAATAGTTTTCTGTAAAGCAACAAAAAAGAACATGTCTGCTTTGATGGCTTTATTTCATGATTATGGTGCAGCTTCTGGCCAACACCTCAGCTTGGGTAAGTGTAAGTTTTTTGCACGCTCCATGTCCTCATCTAGGATTCGGGATCTGAGTGCTTTTTTGGGTTTCTCAGCTGGTGAGCTTCCTTTCAACTATGTAGGTGTTCCTTTATTTAGATGAAAGCCTAGAACTGTTCACTTACAACCTATTGCAGATAAAATTAAAGCCAAGCTCTCTTCATGGAAGGGCTCGTTGTTATCTATCATGGGCAGAGTCCAATTAGTCAAATCTATTATTCATGGTATGCTAATTTATAGCTTTCATATTTTTGCTTGGCCGGTATCTCTTTAACAGGTAAGTTCTCTAAAGGGGTTGCTTCTTCTTCTATGGAGGAGTTTTGTATTCTCAAAGCCTTTGCAGTTGATTGTCATGCTCCTAAGGCCCCCTCTATCATTCATGTTAATTGGCATGCCCCCATTTGTGGTTGGATGAAATGCAAAACGGATGGGGCGTCCAGAGCCAATCCTGGCTTAGCGGCTTCTGGGGCCATTTTTCGAGACTCTAGTGGCGCCATTGCTGGGTGTTTCTCCGACTTCTGAGGAGTATCCTCCTCTCTTCATGCCGAATTGGTCGCCACCATGAAAGCTATTGAGATTGCTTTTGATAAGGAGATGGTGGAAACTTTGGCTGGAATGTGACTTTACGCTGGTTGTCCAGGCTTTTAAAAATTCGGATTTGGTTCCCTGGCGTCTCAAGGGTAGATGGAGGAATTGTTTATGTCTTACTCATCAGATGCAGTTTCAGGCCTTACACATTTTTCGCGAAGGTAATACTTGCGCGGACAAGCTTACTTCTTATGGCATTTTTAGTCACTGTTTCACCTGATGGGATCTAGCCCCCAATTTTATCCGAGAAGATTTTTTTCGTAATAGATTTAATCTCCCCTTTTCCGCTTTAGATGATTCTTTCAATGGGTTTCGGACTCGTCCCTCCATGCTTGCTTTGTTTTTCGCTTTTTCCCTCTCTTGTTAGCTTTGAGGTGCTGCTGATGATTGTTAGGGGTTGTGGTGCTAACATAGTTGGGATTGCCTCTCCTATTGTGATGTTTTTGCACTTTATTTTGCTTACGAAAATAGGTGGTTTGTTTATGCAGTTACAGTCTCTTGTATTCTTCTATGGGCTTTAGTCTAATCCCCCATGTCTTCTTTTTATTCTCTTTTTCCATTTTTCGAATAAACATAGGTGAGCGTACTCTTTTTTCTTCTTGATGTTTTTTTTCCTAAGGAGAGTTTTGCATCAGAAGGTTTTAAAGAGGCTCCTTTCCTGTTTTTGCCTTAAAAAAAAAAGGTAGGATGTTCCGCATCAGTGATCCATAAGCTCCTTTATAAGGTACTCTTTAGAGCTTATAAAAATAAACTATAAACAACTTACGGGAGTGACATAAGCTCTTTTCATAAGATTTCTCAAACACCTTTACAAGTTCTTATGTAAGTAGATAAACTCAAATAAGCTGATCATAAGTCAATCCAAATAGGATATAGATATGTCTCGCAAAAGTCATCTTTCTTTTTATTTTTTTCATTTAAGATATATAATATTATATTTATAATTTTAATTAAATATTAATAACAATAACTCTAATTATTATTGATTTTCTTTTTAACATATCAGTATAAAATACTTGGAATTTATACATAGAAGTATAACGAATAAATTCGTAATTAAGTTAATTTACTGGACTTCAAAATCATATTTCAAAATGAGATAGTTTAGCAAAAGTAATTTTATTTAGTTAGATCCAAAAATATATTAAATATTTAAGGGTGTTACAAAATGATGGTACGGTGAATAAAATAGTATATATAAATGTGTGTGTATATATATATAATTATAATAGGAATATCAATTGATAAATGTTTTGACCAACCCCATCATAATATATTTTTCTTAACAATTTTATAGGGCAGTCAACATTATTTAATTTGAAAATTATATCTATATATATAATGCATGTACAATATCATATATATATATATATATATATATAACCATAAAATAAAATTAGTTGACTACTGGAAAAGAAGTCCTAATTATAATAGGAATATCAATTGATAAATGTTTTGACCAAGTCCATTATAATATATTTTTCTTAACACTTTTATAGGGCAGTCAACATTATTTAATTTGTAAATTATATCTATATATATATATATAATGCATGTACAATATTATATATATATATATATATATATATATATACACATAAAATAAAATTAGTTGACTACTAGAAAAGAAGTCCTAATTAATAGGAATATCAATTGATAAAAGTTTTGACCAAGCCCATTATAATATATTTTTCTTAACACTTTAATAGTGCAGTCAACATTATTTAATTTGTAAATTATATTTCTATATAATGCATGTACAATATCATATTTTTTATGCATCAATAAAAAATACTCAGTGGTTACAATTTATATCTATATAAACACATGTCAAAACAATATGTTCTATGAAGAAGATGGATATTGCAAGGAATTCTGCTCTCAAATTGGCATTCTTCATGGCTTTCTTTATTATTACATCAGGTCTAAAGTGAATTGAGAAAATTTTCTATACATCACGTTGTAATGTTTCACTTCAAATATATAGTTTATCCTTCTGCTCTACATGTTACATACAATGTTGTTTATATGTTCATGATGTTTGTGTATGCAGATATATGCACGAAAGAAGCAATGGGAATCAGTGTGGGATCGCCTTGTGAGAAAGATACAGAATGCAACACACTAGATTGCGGATTGACAGCTTTTTCAGTTTGTTTTCAAAACGAGTGTTGGTGTGATTCAATCAAGTTGAGTCATAGAATATTGTGATGCAATCAAATGTATGGATGAGAGTAATATACAAAAGATCAAACAAAATATATAAGGAACGATTATTGCATCATATTCTGTATTTGTATCTTATGATAATTAGATAAAACTTTTTAACATTTTGTTTTATCTTTTATGACTGTTACAGCCATGCATATCTTTAAAATATTTTTTACGATAAATTAAATAAACTATTTGAAAGATTATGTTTCACTAATCCTTTAATTTCAAAAAGATTGCAGTTGTAACTGCTAATAAATTAAAGGTCACATGGAATCACAATTCTAGTTATTTTCCGATATAACGAGTAAGGATATAATTGTGATCACCCAGTTTTTTCCCATTGAGATAACTCTTTTAACTAAATAAATAAATAAGTAGGAGTATTACCAGGTGAGGAGGAAGAAATCTCAATTGTTGAAAATGAAAGAGTAGAATAGAACTTTCAAAAGATCGAACAAAATAAGGAATGCATATTGCATCATATTTTGTATTCAAATATTGTGAAAGTTGGATAAAAGTTTTTAACATATTTTGAATCTTTTGTGATTGATACATCGATATTTTTAAATTAAATATTTTTTTTTACAATAAATTAAATAAATTGTTTGAAAGTTCCTCTCGATCAGCTCCTCATCCTTTTCATCCCAAGCAACCCTCATCTGTATCAATATAAGACATTATTAAACATAATTGAAATTTACGAAAATAAAAAAATAATATGCAATAAAATAAAAATTACAACTTACTCCAAAAGATCTCAACAAATGGTCCCGCTCCTCCTCCTTCAGCTTCCCCCAAGTGCGCCAAAACTCATGGTAATTCTCCTCAATTGTTCCTGTGATAGCTGTCGCAGTTGGCTTTGAGGGAAGGAACATGAACAATAAAAACATGTTAAATAAAAAAAAATATATACATGTAAATTATTAATAACTCGACAAAAAAAAATGTAAATAATTACCCTTTACCAGCAGGCCTGATAACAACTCGACCATCATGCAGCATATGAAGAACCTCGACGACCTCCTCCTGCTCAACCTCCTGCTTCTCTCCGTCCTACTCAACATCAGTCTGATTAGGTGTATGGCCCGTACTATACTCATAGTCGGACTGATGAGCATCGGGCACCGGATCAGGCAGAACATGGGAACTCGAAGCGCCATGTGGCTGCTGAAACCCCGGGTTGTGGATCATGTGAATGTGAGGCAAAGGGGGTGTCGGTACCGAACGTACCTGAGTTTGTGTAGCTGGTGCAAAAGGTGCAGGAGGCTGTGTAGGTGCAAGAGGTGTAGGAGGCTATCTCTGCATAGATGTACAGGGACGACATGTAGATGACAACATCAAAAATCCAGTAGGGTCAAGCCTAACAATGGTCGGCATCCGACGACGGCGGCGGTCGATGGCGATGCCCTTCCCCTTCCATTTACCACCAGTGGGTGGTCTGGGGAGGGCGGATCTTGAACCTTCCGATGCCATATATGTCTATAGAGCAATTCAACACAGGGAACTTCTAGGCTGTGTAATGCAGATGATGTCATACGAAGGATATGAAACATTAGGGAGTGCAAATGAAACATTGGAATGGGTTAATTTGTCAGAGGTATATCTGATAATCGACATCGTGGCAAAATTTTTGTACTCTGTTATGATTTATCCACTGGCAATAATTTTTCATTGTGAAACTATGATTATAAAAATGATTGTGACTGGTTTAAGAAACTTGAAATGGAAATTAAGTAGTAAGAAAACAGGGAGAGGTTCAAGTTCTTTTGACTTACCCTTTCCAAAAAACAAAGGAGTGCTGACAATGTTCCACGTCACTATAGATCATAGACTCATAGTTACAGAATTAGCTTATATCCTGAGAACCGTAAATTGGTATTTGTGTACCAATTAGCAGTACTTTTTCGTACTGGTTCTTGACAACTCTCCATGGAATTCTTAGACAAGACGAACCAGTGGATGAAAACTCTAGTTTTGGTTTTCAGAAAAATCAGAACAAGGGGAGAACAGGGACGTTGAAAGGAATATAAAGGACATGAGTGGGAAAGAGGAATCATTGATTAGAGGAACCACATGGGAGACAGAGAGTAAGTTAAACGGTATCCATAGCAATGGATTGATTAGAGGAGGCATTGATTAGAGGAATTGCAGCAGTTTTTGTAAATTGTTAAATGGCCTCGTGGGTAGGAAACACTAAAGCCGCGTGCCTTGTTGATTCGACAAAAGAAAAACTATCTCCACGTGTCCTTTTGTTTAGTAAAGAAAAGTAGAATTTTAGTAACTGGATTAAATCAAATACCTAGACCGTTTATTTCCTTTAGATGTCCTCTTTTTAATTTTATACTATATTATAAAAAACTAAAATGAGATTACCAAAAAAAACTAAAATATTGTCCAATCACTTCTTTTATTGATGATAATGATAATATTATATTTTTCAGCAAACAATTTATAGTTTTTAATTAAATAAAAATATTTTATCAGTATTACACCTATTATTATATTAGAAAGTATATGAACCTAAATGTACCAACTATGTATACCCCTCATGTGCTGAATTCTTGGTAAGTAGCGTACCGCGTACCACATACCTGTACCACATACCAAGAGAATTACGAACTTGGTGACTATGCTCTAGATAAAGGTTTCTAGTCTTCTGATGAGCCCTAAAAGTGATTTTCCTTATATGTGGAAGCAAAAAGTTCATTTTATCACCAAAATAAGATTTAACTATAATGAATATTTCATATCTTAGAAGCAAATAATTTAAATTGCTAAAATAATCTATAATATTATTTATGAAGTAAATAAGTCCATGTTTTGTAATGGTTTACTTTTTAGATTTTAGAATATCTAAAAAGATTGAAAACAATTTGTAATTTAATATCTTTGACGGAGTTCTGAAGTGGTTTTAATGTCTTTGGGTGTGTGTTAATAATAAGGAAATATAGGATTTCCTTTCTTTTTTGTAAAAAGATTATGAAGTCTGCTAAAATTTTATTATTTGGGACCTTTTCTACAATTATTAAAATTAAGACCGAAAAGTCTAGCACTTTCATTTGTATCTATCAGCCTTGGATTTCGTCCATGTTTCCTTTAGTTCCTCTAATTTCCTCTATTTCATCCCGAACCGAACACGAAGGTTAACTATGTCAACAGACATTTTAAGGAAGAGACAAGACTAGAGTAGGTTTAGTGGATTCTATTCGCGTCAGGATAGGGGTGATGAGCATTAAAAAAATGCCATTATTTTAATAACAATAAGCAAGAGCTACCAAATCATACTACTGCTTCAGGAGTCACCTTGAAGCTTACACTCTGATATTTGTTAGCCAAAACATACATCACTTCAAAATTCCCTCTGTGGAGAGAATTATGAAGGAAATCAAATAAATATGTCGGTGTGGGGGTCAACAGATAACCCTTTTCCAGCCAATGAGTCAACCGATATTTCATTAGAGTGCATACCTTATTCTCAGAACAATAGAGTGTCCAGGTGCTTGATGCGATGTTTGTCTCGGGCTTGATGTGGCTGATCTCGGTGTGGCGGTCTCGGTGTGATAAGCTAAAAAGGAAAAGAAACAAAAGGTAAAAAAGGGAGTGCACCATTTTGAACCAAAGGAAATCTACCATCCAATTGGATAAGCTTTGAAAGTAAACCATCCAATTCTTTCTGATGACTTAATATGCATGCATTCAAGCTATCAGAAACAAAGATCACTGATAAAGCAACTTAATTGACATTCTAGTAGTTATATTAGTACCCACCAGTCACCACCACCACCAAAAAAAAAATATAAAACAAAAATTGGAAAATATAACAGTAAAACACCCATTTATGGCTCATTTTCTCTTTTATTATGATGAATACAATGAATCAAAAAATATGGTACCAATAAAGAACAAAATCCTACAATAATTCTATATACTGGTACCAACACAGCAGTCAATGAAAACCTCAAACCTTAAAGTATTACCCCGTAATCCTGTATATACTATTAAAGAAATAGAAGAATAACCAAACGAAAATAGAATAGAAATACTTGAATGCGAAGGTATAATCTACGAATATAGAAATCTTTGAGTCCTAAACAGATCGGTGCGTAACCCTATTTTGTAAGAAGCAATGCACTTGTAGATATTAATATCAATCAATAAAATAAAATAAAAAATAATTGAAAAAGAATGGGAAACGAGACCTGAATATTGTTGGAGCTGCACAAGTCGAAAAACGCACTTGACCGAAAGCGAAGAGTAAGCCGTAGTTGAAATCGCTATGGCCTTAGTACAATCCCTGCCCCACCCTCACCAATTGAGTCTACACCAAACTGGCAAGTAAATTGCTCAAACAATCAAGCTGAGCACAATTTTGGATGAAATCAAACATTAATCAAAAGTTATATAACTAAAATTGAGGCAAAACATAATCACAAGTGAAATACAACAGTTAGAAATCCGAAAATTTAAATATACTCAATGTTGTGACTCGAAAACCATCCTTCCTGGCCCCTTAGTAGTAGTTAAGTTTAACAACCAAACTGTCGAGAACCTAGATGCATATACAGCTGTTAGCTTGCTATGCAGGAGGCCTCAAATGAAGACTGATAATAGAATTTCAGCATTTAGTCATAATTCTGATTGATTTCACATCAAATGATTATAAAGTCTCACACAAACTTGCAGAATTATCTTAATTACTAACAAAAGAGATTTTTGGCTGACCAAGCATAAAATACAAAACTCCAACCTCACCCTCCAAGTAGTTACTAGTTATAGCAGTTCCTATTAAATCTTCCAAAAACTACAGGGAACTTGATCACATTGAGGCATTGGAAAATTGAACTGAACCAACAAGTGAATACCCCCAAACCTATTAAAATTCGAGTTTTTTTTTATAATATCCAATATTTCAGTAATTAAACCAAAAATCCTATAAAAAAGGAAAAGATTGAAACTTTGAGTTACCTTTAGACGTAGCAGAATCATGGTGGAAAACCAGATGCAATTTTTAGCAGCGGCAGCAAGGTCACCAGAGGAGGGGGTTTAGGGGGACCAGGAGACGGCGGAGACGGGGGAGGAGTGATCGGAGGAAAGCTCAAAGAATTGACGGAAAATGGGGCCGATGCGGGTTTGGCGGGTGGAGAGAGGAAAAGGGAAGTGAGTGATGACGAGGATGGAAGACGGTTGTGAGAGTACTCGCAGCGGTGGCCGACGGAGGAGAGAGTGCTCGCAGTGAGGGTTTCACAGAAAGGGAGAAAGAGATGAGAGAGTACTGAGGGTTCTGAACAGTGAAGGGGGGAGAAGGTTGTCTTCTGCTTAATTACGAAGCATACCGACGACCATATTTATTTACCGACGGCTCCAGACCGTCGTTACACAACGCAGCATTACCGACGGGTACTTTTTGAATATTGACAGGCAACAACGTCGATATTCGAAAACAAGCGGGAATCTGACCTGTTGTCGCGCGGGTACCGACGACTTTAACCGTCAGTAAAGGGAAACCGTCTTACGCTGATCGTTACCGACGGCATAGGCCGTCGATAATGATCAGCGTAAGATGCTTTGCCTTTACAGACGGTTAAAGCCGTCGGAAATACCGCATTTTTTGCGACGGAACATGGCCGTCGGTACCCGCGCTTTTTCTTGTAGTGTAAGTTTCTAACCCCCTTTGGAAAATGAGGATTAAAAAACTAAACTTTGGTTTTTTGAATGTTATGTAAATTCCTTTACTAATATGTGATTGATATAGGTAGTTAGGGATTAGGATTTTGAATAGTTCATAAATTTAGATGCCCCCCCCCCCAAAAAACAAAACAAAAACTTTGTTGGTGATGATCTCTAGCAGAAGCTTATTATTTTTTCCCTTTTTTTAAATAATAGAAAAAACAAAGGGGCTTACTAATTTGTGAGATTCTTTCCTTTTTAGTATCAAATTTCACAGTTCTAAACTTCTAATGGCATTTAATAATATCAACAGTTGCCATTGGATTTCCTATTCAAAAGAAAAGCTGAGTCAGTTAACTATTTTGGTTTATGAGGAATGAGATCTTAAAATTTACATGTTTTCAGTATAAAGGGTCAAGTTGAGGAATGCTAAGAAAATGGGGAGGAAGGGAAATTGGTTTTCCACTGTGAAAAAAGCTCTCAGCCCTGAGTCAAAAGAGAAGAAAGACCAGGTTTGGATTTAAAATTTATATTTAACCCATCTCTTTAATCTGGGATGTTTCTTATAGTGTTAGCAAATCGCTTTGCAGGTTTGAGTGGATCAAAGAAGAAATGGTTTGGGAAGCAAAAATTGCAGACTCCAGACTCACACTCACACTCAGAAACTGATAAAGCACCTCCTCTTCCTCCACCCGAGGAGATTATTTTGACTCATGTTGAAAATGAAAACTATCATGATCATGTTGAAGATGCAACTGCCTTGGATGTTGAGGAATCTGTTCCTGCTGTTCAGAGAGCAAAGGATGAAATGGCAGCAATCAAGATTCAAACAGCTTTTCGGGGATACTTGGCAGTTTTGACAATTTTTATTTAAATCTATAAAAATTATACCATTCATCTGCTTCATATTTATTGTAAATTAATGTTGTTAATGTTTATAGCATGTAGTTGCTGCTTATAGACAATAATGAGGACATGACCTTTAGATGACTTTCTGGCTTTTATTAATTAGAAAACTACAAGTCTAGATTGTAACAGATAACTTACTTAGAAAGTTAGTTAATTCATATCAAAGAGGATGCAGTTTCTTTATTTTTTGGTTGGTAAATTGTATTTCTGGGTTATTGTCAACTTTTAATCTCTCTAAAGGTATTGGCAATGTTGTAAATTGGTCTCTAGCCTTTCAACTATTGATTAGAATAATCTTGGAAAATCTTTTGATCATTTTAGCAAACCAGCCTATCTTTTTAGTTTCCTGTAAAACTATTAATTCAATTTACATGTAGATATCAAACTATAAGAATTTGTATTTTGGCACCAGCCAAAGATAAAAAAGATGGAGTTTAGTATGAGACTGGTGGTTTGATTTGGAATGTTCTTGCCCATCAAATTGTATAAGACTAGTGGTGTCTTCTTTGACTTTTGTTATCTGATTCTAAACTCGTCACCTCTGGCGCCCCCGCACTTTCATAACCATCCTCCGAAGCAATCACAACCTCAACGGAATCACCCTTGCCCCCCTTTTCGGGACAATCTTTCTTAAAGTGGCTTATTTTGTGACAATTAAAGCATTTGTATTTTGCTTTATTTTTTCCCTTAGACTTGGAATTAGACCTAGATTTCTTCCCTTTGTCGTTTCCTCTACTCTCACTTCTTCCTCTCGAGACACTCAAGCCTTCCCCACTATCTTCCACCTTCAAGTCTTGAAGCTTAGTTAGCTCCTTGGTCCTAATGGATGATTGGACCTCCTCCAAGGTAATAGTAGACTCATTCCCATAAAGGAGTGCATCCTTGAAGTGCTCAAAAGATCTAGGCAACAAACTCAATAAGAGTAGAGCTTTATCCTCGTCATCAAGTACAACATCAGTATTCTGTAGGTCATCAATAATTTTGTTGAATTCCGTCAATTGCTCCATAATAGGTTTCGACTCTACCATTCTAAATGAGTAGAGTTGTTGTTTCAGACATAACCGATGTGCCAACGACTTTGTCATGTATAGCGATTCTAACTTTGTCCATATTTCTACCGCGATCTTCTCCCTTGCGACTTCCCTCAAAACCTTGTCTCCTAGACACAAGATAATGGCACTCCTTGCCTTATCTATCATCTTTGTTTTCTCCGCTTGAGATAGGGTGGCAGCCATTTTAGCCTCACCCTTTAAGGCTTCCACACTTTCTGTTGAATTAAGATTGCCTCCATCTTCACTTTCCACAGACCCAAATCATTATTTCCAGAAAATTTCTCGATATCCCATTTAGTACCCATGGTGCACAGTTGAAAGATTTGTTCCGTCCCCACAGACGGCGCCACTTGTTGTGGATTCAACAAGAAAGTGGAACAAATAACAATGGCAAACCAAACTAAACAGTCCAAGCAATCAAAGAATCAAGCAAGAACGAATCTAAAATTCTATGTGCAAGTAAACAACCCCAATAAAATCAAACAACAAAGATAAAAGAGTAGAGGAAATAACACCGGATTGATGACGCAGTTCGGTCACAAAAAATTGACCTACATCTGCGGGAGAGAGCAACCCTCCATTCACTATCAATTGAGTCTTTACAAATGAGAAATACAATTGTTCTTTTCAAAATCCCCTTCCAATTGTTCAAGATGAACAATTCCTAGAGCTCTCACAATCCCAATCTCTCAAACCCTCAATGATACACTCAAGATTCAATAGAGAAAGATTGAATCCTCCCTGTAAGAAACCCTAAGATCCCAAGGTGTTTACAATGTGTGTCCCAACCCTAGAAATCACCCCACAATCGCTTCTCACGAAAACCCAAAGTCTCGTTCGCGATTCTGTAGAGAAATGAATTTATAGCTGTCAAAAAAACCATGAGTGAATCAATTCACTCATTTAATGTGAATCGATTCACAAGCATTAGTTTCCAGCTCCTAGTTAAATGAATGAATCGATTCCTGGTATCAAGTCCCGACAGTTTAATTCGATTCACGGACATGAAATGCAACAGGGAATCGATTCCCACCTGATAGCATTCGACTCCCAGAGTGATTAAAAGCATGAATCGATTCCTTGGAAACAGGAAGCATACTTATCTGGTGAATATCTATCAGGTGCTTGAGACATTCTACCAGATCGTCGTGGTGCAACCGGTACAGGATCAGGTGGCAAATCAACGTCGGGAGGGGGAGTGGGAACATTCTGGCTGCGTTGTCTGACATATGTAATGCCTGGTTTGAAATGTTCTGTAGATTGAGACAGAGTAGAAAATTTGGGAAGAATGGCAATATCATTCAAAGTAGGAGAAAGACAAGGAAACATAAACTGATTATCAAAGAATGTCACATTCTTGGAAATGCGGAAGCGATGGTTAGAAATATCATAACACACGAAACCCTTATGAGAATGACTATACCCCATAAATGCACATTGGACAGATTGTGCTCCAAGATTATGCCTTTCAATCGAAGGTAGGTGAACAAAACATACACACCCAAAAGTATGTAAAGTACTATAATAAGTTGAGTTTTAAAAAAGATGAAAGAAAGGGGAATCCAGATCAATAACCATAGAAGGAAGACAATTGATCGAGAAGATAGTTGTGGATAGAGCCTCCACCCAAAATCTGGATGGACAGAAGCTTGGAGAAGTAATGTGCGTGTCACATCAAGCAAGTGACGATTCTTGCGTTCTGCAATGCCATTTTGTTGAGGGATATTGGGACAAGATCGTTGAGACAAGATGCCCTTTTGTTGTAGGTACCCCTGAAACTCATGAAACATGTACTCACCACTAGAATCAGAGCGAAAGATTTTAATACTGGCTTGAAACTGAGTTTCAACATATGTCATAAATTTCTTAAAAATGGAAAACACATCAGATTTAGATCTAAGAAAGTATATCCAAGTAAAGTGACATAATCATCGATAAATGTGACAAAATATTTATAGTGAGCATGAGAAGCTACATGAGACATACCTCAAACATCAATATGGATCATTTTAAAACAAGTGGAAGCATGATGCGCACTAGAAGAAAAAGGAAGTTTTTTACTTTTAGCCAATTTGCAAACAGAACAGGAAACAGATGCAGTAAAAACGACATATTTATTTCCCAACAAACCAGTTTTAAACAAGTGAGACAAAACAATAGAGTTTGGATGGCTCAATTTTTTATGCAAATCCTCATAGAGATTCAAAACATTATTGCAAACAAAAGATAAATGACTAGAAATAAACTAGAGTGGAAACAATCTTCCCACTTTAGGCCCCTTCGCGATCACCTTCCCCGACACATGCTCCTGCACAAGACAACTAACCCGGGCAAAATTAACATTACAATTGTCATCCACTAATTAACCAATAGACAATAAGTTGGAAGCAAGTCAAGGTGATACAAGCACATTCCGAAATCCAGAGTTTATGTCACCAATATTAGTGATAGAAAGGGTATTACCATCAGCAATTTGAATTTTTTGAGTATCATGATACGGATGTATATTGTGCAAGTATTCAGAGGAACCCGCCATATGATTGGATGCACTAGAATCAAGAAACCATAGACTAGAAACATTAGAAGACTTACCCTGAATGCCCAAGGCTGAAAGTACCATTTGTTGAATCATTTCAGGCTGCAGAGCACCACCATCAGATGCACCATTGGTGGAAGGAAAAGCTGGCGAGCTGGTAGTGGCATGGAATGCCTGCACTGGACGCTGTGTTGGTCTTAGAGGACGCGTGGGACAGTCAGAGATGATATGACCCTGCTGCTTGCAGTAATTGCAAAACTTCTTACTACAACTACGAGCGACATATATAACCCAATTGTTTGCACGAAAAACATTGAACCTGTCCCATATCAAGACCTTTACCTTTACTCAGGGCAGCATATGCAACCGGCACAGGTTCAGAAAGGGCGGCATCATGAGACATGGTTCCTTGGGTAAGTGGGCGTTTCTCTTCTCTAAGAAGTTCACCAACACATGTATCCAAAGAAGGAATATGGTTCCTATTAGTAAAGCACCTCTGACAGCCTCAAACTCTGGACGAAGTTCCATGAGGAATTGATCCCGCTTACTGATGTTGTATACCTCTTGGACAGCTGAGCATGAAGGTTTGGGAACAGCAGCACATAAAATGGCAGTGTTCTGTCCACAAATTCAAAGACAAGAATAATACTCCTGAATAGACTAAGCACTTTGATTGTAATTGGCTATCTCAAGCTCCAACTGAAAATGCTTAGCCGTATTATCCTGATTGTAAATACGCTTCAAATATTCCCACATTTCTTTAGTAGTTGTAAAAGAGCACAAGTTATTGATCATTTGGGGATCAATAGAACTGAGAATCCAAGAAATAATCTAAACATCTTTCACTTCCCACGCATCTAAGGAAGATTTCTCTACCGGTGCTTTAGAGAGCCCATCCAAGTGACCCGATAGTCCCTTCCCTTTGACATACATCTTGAACTGGAATTCCCAAGCAGCATAATTTTTGCCGGTAAAGCGGACAAAGAAGTGGTATTTCTATGGAGTTGTCATGATGGCAGAAGGAAGCGAGGAGCAGTAGCGTCTGGAAACCGAGAAGTTGCGAGTAGAAGAAGGAGCAAGGTCGCACGCAGGAGGGAGGAGCAAGGTCGCGTGTGGAGGAACGAGGTCACAGAACAGAACAATGCAACCTAGTCGCGGGCCACCAAGGGGAAATCGAGTCCAAGAACAAAGAATCGCATGCACAGGTCACGAAATAAAGAAACCAGAGCGCGACAAGGGCAGAGTGCAGAACAAGAACGAAGAAGTAGAAACCGAGATCGCAAAATTTGGATCGTCACGAGACTAATACCATGTCAGGAAAATTGGCTTCTTACATTTTTCCATTGTATTCCTTCTATAAATAATAGAAAGGTAGTGTGACAACCACACCAAAATTGAAATGGAGCCACCAATATTTTATTTTTAAGAAACATTGGAAACCTATTTTTTGAATATTTTTGAATTTAATATGAAAAAAAAAGAAGGTCTTTGAACCAGATTTTGAGCTCGGGAGTTGGTTACGCATAGGGAAGGTATTTGTACCCCTAAAACGCCCATAAAAATGGTACCTTTAATTGTTTGAAAATTGTCTGCCTAAAAAAAATTTAATTTCCCAAAAAGTTTTTAAAAAGAACCATAAAAAGATATAAACATACTAATGACATTGTATAGATACATAAATAATATTGAATAACAACACTTAGAGATACTGACCAACACTAGTACATCTTTAATCCAAAACTTTGGGTTTTTATTGCTTTTATTCAAGAAATCAAAAAAGATAAAAGATCCTAAAAATCTAATTTTTGACTTTTAAGAAATTATTTGGTATAACCAAATCCAATTTCCAGATCTCCCCCTTTTTAACAAATCTTTTTTTTTACTACTGAATATATTTGAATATGTTTAAAAAAGGAAACTTTGACCATATTAATTACTTAGGAAAGATCTAATTTTTATTCTAGAAATCATTTTTCCAATCTTTATATATTTATTCTTACTACATTCAGATTTTAATTTTTAAAGAACAAACGTTTGGTAGTTATAATAATAACGATTCCAATTAACCCTTGGATTTGGCCCCTTTAGAAAGCCAAATCCCATGACTCTGAACTCAGTAGCGCAAGCAGAGAAGACAATAAATAGATCAAGTCGGTCAGAGATTAATAATAACAATCATGCATATATTGAACGGTAGAACATAAGGGAAGGAGAAGGTCAAGTATACATATACTGCAAAATCCAAATCAATGTCCAGAATAATACATTTCAACAAAAATGAAGTAAAAGGATGCTGAGAATTTATACAGAGAGGAATAGGGGAAGAAAAAAAACCTGAACTTCAACGAAGCTATTAATCCAAAAAGAAGATGAAATTA
Source organism: Calophaca sinica (assembly GCA_037113605.1). Classification (NCBI taxonomy): domain Eukaryota; kingdom Viridiplantae; phylum Streptophyta; class Magnoliopsida; order Fabales; family Fabaceae; genus Calophaca; species Calophaca sinica. The sequence continues at coordinate 120,250,356 of CM073735.1, forward strand.
AAAGCCCTAAAAACTCTAATAGTGTTTAAAGAGAAAAGAAAAATTCCGTGACTCTCAGTGCCTTGCTTCTACTTCTTCAGATCTCCAAGTTTCTTGCTTTCAATCTCACTTCCCCCTCTTCCTTGAGAAGGATGGGGTATTTATAGCCTTTATTCTTGACTCAAGTCCCTTGAATCTCGACCTACCCTCTTAGGGACCGTGATTTAGGGGAACAGAGAAGGTGTGGTCGCGGCGCTAATAGGGTTAGGGTTTTCTTGGCGAAGAAGAGATAAGGAGAAGAGAATGGAATAGAAGGTGGTGCGGCTGGTTCTCCAAGGATTAGGGCTTGGTTTTTCTTTGGAAAAGGAGAAGGAGAAGAAGATAAGAGGAGGAGAAAAAATATGAGAGATAGGGGGAGAGGATCGGCGCTGATGAGGGTGAGTGAAAGTGTAAGGGAGAGGGGAATTTTAGGGTTTTATGGGTTGGGTTTAAGAAAAACTGGTTGGGGAGGATTTGGGCTAGGTCCATTTGGCGTTGCGTGAGAGGGCTAGAGGGTGTACGCTATGAAGACACGGGGTGCGAGCAGTTAGGGAAGGGAGAGCGCTACGAGGGTGCACGCCTAAAATGGGGGTGCACGTAGTAACCTGGGCTGGGCGTTGGCTTGTTGTAGTTGGGCCTTGGTGTCCACTAACAGATTTGTTAGTGGCACCCCATGCTTATTTTTTTTTGCATCCCACTTTTTTACTTATTTCTTTTCCATTTTTTGTTCCTTTTTTTTTCTATTCTTTCTCTCTTTTTTCATTCTTATTCTTTTCCTTCTCTTTTTTAATGAGACCAATAATATTATCTATTATTATTACTACTATTAATTTAAAAAAGTTAAAATAAATAATAAAATAAAATAAAAAGGCCAGACAAAATTAGGGTACTACAGGTAGTTACAGGTAATTACAACTCATTAGGACAAATATTCTATTGCCTGATTTATCTAACCTATTCTAGGAAAGCTAATTATTTACAATTAAGGTGTTGTTTCCAAATCAAATCAATTCACGACAATGATACAATCAGATAAGGGAACCATTCCCATGGAAGAGTGATTTCATTCTAAATTATATAACTTCATTGATTCTTTCCTATCAGATAGGTTAGACTTTGTTTGAGATAGCAGGGGTCAAATTGAAACTAGGGTAGCTGGAGGTTGTCAGAAGAGGACACAACAGTGATATGAAATGACTTAAGCGCCCTAATACATGTTGAGTTTATAAGGTTTTAGATAAGAGAGGGGGGAAGAAAAATAATGAAGACTTTGACTAAACACTAACCCGTATTTGTAGTAATACCAAACTCCAAATCCTAACTAAATAAGGGAACTAATCAAGATAATAAATGGACTCCTAATCCTAATTAAATAAAGAAACAAATCATGAAACAAAAAAAAATATGGAAAGCAATCCTAAGAGATAATCTAAGATATTCTAAATTACTCTGAAATACAACCCAAACATTATATGATACTTTCCTTATATTCTAACATGCTTTTACTTGAAAGAGGGCCAAGAAGAAATATGCACAGAAATAAAAATATTATACTGAAGAAATTAAAAAAGATAAAGTGAAGAAAGATTGAGTAGTCAAAGAATTATCTGTTTATCCACTTTGAGGGTATAAATTTGTGAATCCAAGGTTTTGTTTTTTTATCTCAATAGTGGTTTCTGAACTTTCAGGGCCTGTTTGGTGGACAGGGTATAATAGAGACAGGATATGATAGAGAGGTGGATAAAGAAAGGATAAGATATAAACAGGATAAGCTTTTATCATATCCTGTGTTTGGTACGTACTTGATAGCATGCTGGATAGCATTGTATTATCCTATCATGTGTTTGATATGGACCAAATAACGACATGATAGGATATGTGTCATTCACTACAAGAAAACTCAGGATTACTGACGGCCAAAAGTCGTCGGTAACTCAAAAAAGATGTCGGTAAAGTGTATTTTCAGACGGATTACCGATGGCCATAAGCCCGTCGGTAAAACAGGTGTCGCAAATGCTTACCGACAAGCCTTTTTTTACCATCGGTATTACCGACGCGCTAAACCGTCGGTAATGATCCTACGGTACATTCCGACGGGTTAAACCCTTCGGTAGTTTTCCGACGGCCCTGCCCGTCGGTAATGCCGGAAGCTTTTTTCCAACGGCTCAACCTGTCGGTAAAGCCGAATTTATTTTTTTAAATAATTAATTAAATTAATTGATTACATTTTATATTTAATTTAATTAATTGATTTATTTATTTAATTTTTAAATTAATTAATTTCTATAATTAATTTAATTAATTAATTAAATTTAAATTAATTAATTTCTATAATCAATTTAATTTATTAAATTAATTAATTAAATTACTAACTATTAAATTAATTAAATTAAATTAATTAATTATTTATTTAATTATTAAAAATAATGTATTCCCATATTAAAAAATGTTTATTTATTAATTTAATTAACTATTACTAGTAATTTAATTTAATTAAATTGATTACTTTTAATTATTAATTTATTCCCTAATTTATTCCCATATTTAAAAATGCGATAACGTAAACTAAAAAATAAATTAAAAAAATAAACTTAATAAATAAATAAATAAATAAATCCGACGAACAAAGATCAGCAACTAAGAAGATATCCGGAAATATGAAAAAATATCAGTACAAATATAACTAATAGTCCTGGTAGTCCTGATCATGATCGAGAAGCTCTACACCATCTGCATCATCGACATGATCATCAGTACTAGGAGGCGGAGGCCGGAGACGGAGGCGGAGGCGGTGGAGGAGGCTACTGGCGAGCTAAATCTGCTCTTGTCGCTCCAGCACCTGAGCCAAAATGGCGCTCGCCCGACGGGTCTTCTCCTGCTGCTCGGCCACGACCCGCTGCTGCTCGGCCATGACCCACTTCAGCTCGGCTATCTCCTGCTCATTCGCGACAGAGCGACCAGTGGCCGCATCACTACTCGATGACTCTAATATGGAGGCGGCTGGTCCCTTTTCTGTAGTTGCGGGCAAGGTCACCAGCACCGTATAGGCAACCCGTCTTCTTGCCATCAACAACATCTGCCCAATCCCTCAGCGATGCAGATGGATCCTCAGGGCTTTGAGACAAGGAACATGATGATGTCTGAGATCTAATCTGAGACATCCTCGCATCAAATTCCTCCGGTCAAACATAAACAAATAAGTCAATTTTTTTTTGTAATAAAACAATATAAACATTGTTAAAAACTATTCATTATGTTTTATAATTACCTGGGTCCGCATCAACCGCTCCTCAACGAAATCACTGGTAGTCCTCCTAATATGAGTTGCACGATGGAGTTCGTGCAACTTTGCCTCTCTACCCAACCGCTTCGACTGTAATTATTTAATAAAAAATCTTAACTAAATAATAATAATAATAATAATAATAATAATAATAATAATAATAATAATAATATAAAACGTACAAGTCGAGCTGCGTACTGCGCCTAACTGACCGAACCTCCGGTGTGCAAGCTCCCACCCTTCTCAGAGGCTCTATTCTTCTTCGCCTTCTCGCTTACCGCCTTGAACTCAGGGGAGTTCCAGTGCGCTTGCAACTGCTGTCAGAGCTGAACCCCTATCCAGTGGGGTTTTCTGTTGAGGCAAGCATCTCTCATCCTCTTTCTTCCAAGAAACTCTCTCCTGTATGAATATAATGCATTATTAAACATAATTGAAATTTATGAAATAAAAAAATAATATGCAACAAAATAAAAATTACAACTTACTTTGAAAGATTTGAATATATGCTTCCGCTCCCCGTCCTTCAACTTCCCCCAGGTGAGCCAAAACGTCTTGTAATTATCCTCAATTACTGCTGTGATAGTCGTCGCAGCTGGCTATGAGGGAAGGAACCTGAACAATAACATGTCAAACAAATTAAAAAAAAATATATATATATATATATATATGCACAGGTAAATTATTAATAACTAGGAAAATAATATAAATACTTACCCTTTACCAGCCGGCCTGATAATAACTCGGCCATCATGCAGCATCTCAAGATCCTCAACGACCTCTTGATCAACCTCCTGCTGCTCATCCTCGTCCTGCTCAACCCCGGTCTGATCAGGTGTATGGCCCGTACTATACTCATGATTGCACAGATGAGTATCGGGCACCGTCTCAAGCACAAAACAGGAGGAAGAAGCGCCAAGTATCTGCTGGAACCCCGGGTTGGGGATCATGTAAATGGGAGGCAAATGGGGTGTCGGTGCAGAAGGTGCTGGATGCTGTGTATATGTAGAAGGTGCTGGAGGCTGTGTAGGGGCCGAACGCGCTGGAGCCTGTGTAAGCGTAGATGTATGCGGGCGTTGTGGGGATGACAACGTCGCATAGCAAGCGTTGTCAAGCCTAATAATGTTCGGCCTCCGACGACGAGGGGGTCGATGGTGATGCCCTTCCCCTTCGATTTACCACCAGTGGGTGGTCTAGGAGGGTCGGATCCTGAACCTCCTGATGCCATATATGTCTATAGAGCAATTCAACAATAACAGTCATAAAATATTATATTTAAACATCACAGTATTAAAAATGAATTCCATAAAAATAAACAAGTTATATGAAAATAACTGACAAATTAAAATATATTGTTAGACATTAATTTCTCTAATTGTAAAAAGTTAAACAATTTCATTCTGCCCACTCTGCTTCGGCATCGTCTTCAGATCTTGATGGTTCTACCACTTCTTCATTTAATTCCTCATCTCAATCTATATCTTCATATGTGATTGGATCGTCACGCAGTCGAGAAATGGGTTCCACTTCATTTACTACGTTGACATGAGACATCTCATCCACTTGATAAGCCACTTCTTCCTATGGATCATCTGCTTCAATGTGACCCCTTGGTTTTGTCTTTATTGCAACACACCAACCTTGTTTGTCCCTTCGAGTTGATGGATAAGAGACATAATACATTTGTCTTACATGTTGTGCCATGATAAACGGATCAAACATTTAGTATCTTCTACTCGTGCATATGTCAACAATATTATATTTTCGATCCACTCTTGTGCCTCTACTTGACGGATCAAACCAATTACAATGAAATAATACTATTCTTTTAGTATAGTCTAAAGTATTGTACGCCAGTTCATATATATGTTGAATCACGCCGTAGAAGTCATCTTCACCTCCATCTGTGGCACCTTTTACGTAAACTCCGTTGTTAACTGTTTTTCCCCTCTGTTTTTGACTGGGTTTGAAATTTGTATCCGTTTACGAAAAACGTGTGCTATTCTTTTACACGTGGTTTAGGACCATGAGATAAATTTCTCAAGTGTTCGATTTTAGGCGATTTTGACTCACTGTACACCCGCGTATACACATGCACAAGTGATTTATGGTTCCTTTTTTCAAACAATCTTTTGTATTTTCAAACGGTAAATAGTTGAAGTTGGACTAAAAATGCATACCTGGTTCATAAACCACGTTGGGAAATATTCATGAATATAAGCAGAAGAGTCTTGTTATCTTGTGGGCTTAGTTAACAATAATGCCCTGATCAAGTCATTATCAAACAAATGATCATGAGTAGTTGTGGATAAAAGAAATTGAAAGTGGTCAAAATGATACATACGTAAGATATGGTGATACTTCGGCACAGTTGATCAACACGTGAACGTGGGCTGACTTCCACTCTTCTCCTGTTAACCAGTAAGTCAGCCCCTTTCCAACATGACGACTGGGAAGGCAAAATACTGATAAGGCTAACGGGTGTCTTTCACTTTTAATTTCTATTTCATTCCTATTATTTGTTGGTGTCAGCATGAAGTTCGTAAAATAATGGGAACATAAATGGATTGTCTCACGGTATAAGTAAGTTGCATAAATAGATCTTTCAACCGTGACATTATTTTTCACCGACCATTTTGAGTCACTCATAAATCTAAAAAATAACAAGGGTGATGATAAAAATTGATATATTTAACCCTTCAAGTGAATATTTATTTTAAAGAATATTTTATTATATTACCTTTCGAATGGATATATCCATCTGTATTGAACCGGTCCACCAAGCCTAGCTTCATGTGCAAGATGCACTGGGAGATGCTCCATAGAGTCAAAGAAACTGGGGGGAAATATTCTCTCCAACTTACAAAGAATGACTGGCTTGTTCTGCTTCATCTTTATAAGATCATCTTCTCTCAACGTCGCATAACATAACTCTTTAAAAAATTGGTTGAGTTTCAGTAAGTGGATTTAAAATCTCCTCAATTTCCAGTAAGCTCTCATGCTCTGAAATGTATGTTCTGAAGAATATTTATACTTTTCCTTCATTTATGACTGTTGGAAAGTTTGTTGACCGTTGGGGAGTTTCCCTCTCTTCTGCAAACAATTCTGCTTTTGTGTCAAGAGCGCAGATTCCAACGTTCCAGTCTGCAACGTGCAGATCCAACTTTCTAATCTTCGAACTTTCTATTCAGACTTGAGGATGTTCACAGAATAGTCTTCTTCCTTGTACTGGACTTGTTTTGAGTTTCAATGTGATTTAACTTAGAACTATAAGTTCATATTCCAGTGCGATAAACTTTCTTTTCCTAAGATCTCATAATAGAAAGTATCTTTAACTTTCTATTGTGCTTGTGAACTTTCTGAAGTCAAGCAAAAGAGTATTTACTTTGGCATAATATTTTAGCTTGAACTTTCTTTTGCTTGAAGTCTTTAAAACCTGTCTTATGCAACATCACTCAAGTAGAGACATTAGAAACCAAAGTGATCAGAAAACATAAACTAAGATCCAAAGGTTTGATCATCACTCAGAACTTAAGATAGGGATTTTGCCTCAACACATATATATATTGACAGTTGTGTAATTAATCACTTTGTAATTTCTAGTTGAATGCATAATGAGAAATCTCTTTCTCCTACAGTTCCTCTGTTCTCTGAATGCTCTGAATTCTCTTAATATGGTATCAGCAGTTAAGTCAATTTGTATCTAACCCTCAGCAGATTCATTACCAAGCTGCCCTTAAAATACTGAAGTACTTAAAGGGTTCTCCCGCCAAGGGTATCTTTTATTCTGCCTCATCTCCTCTCAAAATTTCTGGCTTTGCAGATTCGGATTGGGCCAGCTGTTCTGCTTCCAGAAAATCAGTCACGGGTTATTGCATTTTTTATGGCTCATCTTCAATCTCTTAGAAGTCTAAAAAGCAGTGTACAGTCTCACAGTCCAGCACAGAAGCTGAATATAGAGCCCTTGCACTTCTAACCCGTGAGTTACAGTGGCTTAAATTTCTATTTGATGACTTCCACATCACTTTTCAGCAGCCTGCATCAGTCTACTGTGACAACAAGTCAACCATTTATTTAGCTCACAACCCTACTTTCCATGAGAGGACAAAGCATATAGAGATAGATTTTCATATTACTCGTGAGAAAATTCTGACTGGCTTACTACACCTACTTCTTGTACCATCATCTTCTCAACTTGCTGATGTTTTCACCAAACCATTGCTGTCTCCTGCATATAATTCTCTGATTTCCAAGTTTGGCCTTCATAGTTTACACAGTCCAGCTTGTGGGGAGGTATCAGCAGTTAGTTGACAAACTAACTCAGTTAGTTTTGTATCATTAACCATAGCATGAGCAGCTAGTTTACTGCTTTGTATTAGTTATTTAATACCTTTAGTTCGTTAGTATGAGTTGTTGGTCAGTTAGAGTGAGCTGTCATAGATGAACATATATATATATATATATATATATATTGACAGTTATGTAATTAATCACTTTGTAATTTCCAGTCGAATGCATAATGAGAAATCTCTTTCTCTTTCAGTTCCTCTGTTCTCTGAATGCTCTGAATTCTCTCAATAGATAGAGAGAAAATCCAGACCACCCAGAAATACATAATATAAGTATAAAAAACACAGCAACTTATTGCTAATTACCATACAATCAGCATCTTTTTAATCTCATAAGCTGATCAAATATGCGCTGCTACTAGTGTGACAACCACCTTCAATACCTTTTTACAAGAAAATCCAATGGGCACATGGGCCTATTGAGTTAGTGTTAGTGGACAATGGAGGACATGATAAATTTATATCGGTAATCAAATTTGGTCATAAAGTTATACGAACTAGTTTACACTACTCTAGACTATCGTAATAAAGTGGTGCTATTATTGTAACTGGTTTGATCCATCTGAAAGAGACACAAAATTTAATCCAAAATCTAATACGGTGGATACTCAAAGTACAGAAGATATCCAATATTTGATTCGTTCGTCATGGCACAAAATGTGAGACAGTGTATTTATGTCCCATATCCATCAATACGAACGGGTGAATGAGGTTAGTGTGTTGCAATTAAGATGAAACCAAGGAGTCGTCTTGAGGTAGATGAACCAGAAGATGAAGTTCCTTATCAAGTAGAAGAAATGTCCGATATAAATAAGTCATTGAAGTTGAACGTTTTAGCTATGTGATGACTTGTCAAACACTGGTGAAGAAGTGGATGGAGAAGATTTAATGGATGCGACACACGAAGAAGAAGTCATGGATAATGGGATTGAATCCGAAAATGATTTCGATGAAGAAAGGGATGAATGATCCTTTGTGTACCGAATATTTTTTTGGTCTAATACATATGGTAAAAAAGGGAAAGAGGGGGAGGTGTAGACAACATTTAAACTGTGAGTTGTAAGTGTAACATCCTAATTTTCATAAATAGGATTGTTATATTATTATATAAATATTTGCATACTATTTTGACATGTTTGATCTAATTGGTGCCTAGATTAATTAGCCTAGTAATATGTTAATGTCGTTAATCATTAGAAAAATTATATTTTTTCTCATAATATCTAAAGAAATATTTTGTTAAATTTCAACCTTAGTTTTAATTTAGAATAAATTGATTTTTATATGATTCTCGATTTAATTAAAATCTATTAAGAGTTAACTAAAAAGCCTTAATAATAATTATAGACGATTCAGGGCCTGTTTAAATTGACTTATGATCAACTTATTTGAGCTTATTTACTGACATAAGCACTTATAAAACTGTTTAAAAAAGCTTATGATAAAAGCTTATGACTATCTAATAAGTTGTAGATAGCTAATTTGTATAAGCTCTCCTCAGTAGTTTATTTTTTGGCTTACGGCTCATACGGATCTTCTACAATTCTGATATGGAATATTTAATGGTCCGTGTTCGTGTTCGAATCAGTTTGTGGCTATTTTTCTGACACTTTATTTTTATTTTATCCATTTTACCCGTCCCATCTCTCGCTTTCGTCTACACCCCTCTGTCTGCAGCATATTACGTTTTATAAATTCAACGAATTATCTTTTGACTTTTCTTTTGGGTTTTGGTAATTTTTTGTATTGATTATATTTTGTCTTTTCTTTTGTATTTTGCATTTCTTTTGTGCGTGTAATAAAAAAATGTTGAATGGGTCATTTGAAGTTTTTTCTTACACAATCTCATGACAATATTTTTTTTTTCACTGGAACCAATATTAAGTTAGAGGAAATAAAAAACAACTATCTGTTGTGTATTATTGATAGATGATGCATTTAATTTATTTTATTAATTTATTTCTTACAATGATGTATGGTTGTTAAATTTTTAGATATGTGTAATCTTTTCCTATAATAATATAACGTGTATTATTATAACATACTTTATTATTCTACATGTGAATGGTGAATAGTTTTTTTTGAATTTTAATAATGATTATATAATGTATAGAATTTTAATTTTAACACCTTAGTTCTTTTAGTTATGTTTTGATTATTAATTCTTTTAAATAAAAAAATTTCTAACAGGTGATTGATGCTTTTTTATTTTAAATCATGATTTTATTATATATACACACACACATACACACGTGCGCGTGCGCACACAATTTTTTATTTTTTTAAATTATAATTTTGTGTAGAGTGATTGGTGAATCTTTAATTTTTAATAACCATTTTGTGATATATTATTATATTTTTATAAATTTTTTAATATATTTTTAATTATGGTTTGATTCTTATTTTTTTTAATTTTCTATTATTTTAACAACATTTTATAAGTGCTTATATAATTATGCATTCAAACAGTTCAATTTTTGTATAAGCACTTTTCAATATACATATCCAAACGTAAATAGCTTATCTAATTTAAGCTCTTATGACATAAGCTTTTATGCGATAAGCTCTTATGTTATAAGTGCTTAAATAAGCTATTTATCCAAACAGGGCCTCAAATTGTTTGATTCTTAACAGCATTTGACAAATGCTTGTTAATTATGCATCCAAACAGTTCAATTTTTGTATAAGCACTTTTCAGTGTACATTTTCAAACGCAAATAGCTTGTCCAGTTTAAGCGCTTATGACATAAGCTCTCATGCTATAAGCTCTTATGTTATAAGTGCTTAAATAAGCTATTTATCCAAATAAGACATTAAAAAGCCTTAAAAGTTTACTATTAAGAATTATACACCTTCTACCTACACCCTCTGATCTAACAATCCAGAATAAATTTGATAACAAGAAGCATTTTCCACCCTTGAATCTACCAAACCCCCCTCATCCTTGCCATACACCTTATGCACATGATCCTTTCTCTCTTTATCCTCTCTCATTCCCTTTCACGCACTCTCTCTCTTCCATAACAGAAGATTCACATTTTCTTCTTCCTTCCACCAGGCACCATCGTTTTGCTATCGTAACCATCATGCCGGAACTGCTCAGCCGCCGTGTAGTTCACCCAAGCCACCACCGTCATTCTACTTCTCTTAGTTTTCCCTTGGTGATTTATCTTCATCCTTCCTCTCACCCTTTATTTTTCCCTAAATTAATTTCTAAAACCCTCTCCTAGTTTGACATATGGGAGTTTTATTCTCATCCTGCACTTGTCAAACACATTAAAGCCCCAATTCACCTTGTTAGTTTTCTTCCACTTTTTTCTTAGACCGATTTCATGGTTTTTTTCATTCTAAATTGGGTCTCTCTTGTTGATGAATCTGATTTATGTGGTAGGTAGGGATGGACAAGACCCGACAACCCGTTTGAAACACGAGAAACCCGCTAACACAAGTCAGTAATAGGGCGGGTCATTCCGGGTCAGCGGGTCCGCAGGTTTGGGGCTCAGTTTCAATTGGCTTGTCGCGAGCGGGTTCAGACTTGGAAAAGAATTTTGTTGTCGCCCATATCCGACCGCACGTTTGTGTGTTTTTGTCCTATAAAGTGTGAAAGTTGAACCATGTGTTACAAATTGATACGTAGTACTCCCCCCGTCCCATTATAAGTGTCACATTTGCAAAATAATTTAGTCCCAAAATGAATGTCATATTAGTCTCATTAATTAATTTTTTTTCCAGTTTTACTCCCAATATTTCTTTTAAAGTTATGCTGTTAAACTGCACCATTTTCTAGAAAATATAAATTACAAGGCTAATTTGATAAAATAGTCATTCTCTCTCTTTCATTTAGGGTCTGTTTGGTTCAAACGAGGGGAGAGGAGGAATTTTAATAGAGGGGAGGGGAAGGAAGTGGAGAGATTTAATTTGATTTAATGTTTGGTTGTGAGGAGGAGAGGAGAGGGGAGGAAAACCTTTGGATGTTTGGTTTAGGAGGGGAGGGGGAATTTTAATGGAGGAGAGAGATTAATTTACTTGCATATCCTTATAGTCTTTTATATTATATTATATTATATTATATATAAGAATATTTAGGTAATTTTATTTTAAATTATTTAAACTCCCCTCCCCTCTCTTCCATAACCCCTACTTTTGGAGGCTATAAAAGGGGCCTTATGCACGACTAAAAAAAGGACCGGAGGAACCGAGAAGAGAAAAGAGAGTGATCCGGACCAAAAAAAGAAAGGAACGAAGAAAGAAACAGAGAGGAAGAGAGTCCACAAAAACACTGAAAAGTAGATTTTACGGTTTATTTCTTCTCTGTATTTTTTTAATTTATTTTCATGGTGGTCTGAATTACTTGAGGGTTTTCACTAAGGTGCCCACTTTTCTCCCTTCCTGTATTTCTTTTCTATTTCAGATTGTTCTAGTTGATTGATTACAAAATTAAGAATTTCAGTTTATATTATTATTCCCTTCTTCACCTCTATTGTTTTCTCTTGCTAGTTTATTATTTCTTTGTTCCATTTTTGCTGTTGCATTGCGCTTGGTTGGAACAGAAAAGGGGTTTTGGTTCCTCTGATCTCCTTGTTAGATCCATACGGATATTTGGGATTCCAAAATGGGCCAGCCCGACCCAGCCTGACCCGACCCGTCGTGCGCCCACATAAAAAGGGGCTAGCCCAACCCGGCCCACCAAGAGATTATCGGTTGAGATATTGGACCTGACCCGATCTATGAAGGGTTGGGCGGGCTGTGGGCCGGCCCATCAAAAAATAAAAATAACAAAAATAAAATAAAATAAAAAATAAATAAAAATCTAAAATTTAGACTAAAACGGGCCAAAACCAGCCAACATATCGGGCTAGCCCTCAAGAGTTCGCCCAAAACGGGCCACAATAGTGGGTTGGCTGGCTAGCCCCCGAAAATGTAAAAAAAGAAAGATAAAATTATTTAAAATAGGAAAAAAATAAAAAATTATATAATTACTCATTATTTAAGACTTATTAGGTCAGTCTGTGATGGAGCACAAGCTTTATTTTGTTTTTGTTCATACCAAAACCTTTATCAAACATCATTCCCTCTTCCTCTTCCAACAACAGGCAAACATATTAAGCACCCATCTCCTCGATCAACAAATATCATGATTTATCCTACGGAGGACAAACCTACAATGCTATACCCCAGAATGGTACCAGTAACTCTACTGTTGTCGTAAATGCAGGTCAAGTGTTGTCGATTACTCATCTACTAGTAGGGTGTGAAGTCCCCAACATATGTTAAAAATCCTATTCTACTCTTTCCTTCTCGGTAATTGAGGTTTCTTTTTCCTCACCTAATAACACTCCTACTTTTTATTTATTTATCTCAATGGAAAAAATCGGGTGTTCAAAATTATATTTTCACTCATTAAACATGAAAATAAATAAAACAGTGATTCCATATGACATTTAATTTAATATTAGTTACAACTGCGATGTTTTTTTATTCTATTAAAGGAGTAGTGAAAGACAATCTTTCAAACAATTTATTTAATTTATCGTAAAAAAAATATTTAATTTAAAAATATCGATGTATCAATCACAAAAGATTCAAAAAATGTTAAAAACTTTTATCCAACTTTCACAATATTTGAATACAAAATATGATGCAATATGCATTACTTATTTTGTTCGATCTTTTGAAAGTTTTATTCTACTCTTTCCTTTTCAACAATTGAGATTTCTTCCTCCTCACCTGGTAATACTCCTACTTATTTATTTATTTAGTTAAAAGATTTATCTCAATGGGAAAAAACTGGGTGATCACAATTATATCCTTACTCATTATATCGGAAAATAACTAGAATTGTGATTCCATGTGACCTTTAATTTATTAGCAGTTACAACTGCAATCTTTTTGAAATTAAAGGATTAGTGAAAGATAATCTTTCAAATAGTTTATTTAATTTATTGTAAAAAATATTTTAAAGATATGCATGGTTGTAACAGTCATAAAAGATAAAACAAAATGTTAAAAAGTTTTATCTAATTATCATAAGATACAAATACAAAATATGATGCAATAATCGTTCCTTATATATTTTGTTTGATCTTTTGTATATTACTCTCATCCACACATTTGATTGCATCACAACATTCTATGACTCAACTTGATTGAATCACACCAACACTCATTTTGAAAACAAACTGAAAAAGCTGTCAATCCGCAATCTAGTGTGCTGCATTCTGTATCTTTCTCACAAGGCGATCCCACACTGATTCCCATTGCTTCTTTCGTGCATATATCTGCATACACAAACATCATGAACATATAAACAACATTGTATGTAACATGTAGAGCAGAAGGATAAACTACATATTTGAAGTGAAACATTACAACGTGATGTATAGAAAATTTTCTCAATTCACTTTAGACCTGATGTAATGATAAAGAAAGCCATGAAGAATGCCAATTTGAGAGCAGAATTCCTTGCAATATCCATCTTCTTCATAGAACATATTGTTTTGACATGTGTTTATATAGATATAAATTGTAACCACTGAGTATTTTTTATTGATGCATAAAAAATATGATATTGTACATGCATTATATAGAAATATAATTTACAAATTAAATAATGTTGACTGCACTATAAAAGTGTTAAGAAAAATATATTATAATGGGCTTGGTCAAAACTTTTATCAATTGATATTCCTATTAATTAGGACTTCTTTTCTAGTAGTCAACTAATTTTATTTTATGTGTATATATATATATATATTGTACATGCATTATATATATATAGATATAATTTACAAATTAAATAATGTTGACTGCCCTATAAAAGTGTTAAGAAAAATATATTATAATGGACTTGGTCAAAACATTTATCAATTGATATTCCTATTATAATTAGGACTTCTTTTCCAGTAGTCAACTAATTTTATTTTATGGTTATATATATATATATATATATATATATATATATATATATATATATATGATATTGTACATGCATTATATATATAGATATAATTTACAAATTAAATAATGCTGACTGCCCTATAAAATTGTTAAGAAAAATATATTATGATGGGGTTGGTCAAAACATTTATCAATTGATATTCCTATTATAATTATATATATATACACACACATTTATATATACTATTTTATTCACCGTACCATCATTTTGTAACACCCTTAAATATTTAATATATTTTTGGATCTAACTAAATAAAATTACTTATGCTAAACTATCTCATTTTAAAATATGATTTTGAAGTCCAGTAAATTAACTTAATTACGAATTTATTCGTTATACTTTTATGTATAAATTCCAAGTATTTTATACTGATATGTTAAAAAGAAAATAAATAATAATTAGAGTGATTGTTATTAATATTTAATTAAAATTATAAATATAATATTATATATCTTAAATGAAAAAAATAAAAAGAAAGATGACTTTTGCGAGACGTATCTAGATCCTATTTGGATTGACTTATGATCAGCTTATTTGAGTTTATCTACTTACATAAGAACTTGTAAAGGTGTTTGAGAAATCTTATGAAAAGAGCTTATGTCACTCCCGTGAGTTGTTTATAGTTTATTTTTATAAGCTCTAAAGAGTACCTTATAAAGGAGCTTATGGATCACTGATGCGGAATGATGCGTTCATTATAGCATATGGTTTGTTGTTAGTTTTGCATTGCATAGTAGTCATTTTAGTGGATTTTACCCATAGTTCTCATGCATTTTGCTTGGTTTAGATAATGCACTTGGTTTGAGTTCAATTGTGCACAAAAGAAGGTTATTGGCCTAGGAAAGCGGAGCTAAATCACTTAGACGGATGTTGCAACCAACTCGGAGGCCAAAATACCAAAATTTGGCAAGATTTAAGAGCGACCACGGCTGCCGTGTTCTGCAACCGTGCCTTAGTGGATGTGAAGAAATTCAAGTTGAGCAAGCAGTGGATAACACGGCCAGGTAGTGTTTTCCACCAGCGTGCGCAGAGTTCAGAGAGAACAACACGGCCTAGCCGTGTTGTAACACCCCAAATTTCCTTAAGCTTGGTTTGTTGTGTGTGAACAAGCTTAGTATGGCTTAAAGATGAACTCTAAGTGATATTTTCATTGATTGTCATAGTTGAATATGTGAAAAATTGTGTTTGGTGAAATTTTGCCCAGTGTGAATCGATTCCCAGGCCCTGTGAATCGATTCAAGGCTGTGGGTTTGCTGGGACTCGATTAGGTTTGCAGTGAATCGCAGAGTGAATCGATTCACAAAGGTTGATCCTCTGTGAATCGCAGCGTGAATCGATTCACAAAGGCAGTTCTCTGTGAATCGAATCTGGGAGCTGCGGGGAATCGATTCTGCACTTAAAGCTGCGATTCTGTCATTTTTACCTTTGAGTGAATCGATTCACCTATCTTGTGAATCGATTCACATTCTGATATATCGGAAAAACTTCGTGAGAAAAAGAAACGAACACGATTGTTAGAGAGGGTTAGAGAGAGAAGTGCGACGAGAGAGAAATAGGAGAAGCGGTGAAAACACTTAGGGTTCACAAATTAGAGGGGAAAAACAAGGATTCATGCTAGATTCATCCTCAATCTTAGCTTGAATCCAAGTTGGGGAGTGTTTATGCTTGGATTGGAAGGTTGGAGACAATCCCTAGAAGGCCAGCTTGAAGGAGAAGAGGAAGAACGTGAAGAAGGAGCTGAGCATCAACTTTTGAACTTGAATCTTGGGAGTTTTGGTGAGTTCTTCCTTCTCTTAGGTGTTGGGCACCCATAAGTCCCACATTAGGGTCCCCTTTGAAGAAAAACCATGAACCCTATATTAGGAAGTTCTCCAAAATCCCCATTTGATGTCTGAGTTTGTAGTGTTAATAGCTATGCATGTGTTATTGGGACTGGTTAAGGGGTAATGTTGTACCCTATAGATGATGAAATGAATGTTTGACCATTGAGAGCTCCATGGAGCTCTAATGGAAGTACTTTTTGTCTTGATGTATTTTCTTGAACTTATTATGATATACGTTCTATTGTGAACCTGAAATGTATCTTTTTACATGAATATGTTTAGTTGCATGTTGAGTTAAAATAGCTTCTAATTGTATTTTTGGAATAAAGCATGCATTTAAGGACATAGTTGGTGATTTAATTCCCTAAAAGATACTAAGATGCCTCTAAAAAGGGGTGATCGATATGGTTAGCCGTGTGGGGCGCCCTAAATGCAGTTAAGGCGTCTAACCACCATATCGAAAGCGTATTTATGGGGTTGTATGGGCGTAAGCATACAACACTACCCATGAATCTGAGCCAAAGATGAATTAGAAATTCATAGTAAGAATATGCATTGCATAAATGTGTCATATAAATTCTTGGTGATGATAAATTATGCGAGTGAATGGTGAGGAGTTGAGGGAGGATTCACCGAGATTATTATCTCACCCCACTCCTTGATTAATTATTTTACAGATGCACAGTACCAAAAGGTGATTGGCAATTTGCGTGCTCTCGGCATTTTGTTCCTTTGTATTAGTTGTAGTAGCACCTTGGAGTTGTAATTCTTAGAATTTATGTATTGGTGTTGTAACGTCCTAAGCGTATGCACTTGGGTTTTTAGTTTTATGACATTTGAACTTAATGTTGGATTTTAAGTTTAAATTTTATATTCGGATTCTTGTACCTAATGTTAATTATCCTATTTTCAAGCTAATGAAAGTAAAGTGTTACATTATGGTATCGAGCGATTCGATTCTAATCGGTTTGTAGGGATTGCTAGAAATAGTTTCGTGAATTTCTTGAGTGCATCGTTGTCTTTCTACTTATTATGCTAAGAGATATTGAGCCCGATCAACTCAATGCTTGGTGCATTCTATGCGTAATTATGGCTTGAGGTTACGGAAGGCGGGAGACCAGGAGGATTTGAAATACCTCCGGATCCGCCAGGACAAGATAATGCTTGGCTGCGAGGATATTGCAGGCTATCCAGAATCAGTATTGCCACCAACAATCTTGCGGCTCGATTAGCCCAACAACAAGAAGATCAAGCCCAACCTCCCCGCAAGAGGAGGAATTGGACCGGAAATTTCTCAAATTCCTCAAGACGAAGCCACTAACCTTCAATGGAAAGGTAGAAGCCATGGCATCCCAACACTGGCTAGAGGCCGTGGAGAAGAATTTTAGGGTGGTTCATTGTGCAGGAGCAAAAGGTCGAGCTAGCTACTCATGTGCTCATAGAGGATCTTTGGCGGTGGAAAGGGGCAGAGCTTACATGGTGGCTCGAGGGACACCACTAACTTGGGTGAACTTTGGAGGATCTTCTTGGAGAAGTACTTTCCACATCGTGAAGGATATGATGGATAGAGAATTAGTCGGCTTCAAAGAAGGGAAATCTACGGTTTGAATATGTGAACAAGTTTGAGGAGTTAGTAAGGTACTCATCTGTTGCTCAATTTGCTCAGGAGATAGCGGAAAATCAAGCGGTTCAAGTGGGGGTGAGGCGGACATCGAGCTTGACATTTCACGGTGAATTCAAGGGATTCGCCAAGGTAGTCCATCGAGCTACGTGGTGAAGCAAGCTTGAAGAGGATGTATGAGGATAGACAAACTAGGTGGCAAGATAAGAACAAAAAGAAGGATCTGAGATAAGACCGCCCAACACATGAGACCGAAAGGGAACCTTTTCAAGGGAAAGCAGGCTCAAACCTCCGAGTCTGATTATCATGCATGTTCAAACTGTGGGAAGAGGCATCCGGGAGAGTGTATGAAGGGCAAGAATGTTTGCTATGTTTGTCACCAACCAGGGCACATGGCCAGGGAGTGCCCCCAATACACTAAAGGGAAAGGAGCCAAGCCTGGTGATCCTAACCAAGGGAGAGTCTTTACTCAGGATGCCCGAAAGCAAAGGGAGCGGAAAATCGATGAAAGGTACTTGTTTCCTTGAGGATGAACCTCTAGTTGTTTTGTTTGATTAGGAGCAACACGTTCCTTTATCTCGTGTACATGTGTTCAAAGGTTAGGGTTGTGTCTTACCTCATTGCAAATTCCATTGCATGTGTATACACCTGCCGAAGGTAGCATTTCCACTTCCTTAGTATGTGAGAATTGTCCTCTCATAATTCAAGGGAGGATGTTTTTAGTAAACCTTGTGTGTCTACCTCTGGTAGGGATGGACATTATCTTGGGTATGGATTGGCTTTTCGCCCATCAAGTTGTTTTAAATTGTTTCTGTAAAACGATTGAGTTTCCAAATGTGCACTCTATTATTGAAGAGTCAAGTCATGTTACACAGAGTAATGATCTTCTATTGAGTCCTTTGTCTAGTGGAAGGTCTTGCGGGATATATGATCTTACTTTCTTCAACTGTAGAGGTTAGCCCAGGCACGGATACTATCCCTATAGTGAGCGAATTCTTAGATGTGTTTCCTAGCGAGGTAGCAACCTTACCACACGAGAGAGAAGTTGAGTTCTCCATAGGCTGGTTCCGGAGCAGGACCAATCTCCATAGCTCCTTATAGGATGTCACCCTTGGAGTTAAGGGAATTAAAGACACAGTTGGAAGATTTGATTGCTAAGCAGTTTATTAGACCTAGTGTGTCACCTTGGGGCGCACCTGTCCTTTTGGTGAAGAAGAAAGACAGGAGTATGAGGTTATGTATTGATTACCGAAAAATCAATAAGATCACAGTGAAGAATAAGTACCCCTTGCCCAGAATAGATGACTTGTTAGATCAACTTAGGGGAGCTTCGGTTTTCTCTAAGATTGATCTAAGATCTGGTTATCACCATATTAGAGTTAAGGTAGAGGATGTCCCAAAGACGGCATTTAGGACTAGATACGGGCACTATGAGTATTTGGTTATGCCTTTTGGTCTGACCAATGCTCGGTAGTATTTATGGACTACATGAACCGAATTTTTAGGCCCTTCCTTGACAAGTTTGTAGTGGTCTTCATAGACGAAATCCTAGTTTATTCTAAGGATCCTCGAGAGCATGAGGAACACCTTAGGATTGTTTTAAGTACCCTTAGGATGAAGAGCCTTTTTGCTAAACCTGAGAAATGTGAGTTTTGGCTCAGTGAAGTTAAGTTTCTGGGTCATGTGATTTCTAAAGAGGGAGTGTCGGTTGATCCTAGTAAAATAGAAGCAGTCCTTAGTTGGGAACGACCAACCACGGTCACCGAAGTTAGGAGCTTTCTAGGATTAGCCGGTTACTACCGAAGGTTTATTAAGGGATTTTCGCAGATGGTACTTCCCCTGACGAGGTTAACCCGAAAAGGGGAGCCATTTGTGTGGACTAAGAGCTGTGAGAGTAGTTTCCTAGAGCTTAAAATCAGGTTGACTTCCACCCCGGTCTTGATTATCCCTGACCTAGCATTGGGATTTGAAGTTTATAGTGATGCCTCTAAGAAAGGGTTAGGATGTGTTCTCATGCAGAATCGACAAGTTGTAGCCTACGCATCTAGGCAGTTAAGGCCTCATGAGGAGAACTATCCTACTCATGACTTAGAGCTCGCAGCCATTGTCTTTGCCCTAAAGATTTGGCGACACTATCTATATGGTGCTCAGTTTGAAGTGTTTAGTGATCACAAGAGCTTGAAATACCTTTTTGATCAGAAGGAACTTAACATGAGACAGAGAAGATGGATTGAGTTCCTGAAAGATTATGACTTTGAGTTGAAGTACCATCCGGGCCAAGCGAATGTAGTCGCTGATTCCTTGAGTAGGAAATCTTTACATGTGTCTTCACTGATGATAAAAGAAATGGAGTTGTTGGAGTCTTTTAGGGACCTTAACCTGGGGATTTTCCCATCCGTGAACAGTCTCCTGCTTTACCATTTAGAAATTTCCTGTAATTTTAGGGACCAGATTAGACTTGCCCAGAGCTTAGATGTAGAGCTGCAGTCTAGCAAGCACCGCCCCGGTTTTTCTGAAGCCGAGGATGGCACTTTATTGTTCCATCAGAAAATCTGCATACCAAAGGATAATTCCATTAAACAGCAGGTTCTAGGAGAAGCCCACAAGAGTGGATTCTCGATACACCCTGGTTCCACCAAGATGTATCAAGACCTTAGACAGAGGTATTGGTGGCCAGGCATGAGGAATGATGTGGCAGAATTTGTAGCTCAATGCTTGGTTTGTCAGAAAACCAAGATAGAACACCAAAAGCCTTCAGGTCTTCTCCAACCCTTAGAAATTCCCGAGTGGAAGTGGGATAGTATAACAATGGACTTCGTGGGAGGGTTACCTACACTCGATTAGGATATGACTCTATATGGGTCATAGTGGGCCAGATTAACCAAATGCTCATTTTCTTCCCATAAAGTCCACTTACAAAACGCTTGGGTTATTTGAGATCTATATCAGAGGGATTGTTAGACTCCACGGAGTTCTAGCTAACATTGTCTCTGATAGGGATCCAAAGTTCACCTCTCGATTTTGGAAGGCACTTCATCAAGCCTTAGGGACGAGGTTAAGTCTTAGCACAGCCTACCATCCCCAGACAGATAGTCAATCTGAGAGAACCATTCAAACCTTAGAGGATATGCTCAGAGCCTGTGTTTTAGAGGATGGCGGTAGTTGGAGCAAGTACTTGTCATTAATTGAATTTTCATACAACAACAGCTATCACTCTAGCATAGGAATGGCACCGTACGAGGCCCTCTACGGTCGCAAGTGTAGGACTCCTCTATGTTGGTTCGAAGTGGGAGAGAAACAATTGTTAGGCCCTGACCTTGTCCAAGAAACTACTGATAAGATTCGCATGATTAGGGAGAAGATAAAGACTGCTCAGAGTAGGCAGAAAAGTTATGCAGATCGTAGGCTCAAACCCCTTGAATTTGATGAAGGAGAACATGTATTCCTAAAAGTCACTCCCACTATAGGCGTTGGTAGAGCTCTTCGGGCCAAAAAGTTGACCCCTCGGTATGTGGGTCCCTTCCAAATCCTCAGTCGAGTTGGTCCTGTCGCGTACCAAATTGCCTTGCCTCCTTCCTTGTCAAATCTCCACAATGTTTTTCATGTGTCTCAGCTTAAGAAATACATTGCGGATCCATTCCACTCCATAGATCATGAGTCTATACAACTTAGATCAGATTGTACGTACCAGCCCGAACCGGCCCAAATAGTGGACCGAGCTTCCAAGGCACTCAGGAATAAGACTATCCCTTTGGTCAAGGTGATCTGGGAAGGATCCACTCCCGAAGAAGCTACTTGGGAACTTGAAGATGAGATGCGAAGCCTATATCGGCAACTTTTTCAATAGGTATGTAAGTTTATCCAATTTTGAGGACAAAATTTTTTTAAAGGTGGGTAGTAGTGTAACACCCCAAATTTCCTTAAGCTTGGTTTGTTGTGTGTGCACAAGCTTAGTATGGCTTAAAGATGAACTCTAAGTGATATTTTCATTGATTGTCACAGTCGAATATGTGAAAAATTGTGTTAGGTGAAATTTTGCCCAGTGTGAATCGATTCCCAGGCCCTGTGAATCGATTGAGTATGGGTTTCTTTGGGACTCGATTAGGTTTGCGATGAATCGCAGAGTGAATCGATTCACAAATGTTGATCCTCTGTGAATCGCGGCGTGAATCGATTCACAAAAAGCGATTCTCTGTGAATCGAATCTGGAGCTGCAGGAATCGATTCTGCACTTAAAGCTGTGATTCTGTCATTTTTACCTTTGAGTGAATCGATTCACCTATCTTTGTGAATCGATTCACAATTCTGATATATCGAGAAAAACTCAGAAAAAGAAACGAGTAACGCGATTGTTAGAGAGAGGGTTAGAGAGAGAGTGCGACAGAGAGAAGTAGGAGAAGGGGTGAAAACACTTAGGGTTCACAAATTAGAGGGGAAAAACAAGGATTCATGCTAGATTCATCCTCAATCTTAGCTTGAATCCAAGTTGGGGAGTGTTTATGCTTGGATTGGAAGGTTGGAGACAATCCCTAGAAGGCCAGCTTGAAGGAGAAGAGGAAGAACGTGAAGAAGGAGCTGAGCATCAACTTTTGAACTTGAATCTTGGGAGTTTTGGTGAGTTCTTCCTTCTCTTAGGTGTTGGGCACCCATAAGTCCCACATTAGGGTCCCCTTTGAAGAAAAACCATGAACCCTATATTAGGAAGTTCTCCAAAATCCCCATTTGATGTACAGTTTGTAGTGTTAATAGCTATGCATGTGTTATTGGGACTGGTTAAGGGGGTAATGTTGTACCCCTATAGATGATGAAATGAATGTTTGACCATTGAGAGCTCCATGGAGCTCTAATGGAAGTACTTTTTGTCTTGATGTATTTTCTTGAACTTATTATGATATACGTTCTATTGTGAACCTGAAATGTATCTTTTTACATGAATATGTTTAGTTGCATGTTGAGTTAAAATAGCTTCTAATTGTATTTTTGGAATAAAGCATGCATTTAAGGACATAGTTGGTGATTTAATTCCCTAAAAGATACTAAGATGCCTCTAAAAAGGGGTGATCGATATGGTTAGCTGTGTGGGACGCCCTCAAATGAGTTAAGGCGTCTAACCACCATATCGAGCGTATTTATGGGGTTGTATGGGCGTAAGCATACAACACTACCCATGAATCTGAGCCAAAGATGAATTAGAAATTCATAGTAAGAATATGCATTGCATAAATGTGTCATATAAATTCTTGGTGATGATAAATTATGCGAGTGAATGGTGAGGAGTTGAGGGAGGATTCACTGAGATTATTATCTCACCCGCTCCTTGTTTAATTATTTCTGGATGCACAGTACCAAAAGGTGATTGGCAGTGCGTGCTCTCGACATTTTGTTCCTTTGTATTAGTTGTAGTAGCACCTTGGAGTTGTAATTCTTAGAATTTATGTATTGGTGTTGTAACGTCCTAAACGTATGCACTTGGGTTTTTAGTTTTATGACATTTGAACTTAATGTTGGATTTTAAGTTTAAATTTTATATTCGGGATTACTGTACCTAATGTTAATTATCCTATTTTCAAGCTAATGAAAGTAAGGTGTTACACGTGTCCTCCACCACGCCCGTATCGGGCTTCGCTTCTGCTATTTTGTATTTTAAGCGCGGCCTGACCAGTAGTGCAGCTCCACAGCCGTCTTTGCGACTCAGTCCAGACTTGTATTTTGCGCGTTTTGACTTATTTTTGAGATGTTTTTCAACCCTTTTGGGTGAGAACCATAAATAGATGGAGAAAACATTGACCTAGGGAGTTTTTTTGTTGGCTAGAGATTGAATAAAGAACAAGGATCAAAGGCAAATTTGAGGAACCAATGGAGTCTTTGGATATTTCTTCATCTCAATTGATTGGTTTTTTCTCTTCTATGAGGAACTAAACCTCTTGTACTAGGGTAAGATGAACTTTGTGGATCCTTTTATGTAATCGAATTCAGAATCTCAATGCAAGTATGATTTATGTTATTTGATCATTTATCTCTTTTCTTAATGCGATTCGATGCTTGATCACCATTGGGTTGAACTAGGGTCTTAGCATCAATTGGAAAATTGAGGTTTAAAACTTGCTTTGGGATAATTTGACATGCTTAATAAAGTTATAGGAATATAATTCTTGTGGTATGAGTTTGCATGAATCCTTATTCATTATGCTTGATTAAATTAATTTGGACCTAAGGAATTAGGACTCGTTTATTTAATCAAAGGGGTTAATAGAGAAGGGATTTTCATTAATCTAAACTTGTGGATTTGAACTTCAAATACATTATCATTGCTTGCATTGGAATAGAATTCAAGAGCATAAAGGTCGAAACAAAGGGATTCGAGCCCTAGTCACTTTTATTCTCCCTAATATCCAAATACCTTGTCTCGTTAGTACTGTTTTTATTGCTAAACAAGAATTACAACTTTTCCAACACATTAGTATACGTTCAATAGTTCAATTAGTTACAACTTTTGTTTAGTTAATAATTGGTCACAATCCCTGTGGATTCGATCTTTTTATTATTTGACGACGAATCGTACACTTGCGATTTTGCATCAACAAGTTTTTAGCGCCGTTGCCGGGGATTGTTGAATTAATTTTTAACAAGGCAAACGAGTACCTTTTGAACTATTTCTTTTATTTAATTTCTGCTAAAAAAAATTAATTTACATTAATTGTTGCTTTGCTACTGATCTTTCCCTTTAGTTTTGTGCATGCGAGGTAAACAAACAGGTGAACTGTTGTTTGACTCGGAGGTCGAAAAGACAGCAAAGGCTTTAAGGAAGAAGGCAAAGGAAGCAAGGCAACGACAAAAACAATCCTCTGCATCCACTTCTCAAGTCCCAACTCAAGAAGTGATGGGGGACCAACCACGCACCTTGGGTGATTTTGGGAGACGGAACAACCATGCAAGGGCTGTCAATGCCTACCAACAGGTTGAGGCAAATGCTAATTTTGAGATCAAGCCGGCATTGTTGAACACTCTCAAGTAAAGCCAATTCGCGGGGAATGAGATTGATGACCCAAATCAGCACCTGGTGAGTTTTTATGAAATCTGTGACACCTTTGGGCTGGCTGGAGTGACTGAGGGAAGCAAGAAATTGAGGCTTTTCCCTTGGACCCTGCGGGAGCGAGCAAGAGATTGGCTTGACACCTTGCCTACAGGAAGCATTGCAACTTGGGACGATTTGGAGGAGAAATTCATGACCAAATTTTTTCCACCCTCTAAATTCATCAAAAGAAGAGGTGAGATTCATGGCTTCCAATAGAACCAAAGTGAGAATTTGTATGAGGCATGGGAGAGATTCAAGCTCCTTCTGAAGAGGTGTCCAGGCCATGGATATGATGATTTCAACTAAATGCAAATGTTCTGTAATGGTTTGAGGCCGAACACCAGAATGATGTTGGACGCCTCAGCTGGAGGTACAATCAACAACAAGACAGCTGCAAAAGCAAGAACCTTAGTGGAGCAAATGGCTTCCAATGAGCAGTTGTGTCAGAATGATAGAGGAACACTGGCAAAAAGAGGAGTCCTTGAGCTTGAAACGCAAGATGCACTCTTGGCTCAAAATAAGTTAGTCTCTCAACAATTGGAGGCTATCACAAAGGAGTTGAAGGCACTGAAAGTGGGAGCCTCTTCCTCTGCTCAAGTGAACCAGGTAAATCAAAACTTGAGATGTGACTTTTGTAACACCTGAGGACGAGATCGACATCGTATTAGGACGACGTATCGAGACCTCGACCAAGACCTTGTGTCGAGATCCCATGACTAGATCGTTTGCCGAGATCATTTGTCGGTGATGAGACCCACGTGCACTAGGCTGGCGTTTGAGGAGGTCGGGTGTCGAGTTGATGAAGTCGCGTACCGGTGATGAGGGCGCCAAGTCGGTGAGAGACCGCATTCACGAACTTCGTGTTAGAGACCTTATGCGCTTGCACGAGCACTCTTATCGACATCGTGTCGAGATGACACCTCGTATTCTTTCGAATGTTATTGACGTTATTATTATATTGTTTGTAATTATTACATTGTCGACGCCGTTGATTGGCCAAACGAGTGAAGGTAATTATGAGAGGAGCGATTAAGCGGGTAGATGATTGATGGGATTGGCATCTTATAAATTTGGAGTTCACGATTATGCCCTTCGGTTTGTATTCACGATCGGTTTTTCCTGGCACTCATTTCTCTTTTCTTCTTCCTTCCTTCGCATACGTGTTTTACGTTGTTTTCTTCAAAAATCTCCATCGGCCAAGCGTGAGTTCCATCGGTCTGCACAAGCTTTCTTCATCAATTTTGTTCATCATCATCTTCTCGACCCGTATCTCGTCGATCGACCATCACCGTTGAGGTATGAAGAGATTTTTATCTTCTTCGTGCTCTTGTTTAGGCGCTAATTCTTCTTTCATTTTTAACTTGAGTTTATGCTTCCAAATCATGTCAATTGATGGGTTTTCTTCTTCACAATATTACCTATCTTTCTAACGATTAATTGGGCTTGTAAAACAAATTTCTTTCTCACGATTTCTCGCAATGGTGCCGAAAACCTCCATTTTTGGTTCGTTTCGATTTTTGTTTCTCATTCGTTGCTTCGGTTATTGTTGTTGTCGATCTATCTGTTGAAGCATCGGATAACTTTCATGAAATTTTGATCGAAATCCACTAACTTTGTGTTAGAGGAAAAATATATTTCAGTTCTTGAGTTTTATATTTTCTGGGTTGTAGTTGAGTTTGGGAAGAGAGAGCTAGATGTATTGGAAACCATAGATCGATCCCGAGTTATGTTTGTTTTAGGAAGTCGATTCAGAGATGGTGATTTCCGAATCAAGGTGTGCGGAAAGCGAATCCAGGGCGTGGAAGCGGAATCGGATCGAAGCTATGCGTGTCGAGAGTCGATTGAGGCGATGCGATGTCGAAGTCGTTATCGAGCTCTTTGAAGACGCATTTGTGTCGAGGTGTCGTTGTCGGACGTGACGTTGGAGTTCGGTAAGGGCAACTCTAGATATCTCTAAGGCTTTATTTTATAAGTCCTTATGTAAGGGCGCTTCACATTAATACTTCGTAGTATGCTAGCGTAAAGGGCATTTCATATTCTCACGTGGTTATGTTATGTGTATGGATTTCTGATTTGTGTCGGTGAAATGTTGTGATATGATTGAGTTTTGCATGTATTTAATATGTGATTGAATATATGCTCGTGAATTGTGTATTGCATGTTGAATTGCGTTTCTTCATGTCGAGCTTGCTCTTTTATTTGACATGCGGTTGAATATCTTGTGTTTAACTCTTTGAATATCGTATCGTGGTGTTCATCAGTGAAGCGAGCTAGGTGGAGTCGTATGGCGTTTTTGGCCGTGACCGGATAGCGAGGGTGCTAGGTCCCCTTTTTGTTTACGGAGATTGACTAGGCGTCGCACGCTATGGGACTGAGTTATTGTCCTAGGGAGGCGAGGATCCCAGGCTTCGGCTGGACTTTCAGACATAATGGCACGCGCGTGTGCATTCAGGAAAAATTATCAGTCGAGAGAAAATGGGTTTGCGAGTTGTGTCGAGTTTAGAGTGAGATGGTCGAGTCACGTCGGTGAATGTTATACTTTCTTTGTTGCTATATATTTTATGTCGAGCTTATCTTGAATTGTTGAGAAGTTGACCACTTTCCCGTGGTGCCTTCAATCCATGGCGGTTACCCAGGCGATGTCGAGGGCGCGGAACTTCGGCGGTAGATGATGCAGGAGGAGCTCGGCGGGACCGAGTGGCGACCTCTATCTGTCGTGATTGTTTGTTTGTTGGATGTTTGTTTTTAGTCGATGCGCCGTTTTTCTTTTGTGTTGAGTCGTGACAGTGTGAGGCGGTGTTGTTTTGTTGTTTTGGTGGCTGGTGGTCTTAATTTTGGAGCGACCCCTGCGTGAGTCTGCCAGAGTACCCCCGGGTTATGAATGCTCTTTTGAAGTTAGCATTACCTTAGGTGTATTTTCTTTGCACATTTGCTACTCTGTATTTGTATACATTATTATTTTGAGTGATATATATATATGTATGTTATGCATGTATGTTTTATTCGAATTTAAGTCTTGTGTCTTAGTTGCACATGTTTGAAAGGCGTAATTACTACGATGTGCACGAGTTGGTTTATAAAAAAAAATATATCGTATTTTTAAAGGCACTGAGTTTTGTTTTTAAACACATCTCATATAGGTTTATGTTGAGCTCGGTGTGTTGAGGTCGGTAACTTTCGAGCTTCGGTATATTGAGCTCGGTGACTCAGGAAGCAGGTCGTTACATTGTTAGTTATCGAGCTTGATTCGGTTCTAGGGCATGTGCATACGAATTGGGTAGTCAATGTGTCGGGTTATGTGTTGGGTACCTAGTTGTATTATGTTGATTCTTTGTTTGATTAAGTGAAACACTTATTGCTTGAGAAATTGTTTGAGCTTGTTTCTTGATTGAAGCGGTGTGTTTTAACACATCCTTGTTGTGAGATTCGACGAGGTTTTGAACTTTGTGGAATCTAATGCCACCTCGTAGGAATCGACAGTGCAACCGAGAAGCGTCGACATGGAGCAGGCTATTCAAGCTATGGCAGAGATGGCGGCCATGGCTCGACAATCGTGCGCTGCAGCCAGCCGCGATGGCTCAGCGGCGTTAACTTCAGCCAGAACTGCGACATGGCGGCGAGCGAAATCTTTGGCGAAGGATTGGCCGACCAGGAAGCATGATCCAGAAGTTCTGGTGAGCCAAATCCGGATAAAGCTGATCTTTGGATGCAAGAGATCGAGAAGATCTTTGAGGCAACTTCATTGCGGGACAAGCGTGAAGGTCGACTATACCTACTTCATCGCTAGGAGGCGCAGTATTGGTGGAGAGTAAAGCAAGCGTTTATAAGCGAACATCGCGAGATGACACGGGAGCTTTTCGTGAAAGGTTTTTGGACAAGTACTTCCCAGGATCTTGCACGGCGAGAAGGAGCAAGAAATTTCTTCAAGCTATGAAAACGCTTCAGCGGTGTCAGTATGCGCCAAGTTCAGTCGATTGGCGGTATTTCAGTCCATTCCGTGATCGAGTTGACCAGAGATGGTTAAGTGAGAGATTCAATGAGGATTGAGATCGACATTGAAGTCAGTAGTGTCGTTGAGGATCAAATCTCAAGAGCTGATTGATCGATGTGTCGAGTAGAAGGAGTGAGGAGCCCACAAAGAAGAAAGCGTTGTGGCGGACCGGTGAGACCCAGTGCGGCGGTCGTACGAAAGGAAAACAACCAAGAAGAGGCGCTACGACCGACCTGGGGGAACAACAACGAGAGACGATATCGTCAGATGACAAATGCAGGAGTGGAGGTCGGACCCGGTGTCGAGGTGACTTGCTACATGTGGAAAAGCGGGACGTGCAGCGATGCTGTCGAGAAGGAGGAGGTGTGTTTCAGCGCAAGAAGCCAGGGGCATTTTGCTAAGGATTGTCCTACACCTAAAGGTGGACCGTATGCTGCGGCAGAGCCAAAGGAAAGCGTCAAGTGGCTAAAGGCGAGTTTTTACTGCATGAGTGGCGAGGAAGCGAGAAACGGTGATGATCTTATCCAAGGTGAATGTGAGATCGAGGGTAAATCATATCCAGTTCTTTTTGATTCGGTGCAACCCATTCCTTTATTTCTTCGATTGTGTGAACCATTTGAACTTATTGTATTGCTCAGCTCGTTTAAATTAGTGAATTACAACCCAATTTGCTAAAACCTTATCCTGAAACACTTGCATGTCTTAATTGTGTAGTGATTATTGAGTAGAAAGTTTGTGGTCAATTTGGTTTGTTTGCCTCTTAAGGAGCTTAGATGTTATCCTCGGGATGGATTGGTTGTCACGCACCAGTATGTCCTTTTAATTGGGTGTGCGTAAGCGTAATTTTCCAGACGGAGTCTCGATTATCTTCTGTAGAGCGTATTGGAGTTTCTTTGAAAGAAGGAACTAGGAATACATGTATTTGGCTAGTTCGGAAGTTTTTCAGGCGGTCGGCGTGAAGAATGTTCGGTGGTGTGACTTTGAGGGCGTTTTTCGAAGGCGTGCCAGGAGGTTACCACCGATGAGAGGTCGAGTTCTCCATCGACTGATTCCAGGAGCGGGGCCGATTTCAGCGCCATCTGGATGTCTCTGAGAGATGAAAGCTGAAGTCCCCGGTCGAACACTTGGAGTCGAAGCAATTCATCTGACGAAGCGTGTCACCGCAGGGGAGCTCGGTGTTGTTGGTTAGAAGAAGAAGAATGATTGATTTGGGTGATCGTCGGCCGATTGACCAAATCCGCTCATTTCTTACCCGGTGAGGTCGACATACAGCGTGGAAAAGCGTGAGATCTACATCACGGAGATAGTGCGACTTCATGGAATACCTGCTTCGATCGTGTCCGGCCAAGAGATCAAGTTCACGCGTCTCATTTTTGGAGGGAATGCGATGGGAGGCGAACTCGAGCTTGCTTCGGCATATCATCCACGTGAGGCCCAATGATCGGTGAGAACGATCCAATAAGCTTGAAGATTTGTTGCGAGCTTGCACGTTAGATCAGGAAGTTGGGACGACGTCTTACCATTGGTGGAGTTCACCTACGAATAACGATTTCCATGCGAGTATTGGAATGGCACCTTTTGAAGCGCTGTATGGGCGGAAATGTCAGGCGCCTCTTTGTTGGTACGGGGCGGCGGCGATGCGTGAGACGGATATGATCCGTGAGACTACCAGAAGATCAGTTTGATCGGAGATCGGATGCGAACATCTCAAAGTCGGCCGGAAAGTTATGCGGATCAACGGCGTCGTCGACCGCCCGAGTTGAGGAAGGAGAACATGTATTTCTTAGAGTCACCCCCTCTTTGGAGTTGGTCGGCGATCAAATCCAGAAACTTACCCCTAAATTCATTGGACCTTACCGGATTCTTCGTCGTATTGGTCGATGTATATCGGAATTGCCTTGCCACCATTCTTATGAACATCGGCGTCTTCCACGTCTCACAATTGCGGAGTATGTTTCAGGCCCTTCTCATGTCATCGTGAACGGATGTGATTCAAGCGGGCGACTATCTTTGAGCATTACCGGCAGGATCGTTGATCGGAAAGCCAACGATTCTGAGAACAAAGAGATCGACTTGCCGAGGTTGTGTGGGGATCAAAGGCGGGTGATGCGACTTCAGGAGCTAGAGGAGAAGATGAAGACTTCGATTACCCGAACTTTTAGGTAAGAATCTTATTTGCAATTTCGAGGGTGAAATTTTTTAGAGGAGAGATTGTAACACCTGAGGGCGAGATCGACATCGTATTAGAACGGCATGTCAGGGCCTCGACCAAGACCTTGTGTCGAGATCCCATGACTAGATCGTTTGCTGAGATCGTTGTCGGTGATGAGACCACGTGCACAGGCTCTTGGTGAGAGGTCGGGTGTCGAGTTGATGAAGTCGCGTCTGCAGGCTTATGAGGGCGCAAGTCGGCTGAGAGACCGCGTTCACGAACTCGTGTTAGAGACCTTTATGCACGCTTGCACGAGCACTCTTGTCGACATCGTGTCGAGATGACACCTCGTATTCTTTGAGGCGTTATTGATGTTATTATTATATTGTTTGTAATTATTACATTGTCGGCCGGGTTGGCCAAACAGAGTGAAGGTAATTATGAGAGGAGCGATTAGCGGGTAGATGATTGATGGGATTGGCATCTTATAGCTGGATTCTGATTATGCCGCTTCCGGCTGTATTCACGATCGGTTTTCCTCAAACACTCATTTCTCTTTTTCTTTCTAACTTCCTTCCTTACGCTCTGTGTTTCGTTGTTTCTTCAAAATCTCCATCGGCATCTAAAACCGTGAGTTCCATCGAGATACGCACAAGCTTTCTTCATCAATTTTGTTCATCATCATCTTCTCGACCCGTATCTCGTCGATCGACCATCACCATTGAGGTATGAAGAAACGATTTTTATCTTCTTCGTACTCTTGTTGCGCTAATTCTTCTTCCATTTTAACAGTTTATGCTTCCAAATCATGTCAATTGATGGGTTTTCTTCTTCACAATATTACCTATCTTTCTAACCGATTAATTGGGCTTGTAAAACCAAATTTCTTTC
The DNA here is from genome assembly GCA_037113605.1 of Calophaca sinica. Lineage (NCBI taxonomy): Eukaryota > Viridiplantae > Streptophyta > Magnoliopsida > Fabales > Fabaceae > Calophaca > Calophaca sinica. The sequence continues at coordinate 120,282,514 of CM073735.1, forward strand.
TCGATTTACGCAATCGGTTGCAAACCTCCATTTTTGGTTCGATTTTTTTGTTTCTCATTACGTTCTTAGTTATTGTTGTTTGTCGATCTATCTGATGAAGCATCGGATAACTTTTTCATGAAATTTTGATCGAAATCCCTAACTTTGTGTTAGAGGAAAAATATATTTCAGTTCTTGAGTTTATATTTTACGGGTTGTGGTTGAGTTTGGGAAGAGAGCTAGATGTATTGGAAACCATAGATCGTCGAGTTATGTTTGTTTTTAGGAAGTCGATTCGAGATCGAGTGATTTCAGATCAAGGTGTGCGGAAGCGAATCAAGGGCGTGGAAGCGGCGAATCCCGGATCGAGAAGTGCGTGTCGAGTCGATTGAGGGCTGATGCGTGTCGAAGTGGATTATCGAGCTCTTTGAAGGCAGTGTCGAGTCGTTGTGGAGATTAACTTGGAGTTGGTAAGGGCAACTCCTAGATATCTCTAAGGCTTTATTTTATAAGTCCTTATGTAAAGAGCGCTTCACATTAATACTTTCGTAGTATGCTAGCGTAAGGGCATTTCATATTCTGCGTGGTTATGTTATTGTGTATGGATTTCTGATTTGTGTCATTTGAAATGTTGTGATATGATTGAGTTTTTGCATGTATTTAATATGTGATTGAATATATATGCGTGAATTGTGTATTGCATGTTGAATTGCGTTTCTTCATGTCGAGCTTGCTCTTTATTTGACATGCGGTTGAATATCTTGTGTTTAACTCTTTGAATATCGTATCACGGTGAATTGTTCATCAGGTGGCGAGCTAGGTGAGTCGTTATGGCGTTTTGAGCCGTGACCGGATAAGCGGTGCTAGGTCCTTTTTGTTTACTGGGAGATTGACTAGACGTCGCCACGCTATGGGACCCGGGAGTTGTTGTCCTAAAGGGAAGCGAGGATCGAAGCAGTTTGGACTTTCAGGCATCTGATGCAGCGTGTGCATTCAGAAAAATTATCGAGTCGAGAGAAAATGGGTTCTTGAGTTGTGTCGAGTTTAGAGTGAGATGGTGAGTCACGTCGGTGAGATGTTATACTTTCTTTGTTTGCTTATATTTTTATGTCGAGCTTATCTTGAATTGTTGAGAAGTTGACCGCTTTCGTGGTGCCTTCAATCCATAGCGGTTACCCAGATGTCGATGTAGCGAGGAACTTCGGCGATAGATGATCTTGGGGAGGAGCTCGGCGAGGACCAGTGGCGACCTCTATCTGTCGTGATTGTTTGTTTGTTGGATGTTTGTTTTTAGTCTTGTGCCCCGTTTTCTTTTTGTGTTAGTCGTGACGGTGTGAAGCGATGTTGTTTTGTTGTTTGGTAGACTGGTGGTCTTACTTTTGGAGCTGACCCCTGCGTGAAGTCTGCCGGAAAGTACCCAGTATGAATGCTTTCTTTGAAGTTGTCGTACCTTAGGTGTATTTTCTTTGCACATTTGCTACTCTGTATTTGTATACATTATTATTTCGAGTGATATATATATATGTATGTTATGCATGTATGTTTTATTAAATTTAAGTCTTGTGTCTTAGTTGCACCATGTTTATTGTAATTACTCGATGTGCTGAGTTGGTTTTATAAAAAAAAATATATCGTATTTTAAAAGGCACAAGAGTTTTGTTTTTAAAACACATCTCATATAGGTTTATGTTGAGCTCGGTGTGTTGAGCTCGGTAACTCGAGCTCGGTATATTGAGCTCGGTAGCGGTCCGGAAACGGGTCGTTACAACTTTTGTCAAGGGCCTCATGAGAATGGAGGGTGTGATACATTAGGAGACTCCAAGGAGCAAGCTAATTACATGGGTAACTTTCAAAGGCAAGGAGGGAATCCGTATTCTTACACCTATAATCCAGGGTAGAAGAATCATCCCAACTTCTCTTGGAAGCAGCAAGATAACCCATCATCCAGCAACCCTCCACAACTGCAAAAGCAAGAGAAGCCAAATCAATTAGAAGAAGCTCTTACTCAGTTTATGAAGATGACACAATCCAGCTTCCAGAATCATGAGTCTCATTTCAAAAACCAGGAGGCTTCTATCAAAAATCTGGAGAACCAAATTGGGCAACTTTCAAAGCAACTAGCGGAGCAATCGAAAGGTAAGTTTTCTGCTAGCACAGTAGATAACCCCAAAAATGAAAATTGTAGTGCTGTTTCTTTGAGAAGTGGAAAGTTGTTGTCTAAAGTAGAGAGAAAGAAAAAGAGAGAAAAAAGTGAGGTGGATGGAGTTGAAAAAGAGAGAGTAGAAGTAGAAAAAGAAGTTGAAAAAGAAAAAGGTGGAGTTGAAAATGAGAGTAGAGAAAATAGTGATAAAGAAGAGAAAAAAGAAGGTGAGGAAGACAAAGTTGCTACTGATAAACTGCAGGTACAAAGGCAGCCCAAGGCTATTCAGCCACATATGAAGCTTCCTTACCCTCATCTGAGCAAGAAGAACCAGAAGGATGAACAGTTTGCTAAGTTCATGGACATCTTTAAGCGTCTACAAATCAACATCCCTTTTGCAGAAGCTCTTGAGAAAATGCCCACATATGCAAAGTTTATGAAGGAGTTGTTGACCAAAAAGAGAAGGTTTAAGGAGGATGAGATGGTGGCCTTGACTGAAGAGTGCAGTGCTATCATTCAAAGGAAGCTCCCTCCAAAGATGAAGGATACGGGAAGTTTTACAATCCCCTGTACTATTGGGAATTTGCATATTGGTAAGGCTCTCTGTGATTTGGGAGCTAGCATTAATTTGATGCCCCTCTCTATGTTGAAACGGTTGGGAGGAGGTGAAGTCAAGCCCACAAAGATGTCTTTGCAACTGGCAGATCGATCGGTCAAATACCCTTATGGAATATTGGAGGATGTGTTAGTTAGAGTTGACAAATTCTTGTTCCCAGTTGATTTTGTTATCCTTGATATGGAAGAGGACAAGGAGGTCCCTCTTCTTCTTGGCAGACCTTTCCTAGCTACAGGGAGAGCATTGATTGATGTTCAACAAGGTAAATTAATTTTGAGGTTCCCGGATGAGAAGGTGACATTTAATGTTTTTGAAGCTATGCGGCATCCGGATGATATTGAAAAATGCTCTCGAATTGATGTGATTGATGACTCAGTTTTGGAAATCATTGAGCAAGACCACCCTTCACACCCATTAGAAAAAGTGTTAGTGAATTCCATGGAAAAGGTGGATGAGGAGATGGATGATGAAGTAGAAAGATGTCTTGCACAACTTGAAGCTCTACAGGTCGAAGATGCTGCTGCTAAAAAGAAAGAGGACTTGCAAGGTGGTGAGTTAGAGAAGAAAGCTAGCCCAGAATTAAAGCAATTACCCCCACATTTGAAGTATGTTTTTCTTGGGGATGATGCGTTTAATCCGGTGATCATCAGTAGCTCCTTATCATTGCTAGAAGAGGAGAAGCTAGTGAGAGTACTTAGAGCACATGAAGAGGCAATTGGATGGACCATCTCAGATTTAAAGGGCATCAGTCCAGCCTTTTGCATGCATAAAATAAAGTTAGACCAAGAGTTCAAACCAGTTGTTCAACCCCAGAGAAGGCTTAACCCGGTTATGAAAGAGGTTGTGAGGAAGGAGGTATTGAAACTTTTAGAAATTTGGGATGATCTATCCTATTTCTGATAGTGCATGGGTGAGCCCAGTACATGTGGTTCCAAAGAAAGGGGGAATGACAGTTGTAACAAATAAAAAAAATGAGTTAATTCCTACTAGGACTGTCACAGGTTGGCGGATGTGTATTGACTATCGGAAGCTTAACCAAGTCACTCGCAAGGACCACTTCCCTCTCCCATTTATGGACCAGATGCTCGAAAGATTGGCTGGACAAGCTTACTATTGTTTTCTAGATGGATAATCCGGTTACAATCAAATCTCTGTCAACCCAGAAGACCAAGAGAAGACAGCATTCACTTGCCCATTTGGAGTTTTTGCGTATAGACGAATGCCTTTCGGTCTTTGCAATGCTCCCGCAACTTTTCAAAGGTGCATGCTTTCTATTTTTGCTGATATGATCGAAAAATCTATTGAGGTTTTTATGGATGACTTCTCTGTGCTTGGTATTTCTTTTGATGATTGTCTGGATAACCTGGAGGCTGTTCTTAAGAGGTGTAAGGAGACCAATTTAGTGTTGAATTGGGAAAAATGTCACTTCATGGTGAAAGAAGGAATTGTTCTGGGTCATAAAATCTCATCTAAGGGTATAGAAGTGGATAAGGCAAAAATTGATGTGATAGAGAAGTTGCCTCCTCCGTTGAATGTGAAAGGAGTGAGGAGTTTCCTTGGGCATGCTGGTTTTTATAGACGATTTATCAAGGACTTCTCCAAGGTTGCTAAGCCGCTTTGCAATCTCCTCATCAAGGATATCTCATTCAAATTTGACCCAGAATGCTTGAAGGCCTTTGAGTTGTTGAAAGAGAAACTTATTTCAGCACCAGTAATAGTTGCACCAGATTGGGAGTCACCTTTTGAGCTAATGTGTGATGCTAGTGACTATGCAGTGGGGGCTGTTTTGGGGCAAAGGAGAGAAAAATTCTTTCATGCCATCTATTATGCTAGCAAGGTATTAAATGAGAACCAAGTCAACTATGCTACCATAGAGAAGGAGTTGCTTGCCATAGTATTTGCTCTAGAAAAATTTCGTTCTTATTTGATTGGTTCCAAAGTTGTGGTGTTCACTGATCACGCTGTAATCAAGTATCTTATGACTAAGGTCGAATCCAAGCCAAGACTCATTCGGTGGATTTTGTTGTTGCAAGAATTCGACCTTGAGATCAAGGACAAAAAGGGGAGTGAAAATGTGGTGGCTGATCATCTGTCTAGGCTGGAGAATACTGAAATTACAGCTAAAGAGTTCGACATTCTAGAGGAGTTCCCAGATGAGAAACTGTTAGCTGTGACTGAGAGGCCTTGGTTTGCAGATATGGCAAATTTTAAAGCTACTGGTGTGATACCTGAAGAGCTAACTTGGCAACAAAAGAAGAAGTTTTTCAAAGATGCTAACTACTTTATTTGGGATGATTCCTATCTCTTCAGACAAGGCCCAGATGGACTTCTGAGAAGGTGTGTTGCAAAAGATGAGGCACAGAAAATCTTATGGCATTGTCACAATTCACCATACGGAGGTCATTTCAATGGTGAACGCACAGCTGCAAAAGTGCTTCAATCTGGATTCTATTGGCCTTCAATTTTCAAAGATGCTTATGCTCATGCCAAGAGCTGCGACAAGTGCCAAAGGACGGGAAGTATTTCCAAGAGGAATGAGATGCCCTTAAACTCCATTTTGGAGGTTGAACATTTTGATTGTTGGGGAATTGATTTCATGGGGCCATTTCCCTCCTCATTCTCTAACCAATACATTTTGGTAGCTGTGGATTATGTCTCAAAATGGGTAGAGGCAGCGGCAACTTAGGCAAGTGATTCTCAGACTGTTGTGAAATTCATAAAGAAGAACATATTTTCCCGGTTTGGGGTCCCTAGAGTACTAATCAGTGATGGTGGTTCGCATTTTTGCAACTCAAAAGTGGAGGCTGTGCTGAAAAAGTATGGTGTGAAGCACAAAGTTGCCACTCCTTACCACCCTCAAAGCAATGGGCAAGCGGAAGGGTCAAACAGGGAGATCAAAAAGATACTTGAGAAGACAGTGAGTGCCTCAAGGAAAGACTGGGCCCATAAGCTGGATGATGCTTTGTGGGCATACAGGACAGCCTATAAATCCCCTATGAGGTTGTCCCCATACCAGCTGGTTTATGGCAAAGCTTGTCATTTGCCAGTTGAGCTTGAGCATAAGGCATTTTGGGCCTTGAAGTTCTTAAATTTTGATTCAACCCTAGCAGGAGAGAAAAGGATTTTGCAGCTGCACGAGTTGGATGAAATGCGTTTGCATGCTTATGAGAATGCGTCCATCTACAAACAAAAGGTTAAAGCGTATCATGATAAGCACATTGTACAAAGAACCTTCTCTCCTGGGCAGCAAGTGTTACTTTTCAACTCTCGTTTGAAGTTATTTCCGGGCAAACTCAAGTCTAAGTGGTTGGGACCTTTTGTGGTAAAAGAAGTGATGCCACATGGAGCAGTAGAGGTGGAGGAGCCTTCATCTCAAAGAACGTTCAAGGTTAATGGTCAACGATTGAAGCATTATTTGGGAGGAGAGCTTGACAGGGCAAAGGTTGCTCTAGTCTTGCGAGAGCCTTGACCATACCATCACGCGTCAAGCTAGTGACGTTAAAGAAGCGCTTCTTGGGAGGCAACCCAAGTTGTAGAAGAGTGCATCCATATATTGAAAAAAAAAAAGGGGCAGTGCAGTGACACACAGCCTGGCCGTGTCCTATGCCACGGCCGTGTGGGTTCAAGAAAAAAAGAAAAAAAAATGCCTAGTGAGACACGGCCTGGCCGTGTGGGATGCCACGGCCGTGTCTCGAAAAAAAAAATTTTTTTAGGGAGAAACAGTGAAGAACACGGGCTAGCCGTGTCCTATGGCACGCCCGTGTTCAAGCTTCCTTCAGCCAGGAGTAGGCGTTCCTCATGTGTGCTTGACCTTACCCAATCCTTCCCCCAGCAAATCACAACCATCCATTCATTTTCATCTTTTAATCTGTGGTCCTGGTGCAGACCCACCATACTTATCATACACCCAGCCACACCACAGAAAAACCCAAATTAAACCCCCCTCACTTTTACAGGACACGACCGTGCCCTTCCTCCCCCCTTCTTCACTTTCCTTTTGCAACCCTAATTCTCCTCCTTCCCCCATCTTCTCTTCCTTCCACCATCTTCTCCTTTCATCACTCACCTAAATCTTCTCTTCCACCATTTTCTTCCTCCCCCATCCTGTCACACCACCACCCCTCCACTTCCCTCTTCTTCTACTCGCCCCACCCTTCCTCTTCTTCATCTGAAATCTCCTCCACCAACTTTTCTCCCACCGTCGCCACAAGCACTCCTTCCACCATCTTCTCCTTCCAGCCGTGTCACCTTCCAACCCCAACACCATTCCTTCCTTCTCCCTACAGTCGCGTCACCTTTCAGCCCATCACACTTCCCCTTTGCTCCACCAAAGTCCGCCCCTCCACCTTTCTTCCACTCGCCCCACCCTTCCCTTCTCACCATTTGTTTTACCAATAATTTTTTTTTTACTTGTGTTGGTTGTGTTGTATGGGTCTGATTACAGGTTATTGTGGCATCAAAGAGGCAGAGGGGTGACACCTCAGGCACAAAAGAGCCAGCATTGGCCAAGGGGAAGGGAAAGGGCAAGAAAAAAGTGACCGAGAATCCGTATGGCATTCAGTTCCGGGACGACGTTCAAGAGGCAAGGTATAATTCTCTTGTCGTACGAATAATTTCCCCAACCCGTTATATGGATGAATCTGCATTGTTAACTCTAGGACTGCTAGATGATGTCCAGTACTTATTTGCAAATGTGGGTTGGACGAAGTTTGTGGGACTGAAAAGTTTTACCTATGCAAGAATTACTCTGGAATTCCTATCATCCGTTAATGCCAATGTTTCATATGCGGAGGGATGGCCAGAGGACCACCATGACAATTTGATAACCTTTAGGTTATTCAATACTGAGCATAGTCTATCATTGAGTCAATTCAATGCAATATATGGATTTCCATATGGTGGTCAACGAAGGGTCCTAAATGATTTTTCTGCAAGAAGGTTTTGGAACTTGCTAACGAAGTCCGACACTTATGACTCATCCTCAACAAAATCATCAAAGTTGCGAAACCCCTGTTTTCACTATGTTCACAGAGTCATGTCAAACACATTGTTTGGACGAGGGGATAGTGATGGCATTGTCCGTCAGTCGGAACTGATGTTTCTATGGAATATGCTGCACCTGCAATTTGACTAGATCTTTGGTTCTCATTTGATAACTCACATGGTTAAAGTAGGGAATGCTTCAGCTGGTAAAATTGTTATTGGTGGTTTAATCACCCCTATTGCTGAAGCTCTAGGTTATAGAACCTCTGGCCTCCCAATTGTTCGTGGGAGGACCCGGTTGGATATGGAAGCCTGCTTGGCAATGAGAATGATAGTCAAGGAAGGCCAATGTTACTGTTTGGTGCTCCCTGATACCGAGGAAACCCATCCTCTACCTGACCAGGAGCACACCACTATAAGAAACCAGAGGAATTGGAATTTTCCAGGAGGCCCCCAACCTGACCCCCTTCAAGAGGAGAGACCTGAGGCACCCCCTGGCAGTTCTTCGTAGTACTTTTCTCCACAGCCACCTCCCGGTTCTTATGCCGCTCTCCAAGAGGAGATGGCTGCTCAAAGGGCCCAGCTGACGGGTCTTGACAACACTGTCCACAACATTCAGGACATGGTCTCTGCAACGTATAACTGGCACCTCCAGCAATATCCTGGCCAGTTCCCTCCTCCTCCCCCACAGTGAGTCCCTCCCTTGCATCATCCCTATCTCAGTTTGATTTTTTACATTGGGGACAATGTAAATTCTTAAGCTTGGGGTAGGGCGTTTTAAATTTTTGCATGTACTTTTGCATGTTAGTCTTGCATTTCATTTTAGTGTTTGCATCTTTGTGTTAATCGTTGTTTTGTGCGCATCATTTTATCCCCCAAATTGCTACACTATCCTCTTGTGCTTTGGCATGTGTGCTACAATCTTTTTGAAATTTGAGATTGCAATGATTTGGAACCCAATTATTTTCTTTTGTGATGGGCTTAAAGGTAGCGTTCTTAACGAATTTAGGAATAAACCATTGATAAGTTGTTGATTAGTAATCTGATGTTTTTCACTGAATTTAACTTCTAAATATGAGACTTGAGCTTGTATTGGGGTTGCACTTCATCATATTTATATGCCCCTTTTCTTTGTATGAGTGTGTCCCTCTTGATTGTGCTCTCTAGAACTTGACTTGAAACCGTGTCAAAAACTTGAAAATTTTTGTCTACACACTTGAATATGATTAAGGCATTTTAGGCATGTTTTCAAGCCTCTGATTGTTGAATGAAAGCTTCCTGTAGTTGCCCCTTTTGAGCCTGAACTGAAATTAATTTTCTTGGTACCCTTGTGATTGCTAAATATGACAGTACCTTTTAGAGCATGTCTAAGGGAGCAATTAGTTGTGAATCTTGTGTGATTTTTGCGGTGCTTGAAATTGGGACCTCTTCTATTATTTAAATTCCTCCCCAGTAATTACTGCAAAAATCTCAAATAAAAAAAAATATAACAGAAGAGGAGCAAAATAAAGAGGTGTGGAAAGCTAAAATGGAAAAATGGATTGCTCCGCTTATGCTGCTTTAAAAAGGGTTGTTTTATTGTTCATTATTTTAGCCCTTGAATTTCCACTTTCTTGTTTTTATCCCACCTTACAAGAAAAATCCCATGGCCACGTTACAACCTTGTAAAGACCTTTTGATTCTTGTGCGTTTTCATAAATTATATGCTGAGATTTGGTTAATAGTCAAGCTTATGGTAGAGCACTTTCATGGATGGATTTGAGCGATTTGTTATAACCTTTAAACACTTTGAGAATGGTAAGGAGAGTGCCCCTATCAGTGAGAGACATTATTTCAGAGAGCCTGATTCTCTAATTGGACTTGATTTTGGTTGTCCCTATTGTCTTTATTAGCCTTTAGCCTATTGCTTGAATTGGTTTTTATCTCGGGTTCCTTATTTGATGCATCTCGTGTTTCTATGCTTGTCTTTGGCCACTGCAATTGCTTGAGGACAAGCAAGATTCTAAGCTTGGGGTAATTTGATGTGTTCATTATAGCATATGGTTTGTTGTTAGTTTTGCATTGCATAGTAGTCATTTTAGTGGTTTTTACCCATAGTTCTCATGCATTTTGCTTGGTTTAGATAATGCACTTGGTTTGAGTTCAATTGTGCAGAAAAGAAGGTTATTGGCCTAGGAAAGCGGAGCTAAATCACTTAGACGGATGTTGCAACCAACTCGGAGGCCAAAATACCAAAATTTGGCAAGATTTAAGAGCAGCACGGCCTGCCCGTGTTGCTGCCCACGGCCGTGCCTTGGTGGATGTGAAGAAATTCAAGTTGAGCAAACAGTGGATAACACGGCCAGGCCGTGTTTTCCACCACGGCCGTGCCTGTAGGTTCAGAGAACAACACGGCCTAGCCGTGTCCTCCACCACGCCCGTGTCGGGCTTCGCTTCTGCTATTTTGTATTTTAAGAGCAGCACAGCCAAGCCGTGCCAGGCTCCACGCCAGTCTTTGCGACTTCGATCCGAACTTGTATTTTGCGCGTTTTGACTTATTTTTGAGATGTTTTTCAACCCTTTTGGGTGAGAACTATAAATAGATGGAGAAAACATTGACCTAGGGAGTTTTTTTGTTGGCTAGAGATTGAATCAAGAACAAGGATCAAAGGCAAATTTGAGGAACCAATGGAGTCTTTGGCTATTTCTTCATCTCAATTGATTGGTTTCTTCTCTTCTATGAGGAACTAAACCTCTTGTACTAGGGTAAGATGAACTTTGTGGATCCTTTTATGTAATCGAATTCAAAATCTCAATGCAAGTATGATTTATGTTATTTGATCATTTATCTCTTTTCTTAATGCGATTCGATGCTTGATCACCATTGGGTTGAACTAGGGTTTTAGCATCAATTGGAAAATTGAGGTTTAAAACTTGTTTTGGGATAATTTGACATGCTTAATAAAGTTATAGGAATATAATTCTTGTGGTATGAGTTTGCATGAATCCTTATTCGTTATGCTTGATTAAATTAATTTGGACCTGAGGAATTAGGACTCGTTTATTTAATCAAAGGGGTTAATAGAGAAGGGATTTTCATTAATCTAAACTTGTGGATTTGAACTTCAAAAACATTATCATTGCTTGCATTGGAATAGAATTCAAGAGCATAAAGGTCGAAACAAAGGGATTCAAGCCCTAGTCACTTTTATTCTCCCTAATATCCAAATACCTTGTCTCGTTAGTACTGTTTTTATTGCTAAACAAGAATTACAACTTTTCAAACACATTCGTATACGTTCAATAGTTCAATTAGTTACAACTTTTGTTTAGTTAATAATTGGTCACAATCCCTGTGGATTCGATCTTTTTATTACTTGACGACGAATCGTACACTTGCGATTTTGCATCAACACGGAACATCCTACCTTTTTTTAAGGCAAAAATAGGAAATGAGCATCTTTAAAACCTTCTGATGCAAAACTTTCTTTACGAAAAAAAACATCAAGAAGAAAAAAGAGTACGCTCACCTATGTTTATTAGAAAAATGGAAAAAGAGAATAAAAAGAAGACATGGGGGATTAGACTAAAGCCCATAGAATAATACAAGAGACAGTAACTGCATAAACAAACCACCTATTTTCGTAAGCAAAATAAAGTGCAAAAACATCACAATAGGAGAGGCAATCCCAACTATGTTAGCACCACAACCCCTAACAATCATCAGCAGCACCTCAAAGCTAACAAGAGAGGGAAAAAGTGAAAAACAAAGCAAGCATGGAGGGACGAGTCCGAAACCCATTGAAAGAATCATCTAAAGCGGAAAAGGGGAGATTAAATCTATTACGAAAAAAATCTTCTCGGATAAAATTGGGGGCTAGATCCCACCAGGTGAAACAGTGACTAAAAATGCCATAAGAATCAAGCTTGTCCGCGCAAGTATTACCTTCGCGAAAAATGTGTGAGGCCTGAAACTGCATCTGACGAGTAAGACATAAACAATTCCTCCATTTACCCTTGAGACGCCAGGGAACCAAATCCGAATTTTTAAAAGCCTGGACAACCAACGTAAAGTCACATTCCAGCCAAAGTTTCCACCATCCCCTTATCAAAAGTAATCTCAATAGCTTTCATGGCGGCGACCAATTCGGCATGAAGAGAGGAGGATACTCCTAAGAAGTCGGAGAAACACCCAGCAATGGCGCCACTAGAGTCTCGAAAAATGGCCCCCCGCTAAGCCAGGATTGGCTCTGGACGCCCCATCCGTTTTGCATTTCATCCAACCACAAATGGGGGCATGCCAATTAACATGAATGAATGATAGAGGGGGCTTTAGGGGCATGACAATCAACTGCAAAGGCTTTGAGAATACAAAACTCCTCCATAGAAGAAGAAGCAACTCTGTGCCCAATGATTTTTGGGTTTTGAAAAGTCAACTAATTGCGGGCATACCAAATGACCCAAAAGACATGCTCAACCGCAGAAAGGATTACATCGCTCACTTGGGAGCTCTAAGGGCGCCAACAAACCTCAAAAACAGTAGCAACCGAAGAAAGATCTATCTAATGCCCTAAAATGGAGCTTAGCGAGCCCCAGAGAAAGGAGGCAAAAGGACAATCAAAGAATAAATGACGAGTGCTTTACGAGGCTTCCCTACAAATACAACACATAGAAACACTACAACAAATTCTAAAAAAGATGGCGCTACTTTAAGCAGCGCTTAAAATAAAAAACGCTACTTTATGTCATACGTAAACAATAAACAGCGCTTACAACATTAAGCGCTACTGTTTAGTTTTCACAATAAACAGCGCTTAGTCCTTTAAGCGCTGTTTTATCTTTAAATAATAAAAAAATGAACTGGCACATTAATCAGCGCTTCAAACATGAAGCGCTGTTTTTTATCATACGAACAATAAACAGCGCTTTATATTAGGAAGCGCTGTTTTTGGTGATACAATAAACAGCGCTTTTAGACTTAAGCGCTGTTTTTGTTAAACAATAAACAGCGCTTTTTTATTAAGCGTTGTTTTTGGTCAATTTATTAGATATATATATTTCCCTCCTCTCTCATTTCGCATGCAGAAGCACTGTTTCTCTCTCTGTCTCTCAACTCTCTCTTCGCAAGCTCCTCCGTCGTCGTCCCTCTCGCCTCCATCTCCCAAGTCCCGGCGTGCTTCTTCCTCAACGAGATCGTGTGCTTCCCCTCACCTGAAATCCGAGCTCGTCGTCCTCCAAAAGCTGCTGGCAGCGCTCGGCCTCCGTCCTCCCCCTCGCCTCCATCTCCCAACTCCTGTTTGCGTCCATTTCCAGGTATGGCCACTGTCTCCATTTTGTATCTCGATTCCACATTGGTTTCTGTTGGTGGTTCGTTAGTTTTTGGTCTCTGTTCGATTTTGTTTGATTTTGTTCACTGTTGTCCAGTTTGGAATCAGAAGGGTTTGATTTTGTTTGATTTTGTTCACTGTTGTCCAGAGATAAATTAGAAGTGTTAAAGATGCTTGGAATCAGTTTGTTAAAATGTACAGTTAGTAAATATATATGCATATCAGATGGGAATCAATGGAAAAATGACCAATGAATTTTGTTGTGGAACCTGATTTTGGTTTTTTTGTTTTGAACAATGAATTTTGGAATGTTACAGGTATTGTATATATTTTGGAATGTCCATATTTTAGGGGAGACTCTGCCAAAATTTTGTTAGAATTTTGATCTAGTACGTGTGTTGATTTTAAGAGCAGATGATAGTTTTAGTCTTGCTTTATTTAAATGGGGTTTTTACGTTGTTTTACCTCTCAATCCATAGGTAAAATATGGATCGAAAGTGGATGTCCGCCAATCGTTTGTCGAAGGAATATAAGGATGGAGTGAAAGATTTTATTGGGTTTGTAGTTGGGCATACAAATGCACCATAGTAGAATCATATGTCCTTGTTTAAGTTGTTGTTATACAAACAAAATTAGTGTTCGGAATTGGAATGGCATTTAGTGAGCAATAGGATTGATCAAACTTATACTGTTGGACAAAGCACGGTGAGAGAAGAGGTGAATCTTCTAATACGGGGAATAGTGGGAGATATGTGTCGAGAGGACACCGCTACAAATACATATGATGGTGACCGTTTTGAAGATATGGCAAATGCGGTTGAAGAAGATCTTCGTGATTGTCCTCAAATGTTTGAGAAGTTGATGAGTGATGCGAGAAGCCGTTATATGAGGTTGTACTAAATTCACAAGATTGTCGGCAATGTTAAAGTTGTTTAACTTGAAGTCGGGCAATGGATGGGTGATAAGAGTTTTACTGGACTTACTCACCTTTGTTGAAAGATATGTTGCCTAATGATAATGTGCTTCCTAGTAGGGCATATAAGGCTAAACAAATGTTACGCTCTATTGGCATGAGCTATGAGAAGATACATGCTTGTCGTAACGACTGCATTTTATTTCGTAATGAATATGCATCGTTAAAGTCGTGTCCAAAATGTGAAGCCTCACGGTATAAGAAGGAAAATTTGGCTCCAGAGAAGGTATTATGGTATTTTCCCATAATTCCCAGATTCAGGCGTATGTACCGTAGTTCAGAAGATGCAAAAAACCTGACATGGCATGAGGATGAAAGGATTGAAGATGGCAAGCTACAGCACCCGGCAGATTCTCCGCAATGGAAAAAAATTGATATTGATTATCCTGATTTTGGGAATGAACCAAGAAACTTACGACTTGCATTGTCTACTGATGGATTTAACCCACATGGTGTTCAAAGTAGCTCTCACAGTACATGGCCTGTGATTTTGGTGATTTATAACCTACCTCCATGGCTATGCATGAAGCGAAAATATATGATGTTGTCTTTGTTAATTTCTGGGCCGAAACAACCAGGAAATGATATCGATGTATATTTGGCTCCTTTAATTGAAGATTCGAAGCAAAAGTGGGAGACAGATTTGGTGGTGTATGATAGGTATAGAGAAGAAAGTTTCACCTTGAGGGCTATGATTTTCGGCACAATTAATGATTTTCCAGCATATGGTAATCTGTCGGGATATAGTACCAAAGGTCAGTGTGCATGCCCTATATGTGAAGATAGTACAGATTGGATTCGGTTGGAACATGGTAGGAAGAATGTCTTTCTTGGGCATCGCAGATTTTTGCATCCAAATCATCATTATCGGTCATGGAGAAAGGCATTCAATGGGAATACAGAAGAACGGAGAGCTCCTTTGCCTCTGACGGTACACAACTCATAGAAAAAGTAAAAGATTTGAATATTAAATTCGGTAAACCTTTTGCAGGAGACCTTGCCACA
This sequence comes from Calophaca sinica, assembly GCA_037113605.1. NCBI lineage: Eukaryota > Viridiplantae > Streptophyta > Magnoliopsida > Fabales > Fabaceae > Calophaca > Calophaca sinica. The sequence goes on from CM073735.1 coordinate 120,297,516, forward strand.
CGAGGGTGGAAGAAAAGGTCGATTTTCTTTGAGTTGCCATATTGGAAATCATTATACGTAAGACATTTCGTTGATGTGATGCATGTTGAAAAAAATATTTTTGATAGTCTCAGTGGTACCTTACTTAATGTGCCCGGGAAGACTAAAGATGGCATCAATGCAAGGCTGGACTTGGTTAGTATGGGATTGAGACGATAGTTGGGACGGTAAAGAAAGGGAAACGTCGTACATATCTACCTCCGGCCGCTCATACTCTATCTAAAAAAGAGAAAAGAGATTTTTGTAAGTTTCTTGATGGAGTTAAGGTTCTAGAGGGGTACTCTTCAAACATTAAGAACCTCGTATCGATGAAAGATCTCAAGTTAAAGGGTCTAAAGTCTCATGATTGTCATGTTCTTATGGAGAATTTGCTACCCATAGCTATACGATCTATTTTGCCTGACAAAGTGCGGAATACCTTAAGTAAACTTTGTTTCTTCTTTAAGGCAATTTGTAGTAAAGTGATTGACCCTGGAAAGTTGCCAGCCTTGCAAAAATAAATTATTCTGACTTTGTGTGAGCTTGAGATGTATTTCCCGCCTTCATTCTTTGACATAATGATTCATCTGACAGTTCATCTGGTTAGGGAGACACAATTGTGTGGGCTAGCTTACATGAGATGGATGTACCCGTTTGAGCGTTAAATGAAGATATTAAAAGGGTATGTGAAAAACCGATCACGACCAAAGGGTTGTATTGTTGAACGGTATATAGTCGAAGAAGCTGTTGAATTCTGTACCGAGTATGTATCAGATATTGAACATTCTATAGGGCTGCCGCGGTCTCGTCACACAGGAAGAAGTGCAGGGGAGGAGATTACTGGACTTGAAATATTGACTATATCAAGGAAAGAATGGGAACAAGCACACTTATATGTTTTACGCAACACCGATGAAGTTGAGTCATATGTTGTAAAACACAAGGACATACTCAAGAGCTTGTACCCAAATAAGAGTCAAAATTGGTTAACAACAGAACACAATCGGTGTTTTATAAAATGGCCGAAAGAATACATTTCTGCAGAGTTTATTGCAAATCCTAGCTCGGTTTCAGAAAGATTGAGATGGTTAGCTAAAGGTCCAGATATACATGTTAGTTCTTACACCAGTTATCTGATTAATGGGTACACTTTTTATACAAAAGAACATGATGATCGGAGGAGAATACAAAATAGTGGAGTGACTCTTGTAGCTGAAGCTATGCATATATCAAGTGCTAAAGATAGAAATCCCATATATGCGAATATGTCATACTTCCGGGTCATTGGACGGATATGGGAGTTGGATTACAAGATGTTTCGAGTGCCTGTGTTCCAATGCAAGTGGGTTGATAATAACAACGGTGTACAAATGGATGAGTTGGGGTTCATGCGGGTGAATTTTAATAAGTTGGGATATAAGGATGAGCCCTTTATTTTAGCATCGCAAGCTCAACAAGTGTTCTATGTCACCGATCCAATTGATATGAATTGGTTCATTGTTCTATTGAATAACAAAAAAATTGTTAATGAGATTGATGATGAAGCACATGAATATGCTGACATTGAGGATGACCCTTTCTTCGGGACATCACAATCATTGTTTGGGGCAAGTACACCTATAGAGGATGATGTGTATATTAGAAATGATCATAATGAAGGGCTTTGGATCAATCCATTATTTCATAAGGGATGTGCAAATCTGAATAAAACGAAAAAGGAAAAGAGTTGCTTAAATGTACATGTATGTAGTGAATGCTATTTAATTTTTATTAATTTATTGATCAATTAAATGTGTATACATTGATTTCTTTATTAATTTTTATTAATAACTTATGTGTATAATTTTTTTCAGGTAAATGGCATCTGAAGGTGATGATAGTGCTCCCGAGGCCCCCCAAAAGGGGACGGCGTCCCGTGGACCGACTTTTAAGAAGAAACTCATCCGTGAGAGGAGTAAAGGAGTTGCAAAACGTGTGGTAAGATACTTATCGATTAATCTAATTTTTTTAGTTGAGTATCTAAATTTGTACACTAATACTATTTTTTTTTATAGGTTATATGGAATGCTAAGGGTCAACCAATTGGTGAAAATGTTAATGACTTTATTCAATTCATTGGGGCCACAGTGTGGAAGACGGTCCCAATTAACCGCGATAATTGGAAGGATAAGGATCCATATTTGAAGGAGCTAAAAGATGAGATATGGACTGAGATATGGTATATAAAAATGGGATTAATTAACATTGGTTAGTTGTATTGTTTTTTAATTTATCTAAACATACTTATAGTCTATCATTTTGTTTATAATGTTCTTGCGAAGCATTTTGATGTTGATGAGACCAAAGGATATTACACTTAGGTTATTGGAAGATCACACCGGAATTTCCGAACTGTGTTAGCGAACAAGTGGTTGAGAGACCAACACGGGAACATCAGACATCAGCCTCCAGCAAAATATGCATCGTTCATAGAACAGGATGATTGGAGCGCTTTTGTAAGAAGACGCACAGAAGATGAAGAATATATAGTATGTACAATAATATTTATAACTTTTATATATGACGTTAAACCATGCATTAATATATTCTTATGTTTTTATGTAGAGAATAAGCAATGAAAATCGGCAAAGAGCGTCAAATCCTCCATACCCTTACAGAGGAGGGGTTAAAGGGTATCCCCGCATTGAGGAAGAAATGGTATGTACAATATCTTTAATTATAACTTGTTTTAACGCATCTCTTGGTATGTACAATTTCTTTCTTACTTTCTCTCAATTTGTTTGTTCACATGTACAGCTGTTGGAGTCAGGAGAAGATGCAACTTCTCAATCCATTGATCGATCTTGTTTGTGGATAGAAGCCCGACGAAACAAGAAGGGTGACATTGAACATCTACCCACTAGAGAAGTGGCTGACAAAAAGTGTATGATAACATTAATTAACGTTTAAATTAATGATATTATTTAATAATATTTAATAATATTTGTGTCTCACAGAATGAACTGTCAATGTCTATGTCAGATTTGTCTGGTCAAGACATCCTTTCCCAAGCCATACCCATCAAGGAGTATCCTGGTCGGGTAAGAGGCGTGGGATTTGGCGTCTCCCAGGGCGCTATCTTTGGATCACAGAAGCGCGTAAGACGCCATGCTGATGCTAGTGAAACAGAAGAATTGAGGAGAATGGTAACTCAGCTATACCAAAAAGTTCAGGAATTGGAAGATAGCAAGAAGGATAAAGATGAAGTGGAGAGGAACGAGCATCAGTCACCTATCCCTAACCCAAAGAGTGTTAGAGATAGTTGCACTATTGTGAGTCCCGAGGTAATAATCGTTACATTTCTTTTTATACTTTCTCACCTATGTATTCAAAGATTTAACATATTAATATTTCGTTTATCATTAGTTTAGGGCATTTATGAGTGCAGTCTATATTTGACAAGTCCAACGCAACGAATGGTTGGTAAGGGAATGTTGTATAATGAACCAGGTGTGTCACTACACAACCTACCCTTACCTCCTAATCATGTAAAGGTTAGAGTTGACGTTGCACTTGAGGGAGATGCACTATTGCCTGTACCATTGGAGGCGGCAGATGTGATGACAGTGGAACAGGCAATAGGAACCTATGTGGCATGGCCAAACCACCTCGTAGTTACAAGTGATATGGTACGTATATGTTAAAGTATATGCTTCACTATCATATACTGCATATATTTATTAAATTAGGTGATCACTCACTAACTAGTCAATATGTTGGAATGCAAAATATGTAGGTATCTCCAACATCCAAAGCCAAGGACAAAGGCAAGGGCAAGCTGCCTATAGCTAGCAAGAGTGTTGGCAAGCAGCCAACAAATAGGTCATTCACATCTCCAGTGAAGAAGGTCATGGTATCTCAGCCTCCTACAGCTCCTGCTATAGATTTTACAATTTATCTTAGAGTCCATGTGGCAACAAAGATGGAGGCGACAGATACCATTAAAGTACCAATGGATGAATCAATTTTGGGTTATGAGCACGACCTAAGAGCTGGTGTTGATGGTGCACTTTAAGAAATTCTTAATGACAACCTATGGTTAAGTGAAACTGTTATTAGTGTATATCTCAGGTACTGCATTAAATTTTAAAGTATCCAATGTTTTTTTATTTTTTCAACTAAATATTTATGTTATTGTTAATGCATTAATTTGTATGCATGTTTTAATTTAAGGTACTTGTATCAAGAGATATTGATCCCACAAGAACAAACTCAAAGGTTTGTATTTTTGTGCCCACAACGGACACATATGGGATCATGGAATGCTGACATGTCTGAGTATGTGATTCACCGCTTGACATTAGCAAATCCTGACTTTGAGACTCTGTTTTTGTCACCTTGCAACGTAGTGTAAGTCATTTAATTTAATCAATATTACTAAATTTATTGAAATGTGTTTACTTTCTTATATTTTTTTGTCCAACATTTTTGTAGGGATCATTGGTTATTGTTAGCGATTAACTTGAATCAAAACGTTGTGTACTATCTTGATCCATTGCGTGTACATATCAACATGTGCAAAACAATGAAAGAGAAGTACAATCAGTAAGTGTGTATAAATCATAGATATGTATATATATATATATGTATGCAATTTCTTAAACGTTTAAGTTACTTGTAATATTGAAGTGCTTATTTGTTTATGTTTGGCCTACGTGACATCTTGTGCTGGCTGGTATGATATTTTCTGTTGTTACAGGTGTTTTATAAATTTTGGAATGTCCATATTTTAGGGGAGACTCTGCCAAAATTTTGTTAGAAATTTGATATAGTCTATGTGTTGATGTTAAGAGAAGTGGTTACCAATGTATTGGAATGATATTTTTTGGTAGGTAGAAATTATTATGAGTGTGGTTCTAGATATTGAATGATTTTGTTTGATTTTGCAGTTAGGGCAATCCTACTTTATCGAAGAAACAAGTCTCGATTTTCTAAATTTACTCCACCTAAATGGATACCGATAAAGGTATTTATATCAAATTTTTTATGCAATTATTCAAATTACCAAAAATAAAAACAATTAAGCCAACCGAACTCTGATGATTGTGGCCGATATGTTTTGAAGTTTCTCAAGGATATTGTCGTTCATAATCAAACAGAAATTCCAACAGAGGTATGTATGTAATAATTTCAAAGTTTATATAATTTTTTTTCTTTTACGCATACCATTTGAATGCTTATGTTCAATTCTAACTTCATTTAATTTTCATTTCAAAGACTATCCTCGATTGTCAATTCGACACATACATCGATCATCTAGAACTCAAAGAAGAGTGGTGTCGATATTTTACTACAAATTTTATCATTTAAAAGCAGATAGAAGAAGATTAATATTAATGTTTAGGTGAGTTTTTGTTAAATTTGGTTTTTTTAGTTTAGCATACTTGAAATGGAAAGGTTCACATGAATTTAGGAATAAAATTCCTTTTTATGTTGGCTAATATTTTATATATTTTATGTTGGCTGTTGGTATGGTATCTTATGTTGTTGGTGTATTTTATATATTTTGGAATGTCCATATTTTAAGGAAAACTCTGCCAAAATTTTGTTAGAATTTTGACCTTGTATGCATGTTTAGTTGCAGTGACAAAAGAAAAAGATATTACTATTTAGGTAGTATTTGTAGCATGACATGTGCAATATTTTAGTGATCTATTCTGTATAATTGTGAATTTGACTGAGAAATATATTGTAATTTATTTATGTTAATGTAAGGATATGTAGGAATCTATGAAAAAATTACATTATAATGTTAAATTTTGATGTTGATACAATTGGGTGTTGATGACAATTTTGGTTGCATTTTGTGTTATCACAATATTATGCAACAGATATAATGTAAATGTGAGAGAATTAAATAAAAAAAAGGAGAATAAACAGCGCTTCAATAATGAAGCGCTGCTTATTGTATAAAAAGACAGCGCTTCAAAAAGAAGCGCTGCTTATTGTTCAAAATAAACAGCGCTTCCTTACTGAAGCGCTGTTTATTGTCTATACAATAAACAACGCTTTATTATTGAGGCGCTGTTTATTGTCCAGACAATAAACAGCGCTTCCTAATTGAAGCGCTGTTTATTGTCCATTTTCAGCAGCGCTTCATAAACGCTGCTTTTATGAAATACAATCAGCAGTGGCTTAATTTTCAGCGCCTTTAAGCGCTGTTTTAGGCTAAAAATAAGCGCTGTTTATTGCCAAAACTTGTTGTAGTGAAACTGTGATACAGCCATGACGTTGAAGTTGCTCATCCGCGGGTAATTTATTATGAAAGAGCCTCCAGACCAAGAAGGATTTAACTGGCGGAATGTAATTGTTCCAAATACGCTTTCCCCAGGCTACATGCGGGCCCACATGTTGTAACGCCTCATAAGCCTGCCTAATGGACAACTGACCAGAGTCATTATCTTGCCAAACAAATTGATCAGTACAGTCATCTAACGGAACAACAACCTCTTGAATCTCATTTGCAATATCAGGGAGGATGGTCTAAAAACAGTCAGGGATAACCCAAGATCTGTCCACCAGAAAATCTGGAACAGTGGCTTTTAGAGAAGAGGAAACCGCATGAGGAATATATAATCTATCTACAATGGTGACACCCAACCAGTTATCACACCAAAAATTAATGGTCTTACCACTACCAATGCACCAACAACTGTTAGTAAGAGCAGTTTGCAAAAATTGCCGAATCCCAGGCCAAATAGAAGACTTCACATAATAGGCAATAGGTCTATTACAACGAATGAAACGAGCTTTTAAGAGATTTGCCCAAGTCTTGGTGGAGGAAAGCATCTCCCAGGTGAGCTTGAGTAGTGCAGCCGAGTTAACAGACTGTAACGATCGAATATCCAAACCGCCATCTTCAATAGGGGAACAGACTTTCTGCCAGCAAACAGTTACAAGCTTCCTAGTTTGAATGTCCCCTGACCAAATAAAATTTCTGATCCAGGAGTCCAAAGTTTTGAGAAGAGATACCAGCCAAGCATAAATATGAAAGCTATAAACTAGCATACCATGAATAGTAGATTTGACTAATTGGACTCTGCCCATGATAGACAACAATGAGCCCTTCCATGAAGAGAGCTTGGCTTTAATTTTATCTGCAATAGGTTGTAAGTGAACAGTTCTAGGCTTTCATCTAAATAAAGGAACACCTAAATAGTTGAAAGGAAGATCACCAGCTGAGAAACCCAAAAAAGCACTCAGATCCCGAATCCTAGACGAGGACATGGAGCATGCAAAAAACTTACACTTACCCAAGCTGAGGTGTTGGCCAGAAGCTGCACCATAATCATGAAATAAAGCCATCAAAGCAGACATGTTCTTTTTTGTTGCTTTACAGAAAACTATTATATCATCTGCATAAAGCACATGTGTCGGTGTCGCACAAGATCTGAGACTAGACATAGGCGTGAGAGAGCCAGAGTTAACTAAGAGAGAATGGTGGGATCTTCTCATATTCAACACCTATGGAACACAATTGTTGAGGATGGAGCTCCAAGAATAGCAGACATAAAAATATGTTTTTGTTCCTAAACTATAGAATAGGCAACATAGAGGCTGCACCTATCGGTTTCCATAGCTTCACCAATTTTGAACGAAGCTCCATGGTTTTTAGAGGAGTGTCACCCTTTGAAAGGATGATTCTACCGTCGACAATCTGCAACACCTGCCATGTATTCATCCGCGGAGATACGAATGGTCAATGCGTCACCTTTGAGACTCGGTTTGGGGAGAGCACTTAGTGGTAAATCAAACGAGTTATTCAGCGCATGTGCAAAGGTTTTCTTCTGTGTAGGCAAAACGGACGAAGAAGGAGAGGAGGAGGAGTGCGTCGGAGATGGAGAAGCAGGGCCAAGGAATGACCAAGGGCAGATGATGGCCGACGCATCCTTGTTAGGTTGCAGCGCACCCATGCAGGGCGTCGTACGTGGGATCACGACGTATCGCGTGAAGAAGAAGATGGCATTGGGGCTGAAGAGCAGTGCACCGGACCGGAGAAAGTGTGCGACGGCGCCGGAGAAAGGGAGGGGGTCTGAAGCGCGATCAAGCTTACGTCGGAAGGCCGACCATGGTGAACGGCAGGCACAACGACGTTAGCATCAAACCCTTGCATGCAGGTCAAAGGCGGCACTCTATCCTCAACACATGTGTTCCATTCTTGTCTGCCCTTTTTTGTCTAACATATTACATTTAATTAGACTAACGTGAATTGCTGTGACTTGCGGTTACTTATTCAATTTGTAGAACTTTCAGTGACTTGCTTTGTAAGACCTGTAGCATAGTAATTTTTATAATAATTGGTGTTTTCTTGGATTTTTTTTTGGTGCAAATGTTTTCTTGGGTTTTACATTACAAGGAATAATTTTTTTGTCAAAAAAGGAATAATATTTTATAGTTATGTTATTCCAACACCACTTTTTTCCTACACCGTATACAACACCGTATTTTCCGTACGGTACGGATTTGTACGGATCCGTACGGAATCCGTACTTTTTTTTTTATACATGAGCATATTTTTTTAAGTGGTTAACAGAAGTTATTTAAGTGGTTAACACGAGTTGTGTAAGTGGTTAACGCAGTCCACTAATATTAATAGACACAGATTTTTTAAGTGGTTAATAGAAGTTATGCAAGTGGTTAATACGAGTTGTGTAAGTGGTTAACACGAGTTTGAAGTGAGATACAATATATTTTGAAGTGGTTAACAGGCTTTTTGTAAGTGGTTAACACAAGTTATGTAAGTGATTAATACGCGTCGTGTAAGTGGTTAACACAACTTTGAAGTGAGATGCAGTGTTAACCACTTACACAACTTCTGTTAACCACTTAAAAAAATCTGTTCCTGTAAAAAAAAAACACCGTACGGATTCCGTACGGATCCATACAAGTCCGTACCATACGGACCATACGAAAATACAGTGTTGTATATGGTGTCAAAAAAAGTGGTGTTGGAATAACATTATTGAATATTTTATCAAAAAAATAAAATACGTTCGTGTGTTTTCTAAGCCGATCCAATTGAGTATAGCATTATGTGTAATTTTCTTCAAATCAGTCCGAATACACGTTAGCTTCTACAATGAAATAAAGGTAAATTTTAATTATAATGAATTGTTGGATAATAATTATGATATTTACTATTCCATTACACAAATCAAATAGTGAACATTGAATTTGTTTACTTGTAATTATAATTTTACTATATACGTGTTTTTAATTTTAATACTTTAGTTTATTTTTTAATTGTTTTGGTTATTAAATTTTATAAATTAAAAACAACTAAATTGAATATTAATAAGAGTAATGCTGAATATCGCGAGCCACTCCATTGCGAACGATAACAAATGATGTGCGACATTATTTTCGTCCCCGTATCTGAATTTCAATTTGAGTAAACACACAAATTGGTCTCTAACCAAAATTACCGAGATCAATTTAGTCCTTAAAAAATAAAAAATAACAATTTAGTTTTTAAAAATCTTAAATATGGGTCAAATTAGTCCTTGATAGAGACTAAAATATAGCAAAAAATTATCCTAAAAAAGACTAATTTGACCAACAATTGAAATTTTTAATGACTAAATTAGTATTCTTTATTTTTTAGGGACTAAATTGGTCTCTGTAATTTTTACCGAGAGCCAATTTGGGTATTTACTCTTATAATTTAGATTCAAAACATTACAGAGACCAATTTAGTCCCTGAGAAATGAAAAATAACAATTTAGTCCTTAAAAATCTCAAATGTTAGTCAAATTAATCATTTTTAGGATAATTTTAGGGATATTTTAGTCTCTATCAAAGACTAATTTGACTCACAATTAATATTTTTAAAGATCAAATTAATATTTTTTATTTCTCAGGGACTAAATTAGTTCTCGTGATTTTTGTTAGGAATAATTTGGGTATTTACTCTCTGTTTTTAGAAACAAATAATTGTTTTATGAGAGAAAAATCCGAACAGATGTCATTCACGAAATTCGTTAGAAAAATCTGTCGCTACATATAACACTACTCATCAGTGGAACCCGCGATACATCACTTTTGTTTTAAGAATTCGTTTTAAAAGAACAGTAATGCTAAAGCTCGCGAATAAGATTTCGCGACAAGAATGACGTGGAGCAGTGCAATGTATCACCTGCGTGCTCTCCCTTTTTCATTCTTTTTTTCTTAACTCTTTCTAATTTTTTAGAGTAAATACCCAATTTTGTTCCAAAAAAATTATGGAGACCAATTTTTTTTTGCTGAGAAATAAAAAATAGCAATTTGATCCTTAAAAATCTCAAATATAGGTCAAATTAGTTATTTTTAAAAATATTTTAATATTTATTAGAGACTAATTTGACTAATATTTGAGATTTTTAAGGACCAAATTGGTATTTTTCATTTCTTAGGGACTAAATTGCTTTCCATGATTTTTTTGGACCAATTTGGGTATTACTCTTTTTTATTAAAAGAGTACTCAAATTGGTCACCGATAAAAATGACAAATGACGGATACTAATTTAGTCCCTAAGAATTGAAAAATATCAATTTGATTGTTAAGAATTTCAAATATGGGTCATATTAGTCATTGATATGGACTAAAATATCTCTAAAAATATTCTGAAAAGGACACATATTTAAGATTATTAAGAATTAAATTGATATTTTTTATTTTTTAAGGACTAAATTAGTCTCCGTAATTTTTATCTGACGTCAATTTGAGTATTTGGGATGATCGGTGTTATTGGATATTTTTATTTATTTTAAATCTTTTCAAAAAAAAATCCTTAAATTGGTGAAAAAAACCAAATCCTTAAGTGAGTATACTTGTAATGCGTAATGTGTTATCTTCGTGAAATTCGCGAGCCACTTGGGTCGTGTTATATAGCATTGCTCTCAACTGATTTGTTGCATGCAATTAATAGATTGAAACTATTGAAATTGGTCTTCAATCACATACAAAATAAGTGAATTTATTTAAGGCGCAGGCCCCACACGCCTTTTAAAATGGATTGGAATAGGAAGATCTTGAAATCACGTTCAGCCCTCGTATAGGAAATTAGGAATAGAAGGTTTCCTTTAACAAATACAAATACAAATAGACAGGAATAATATAGACAACGAGGGGATTGGAAAAAAAAAAAAAAGAGAAGAAATAGACGAAGGAACTAATTGGGGGGTAAGCGACGTATGTGAATGGTGAGAAGAAAAAGAGAAACAAAAGCTTGGATCAACACCAAAGTGAAGAGATGAATAAAACACAACTTTAAAATATCCATGAAGAACAAATTATGAAAGAAACTGTAGTGTTTTGTGTGCCTTAAAATCAGTTTGAGGGTCTTCGAAATGCATAGAAGTGGTTTTGTTCAGCTGGGAGTCGATTCATGCTTCCAAGGAATCGATTCATGCTTTTAATCACTCTGGGAGTCGAATGCTATCAGGTGGGAATCGATTCCCTGTTGCAGTTCATGTCTGTGAATCGAATCAAGCTGTTGTGACTTGATACCAGGAATCGATTCATTCATTTAACTGGGAGCTGGAAACTAATGCTTGTGAATCGATTCACATTAAATGAGTGAATTGATTCACTCATGGTTTTTTTGACAGCTATAAATTCATTTCTCTACAGAATTGTGAACGAGACTTTGGGTTTTCGTGAGAGGCGATTGTGAGGCGATTTCTAGGGTTGGGACACACATTGTAAACACCTTGGGATCTTAGGGTTTCTTAAAGGGAGGATTCAATCTTTCTCTATTGAATCTTGAGTGTATCATTGAGGGTTTGAGAGATTGGGATTGTGAGAGTTATAGGAATTGTTCATCTTGAACAATTGGAAGGGGATTCTGAAAAGAACAATTGTATTTCTCATTTGTAAAGACTCAATTGATAGTGAATGGAGGGCTGCTCTCTCCTGCAGATGTAGGTCAACATTTTGTGACCGAACTACGTCATCAATCTGGTGTTATTTCCTCTACTCTCTTATCTTTGTTGTTTGATTTTTTTGGGACTGTTTACTTGCACATGGAATTTTAGATTCGTTCTTGCTTGATTCTTTGATTACTTGGACTATTTAGTTTAGTTTGCCATTGTTATTTATTCCACTTTCTTGTTGAATCCACAACAAGTGGCGCCGTCTGTGGGGACGGAACAAATCTTTCAACTGTGCACCATGGGTACTAAATGGGATATCGAGAAATTTTCTGGAAATAATGATTTCGATCTGTGAAAAGTGAAGATGGAGGCAATCTTAATTCAATAGAAATGTGTGGAAGCCTTAAAGGGTGAGGCTAAAATGGCTGCTACCCTATCTCAAGCGGAGAAAACAGAGATGATAGATAAGGCAAAGAGTGCCATTATCTTGTGCTTAGGAGACAGGTTTTGAGGGATGTCATAAGGGAGAAGCTCGCGGCGGAAATGTGGACAAAGTTAGAATCGCTATACATGACAAAGTCGTTGGCACATCGGTTATGTCTGAAATAACAACTCTACTCATTTAGAATGGTAGAGTCGAAATCTATTATGGAGCAATTGACGGAATTCAACAAAATTATTGATGACCTACAAAATATTGATGTTGTACTTGATGGCGAGGATAAAGCTCTACTCTTATTGAGTTCGTTGCCTAGATCTTTTGAGCACTTCACTACAACAAGTTTTGGCAATAAACAGCGCTTATTTTTAGCCTAAAACAGCGCTTAAAGGCGCTGAAAATTAAGCCGCTGCTGATTGTATTTCATAAAAACAGCGTTTATGAAGCGCTGCTGAAAATGGACAATAAACAGCGCTTCAATTAGGAAGCGCTGTTTATTGTCTGGACAATAAACAGCGCCTCAATAATAAAGCGCTGTTTATTGTATAGACAATAAACAGCGCTTCAGTAAGGAAGCGCTGTTTATTGTGAACAATAAGCAGCGCTTCCTTTTTGAAGCGCTGTCTTTTTATACAATAAGCAGCGCTTCGTAATTGAAGCGCTGTTTATTCTCCTTTTTTTTAATTTAATTCTCTCACATTTACATTATATCTGTTGCATAATATTGTGATAACACAAAATGCAACCAAAATTGTCATCAACACCCAATTGTATCAACATCAAAATTTAACATTATAATGTAATTTTTTCATAGATTCCTACATATCCTTACATTAACATAAATAAATTACAATATATTTCTCAGTCAAATTCACAATTATACAGAATAGATCACTAAAATATTGCACATGTCATGCTACAAATACTACCTAAATAGTAATATCTTCTTCTTCTGTCACTGCAACTAAACATGCAGACAAGATCAAAATTCTAACAAAATTTTGGCAGAGTTTTCCTTAAAATATGGACATTCCAAAATATATAAAATACATGTAACAACATAAGATACCATACCATCCAGCCAACATAAAATATATAAAATATTAGCCAACATAAAAAGGAATTTTATTCCTAAATTCATGTGAACCTATTCCAATTCAAGTATGCTAAACTAAAAAAAAAACCAAATTTAACAAAAACTCACGTAAACATTAATATTAATCTTCTTCTATCTGCTTATAAATGATAAAATTTGTAGTAAAATATCGACACCACTCTTCTTTGAGTTCTGTATGATCAGTGTATGTGTCGAATTGACAATCAGGATAGTACTGCGAAATGAAAATTAAATGAAGTTAGAATTGAACATAAGCATTCAAATGGTATGTGTAAAAGAAAAAAAATTATATAAACTTTGAAATTATTACATACATACCTCTGTTGGAATTTCTGTTTGGTTATAAACGACAATATCATTGAGAAACTTCAAAACGTATCGGCCACAATCATCAGAGTTCGGTTGGCGAGGACACTATAAAACCAAAAATATGAAATTAATTGTTTTTATTTTTGGTAATTTGAATAATTGCATAAAAAATTTGATATAAATACCTTTATCGGTATCCATTTAGGTGGAGTAAATTTAGAAAATCGAGACTTGTTTCTTCGATAAAGTAGGATTGTCCAAAGTGCAAAATCAAACAAAATCATTCAATATCTAGAACCACACTCATAATAATTTCTAGCTACCAAAAAATATCATTCCAATACATTCATAACCACTTCTCTTAACATCAACACATAGACTATATCAAATTTCTAACAAAATTTTGGCAGAATCTCCCTTAAAATATGGACATTCCAAAATTTATAAAACACCTGTAACAACAGAAAATAGCATACCAGCCAGCACAAGATGTCACGTAGGCCAAACATAAACAAATAAACACTTCAATATTACAAGTACCTTAAACGTTTAAGAAAATGCATACATATATATATATATATATATATATATATATATATATATATATATATATATATATATCTATGATTTATACACACTTACTGAGACTTGTTTCTTCGATAAAGTAGGATTGCCCTAAGTGCAAAATCAAACAAAATCATTCAATATCTAATTTTACACTCAATAATTTCTAACTACGAAGAAATACCATTCCAATACATTCATAACCACTGCTCTTAACATCAACACATAGACTATAACAAATTTCTAACAAAATTTTGGCAGAATCTCCCCTAAAATATGGACATTCCAAAATTTATAAAACACCTGTAACAACAGAAAATATCATACCAGCCAGCACAAGATGTCACGTAGGCCAAACATAAACAAATAAACACTTGAATATTACAAGTAACTTAAACGTTTAAGAAATTGCATACATATATATATATATGATTTATACACACTTACTGATTGTACTTCTCTTTCATTGTTTTGCGCATGTTGATATGTACACGCAATGGATGAAGATAGTACACAACGTTTTGATTCAAGTTAATCGCTAACAATAATCAATGATCCCTACAAAAATGTTGGACAAAAAAATATAAGAAATTAAACACATTTCAAAAAATTTAGTAACATTGATTAAATTAAATGACTTACACTACGTTGCGAGGTGACAAAAACAGAGTCTCAAAGTCAGGATTTGCTAATGTCAAGCGGTGAATCACATACTCAGAATGTCAGCATTCCATGATCCCATATGTGTCCGTTGTGGGCACAAAAATACAAACCTTTGAGTTTGTTCTTGTGGGATCAATATCTCTTGATACAAGTACCTTAAATTAAAACATGCATACAAATTAATGCATTAACAATAACATAAATATTTAGTTGAAAAAATAAAAAAAACATTGGATACTTTAAAATGCAGTACCTGAGATATACACTAATAACAGTTTCACTTAACCATAGGTTGTCATTAAGAATTTCTTGAAGTGCACCATCAACACCAGCTCTTAGGTCGTGCTCATAACCCAAAATTGATTCATCCATTGGTACTTTAATGGTATCTGCCGCCTCCATCTTTGTTGCCACATGGACTCTAAGATAAATTGTAAAATCAGAAAGGTGAGCTGTAGGAGGCTGAGATACCATGACCTTCTTCACTGGAGATGTGAATGACCCATTTGTTGGCTGTTTGCCAACACTCTTGCTAGCTATAGGCAGCTTGCCCTTGCCTTTGTCCTTGGCTTTGGATGTTGGGGATACCTACATATTTTGCATTCCAATATATTGATTAGTTAGTGAGTGATCACCTAATTTAATAAATATATGCAGTATATGATAGTGAAGCATATACTTTAAGATATACGTACCATATCACTTGTAACTCCGAGGTGGTTTGGCCATGCCACATAGGTTCCTATTGCCTGTTCCACTGTCATCACATCTGCCGCCTCCAATGGTACAGGCAATAGTGTATCTCCCTCAAGTACAATGTCAACTCTAACCTTTACATGATTAGGAGGTAAGGGTAGATTGTGTAGTGACACACCTGGTTCATTATACAACATTCCCTTACCAACCATTCGTTGCGTTGGGCTTGTCAAATATAGACTGCACTCATAAATGCCCTAAACCAATGATAAACGAAATATTAATATGTTAAATCTTTGAATACTTAGGTGACAAAGTATAAAAAGAAATGTAACGATTATTACCTCGGGACTCACAATAGTGCAACTATCTCTAACACTCTTTGGGTTAGGTATAGGTGACTGATGCTCGTTCCTCTCCACTTCATCTATATCCTTCTTGCTATCTTCCAATTCCTGAACTTTTTGGTATAGCTGAGTTGCCATTCTCCTCAATTCTTCTGTTTCACTAGCATCAGCATAGCTTCTTACACGCTTCTGTGATCCAAAGATAGCGCCCTGAGAGACGCCAAATCCCACGCCTCTTACCCGACCAGGATACTCCTTGGTGGGTATGGCTTGGGAAAGGATGTCTTGACTAGACAAATCTGACATAGACATTGACAGTTCATTCTGCGAGACACAAATATTATTAAATATTATCATTGTCACTAATTTAAACGTTAATTAATGTTATCATACTTACAATTTTGTCAGCCACTTCTCTAGTGGGAAGATGTTCAATGTCACCCTTCTTGTTTCACCGGGCTTCTATCCACAAATGCCATCATCACCTTCAGATGCCATTTACCTGAAAAAAAATTATACACATAAGTTATTAATAAAAATTAATAAAGAAATCAATGTATACACATTTAATTGATCAATAAATTAATAAAAATTAAATAGCATTCACTACATACATGTACATTTAAGCAACTCTTTTCCTTTTTCTCGTTTTATTCAGATTTGTGCATCCCTTATGAAATAATGGATTGATCCAAAGCCCTTCATTATGATCATTTCTAATATACACATCATTCTCTATAGGTGTACTTGCCCCAAACAATGATTGTGATGTCCCGAAGAAAGGGTCATCCTCAATGTCAGCATATTCATGTGCTTCATCATCAATCTCATTAACAATTTTTTTGTTATTCAATAGAACAATGGACCAATTCATATCAATTGGATCGGTGACATAGAACACTTGTTGAGCATGCGATGCTAAAATAAAGGGCTCATCCTTATATCCCAACTTATTAAAATTCACCCGCATGAACCCCAACTCATCCATTTGTACACCGTTGTTATTCTCAACCCACTTGCATTGGAACACAGGCACTCGAAACATCCTGTAATCCAACTCCCATATGCGTTCAATGACCCCGAAGTATGACATATTCGCATATATGGGGTTTCTATCTTTAGCACTTGATATATGCATAGCTTCAGCTACAAGAGTCACCCCACTATTTTGTATTCTCCTCCGATCATCATGTTCTTTTGTATAAAAAGTGTACCCATTCATCAGATAACCGGTGTAAGAACTAACATGTATATCTGGACCTTTAGCTAACCATCTCAATCTTTCTGAAACCGAGCTAGGATTTGCAATAAACTCTGCAGAACTGTCTTCTTTCACCCATTTTATAAACCACCGATTGTGTTCTGTTGTTAACCAATTTTGACTCTTATTTGGGTACAAGCTCTTGAGTATGTCCTTGTGTTTTACAACATATGACTCAACTTCATCGGCGTTGCGTAAAACATATAAGTGTGCTTGTTCCCATTCTTTCCTTGATATAGTCAATATTTCAAGTCCAAGAATCCTCCCCCGCACTTCTTCCTGTGGTGACGACCGGCAGCCCTATAGAATGTTCAATATCAGATACATACTCGGTACAGAATTCAACAGCTTCTTCGGCTATATACCGTTCAACAATACAACCCTCTGGTCGTGATCAGTTTTTCACATACCCTTTTAATATCTTCATGTAACGCTCAAACGGGTACATCCATCTCATGTAAGCTGGCCCACACAATTGTGTCTCTCTAACCAGATGAACTGTCAGATGAATCATTATGTCAAAGAATGAAGGCGGGAAATACATCTCAAGCTCACACAAAGTCAGAATAATTTCTTTTTGCAAGGCTGGCAACTTTCCAGGGTCAATCACTCTACTACAAATTGCCTTAAAGAAGAAACAAAGTTTACTTAAGGTATTCCGCACTTTGTCAGGCAAAATAGATCGTATAGCTATGGGTAGCAAATTCTCCATAAGAACATGACAATCATGAGACTTTAGACCCTTTAACTTGAGATCTTTCATCGATACGAGGTTCTTAATGTTTGAAGAGTACCCCTCTGTAACCATGACTCCATCAAGAAACTTACAAAAATCTCTTTTCTCTTTTCTAGATAGAGTATGAGCGGCCGGAGGTAGATATGTACGACGTTTCCCTTTCTTTACCGGTCCCAACTCTCGTCTCAATCCCATACTAACCAATTCCAGCCTTGCATTGATGCCATCTTTAGTCTTCCCGGGCACATTAAGTAAGGTACCACTGAGACTATCAAAAATATTTTTTTCAACATGCATCACATCAATGAAATGTCTTACGTATAATGATTTCCAATATGGCAACTCAAAGAAAATCGACCTTTTCTTCCACCCTCGTGTGGCAAGGTCTCCTGCAAAAGGTTTACCGAATTTAATATTCAAATCTTTTACTTTTTCTAACAGTTGTGTACCCGTCAGAGGCAAAGGAGCTCTTCGTTCTTCTGTATTCCCATTGAATGCCTTTCTCCATGACCAATAATGATGATTTGGATGCAAAAATCTACGATGCCCAAGAAAGACATTCTTCCTACCATGTTCCAACCGAATCCAATCTGTACTATCTTCACATATAGGGCATGCACACTGACCTTTGGTACTATATCCTGATAGATTATCATATGCTGGAAAATCATTAATTGTGCCGAAAATCATAGCCCTCAAGGTGAAACTTTCTTCTCTATACCTATTATACACCACCACACCTGTCTCCCACATTTGCTTCAAATCTTCAATTAAAGGAGCCAAATATACATCGATATCATTTCCTGGTTGTTTTGGCCCAGAAATTAACAAAGACAACATCATATATTTTCGCTTCATGCATAGCCATGGAAGTAGGTTATAAATCACCAAAATCACAGGCCATGTACTGTGAGAGCTACTTTGAACACCATGTGGGTTAAATCCATCAGTAGACAATGCAAGTTGTAAGTTTCTTGGTTCATTCCCAAAATCAGGATAATCAATATCAATTTTTTTCCATTGAGGAGAATCTGTCGGGTGCCGTAGCTTGCCATCTTGAATCCTTTCATCCTCATGCCATGTCAGGTTTTTTGCATCTTCTGAACTACGGTACATACGCCTGAATCTGGGAATTATGGGAAAATACCACAATACCTTCTCTGGAGCCGAATTTTCCTTCTTATACCGTGAGGCTTCACATTTTGGACACGACTTTAACGATGCATATTCATTACGAAATAAAATGCAATCGTTACGACAAGCATGTATCTTCTCATAGCTCATGCCAATAGAGCGTAACATTTGTTTAGCCTCATATG
Source organism: Calophaca sinica (assembly GCA_037113605.1). Taxonomy (NCBI): domain Eukaryota; kingdom Viridiplantae; phylum Streptophyta; class Magnoliopsida; order Fabales; family Fabaceae; genus Calophaca; species Calophaca sinica. The sequence goes on from CM073735.1 coordinate 120,316,877, forward strand.
TCCTACTAGGAAGCACATTATCATTAGGCAACATATCTTTCAATAGTGTGAGTAAGTCCGTAAAACTCTTATCAGTCCATCCATTGCTCGACTTCAAGTTAAACAACTTTATCATTGCCGACAATCTTGTGAATTTAGTACAACCCTCATATAACGGCTTCTCCGCATCACTCATCAACTTCTCAAACATTTGAGGACAATCACGAAGATCTTCTTCAACCGCATTTGCCATATCATCAAAACGGTCACCATCATATGTATTTGTAGCGGTGTCCTCTGACGCATATCTCCCACTATTCCCCATATTAGAAGATTCACCTCTTGTCTCATCGTGCTTTGTCCAACAGGTATAAGTTTGATCAATCTCATTGCTCACTAAATGCCATTCCAATTCCCGAACACTAATTTTGTTTGTATAACAACAACTTAAACAAGGACATATGATTCTACTATGGTCTATTGTATGCCCAACTACAAACCCAATAAAAATTTTCAATCCATCCTTATATTCCTTCGATAAACGATTGGCAGACATCTACTTTCGATCCATATTTTACCTATGGATTGAGAGGTAAAACAACAGAAAAAGCCCATTTAAATAAAGCAAGACTAAAACTATCACTGCTCTTAAAATCAACACACAGACTAGATCAAAATTCTAACAAAATTTTGGCAGAGTCTCCCCTAAAATATGGACATTCCAAAATATATACAATACCTGTAACATTCCAAAATTCATTGTTCAAAAAAAAAAAACCAAAAGCAGGTTCCACAACTGCTAACCACGACAAAGTTGGATCACAATTAGAACTTACAGCAATATTAATTTCTAAACCCAAAATTAAAGGCATTCAAATATCTAGAACCACAAACATCAAAATTAAACGAAATTTACTTCAGTTTTACTCTTCCATTCTTTTTTATTTGTTCTTTTACTTTTCCATAATCTATGTTATTCACATAACTTTTGAAAAAAAACTTTTCTCCTGCATGCAAGTGTACATTTTCGAAACTGGGATGGTCATTTTTCCATTGATTCCCATCTGATATGCATATATATTTACAAACTGTACATTTTAACAAACTGATTCCAAGCATCTTTAACACTTCTAATTTATCTCTTCTATACTCAATCTAACTTGTTTCTAGCCAATACTTGCATTCTTTGCCACGGTAACCAAACACTATTGACAGCAATGGGACAACAGTGGCGAACAAAATCAAACAAAATCAAACAGAGACCAAAAACTAACGAACCACCAACAGAAACCAATGTGGAATCGAGATACAAAATGGAGACAGTGGCGATACCTGGAAATGGACTCAAACAGGAGTTGGGAGATGGAGGCGAGGGGGAGGACGGAGGCCGAGCGCTGCCAGCTGCTTTTGAAGGACAACGAGGTCCGATTTCAGGTGAGGGGAAGCACACGATCTCGTTGAGGGAAAAGCACGCCGGGACTTGGGAGATGGAGGTGAGGGGGCGACGGAGGCCTCGCGGATGAGCTTGCGAGATAGAGAGAGTTGAGAGACAGACAGAGAACAGTGCTTCGGAGAGAAGGGAAATGTATTTAATAAATTGACCAAAAACAGCGCTTAATTCAAAAGCGCTGATTATTGTTTCACAAAAACAGCGCTTAAGTCTAAAAGCGCTGTTTATTGTATCACCAAAAACAGTGCTTACTACTATAAAGCGTTGTTTATTGTTCGTATGACCAAAAACAGCGCTTGATGTTTGAAGCGCTAATTATTGTGCCAGTTCATTTTTTAGTATTTAAAGATAAAATAGCGCTTAAAGGACTAAGCGCTGATTATTGTGAAAACTAAACAGTAGCGCTTAATGTTGTAAGTGCTATTTATTGTTTATATATAACATAAAACAGCGTTTTTTATTTTAAGCGCTGCTTAAAATAGCGCCATCTTTTTTAGAATTTGGTGTAGTGCTTCAAGGATGCACTCCTTTATGGGAAGGGGTCTACTATTACCTTGGAGGAGGTCCAATCATCCATTAGGACTAAGGAGTTAACTATGCTTCAAGACTTGAAGGTGGAAGATAGTGGGGAAGGCTTGAGTGTCTCAAGAGGAAGAAGTGAGAGTAGAGGAAACGACAAAGGGAATAAATCTAGGTCTAATTCCAAGTCTAAGGGGGAAAATAAAGCAAAGTACAAATGCTTTAATTGTCACAAAATAAGCCACTTTAAGAAAGATTGTCCCGAAAAGGCGGGTAAGGATGATTCCGTTGAGGTTGTGATTGCTTCGGAGGATGGTTATGAAAGTGCGGGGGCGCTAGAGGTGGCGAGTTTAGAATCAGATAACAAAAGTCAAAGAAGACACCACCAGTCTCATACAATTTGATGGGCAAGAGCATTCCAAATCAAACCGCCAGTCTCATACTAAACTCCATCTATTTTATATTTGGCTGGTGCCAAAATACAAATTCCTATAGTTTGATAGCTACATGTAAAATGAATTAATAGTTTTACAGGAAACTAAAAAGATAGGCTGGTTTGCTAAAATGATCAAAAGATTTTCCAAGATTATTCTGATCAATAGTTGAAAGGCTAGAAACTAATTTACTACATTATCAACACCGTTAAGAGATTAAAAGTTGACAATAACCCAGAAATACAATTTACCAACCAAAAAATAAAGAAACTGCATCCTCTTTGATATGAATTAACTAACTTTCTAAGTAAGTTATCTATTACAATCTAGACTTGTAGTTTTCTAATTAATAAAAGCCAGAAAGTCATCTAGAGGTCATGTCCTCATTATTGTCTATAAGCAGCAACTACATGCTATAAACATTAACAACATTAATTTACAATAAATATGAAGCAGATGAATGGTATAATTTTTATAGATTTAAATAAAAATTGTAAAAACTACCAAGTATCCCCGAAAAGTTGTTTGAATCTTGATTGCTGCCATTTCATCCTTTGCTTTACTGCAAAACTGAACAATTGTAGTGGCTTGAACCTCAACGGCCGCTCTTTGAACAGTGGGAACAGATTCCTCAACATCCAAGGTAGTTGCATCTTCAACATGATCATGATTGTTTTCATTTTCAACATGAGTCAAAATAATCTCCTCAGGTGGAGGAAGAGGATGTGCTTTATCAGTTTCTGAGTGTGAGTGAGTCTGCAATTTTTGCTTCCCAAACCATTTCTTCTTTGATCCACTCGGTTTCTGCAAAAGCAGTTGCTAACATTATAATTAGAAACATCCCAGATTAAAGAGATGGGTTAAATATAAATTTTAAATCCAAACCTGGTCTTTCTTCTCTTTTGACTCAGGGCTGAGAGCTTTTTTCACATTGGAAAACCAATTTCCCTTCCTCCCCATTTTCTTAGCATTCCTCAACTTGACCCTTTATACTGAAAACATGTAAATTTTAAAATCTCATTCCTCGTAAACCAAAATAGTTAACTGACTCAGCTTTTCCTTTGAATAGGAAATCCAATGGCATCTGTTGATATTATTAAATGCCATTAGAAGTTTAGAACTGTGAAATTTGATACTGAAAAGGAAAGAATCTCACAAATTAGTAAGCCCCTTTGTTTTTTCTATTATTTAAAAAAAGGGAAAAAATAATAAGCTTCTGCTAGAGATCATCACCAACAAAGTTTTTTTGGGGGGGGGTGTCATCTAAATTTATGAACTATTCAAAATCTTAATCCCTAATTACCTATATCAATCACATATTAGTAAAGGAATTTGCATAACATTCAAAAAACCAAAGTTTATTTTTTAATCCTCATTTTCCAAAGGGGGTTAGAAACTTACACTACAAAAAAAAGCGCGGGTACTGACGGCCATGATCCGTCGCAAAAAATGCGGCATTTCCGACTGCTTTAACCATCGGTAAAGGCAAAGCGTCTTAGCCTGATCATTACCGACGGCCTATGCCACCGGTAATGATCAACGTAAGATGGTTTGCCTTTACCGACGGTTAAAGTCGTCGGTACCCGCGCGACAACAGGTCAGATTCCCGCTTGTTTTCGAATACCGACGGCCTTGCCCGTCAATATTCAAAAAGTACCCGTCGGTAATGCCGAGTGGTGTAACGACGGTCTGGAGCCATCGGCAAGTAAATATGGTCGTTGGTATGCTTCGTAATGAAGCAGAAGACAACCTTCTCCCCCCTTCACTGTTCAGAACCCTCAGTACTCTCTCATCTCTTTCTCCCTCTCTCTGAAACCCTCACTAAGAGTACTCTCTCCTCCACTGCCCACCGCTGCGAGTACTCTCACAACCGTCTTCCATCCTCGTCATCACTCACTTCCCTTCTCTTCTCTCCACCCACCAAACCCGCATCAGCCCCATTTTCCGTCAATTCTTTGAGCTTTCCTTCGATCACTCGTCTCCCGTCTCCTCTGTCTCCTGGTCCCCCCTAAACCCCCTCCTCCGGTGACCTTGCTGCCGCTGCTGAAAATTGCATCTGGTTTTCCACCACTATTCTGATACGTCTATAGGTAACTCAAAGTTTCAATCATTTTCTTTTTTATAGGATTTTTGGTTTAATTACTGAAATATTGGATATTATAAAAAAAACTCGAATTTTAATAGGTTTGGGGGTATTCACTTGTTGGTTTAGTTCAATTTTCCAATGCCTCAATGTGATTCAAGTTCCCTGTACTTTTTGGAAGATTTGATAGGAACTGCTATAACTAGTAACTACTTGGAGGGTGAGGTTGGAGTTTTGTATTTTATGCTTGGTCAGCCAAAAATCTCTTTTGTTAGTAATTAAGATAATTCTGCAAGTTTGTGTGAGACTTTATAATCATTTGATGTGAAATCAACTGTAATTAACAGTTGAATGCTGAAATTCTATTATTAGTCTTCATTTGAGGCCTCTTGCATAGCAAGCTAACAGTTGTATATGCATCTAGGTTCTCGACAGTTTGGTTGTTAAACTGAACTACTACTAAGGAGCCAGGAAGGATGGTTCTCGATTCACAACATTGAGTATATTTAAATTTTCGGATTTCTAACTGTTGTATTTCACTTGTGATTCTGTTTTGCCTCGATTTTAGTTATATAACTTTTAATTAATGTTTGATTTCATTCAAAATTGTGCTCAGCTTGATTGTTTGAGCAATTTGCTTGCCAGTTTGGTGTAGACTCAATTGGTGAGGGTTGGGCAGGTATTGCACTAAGGCCAAAGCAATTTCAGCTATGGCTTACTCTTCGCTTTCGGTCAAGTGCGTTTTTCGACTTGTGTAGCTCCAACAATCTTCAGCTCTCGTTTCCCATTCTTTTTCAATTATTTTTTATTTTATTTTATTGATTGATATTAATATCTACAAGTGCATTGCTCCATACAAAATAGGGTTACGCACCGATCTGTTTAGGACTCGAAGATTTCTATATTCGTAGATTATACCTTCGCATTCAGGTATTTCTATTCTATTTTCGTTTAGTTATTCTTCTATTTCTTTAATAGTATATATGGGATTACGGGGTAATACTTTAAGGTTTGGGGTTTTCATTGACTGCTGTGTTGGTACCAGTATATAGAATTATTGTAGGATTCTGTTCTTTATTGGTACCATATTTTTTGATTCATTGAATTCTTCATAATAAAAGAGAAAATGAGCCATAAATGGGTGTTTTACTGTTATATTTTCCAATTTTTGTTTTATATTTTTTTTGGTGGTGGTGATGACTGTTGGGTACTAATATATGTCATCTTATAACTACTAGAATGTCAATGAAGTTGCTTTATCAGTGATCTTTGTTTCTCATAGCTTGAATGCATGCATATTATGTCACCAGGAAGAATTGGATGTTTTACTTTCAAAGCTTATCCAATTCGATGGTGGATTTCCTTTGGTTCAAAATGGTGCACTCCCTTTTTAACCTTTTGTTTCTTTTCCTTTTTAGCTTATCACACTGAGGCCGCCACACCGAGACCGCCACTGGCATCGAAGGACGTGGACACTCTATTGTTCTGAGAATAAGGTATGCACTCTAACGAAATGTCGGTTGACTCATTGGGTGGAAAAGGATTGTCTATTGACCCCCACACTGACATATTTATTTGATTTCCTTCATAGTTCCCTCCACAAAAGAAATTTTGAAGTGATGTATGTTTTGGCTAACAAATACCAGAGTGTAAGCTTCAAGGTGACTCCTGAAGCAGTATTATGATTTGGTAGCTCTTGCTTATTGTTATTAAAATAATGGCATTTTTTTAATGCTCATCACCCCTATCCTGACGCGAATAGAATCCACTAAACCTACTCTAGCCTTGTCTCTTCCTTAAAATGTCCCTTGACATAGTTAACCTTCGTGTTCGGTTTGGGATGAAATAAAGGAAATTAGAGGAACTAGAGGAAACATGGATGAAATCCAAGGCTGATAGATACAAATGAAAGTGCTAGACTTTTCAGTTTTAATTTTAACAATTATAGAAAAGGTCCCAAATAATAAAATTTTAGCAGACTTCATAATCTTTTTACAAAAAAGAAAGGAAATCCTATATTTCCTTATTATTAACACACACCCAAAGACATTAAAACCACTTCAGAACTCAGTCAAAGATATTAAATTACAAACTGTTTTCAATCTTTTTAGATATTCTAAAATCTAAAAAGTAAACCATTGCAAAACATGTACTTATTTACTTCATAAATAATATTATAGATTATTTTAGCAATTTAAATTATTTGCTTCTAAAATATGAAATATTCAATATAGTTAAATCTTATTTTGGTGATAAAATGAACTTTTTGCTTCCACATATAAGGAAAATCACTTTTAGGGCTCATCAGAAGACTAGAAACCTTTATCTAGAGCATAGTCACCAAGTTCGTTATTCTCTTGGTACGTGGTACAGGTATGTGGTATGTAATATGCTACTTACCAAGAATTCAGCATGTGAGGGGTATACATAGTTGGTACATTTGGGTTCATATACTTTCTAAAATACTAATAGGTGTAATACTAATAAAATATTTTTATTTAATTAAAGACTATAAATTGTTCGCTGAAAAATATAAAATTATCATTATCATCAATAAAAGAAGTAATTGGACAATATTTTAGCTTTTTTTTTGGTAATCTCATTTTAGTTTTTTATAATATAGTATAAAATTAAAAGGAGGACATGTAAAGGAAATAAACGGTCTAGGTATTTGATTTAATAAATTCTACTTTTCTTTACTAAACAAAAGGACACGTGGAGAGAGTTTTTCTTTTGTCGAATCAACAAGGCACGCGGCTTTAGTGTTTCCTACCCACGAGGCCATTTAACAATTTACAAAAACTGCTGCAGTTCCCCTAATCAATGCCTCCTCTAATCAATCCATTGCTATGGATATCGTTTAGCTTACTCTCTGTCTCCCAAGCAGTTCCTCTAATCAATGCTTTCTCTCTCCCACGCATGTCCTTTATCTTCCTTTCAACGTCCCTGTTCTCCCCTTGTTCTGATTTTTCTGAAAACCAAAACTAGAGTTTTCATCCACTGGTTCGTCATGTCTAAGAATTCCATGGAGAGTTGGCAAGAACCAGTACGGAAAAGTACCGCCAATTGGTACACAAATATAAATTTGCGGTTCTCAGGATATAAGCTAATTCTGTAACTATGAGTCTATGATCTAGAGTGACGTGGAACATTGTCAGCACTCCTTTGTTTTTTGGAAAGGGTAAGTCAAAAGAACTTGAACCTCTCCCTGTTTTCTTACTACTTAATTTCCATTTCAAGTTTCTTAAACCAGTCACAATCATTTTTATAATCATAGTTTCACAATGAAAAATTATTGTCAGTGGATAAATCATAACAGAGTACAAAAATATTGCCACAGTAATCAGTATCAGATATACCTCTGACAGATTAACCCATTCCAATGTTTCATTTGCACTCCCCAATGTTTTATATGCTCTATAGACATATATGGCATCAGGAGGTTCAGGATCCGACCTCCCCAGACCACCCACTGATGGTAAATGGAAGGGGAAGGGCATCGCCATCGACCGCCATCGTCGTCGGATGCCGACCATTATTAAGCTTGACCCTACTGGGTTTTCGACGTTGTCATCTACATGTCGTCTCGGTACATCTACGCCGAGACAGCCTCCTACACCTCCTGCACCTACACAGCCTCCTGCACCTTCTGCACCAGCTACACACACTCCGACACGTTTGGCACTAGCTACACAGACTCAGGCACATTCGGCACCGACACCCACTTTGCCTCACATTCACATGATCCCCAACTCGGGGTTCCAGCAGCCACATAGCGCTTCGAGTTCCCATGTTGTGCCTGATCTGGTGCCCGATGCTCATCAGTCCGACCATGAGTATAGTACGAGCCATACACCCGATCAGACTGATGCTGAGCAGGACAGGGAGGAGAAGGAGGAGGTCTCCGAGGTTCTTCATATGCTGCATGATGGTCGAGTTGTTATCAGGCCGGCTGGTAAAGGGTAAGTATTTACATTTTTTTTGTCGAGTTATTAATAATTTACATGTATATATATTTTTTATTTAACATGTTTTTATTGTTCAGGTTCCTTCCCTCAAAGCCAACTGCGACAACTATCACAGCAACAATTGAGGAGAATTACCAGGAGTTTTGGCCTACCTGGGGGGAGCTGAAGGAGGAGGATCGGGACCATTTGTTCTGATCTTTTGGAGTAAGTTACAATTTTTATTTTATTGCATATTATTTTTTTATTTTCGTAAATTTCAATTATGTTTAATAATGTCTTATATTGATACAGACGAGGGTTGCTTGGGATGAAAAGGATGAGGAGCTGATCGAGAGGAACTTTTATATGGAGGCCTCCCATCGTCTCTCTGATATGCTTAGAGATTCCCGCCTCAGGGATCACCAGCCCCACTGGATAGGGGATGAGCTCTGGCAGCAGCTGGTAGCGCACTGGAACACCCGTGAGTTCAAGGCAATCTGCGTGAAGGCCAAGAAGAATAGAGCCTCTGAGAAGGGTGGGAGCTTGCACAACGGAGGTTCTGTTAGTCAAGCGCAACATGCAGTTAGACTTGTACGTGTTATATAATTGTTATTATTATTTATTATTATTATTATTATTATTATTATTATTATTATTATTATTATTATTTAAGGTTTTTTATTAATACAATCACAGTCGAAGAGGTTGGGGACAGAGGTTTACTTGCACGAGCTTCATCTTGCAACACATATTAAGAGGAGTACTAGTGATTTCGTGGATGAGCGTTCGAGGAGGACCCAGGTAATAATAAAATATAAGTAATTATAAAATATAATGAATATTTTTTTTAATAATGTTTATATTGTTTTGTTACAAAAGAAAAAGATTTGACTTATTTGTTTGTTTGACAGGAGGAGTTTGAGGTGAGGATGTCTCAGATTAGATCTCAGAGCTCATCATGTTCCCCGTCTCAGAGCCTTGAGGATCCATCTGCACCGCTGAGGGTTTGGGCAGATGTTGTTAGCGGCAAGAAAAAGCATCGCCTATATGGTGCTGGCGACCTTGATAGCAACTACAAGAAAGGGGCCCGTCGCCTCCACATCGGAGAGTCGTCGAGTAGTGGTGCTGCCACTGGTCGCTCTGCCGCGGATGAGCAGGAGATAGCCGAAAGCGGTCGTGGGCCGAGCAAAGAATGGTCGTGGCCGAGCAGCAGGAGGAGAGCCGTCGGACGAGTGCCATTTTGGCTTAGGTGCTGCAGCGACATGAGCAGATGTACCAGTTGTTAGCTCGCCAGCAGCCTCCTCCACCGCCTCTGCCTCCTAGTACCGATGATTATGTCTATGATGCAGATGGTGTAGAGCATCTCGATCATGATCAGGACTACCAGGACTATTAGTTATGTTTGTACTGATATTTTTTCATATTTCCTGATATCTTTTTAGTTACTGATCTTTGTTCGTCGGATTTATTTATTTATTTATTTATTACGTTTCTTTTTTTTAATTTATTTTTTAGTTTACGTTATCACATTTTTAAAAGTAATCAATTTAATTAAATAAAATTACTAGTAATAGGTAATTAAATTAATAAATAAACATTTTTTAATATGGGAATAGGTTATTTTTAATAAATAAATAAATAAATAAATAAATAAATAAATAAATTTAATAGTTAATAATTTAATTAATTACTTTAATAAATTAAATTGATTACAGAAATTAATTAATTTAATAAATTAAATTAATTAATTAAATTAATTACAGAAATTAATTAATTTAAAAATTAAATAAATAAATCAATTAATTAAATTAAATATAAAAATTAATTAATTATTTAAAAAAATAAATTCGGCTTTACCGACGGGCAGAGCCGTCGGAAAAGCATCTGCGGCTTTACCGACGGGCAAGGCCGTCGGAAATCTACCGAAGGGTTTTACCCGTCAGAATGTACCATCAGCAAGGGGAATTGCTTTTTGTGTAGTGGATATTTTTCTTCACATCTAAAATAGAGGTCCTTTCTCGCCTATGATGCCATTCTTCATCTGAAAGCCATCTTGTTATTGGTCAATTTCGTCCTCCTTCCACTCCAGCTAAAAGTTTCAAATTCTTCAAATCAAATCATAATACAGAATGCATGTAATGTCCAACAAAATGCTAATTTTAATGTGATGCATTTGCTATTATAATTGATATACTTGTATCATTGTCTAAGGAGAGATACCAGATATGTCCATCTTCAGAGGTAGTGAAATGATTCTCAGATCACATTATGCTGAAATTATTCTCAAAAGATCCTTTAGACACAGCTGCTTCTGCTGAATGACAATAAGCTGCAGCTACGATGGTAACCTTGAAAATGATTTTCAGCACTTAAATCTGCACTAAAATGGATGAGGGAGAACTGAAAATGCTTATATTTTGAATAAAATCCAAAATTGACAATACATAAACCTCGAGACTATCTTTGTTAAAAAAAGCCCTCTAAAAACTCATTCAATCATGTTCTAATCAACACACACACACACACACTTCATGTTAATATCAGCAATCAAGGGGGGTACATAAATGCTGGAACTAACTTTCGTTTTGAATTCACCAGAGCATACCATAACAAAATAAACACATTCGAAAAAGTAAACAAAAAAAAAATGAAAACCTAATTTGTGAAATGAAATCAAAGGAACGAAGCAAAGCAATAACGGGTTGACTACCACACTACATTTTACAAATGAGACTATCAAAGGATCGTATCTCCTATTGATAGCAAGGATTGACTACCGTACTACATTTTAGTGCTATTGGAAGTATGAAACCACAACAGATATGTCATTAGATTTGGAGAAGAATAATCAGATGCAAAGTAAAATCTAATGTCGTTAATACCATTTGATTCAAAGTAAAATCAGGCCATATTGATGAGACCATCACAAAAGGCAATATTAAGGTTCCTCATATATATGTCATTAACTTTCAAGATAGTCAAGCTCCTGAAACAATTCATCATACGACAAATCAATCAACGACATAAATTACCCAACAAAACATATATTGGATCTGCAATTACTTCCTACATACCTTCTGCATAAGGAATCCTGCAACAGATGGCTTTAAGAATTTAGCCACGCCTTCCGTAGAAGCATGAGCTCAGTGGGCGATACCAAATGCATCATTCACATAGAGATCACTAAGGAAAGCTAGTTTCTTAGCAAATTAAAGATCGTTCTTCTTTTCCGCCTTGTAGAAGCTCACATTCTCTAGAAGCAAAACACCACCTTCGGGAAGTTGTGCAACCAACTTTTCAACTTCCTCCTCAATACAATCATTAGCCATCTTAACCTATAATCAAGAGACAATGACATGATTATTGTAAAGTAAATCCAACAAATAAGAAGGGTTGGAGGGAATGCCAAAACAGAATAATTCAGTTTAGAAGACACACCTCAATTCCAAGAAGTTTAGATAGCCTTGGCACAAGAGGCTTCAAACTGTATTTAGGTGTTACACCCTTTGGACGTCCCTGAAAACAGCATATTCGAGGAGAAAAATCAGTTTTCAAGTTACTACTACTCACTCACAATCACACTTATCTGACATTGATGGTTTCATAACTCTTTAACTACTACATTTAAACCTTTAAAAACCAAAAAAATGAAAAACAAAGGGCTTCAAGAATTTAGCCACGCCTTCCATAGAAGCATGAGCTCAGTGGGCGATACCAAATGCATCATTAACATAGAGATCACCAAGGGAAGCCAGCTTCTTAGCAAATTCAAGATCATTCTTCTCTTCCTCCTTGTAGAACCTCACATTCTCTAGAAGCAAAACACCACCTTTGGGAAGTTGTGCAACCAACTTCTCAACTTCCTCCCCAGTACAATCATTAGCCATCTTAACCTATAATCAAGAGACAATGACATGATTGTTGTAAAGTAAATCCAACAAATAAGAAGGGTTGGAGGGCATGCCAAAACAGAACAATTCAATTTAGAAGACACACCTCAATTCCAAGAAGTTCAGATAGCCTTGGCACAAGAGGCTTCAAACTGTATTTAGGTGTTACACCTTTTGGACGTCCTTGAAAACAACTTATTCAAGAAGAAAAATTAGTTTTCAATTTACTACTACTCACTCACAGTCACACTTCTCTGACATTGATGGTTTCATAACTCTTTAACTTCTACATCTAAACCTTTAAAAACCAAAAAATGAAAAACAAAATATTCAAAATGACAACCCCATAACCATATTAGTAAACCTTTAGATTAATATGCTTGCAGATCTCACTTAAAATACAAAATCAAATCACAACAAAATCAACTTAAATAGAAAAACATTTCACCACTAAGTACCAAAAAAAAACATTTCACCACTCACTCAGGATCAACACCAATCCCACTTAGAATCAATGAAAAAACACTTCCCTTTTATGAGGTAAAAAAGGTACACAATCAAAAGACATTGCTTTCCCACTTACCATATTTAAAATTTTAAAAATGATAACAAAAATACAACCCATAAGAATAACCAATCTAATGAGAAGTAAATTCATGTTGCACAGTGCAAGTCCAAGCAAATGACAAACCCGGAATCCAAATCATTCAAAGACTAAAAAAGATAACAAAAACACATGAAATGGATGAATACATAGATTGATAGAGAATTAAAGAGAGAGATAGAAAGCTTACCAGATGGCTGGAAATGATGACCTTGGTACCAAAACCGACAAGCACTTGATGGTGGGAACAGCAGCACGGATTCTAGTGTCATCAATGATGTTAAAGTTATCATCCAAAGGAAAGTTTAGATCCACCCTAACGAACACTCTCTTTCCCTTCAAATCACCCTCCTTCAGCGTTCCCACGCTCCTTTTTGTCGCCATTTCACAAAATCTAAACAAATCACCTTCAAAAACAAAAATCAAAACAAACAAAAAAAGGGATGAGAACACAATAAAGGAAACGAAGCGAAGATTGAAACCTTGATGGCGAAACTCACGATGGATGGCTGGGATCTCAGTGTGGTGTAGAAGAGATCAAAGGTCGAACACAGAGAAGGGAAGAACATTCTGGATGACTTAGAGAGAATACTGGCTTGGGTCTCTGATGGCACTTGTACGAACCACACGTGTTCTTCAAATCTGAAGATAGAACACAGACCAAATCAGAATCAGAGAAAGCGACGAAAGAGATCGGTGGCAACCTAATCTCTCGATATCGATGCGGAGAGTACCGTGAAGTGAAGTTCTTCATCTTTTGGAGGCAATAGGAGAGGTTGGCTTCGTTAACGAAGTCGTAGGCGAGGTAGATGTGGTCGACGGAGATGCTGTTCTTGGCGTTGCGGTGGAGCTCGCAGATGATGACGGTTTACAGTAGATACGCCATGGCAGTGGTGGTGCAGTGGTTCTGAACAAAAACGAAGGATGGAGCTTGGAAGAGAGAAGAAAGAAGAGAAGAGGCAGTCAAAATTTTTTGAATCTGAGAAGAAGAAGATCGATGGGGAAGGAGGGAGAGATGTTGGGTATTAGCTGGCGTCATAAATGCAGCAAGATGTTAGGTAAGTATTAGATGGACAGTAGTGAGTAGTGGGAAGCAGCAGAATAGTTTGGGCGGGATTTCTCACAGTACTTACTTACGAGGATTTAGATATAAGATTTTTTTTGGTGAACTTGTAAATCAATAATTTAAAGATACAAAAAATGCAATAAACTATAAATACAAACCAATTGGTCCCGCAAAACTAGATCTATGAAAATCGATCCAGCTTCTTTCTTAATCCATACATGATAAAAAATAAAAAAAAACAATATGCAAGGTAGGAATTAAAGATGCGCTGCGCAAGCTCCAAATTGATTGAGTTAGCTCCAAAACAATATGCAAGATAAGAATCCTAATAGATTCAAACCTCATTTCCTTAAATAGCTTTGATTTAATTAATGGACCACAATAATTTAGTTGAATTCAATTAAATTTCAAGCATCTATTACCATAAAGAAAAATTATTAATCAAAATGAACTGTACTTATTTGTAACTAGTTACCGTTACAACATACAAACCACTAAAAACAAAGTGTCTCCTTTTTGACAATTTGGGCTTGCATTGTACCTCAAGAGAGCACCTAGTTACCATAGGCATAGCTGGAAATTAAATTGGTCCATCACTCAGTTCAAGCTTCCTAACTACAAAGAACATAAATGCTTGATGGCAACACTTATTTTGGAGAGATATGATATGATGTACAGTGGAGAATACGAAAGGCAACAAAACAATACTATTAGCTAGCAACAAGAATTAACAACATTCTAAGAAAGGAATATAAATAATTACAAACACATATAAATGACATCATTTTTCTTTTCTTTTTCCCCGTTAATTAAGGTATTGAGTTCATGCGAGTTGAGGTTATCATTTCGCTACCCTTCATATTTTGTGGTCCCTTCCCTTGTTGGCCTCTCGATCAGAATTTTAATTTGCTGCATATATCTACTATCTGTACAAATTGTCACAAAATTATTATTAGAAAATTAATATTCATCAATCACAAAATTATTAATAGAGTAGTGTTATATGTAGCGACAGATTTTTCTAACGAATTTCGTGAATGACATGTGTTCGGATTTTTCTCTCATAAAACAATTATTTGTTTCTAAAAACAGAGAGTAAATACCCAAATTATTCCTAACAAAAATCACAAAAACTAATTTAGTCGCTGAGAAATAAAAAATATTAATTTGGTCTTTAAAAATATTAATTGTGAGTCAAATTAGTCTTTGATAGAGACTAAAATCTTCCTAAAATTATCCTAAAAATGATTAATTTGACTAACGTTTGAGATTTTTAAGGACTAAATTGTTATTTTTTATTTCTCAGGGAATAAATTGGTCTCTGTAATTTTTTGAATCTAAATTATAAGAGTAAATACCCAAATTGGCTCTCGGTAAAAATTACAGAGACCAATTTAGTCCCTAAAAAATAAAGAATACTAATTTAGTCATTAAAAATTTCAATTATTGGTCAAATTAGTCTTTTTTAGGATAATTTTTTGCTATATTTTAGTCTCTATCAATGACTAATTTGACCCATATTTAAGATTTTTAAAACTAAATTGTTATTTTTTATTTTTTAAGGACTAAATTGATCTCGGTAATTTTGGTTACAGACCAATTTGTGTGTTTACTCAAATTGAAATTCAGATACAGGGACGAAAATAATGTCGCACATCATTCGTTATCATTTGCAATGCAGTGGCTCGCGATATTCAGCATTACTCTTATTAATATTCAATTTAGTTGTTTTTAATTTATAAAATTTAATAACCAAAACAATTAAAAAATAAACTAAAGTATTAAAATTAAAAACACGTATATAGTAAAATTATAATTACAAGTAAACAAATTCAATGTTCACTATTTGATTTGTGTAATGTAATAGCAAATATCATAATTATTATCCAACAATTCATTATAATTAAAATTTACCTTTATTTCATTGTAGAAGCTAACGTGTATTCGGACTGATTTGAAGAAAATTACACATAATGCTATACTCAATTGGATCGGCTTAGAAAACACACGAACGTATTTTATTTTTTTAATAAAA
This sequence comes from Calophaca sinica, assembly GCA_037113605.1. Lineage (NCBI taxonomy): Eukaryota > Viridiplantae > Streptophyta > Magnoliopsida > Fabales > Fabaceae > Calophaca > Calophaca sinica. The sequence goes on from CM073735.1 coordinate 120,332,884, forward strand.
TATTATTCCTTTTTTGACAATAAAATTATTCCTTGTAATGTAAAACCCAAGAAAACATTTGCACCAAAAAAAAAATCCAAGAAAACACCAATTATTATAAAAATTACTATTCTGCAGGTCTTACAAAGCAAGTCACTGAAAGTTCTACAAATTGAATAAGTAACTGCAAGTCACAACAATTCACGTTAGTCCAATTAAAAGTAATACGTTAGACAAAAAAGGGCAGACAAGAATGGAACACATGTGTTGAGGATAGAGTGCCGCCTTTGACCTGCATGCAAGGGTTTGATGCTAACGTCGTTGTGCCTGCCGTTCACCATGGTCGGCCTTCCGACGTAAGCTTGATCGCACTTCAAACCCCCTCCCCTCCTCCGGCGCCGTCGCACACTTTCTCCGGTCCGGTGCACTGCTCTTCAGCCCCAATGCCATCTTCTTCTTCACGCGATATGTCGTGATCCCACGTACGACGCCCTGCATGGATGCGCTGCAACCTAACAAGGATGCGTCGGCCATCATCTGCCCTTGGTCATTTCTTGGCCCTGCTTCTCCATCTCTGACGCACTCCTCCTCCTCCTCTCCTTCTTCGTCCGTTTCGCCTACACAGAAGAAAACCTTTGCACATGCGCTGAATAACTCGTTCGCTTTACCACTGAGTGCTCTCCCCAAACCGAGTCTCAAAGGTGACGCATTGACCATTCGTATCTCCGCGGATGAATACTTGGCTGGTGTTGCAGATTGTCGACGGTAGAATCATCCTTTCAAAGGGTGACACTCCTCTAAAAACCATGGAGCTTCATTCAAATTTGGTGAAGCTATGGAAACCGATAGGTGCAGCCTCTATGTTGCCTATTCTATAGTTTGGGAACAAAAGCATATTTTTATGTCTGCTATTCTTGGAGCTCCATCCTCAACACTTGTGTTCCATAGGTGTTGAATATGAGAAGATCCCACCATTCTCTCTTAGTTAACTCTGGCTCTCTCACGCCTATATCTAGTCTCAGATCTTGTGCGACACCAACACATGTGCTTTATGCAGATGATATAATAGTTTCCTATAAAGCAACAAAAAAGAACATGTCTGCTTTGATGGCTTTATTTCATGATGATGGTGCAGCTTCTGTCCAACACCTCAGCTTGGGTAAGTGTAAGTTTTTGGCAGGCTCCATGTCCTCGTCTAGGATTCGGGATCTGAGTGCTTTTTTGGGTTTTTCAGCTGGTGAGATTCCTTTCAACTATTTAGGTGTTCCTTTATTTAGATGAAAGCCTAGAACTGTTCACTTACAACCTATTGCAGATAAAATTAAAGCCAAGCTCTCTTCATGGAAGGGCTCGTTGTTGTCTATCATGGGCAGAGTCCAATTAGTCAAATCTATTATTCATGGTATGCTAGTTTATAGCTTTCATATTTATGCTTGGCCGGTATATCTTTAACAGGTAAGTTCTCTAAAGGGGTTGCTTCTTCTTCTATGGAGGAGTTTTGTATTCTCAAAGCCTTTGCGGTTGATTGTCATGCCCCTAAGGCCCCCTCTATCATTCATGTTAATTGGCATTCCCCCATTTGTGGTTGGATGAAATGCAAAACGGATGGGGCGTCCAGAGCCAATCCTGGCTTAGCGGCTTCTGGGGCCATTTTTCGAGACTCTAGTGGCGCCATTGCTGGGTGTTTCTCCGACTTCTTAGGAGTATCCTCCTTTCTTCATGCCGAATTGGTCGCCGCCATGAAAGCTATTGAGATTGCTTTTGATAAGGGGATGGCGGAAACTTTGGCTGGAATGTGACTTTACGTTGGTTGTCCAGGCTTTTAAAAATTCGGATTTGGTTCCCTGGCGTCTCAAGGGTAGATGGAGGAATTGTTTATGTCTTACTCGTCAGATGCAGTTTCAGGCCTCACACATTTTTCGCGAAGGTAATACTTGCGCAGACAAGCTTGCTTCTTATGGCATTTTTAGTCACTGTTTCACCTGGTGGGATCTAGCCCCCAATTTTATCCGAGAAGATTTTTTTCGTAATAGATTTAATCTCCCCTTTTCCGCTTTAGATGATTCTTTCAATGGGTTTCAGACTCGTCCCTCCATGCTTGCTTTGTTTTTCGCTTTTTCCCTCTCTTGTTAGCTTTGAGGTGTTGCTAATGATTGTTAGGGGTTGTGGTGCTAACATAGTTGGGATTGCCTCTCCTATTGTGATGTTTTTGCACTTTTTTTTGCTTACGAAAATAGGTGGTTTGTTTATGCAGTTACTGTCTCTTGTATTCTTCTATGGGCTTTAGTCTAATCTCCCATGTCTTCTTTTTATTCTCTTTTTCCATTTTTCTAATAAACATAGGTGAGCGTACTCTTTTTTCTTCTTGATGTTTTTTTTCCTAAGGAGAGTTTTGCATCAGAAGGTTTTAAAGAGGCTCCTTTCCTGTTTTTGCCTTAAAAAAAAAAGGTAGGATGTTCCGCATCAGTGATCCATAAGCTCCTTTATAAGGTACTCTTTAGAGCTTATAAAAATAAACTATAAACAACTCACGGGAGTGACATAAGCTCTTTTCATAAGATTTCTCAAACACCTTTACAAGTTCTTATGTAAGTAGATAAACTCAAATAAGCTGATCATAAGTCAATCCAAATAGGATCTAGATACGTCTCGCAAAAGTCATCTTTCTTTTTATTTTTTCATTTAAGATATATAATATTATATTTGTAATTTTAATTAAATATTAATAACAATAACTCTAATTATTATTTTTTTTCTTTTTAACATATCAGTATAAAATACTTGGAATTTATACATAAAAGTATAACGAATAAATTCGTAATTAAGTTAATTTACTGGACTTCAAAATCATATTTTTAAATGAGATAGTTTAGCAAAAGTAATTTTATTTAGTTAGATCCAAAAATATATTAAATATTTAAGGGTGTTACAAAATGATGGTACGGTGAATAAAATAGTATATATAAATGTGTGTGTATATATATATAATTATAATAGCAATATCAATTGATAAATGTTTTGACCAACCCCATCATAATATATTTTTCTTAACAATTTTATAGGGCAGTCAACATTATTTAATTTGTAAATTATATCTATATATATAATGCATGTACAATATCACACACACACACACACACACACACATATATATAACCATAAAATAAAATTAGTTGACTACTGGAAAAGAAGTCCTAATTATAATAGGAATATCAATTGATAAATGTTTTGACCAAGTCCATTATAATATATTTTTCTTAACACTTTTATAGGGCAGTCAACATTAGTTAATTTGTAAATTATATCTATATATATAATGCATGTACAATATCATATATATATATATATATACACACACACACACATAAAATAAAATTAGTTGACTACTAGAAAAGAAGTCCTAATTATAATAGGAATATCAATTGATAAAAGTTTTGACCAAGCCCATTATAATATATTTTTCTTAACACTTTTATAGTGCAGTCAACATTATTTAATTTGTAAATTATATTTCTATATAATGCATGTACAATATCATATTTTTTATGCATCAATAAAAAATACTCAGTGGTTACAATTTATATCTATATAAACACATGTCAAAACAATATGTTCTATGAAGAAGATGGATATTGCAAGGAATTCTGCTCTCAAATTGGCATTCTTCATGGCTTTCTTTATCATTACATCAGGTCTAAAGTGAATTGAAAAAATTTTCTATACATCACGTTGTAATGTTTCACTTCAAATATATAGTTTATCCTTTTGCTCTACATGTTACATACAATGTTGTTTATATGTTCATGATGTTTGTGTATGCAGATATATGCACGAAAGAAGCAATGGGAATCAGTGTGGGATCGCCTTGTGAGAACGATACAGAATGCAGCACACTAGATTGCGGATTGACAGCTTTTTCAGTTTGTTTTCAAAACGAGTGTTGGTGTGATTCAATCAAGTTGAGTCATAGAATATTGTGATGCAATCAAATGTATGGAAGAGAGTAATATACAAAAGATCAAACAAAATATATAAGGAACGATTATTGCATCATATTTTGTATTTGTATCTTATGATAATTAGATAAAACTTTTTAACATTTTGTTTTATCTTTTATGACTGTTACAGCCATGCATATCTTTAAAATATTTTTTACGATAAATTAAATAAACTATTTGAAAGATTATCTTTCACTAATCCTTTAATTTTAAAAAGATTGCAGTTGTAACTGCTAATAAATTAAAGGTCACATGGAATCACAATTCTAGTTATTTTCCGATATAACGAGTAAGGATATAATTATGATCACCCAGTTTTTTCCCATTGAGATAACTCTTTTAACTAAATAAATAAATAAGTAGGAGTATTACCAGGTAAGGAGGAAGAAATCTCAATTGTTGAAAAGGAAAGAGTAGAATAGAACTTTCAAAAGATCGAACAAAATAAGGAATGCATATTGCATCATATTTTGTATTCAAATATTGTGAAAGTTGGATAAAAGTTTTTAACATTTTTTGAATCTTTTGTGATTGATACATCGATATTTTTAAATTAAATATTTTTTTTTACGATAAATTAAATAAATTGTTTGAAAGTTCCTCTCGATCAGCTCCTCATCCTTTTCATCCTAAGCAACCCTCATCTGTATCAATATAAGACATTATTAAACATAATTGAAATTTACAAAAATAAAAAAATAATATGCAATAAAATAAAAATTGCAACTTACTCCAAAAGATCTCAACAAATGGTCCCGCTCCTCCTCCTTGACTTCCCAGGTGGGCCAAAACTCTGGTAATTCTCCTCAATTGTTCTTTGTGATAATGTCATGGTGGCTTTGAGGGAAGGAACCTGAACAATAAATAAAAAAATATATATACATGTAAATTATTAATAACTCGACAAAAAAAATGTAAATAATTACCCTTTACCAGCCGGCCTGATAACAACTCGACCATCATGCATCATATGAAGAACATCGGCGACCTCCTCCTGCTCAACCTCCTGCTTCTCCCCGTCCTGCTCAACATCAGTCTGATCAGGTGTATGACCCGCACTATACTCATAGTCGGACTAATGAGCATCGGGCACCGGATCAGGCAGAACATGGGAACTCGAAGCGCCATGTGGCTGCTGAAACCCCGGGTTGTGGATCATGTGAATGTGAGGCAAAGGGGGTGTCGGTACCGAAACGATGCCTGAGTGTGTATGGTGCGAGCGTGGCGGAGTGCGTGTGGTGGTCCAGGAGAAGGTGCAGGAGGCTGTGTAGGTGCAGGAGGTGTAGGAGGCTATCTCTGCGTAGATGTACAGGGACGACATGTAGATGACAACATCGAAAATCCAGTAGGGTCAAGCCTAACAATAGTCGGCATCCGACGACGGCGGCGGTCGATGGTGATGCCCTTCCCCTTCCATTTACCACTAGTGGGTGGTCTGGGGAGGGCGGATCTTGAACCTTCTGATGCCATATATGTCTATAGAGCAATTCAACACAGGGAACTTCTAGGCTGTGTAATGCAGATGATGTCATACGAAGGATATGAAACATTAGGGAGTGCAAATGAAACATTGGAATGGGTTAATTTGTCAGAGGTATATCTGATAATCGACATCGTGGCAATATTTTTGTACTCTGTTATGATTTATCCACTAGCAATAATTTTTCATTGTGAAACTATGATTATAAAAATGATTGTGACTGGTTTAAGAAACTTGAAATGGAAATTAAGTAGTAAGAAAACAGGGAGAGGTTCAAGTTCTTTTGACTTACCCTTTCCAAAAAACAAAGGAGTGCTGACAATGTTCCACGTCACTATAGATCATAGACTCATAGTTACAGAATTAGCTTATATCCTGAGAACCGTAAATTGGTATTTGTGTACCAATTAGCGGTACTTTTTCGTACTGGTTCTTGACAACTCTCCATGGAATTCTTAGACAAGACGAACCAATGGATGAAAACTCTAGTTTTGGTTTTCAGAAAAATCAGAACAAGGGGAGAACATGGACGTTGAAAGGAATATAAAGGACATGAGTGGGAAAGAGGAATCATTGATTAGAGGAACCACATGGGAGATAGAGAGTAAGTTAAACGGTATCCATAGCAATGGATTGATTAGAGGAGGCATTGATTAGAGGAACTGCAACAGTTTTTATAAATTGTTAAATGGCCTCGTGGGTAGGAAACACTAAAGTCGTGTGCCTTGTTGATTCGACAAAAGAAAAACTATCTCCACGTGTCCTTTTGTTTAGTAAAGAAAAGTAGAATTTTAGTAACTGGATTAAATCAAATACCTAGACCGTTTGTTTCCTTTACATGTCCTCCTTTTAATTTTATACTATATTATAAAAAACTAAAATGAGATTACCAAAAAAAACTAAAATATTGTCCAATCACTTCTTTTATTGATGATGATGATAATTTTATATTTTTCAGCAAACAATTTATAGTTTTTAATTAAATAAAAATATTTTATCAGTATTACACCTATTAGTATATTAGAAAGTATATGAACCTAAATGTACCAACTATGTATACCCCTCACATGCTAAATTCATGGTAAGTAGCGTACCGCGTACCACATACCTGTACCACATACCAAGAGAATTACGAACTTGGTGACTATGCTCTAGATAAAGATTTCTAGTCTTCTGATGAGCCCTAAAAGTGATTTTCCTTATATGTGGAAGCAAAAAGTTCATTTTATCACCAAAATAAGATTTAACTATAATGAATATTTCATATCTTAGAAACAAATAATTTAAATTGCTAAAATAATCTATAATATTATTTATGAAGTAAATAAGTCCATGTTTTGTAATGGTTTACTTTTTAGATTTTAGAATATCTAAAAAGATTGAAAACAATTTGTAATTTAATATCTTTGACTGAGTTCTGAAGTGGTTTTAATGTCTTTGGGTGTGTGTTAATAATAAGGAAATATAGGATTTCCTTTCTTTTTTGTAAAAAGATTATGAAGTCTGCTAAAATTTTATTATTTGGGACCTTTTCTACAATTGTTAAAATTAAGACTGAAAAGTCTAGCACTTTCATTTGTATCTATCAGCCTTGGATTTCATCCATGTTTCCTTTAGTTCCTCTAATTTCCTCTATTTCATCCCGAACCGAACACGAAGGGTAACTATGTCAAGGGACATTTTAAGGAAGAGACAAGACTAGAGTAGGTTTAGTGGATTCTATTCGCGTCAGGATAGGGGTGATGAGCATTAAAAAAAATGTCGTTATTTTAATAACAATAAGCAAGAGCTACCAAATCATACTACTACTTCAGGAGTCACCTTGAAGCTTACACTCTGGTATTTATTAGCTAAAACATACATCACTTCAAAATTCCCTCTGTGGAGAGAATTATGAAGGAAATCAAATAAATATGTCGGTGTGGGGGTCAATAGATAACCATTTTCCACCCAATGAGTCAACCGATATTTCATTAGAGTGCATACCTTATTCTCAGAACAATAGAGTGTCCAGGTGCTTCGATGCCAGTGGTTGTCTCGGAGCAGTGTAGCGGTCTCGGTGTGATAAGCTAAAAAGGAAAAGAAACAAAAGGTTAAAAAGGGAGAGCACCATTTTGAACCACAGGAAATCCACCATCCAATTGGATAAGCTTTGAAAGTAAACCATCCAATTCTTTCTGATGACATAATATGCATGCATTCAAGCTATCAGAAACAAAGATCACTGATAAAGCAACTTAATATTGACATTCTAGTAGTTATATTAGTACCGACCAGTCACCACCACCACCAAAAAAAATATAAAACAAAAATTGGAAAATATAATAGTAAAACACCCATTTATGGCTCATTTTCTCTTTTATTATGAAGAATTCAATGAATCAAAAAATATGGTACCAATAAAGAACAAAATCCTACAATAATTCTATATACTGGTACCAACACAACAGTCAATGAAAACCTCAAACCTTAAAGTATTACCCTGTAATCCCGTATATACTATTAAAGAAATAGAAGAATAACCAAACGAAAATAGAATAGAAATACCTGAATGCGAAGGTATAATCTACGAATATAGAAATCTTTGAGTCCTAAACAGATCGGTGCGTAACCCTGTTTTGTAAGAAGCAATGCACTTGTAGATATTAATATCAATCAATAAAATAAAATAAAAAATAATTGAAAAAGAATGGGAAACGAGACCTGAAGATTGTTGGAGCTGCACAAGTCGAAAAACGCACTTGACCGAAAGCGAAGAGTAAGCCGTAGCTGAAATCGCTATGGCCTTAGTACAATCCCTGCCCCACCCTCACCAATTGAGTCTACACCAAACTGGCAAGCAAATGGCTCAAACAATCAAGCTGAGCACAATTTTGGATGAAATCAATCATTAATTAAAAGTTATATAACTAAAATCGAGGCAAAACATAATCACAAGTGAAATACAACTGTTAGAAATCCGAAAATTTAAATATACTCAATGTCGTGACTCGAAAACCATCCCACTAAAAGAAATAGTTCAGATACCGACGGACATTTACCGACGGCTTGAGTCCGTCGCTAAAAAAGCGGGATTTTCGACGGTCTTACCCGTCGAAAAACGCGACCCATCGTATTCTGGATATTACCGACGGGTTAAGCCGTCGGAAAAATGCTTTTTTAGCGACGGACTCAAGCCGTCGGTGAATGTCCGTCGGTAAACCGTGACTTTTGGAAAATTCCCGCTTGTTTTTGAATACCGATGCCCATTGACCGTCGGTACCGACGGGTTAGCCCGTCGCTAATCTCGTGTTGTTTACCGACGGGTTAAACCGTCGGTAAGTTTAAAATGGCCATCGGTAAGCTCTTTATTTGGCCAGAACATAACCCTTCTTCTTCATTCACTCGCAGATCAGAACTCATTTGTCTTCATCTCCCTCGTTCGCCCTCCGCCGCAGCCTCCCTTCATCTCCCTCGTTCGCCCTCCGCTGCAGCCTTCATCTCCCTCGTTAAGCCCTCCGCGACCTCCTCGCCTCTACCCTCTTCTCTGCATTACGATCGCTATTATGATGCGGCAAGGCGGTGGTTGCCGTGAGAATCACTTTGTTTGTTCTGTTTCTTAGGCTTTTTCTTTTGGTTTCCCTTCTTCAAATATTTGCTATTAGAGATAGAAAGAAACAACAACCAGGCGTGGTGGCGATAATGAAGTCAACCTCAATGAATCTAAGGTAAGTTAACCTTACCTTCAACTCATAGTAAGTATTAATTAGCTTCTTCACCTTCTCCATCAGGTTCCCCTCAATGTCATGGTTCTCAATCTGCACAAGTAATATGGTAAATAAAGCAGATGAAAAGGAGAAAAAGGGAATTGGGAGGGAAAGGGAGAACTAACACAAATCTTATTCGCTTTACCAGAAAACATCCCCATTTCTGACAAGCTTCATGTAGAAGCGCCATGGTTTCACCCCTTTTGTCTCCATTGAGTGTGCTAAAATCTATAACAGGATAGCCATTTACGTGCTAAGTATTTGTTTGGTGAAGTGATATAACTAGATGGGGTATATATAGTGCTACAAAAGAGGTAACAACTGTCTTAACAGTATAATTAACTAGAGGCTAACTAAATAGTGTTGAGTCTATACTTAGCAAAGACTTAAAATGAGTGGACATTTATTAGAGTGCCTTGAGAATGGCAAGTCCAATCCCATTTTATCATTTATGCTATTATCATGCGATCATGTACATTTTTTTATTCCATGGGCAATCAGATTTTCCCTTGTTAATCAAGTCACGGTTCTTTCATTTCCCTAAATCGCTTTTGGAGTCAATTTAGTCAATGTTACACAAAAAATCAAGTAGCCTTGTTTTCTATACAACAAAAAGCCACTGTGGATCTAATCCAATAAATCAACAATTTAACCATAATGTATACAAAAACCAGGGTGTGGCAGAGGAAAAAGGTTGTATTAAAGCAAAATGCAGAAAGGGAACATAGATCGAGCAAATCAACCAGTGGGCTATTTTGGTGAAAATTTGTTGAAACATAATGAATCAATTCCTCACTCACTTCCATATGCTTTAGTATTTTATTGACCATTTGTGTTAAACATAAGCGTAGCGGACAAGACATAAAAATTGTAGACTCAATCATTGCTCATTAGTTTATACCAACCGCACTTTCGAAAAGTTGTAATTTTGATGTTGGAATGATTGTAATCGATTTGTATATATTTCCTTTACCACATCATAGTGAAACAATGTTGATGATCATGATCCCCATATCGGGTGCTTTGTCTTTGCTTATATGATCCCCATATCTATACTAATCATGAATATGTTAAGCTTGTTGAATAGAACTAAGGCAAATGGATTGAGGTGAACAGTGATGCTAAAATTTTGGGTTCTAGAGTTATTATGATTGGTGAAGTTTTTAGGGTCCTACTCTATCTCTTCCATCTTCATGTGTATCACAGCCCTTCAAAGTTTCTCAAGTCTTTCTAATTGTTCATATCAGAAAATTCATAATTGACTAAAGTATGCTTTTGAAGTTCTAAAGGTTTAAGCATAAGTGGTGGGAGTAGTATTTCTTAGTCATAAAACAAGCTATAGATTTTTGTGCTGCATATATAGTTTGAGTCTCCCTTTTGTTTTTTCTCACAAGCGTTTTTTGCTTGGATTTATTTTGTGCTGTGATATTATTTTAGCATTCTTTCGTCTTTTGTTTTACTTTACTATTTTAATGGCTTTGAAGTTGAGGGTTGTTTTTATTTTCTCGGTGGCTAGGAGAAAGGCACAAAGGCTCTGCCTGAAGCTTTGGAAAAGGTCAAAGCTGGTAAGAGTATATTTAAATGGGTGACTAGTTTGCTAATGTATCAACCTTCTGTGTTTTAATTTCATTTTACTTGATATCACAGACAAAATAAACAAGAGTTCAAATGTTTGCACTTTTGGCTAGTATTTCTTGATTGGTACCCTGGTGGATAGTATATAAGAATAATGGCTTAGAGAATTTTTTATTGTTTTATTAAATTTTTGGGTGCCTTAATTTAGCAAGGTGATGGTCTAGGGGGGATAGGGTTCCTAGAATGGTGGGGATAAGTAGTCGTGAATGTGAATACATTTATACATGGTAAGAAAGAGCATTGGAGGAGTTTATGTTATCAAATATAGTCTCAAAAATGTATTCGAGATTACTTTATATTTATGTTTCTGCATACTTGTTACTGACAATGGTTTGGCAAATTACATTGCGGGGAGTTCCATATCTCTCTCCTATTTCGAGTGGTTAATTACATTTGTGGGTTAACAATTTAATTCTTTGCAATATTTGTTTGTGAGGTGGAGTGGGGATGCTTTTTCTTGTTCTATACTTAGATAGCGCTTGGCCCAGTTTTTTTTAGCTTAAAAGCTACTTTAAAATTAAAGTTTAAAATATGAGCTTTAAAAATAAAGTAAAAGTCGTTTGGTAAGTTTCATATTTTGTTTATTTTAAAAGCTACTTTTAAGTTATAAGTTGTTTGGTAGAATATTTTCATAAAAGTACTTATTTGAAGAATACCTAATTGCAAACAATTTATTACTAATGAATGAAATGTATATAAACCAAAAGGTAAATTCTTTAAAATAATCCACAGATAAGGATAAATAATTTTTTTATCATACATATAAAAATTCATAAAAAAAATATAATAGAAAGGTGATAAATGCTAGGTTATTTTCTATAGTTGTAATATTTTTTATTTGTAAAAAAAATATAATATTTACAATATAGCACGCTTCACAATATCTGCAACTAGTCAGATTAAAATTATTTTCTAATATTCCCACTTTTGCTTTTCTTTCTCGATTTTTTTCAGTTCTGCAGCTTCAGCCTTCAGAGCTGCTTTTTTTAACTTTTCTTGCTGAGGAATAAATTTTTATAAGCAATTATAGTCCAAATCATGAATGATACAAAGTATAAAGATTAAATGAGTTATATCTTTGAAACACACTTCCTTCTGTATTTTCTTTTCTTCCATCAAGCGAATTCTTTCTTCTTTTGTCATCTTTGTTTTTCCAGTTGCCTTGGTTGTGTTCTTGGCAGGGGCATCAGATCTTTTCATATTTTCAACATTCTCTTCCTGCTCCAAGCACATATTTTCCTCATCAGGATGACCATACAACTCATAAAAAAACACGATGTTTTCTCAAATGCATGGAGCAAAATGTAAGAAGCACACTAGGTAGAAAATCCAAACAGCAAATAAATAAGTAAATATATGTGCATGAAAAAAAAAACACCAGATTCGTCAGTGGCTAGGATGAGGAGGAAATTGTAGATATTTAGTTCTGCTACTCAATCCAAAACCTAATCTTTGGTGAAAGTAGTAACCTAATCTTTAGTTTGTTTGGATAACCATTGAAATGAGCTTGCGAGTTCCTTTTCCTTTTGAAGGTTTGAATGGATGTTTAGTCATAGCGTGCTTTGCCACGGTAAAGCAAATAGGCACTTTGTGTTGCACATAAGGAGGATTCCATCGACATCGACATTTTTATATATGTTTTAATTGTTAATTTAATTTAATTTATTTTATGCATTTGATTGATAAATTATTGTTGTTTTGACATATGATATGGGGTTTGTATGATAAGAAAGAGAACATGAAGCTGCATGTACATGGATCTTGTGAGTGGAAGTAATTTCTTTGCTTATGAACAAGGGTTTCTGGATTCCTTTGGTGGTGACAAGGGTTTTACATTGCATTTTCTTTCTTTTTAGGTTTTTGGATTCTGGGTTTACTGGATCTCTTGGTTTTTAGGTATGTTGCATTCGAACTTGTTTGAATTCTATCCTTATTTAGATTCTGGTGTGGTTTTGATATTCTTGTTTATATCTTATTAGTTTCTGCTAACACAAAAAGCTCTGTTTCATAGGCCTCTGAGTTCGCCACCTCCACCAGTTCGCCACTTGTACCACTAGGTATGCACTCTAACGAAATGTCGGTTAACTCATTGGGTGGAAAAAGGGTTGTCTGTTGACCCCCACACCGACATATTTATTTGTTTTCGTTCATAGTTCTCTCCACAGAGGGGATTTTGAAGTGTAGTGTGTAATTCTCTAAATGATATGTCTTGTGTAATTATCTGATTCTGCTATCACTCATCAGTCACAATGCTTGTGAGTAAAGAGTGCAATTTTAATTTATGCTTGCCATTTCATTCATGGATATGGATATTGGTGATGTTGCTTGGCTGCAATTTGCTTTGCACATCTCTCTGTACTTCTTTCCCTTGCCACTTCTGCTTGTCTAATTCTATCCTCTTTAAATGACCAAGTCGATTTTCTAATTCCAGTGTTGTTAATCGAGGATCGCGAAAAATAGCGTAAAATTGGTAGGATAGCGTAAAATAGCGGGCAGATAGCGTAAGCTAAATAGCGGGTGAAATAAATAAAATTATAAAATTATATATTAAAAAGTGACATATAATATTTAACGTTCAGCACAAAATCTGAAATGACATAATAAAATATTTATTTAATGAGCTATTTTTAGAAACTTAAGTGATTATTTATTCATAAATTACTTTAGAGGCTTATTAAAATAAAATGAAGAGAGCATATGAATATTTTTTATGTTGATATATTTGAATATTAATATCAGCATTTATTTTAAGTGAAGTAAAATAAGTTTAAATAAACCCTGAATGAAATGTAAAATAAGTTTAAATAAACCCTGAATGAATAAGTAGCTCTTCCGTTTTAAGAAAATAAAATATATAAATTAAAATTGCAATATTGATTGAATTGTTAATAATTATTATTTATTGAAAAATAAAATATTTTTTATTATATATGGCGGATGGCGTAGTGGCAACTAAATGATTAATAAAACTACACACACAGTAAATGGACCATTGCTCAAAGAAACAAGGCAGATTTGAATTGGAAAGGACAAATAATAATAGAATTAAAAATAGATTTAAAATAAAAATAATTAAAAAGCAGAATTTTTAAGAACAATAGAATAAAAAAGCAGATTTTAAAAAGAAAGAAGAGAATAACAAAGCGAAATTAGATAGAATTGAAAAATAACATAATTAAAAAGTAGAAGGATTCAAAAACAGAATTTAAAAAATAATTAAGAGATGAGTAGAATTAAAAAAAGAGAAACAAGGGAAACAATCGTTAAAAAATATGATAAAACAAAAATGAAAAAAGATCTGAAGAAGAGAAGAATTAAAAAAATTTCAATAAAAAAGAAATAAAAAATAACAACATTAAAAATTATCATATAAAAAATTAAATGAAAAAGGAAAATAAAATATTTTTTATTATTTATATATATATATATATATATATAAATAATAAAACTAATTCTACCCTTGTCACTTCTACTTGTCTAATTGTTATGTTAATCATTGATCGAATGGATGTTTGATATTTGTTATTAGTATCGGAGAGAAGCCTTAGCTTCCCGTTTGAGGTTTAATATATTATTGAGTGCATATACTCTTTTAGGGTACCATGTGCTCATTGTATATTGAACCTTGAATTGTCCAAGTCGGACAGTTTGGGAAAAAACTTTTTCTTTACTCGTATAATAGTTGTTGCTTAATTCTCGTATCTTTATATTTGATGAAATTTGGTTCGATTCATTTCCTTTTGTTCTCTGGGTGCATACTTGATTACGGTGTTCATAAGCTGCGTTCATTTTGTGTACTCGAGAGACCAATGGGAAATCTGCGAAATTTTGTCAAGTATAAGATCTGAGAATTAAGGAATGATTATTATACGAGTTCTGAAAAGTTTTTTCTCGAATGGGATAAGTCATACCATTTAAAGAAAGAGAGCGGTTGTAAGAACGTCGTCGCTTGAAATTGTCATTTTTTACATGCGAGAAGATGGAATATTTTCTTCAGTCGTAGTTGGATGTACGATAGGTTGTATCCGGGGAGAGGGGGTTTGAAATTAGATTTTTGCGCTGGGGTTGCGTACTTTGTCCAAGTCGCAACGGCACATAAAGATTTCAAAACTAATGGAGGGATTAGATGTCCGTGCTTTAATTGCGATTGCAGAAGGATTAAGAGCCCAAGTGAGGTCATGCACCACCTGTATTCAGTTGGATTTAGGCTTAATTACTGGATTTGGACTAGACATGGTGAAAAGTTGCCTCACGTTGATTTAGGGGTTGGTGATAATTGCGAAGGTGCTTGGCGATTCACGTGGGTCGGGATGTGGTGGCAGATTGAATTAATGCAAGATATGGTTTGTGATGCCTTGGGGGTCAATGTATCATTCGAGGAAGAACAATATGGTGACACAAATGAACTTCCAAATGAGACGGCACAAAAATTTTATAATCTCTTGTTAGAAACAAACAAGTCGTTGTTTGAAGGGTCTCTGAGACTCTAAGTTATCAATGTGTGTGAGGCTCTTAGCTCTTAAGTCCAAGCTGTGGTGCTACCGAAGTGTGCTTGGATCTAAATAGCGAAAATGATGTTGGACTCGTCACCTATCAGAGATGGTTTGCCAAAAAGTTATTACGAGGCTAAAAGCTTAGTGTCCAAGTTGGGGCTGGAATCTAAAAGGATTGATTGTTGTGTGAGAGGGTGTATGTTGTATTACGACAATGAATTTGGTAAAAACGATGGTGTGCTAGTTGAATGCAAATTTTGTGGTGAGCCTAGGTATATGTCACATACTAATAATCGGACGGGTAGACAAAAACTAGTTCCAATGAAGGCAATGTTTTATTTACCAATTATTCCAAGGCTGCAGAGAATGTTTGCATCACCACAGACTGCAGACAAAATGACATGGCACTATGAGAATAGAAGCACTTCAGGTATGTTGCGCCACCCTTCTGATGGTGAAGCTTGGAAGCACTTTGATCGTGTGCATCCTGATTTTGCAGCAGATCCACGTAATGTACGACTTGGCTTATGCTCTGATGGTTTTACCCCGTATGTTCAATCCACGGCGAAACCTTATTCTTCCTGGCCAGTTATCGCTACCCCATCCAATCTTGCTCCCGAAATGTGCATGTCTAAGCCTTATATGTTCTTGACTTGTGTTATAGGGTCCAGATAATCAAACCAGATGGTATTGACATCTATTTAGAGCCTCTTATCGACGATCTCAAAAGGTTGTGGAATGGTGTTGTGATGTACGATATTGCACGAAGAGGAATTTTACAATGAGGGCTGATGTGGACCATTAATGACTTCCCTGCATATGGCATGTTGTGCGGTTGGGGTACTCATGGTAAAATGGCATGTCCGCATTGCATGGAGCATACAAAGGCCTTTACCTTGAAATTTGGGGAAGAGTTCTTGGTTTGACTCACATCGCAGGTTTTTACCCGATGATCATGCATTTAGACGAGAATAAGAACGCTTTCAAGAAGGAAGTTGAATTAGATGGCCCACCCCAAGGTTGACACGAGCAGATCTGGGAAAGTGGTTATGGAGCGCCCAAAATCACAGATTTTGGCAAATTGGATCGATTTGAAGGATATGGACAATGGCATAATTGGACAAAAAGAAGTATTTTGGGATCCGCCATATTGGAGAGATAATTTATTGAGTCACAACCTTGATGTTATGCACATTGAGAAGAACTTTTTGACAATGTTTTTCTCACGGTGATGAACGTCGAGGAAAAACAAAAGACAATGAGAAGGCGGACTAGACTTACCACTTTTTTGTAGGCGAAAGGACTTGCATTTGTGAATCGGTCGGATGGGAAGACCACGAAACCCAAAGCCTTGTTACTCTTTAGCGCCGAGGAAGCCAAGTCGATCTGTCGGTGGATAAAAGAACCGGATGCGGATGGTTATTCTTCTAATTTGGCAAGATGTGCCGATGTGAACAAAGGAACCATGATTGGGATGAAAATCCATGATTGTCATGTATTCATGGAGTGTTTACTTCCTATTGCATTTAGTTCCTTCCCGTCAAATGTTTTAAATCCACTGACTGAACTCAGCCAATTCTTTAAAGATTTGTGTTCTGCGACATTGAGAGAGGATGATCTCATAAGGATGGAACAGAACATACCAGTCATTCTTTGTAAGTTGGAGAGAATATTTCCCCCTGCTTTCTTTGATTCTATGGGGCATCTAGCAGTGCTAAGTGCATCTTGCACATGAAGCTAGGCTTGGTGGACCGGTTCAATACAGATGGATGTATCCATTTGAAAGGTACTATAATAAAGTATTCTCTAAAATAAATATTTATTTGAAGGGTTAAATGTATCAATTTTTATCATCAACGTTGTTATTTTGTAGATTTATGGGTGACTCAAAACGGTCGGTGAAAAATAAGGCCAGGGTTGAAGGATCTATTTGTGCAACTTACTTACACCGTGAGACAATCCATTTCTGTTCCCATTATTTTACGAACTTCATGTTGACACCAACAAATAGTAGGAATGAAGTAGAAATTGAAAGTGAAAGACACCCGCTTGCCTTATCAAGATTTTGCCTTTCCTAGTCATGGTGGAAAGGAGGTGGATAATCGGATAGCAGGCGAAGTGTGGAAGTCACCACGTTCACGTGTTGATCATTGTCTTGAAGTATCACCGTATCTAACGTATGTATCATTTTGACCACTTTCAATTTCTTTAATCCACAATTGCTCTTGATCATTTGTTTGATAATGACTTGATCAGGCATTCTTGTTAACTAAGCCCACAAGGCGCATACAAGACTCTTACGCCTATATTCATGAATATTTCCCAACATGGTTTAGGAACCAGGTATGTTTTTGAGTCGTCATATATATATTATTATTATTTATTGTTTGAAAATACAAAAATATTGTTTGAAAATAGGAACCATAATTTGTTTGCACATGGTGTGTACACAGTGTATAGCGAGGCGTAATCCCCTAAAATCCAACACTTGAGAAATTTATCTCATGGTCCTAAATCACGTGTAAAAGAATGGCACACATTCTTTGTAAATGGATACAAATTCCAAACCAGTCAAAAACAGAGGGAAAAAGCAGTTAACGGCGGGGTTTATGTAAAAGGTGCCACGGATGGAGGTGAAGATGACTTTTACTGGCGTGATTCAACATATATATGAACTGACGTACAATACTTTAGACTATACTAAAAAAATAGTGTTATTTTATTGTAATTGGTTTGATCAGTCAAATAGAGGCACAAGAGTGGATCGGAAATATATCTTGTTGACATACACATGAGCGTAAGATACCAAATGTTTGATCCGTTTATCATGGCACAACATGTAAGACAAGTGTATTATGTCCCTTATCCATCAACTCGAAGGGACAAACAAGGTTGGTGTGTCGCAATAAAGATAAAACCACGGGTTGCATTGAAGCGGATGATACACAGGAAGAAGTGGCTTATCAAGTGGATGAGATGTCTCATGTCAATGTAGTAAATGAAGTGGAACCCATTACTCGACTACGTGACAATCCAATCACATATGAAGATGTAGATGGGGATGAGGAATTAAATGAAGAAGTGGCAGAACCATCAAGATCTGAAGATGATGCCGAAATTGAGTGGGCAGAATGGGCAGATTGAAATTGTTTAACTTTTTACAATTTGAGAAATTAATGTGTAACAATATATTTTAATTTGTCAGTTATTTTCATAACTTGTTTATTTTTATGGAATTCATTTGTAATATTGTTATGTTTAAATATAATATTTCATGATCAAGTATTATCCAATTGTTCAATAGACATATATGGCATCAGGAGGTCCAGGAGCCGACCCCCCCAGACCACCCAGTGGTGGTAAATGGAAGGGGAAGGGCATCGCCCTCGACCCCCCTCATCGTCAGAGGCCGACCATCATTAGGCGTGACCTCATCGGGTTTTCGGCGTTGTCATCTACACGTCGTCCTAGTACATCTACGCCGAGACGACTGATACACCTCCTGCACCTAGACAACCTCTGCACCACCTACAGACTCAGGCACATTCGACACGGCTACAGACTCGGGCACGTTCGGCACCTTTGCCTCACATTGACATGATCCCCACCCCGGGGTTCCAGCAGCCACATGGCGCTTCGAGTTCCCATGTTGTGCCTGATCCGGTGGCCGATGCTCATCAGTCCAACCAAGATTATAGTACGGGCCATACACCTGATCACACTGATGTTGGACAGGACGGGGAGGAGCAGGAGGTTCAGCAGGAGGAGGTTCTTGAGCAGGGGGAGGGGCAGGAGCCTGACACCCTTGAGATGCTGTATGATGGCCGAGTTGTTATCAGGCCATCTGGTAAAGGGTAAGTATTTGCAATTTTTTCAAGTTATTAATAATTTACATGTATATATATATATTTTTTTATTTAACATGTTTTTATTGTTCAGGTTTCTTCCCTCAAAGCCAGCTGCGTTAGCTATCACAGCAACAATTGAGGAGAATTACCAGGAGTTTTGGCCCACCTGGGGACAAGGATAATGAGCGGGACCATATGTTTAATTCTTTCAGAGTAAGCTGCAATTTTTATTTTATTGCATATTATTTTATTTTCGTAAATTTCAATTATGTTTAATAATGTCTTATATTGATCTGAGACGAGGTTGCTTGGGATGAAAAAGATGAGGAGCCGATCGAGAAGAACTTTCATATGAAGGCC
This sequence comes from Calophaca sinica, assembly GCA_037113605.1. Lineage (NCBI taxonomy): Eukaryota > Viridiplantae > Streptophyta > Magnoliopsida > Fabales > Fabaceae > Calophaca > Calophaca sinica. The sequence continues at coordinate 120,352,423 of CM073735.1, forward strand.
TCCCACCGCCTTTTCGACATGCTTCGAGATGCCCACATCGAGGATCGCCACCCAGCTTGGATAGGGGATGAGCTCGCAAAGAATCGTAGCGCCTGAACACCTCGAGTTCAGGCGACGGTATGAGCCAAGAAGAATAGGGCCTCGAGAAGGGTGGCGGCTTGCACACTGGAGGTTCTGTACCAAAGCAAAGACGCAGTTAGACTTGTACGTGTTATAAAATTGTTATTATTATTATTATTATTATTATTATTATTATTATTATTATTATTATTATTATTATTATTCTTTATTTAAGTTTTTTTATTAATACAATCACGGTCGAAGAGGTTGGCGAGAAGTTCAGTTGCACGAGCTCCATCTTGCAACTCATATGAAGAGGAGTACTAGTGATTTCGTTGATGAGCGTTCGAGGCGGACTCAGGTAATTATAAAATATAATAAATATTTTTTTAATAATGTTTATATTGTTTTGTTAAAAAAAAAGACTTGACTTATTTGTTTGTTTAACAGGAGGAGTTTGAGGCGAGGATGTCTCAGCTTAGATCTCAGAGCTCATCATGTTCTCCATCTCGAGCCACGACGATCTATCTACACCGGCGAGGTTTGGCGGAAGTGGTTGGCGGAAGAAGAAGTGGTCGCTTATATGGTCTTTGGCGACCTTGCCAAAGAACTACAAAGGGGCCCGCCGCTACACGTTGGAGAGTCGTCCGAGTAGTAGTCTCGCCACTGGTCGCCCTACCGCGGATGACCAGGAGATAGCCGAGTTGAAGCGGACCTTGGCCCAGCAGCAGGAGGTTTTGACTCAGTCTTTGCGGCGGGGAAGCGGATGTACCATTGCTAGCTCGCCAACGACCTACTCCATCGACTCGCCTCGCCTCGCCTTCGCCTCCAGCGTCTTGATGGTCATGTCGATGATGCAGATGATGTAGAGCATCTCGATCATGATCGAGTACCAGGACTATTAGTTATGTTTGTACTTATATTTTTCATATTTTTGGATATCATTTTTTTCGTTTGGATATTATTTTAGTTCTTGATTTTTATTAAATCGAATTTTTATTTATTATGTTTTCTTTTTAATTTGCTTTTTAGTTTACGTTATCACATTTTTATATATGGAAATCAATTAATAATTAAATTAAATTAAATTACAAGTAATTTTTAATTAAATTAATAAATAAATATTTTTTAATATGAGAATAAATTATTTTTATAATTAAACAAATAAATAATTCAATTAATTAATTATTTAATTAATTAAAGAATAAAATTAATTTGGTTATTAATTAATAATTTTATTAATTTTATTAATAAAAAAATTAAAGTAAATATTTTATTAATCAATTTATTTTTACGAAAAACATTCGATTCACGACGGCCTAAGCCGCTGAAAACGCTTTCAGATTGAAGACGGCCAACACCGTCGGAAATTTAACGAAGGCTTTGCCGTCGAATTCACCATCATTTTCCGACGGGTACAACCGTCAGATATCGACAGAAAGAATAGTCCGTCGGTAATCCTTTGCGACGACAATATTTCCGACGGGTTTTAGGCCGTCGGTAATCCGTCGGTAAAACTGGATTACCGACGGCTTTTATGGATTACCGATGGCTTCAGGCAAAGGGGGTGTCGGTACCGAACGTGCCTGAGTCTATGTAGCTGGTGCCGAACGTGGCGGAGTGCGTGTAGCTGGTGCAGAAGGTGCAGGAGGCTGTGTAGGTGCAGGAGGTGTAGGAGGCTATCTCTGCGTAGATGTACAGGGACGACATGTAGATGACAACATCGAAAATCCAGTAGGGTCAAGCCTAACAATGGTCGGCATTCGACGACGGCGGCGGTCGATGGCGATGCCCTTCCCCTTCCATTTACCACTAGTGGGTGGTCTGGGGAGGGCGGATCTTGAACCTTCTGATGCCATATATGTCTATAGAGCAATTCAACACAGGGAACTTCTAGGCTGTGTAATGCAGATGATGTCATACGAAGGATATGAAACATTAGGGAGTGCAAATGAAACATTGGAATGGGTTAATTTGTCAGAGGTATATCTGATACTGATTACTGTGGCAATATTTTTGTACTCTGTTATGATTTATCCACTAGCAATAATTTTTCATTGTGAAACTATGATTATAAAAATGATTGTGACTGGTTTAAGAAACTTGAAATGGAAATTAAGTAGTAAGAAAACAGGGAGAGGTTCAAGTTCTTTTGACTTACCCTTTCCAAAAAACAAAGGAGTGCTGACAATGTTCCACGTCACTATAGATCATAGACTCATAGTTATAGAATTAGCTTATATCCTGAGAACCGTAAATTGGTATTTGTGTACCAATTAGCGGTACTTTTTCGTACTGGTTCTTGACAACTCTCCATGGAATTCTTAGACAAGACGAACCAGTGGATGAAAACTCTAGTTTTGGTTTTCAGAAAAATCAGAACAAGGGGAGAACATGGACGTTGAAAGGAATATAAAGGACATGAGTGGGAAAGAGGAATCATTGATTAGAGGAACCACATGGGAGATAGAGAGTAAGTTAAACAGTATCCATAGCAATGGATTGATTAGAGGAGGCATTGATTAGAGGAACTGCATCAGTTTTTATAAATTGTTAAATGGCCTCGTGGGTAGGAAACACTAAAGCCGTGTGCCTTGTTGATTCGACAAAAGAAAAACTATCTCCACGTGTCCTTTTGTTTAGTAAAGAAAAGTAGAATTTTAGTAACTGGATTAAATCAAATACCTAGACCGTTTGTTTCCTTTACATGTCCTCCTTTTAATTTTATACTATATTATAAAAAACTAAAATGAGATTACCAAAAAAAACTAAAATATTGTCCAATCACTTCTTTTATTGATGATGATGATAATTTTATATTTTTCAGCAAACAATTTATAGTTTTTAATTAAATAAAAATATTTTATCAGTATTACACCTATTAGTATATTAGAAAGTATATGAACCTAAATGTACCAACTATGTACACCCCTCACATGCTGAATTCTTGGTAAGTAGCGTACCGCGTACCACATACCTGTACCACATACCAAGAGAATTACGAACTTGGTGACTATGCTCTAGATAAAGATTTCTAGTCTTTTGATGAGCCCTAAAAGTGATTTTCCTTATATGTGGAAGCAAAAAGTTCATTTTATCACCAAAATAAGATTTAACTATAATGAATATTTCATATCTTAGAAACAAATAATTTAAATTGCTAAAATAATCTGTAATATTATTTATGAAGTAAATAAGTCCATGTGTTTGTAATGGTTTACTTTTTAGATTTTAGAATATCTAAAAAGATTGAAAACAATTTGTAATTTAATATCTTTGACTGAGTTCTGAAGTGGTTTTAATGTCTTTGGGTGTGTGTTAATAATAAGGAAATATAGGATTTCCTTTCTTTTTTGTAAAAAGATTATGAAGTCTGCTAAAATTTTATTATTTGGGACCTTTTCTACAATTGTTAAAATTAAGACTGAAAAGTCTAGCACTTTCATTTGTATCTATCAGCCTTGGATTTCATCCATGTTTCCTTTAGTTCCTCTAATTTCCTCTATTTCATCCCGAACCGAACACGAAGGTTAACTATGTCAAGGGACATTTTAAGGAAGAGACAAGACTAAAGTAGGTTTAGTGGATTCTATTCGCGTCAGGATAGGGGTGATGAGCATTAAAAAAAATGCCGTTATTTTAATAACAATAAGCAAGAGCTACCAAATCATACTACTGCTTCAGGAGTCACCTTGAAGCTTACACTCTGGTATTTATTAGCTAAAACATACATCACTTCAAAATTCCTTCTGTGGAGAGAATTATGAAGGAAATCAAAAAAAATATGTCGGTGTGGGGGTCAACAGATAACCATTTTCCACCCAATGAGTCAACCGATATTTCATTAGAGTGCATACCTTATTCTCAGAACAATAGAGTGTCCAGGTGCTTCGATCGGAGCAATGTGGCAGTCTCGGTGTGATAAGCTAAAAAGGAAAAGAAACAAAAGGTTAAAAAGGGAGTGCACCATTTTGAACCAAAGGAAATCCACCATCCAATTGGATAAGCTTTGAAAGTAAACCATCCAATTATTTCTGATGACATAATATGCATGCATTCAAGCTATCAGAAACAAAGATCACTGATAAAGTAACTCAATTGACATTCTAGTAGTTATATTAGTACCGACCAGTCACCACCACCACCAAAAAAAATATAAAACAAAAATTGGAAAATATAACAGTAAAACACCCATTTATGGCTCATTTTCTCTTTTATTATGAAGAATTCAATGAATCAAAAAATATGGTACCAATAAAGAACAAAATCCTACAATAATTCTATATACTGGTACCAACACAGCAGTCAATGAAAACCTCAAACCTTAAAGTATTACCCTGTAATCCCGTATATACTATTAAAGAAATAGAAGAATAACCAAACGAAAATAGAATAGAAATACATGAATGCGATGGTATAATCTACGAATATAGAAATCTTCGAGTCCTAAACAGATCGGTGCGTAACCCTGTTTTGTAAGAAGCAATGCACTTGTAGATATTAATATCAATCAATAAAATAAAATAAAAAATAATTGAAAAAGAATGGGAAACGAGACCTGAAGATTGTTGGAGCTGCACAAGTCGAAAAACGCACTTGACCGAAAGCGAAGAGTAAGCCGTAGCTGAAATCGCTATGGCCTTAGTACAATCCCTGCCCCACCCTCACCAATTGAGTCTACACCAAACTGGCAAGCAAATGGCTCAAACAATCAAGCTGAGCACAATTTTGGATGAAATCAATCATTAATTAAAAGTTATATAACTAAAATCGAGGCAAAACATAATCACAAGTGAAATACAACTGTTAGAAATCCGAAAATTTAAATACACTCAATGTCGTGACTCGAAAACCATCCTTCCTGGCCCCTTAGTAGTAGTTAAGTTTAACAACCAAACTGTCGAGAACCTAGATGCATGTTAGCTTGCTATGCAGGAGGCCTCAAATGAAGACTGATAATAGAATTTCAGCATTTAGCTGTTAATTACAGTTGATTTCACATCAAATGATTATAAAGTCTCACACAAACTTGCAGAATTATCTTAATTACAAACAAAGGAGATTTTTGGCTGACCAAGCATAAAATACAAAACTCCAACCTCACCCTCCAAGTAGTTACTAGTTATAGCAGTTCCTATTAAATCTTCCAAAAACTACAGGGAACTTGAATCACATTGAGGCATTGGAAAATTGAACTGAACCAACAAGTGAATACCCCCAAACCTATTGAAATTCGAGGTTTTTTTTTATAATATCCAATATTTCAGTAATTAAACCAAAAATCCTATAAAAAAGGAAAAGATTGAATCTTTGAGTTACCTTTAGACGTAGCAGAATCATGGTGGAAAACCAGATGCAATTTTTAGCAGTGGCAGCAAGGTCACCGGAGGACGGGGTTTGGGGGGACCAGGAGACGGCAGAGACGGGGGAGGAGTGATCGGAGGAAAGCTCAAAGAATTGATGGAAAATGGGGCCGATGCGGGTTTGGCGGGTGGAGAGAGGAAAAGGGAAGTGAGTGATGACGAGGATGGAAGACGGTTGTGAGAGTACTCGCAGCGGTGGCCGACGGAGGAGAGCGCCGCGATGAGGGTTTCCGCAGAGAGGAGAAAGAGATGAGAGAATCGAGGGTTACGAGCAGTGAAGGGGGGAGAAGGTTGTCTTCTGCTTCATTACGAAGCATACCGACGGCTATATTTATTTACCAACGGCTCCAGACCGTCGTTACACAACGCGACATTACCGACAGGTACTTTTTGAATATTGACAGGCAACAACGTCGATATTCGAAAACAAGCGAGAATCTGACCCGTTGTCGCGCGAGTACCGACGACTTTAACCGTCGGTAAAGGGAAACCGTCTTACGCTGATCGTTACCTACGGCATAGGCCGTCGATAATGATCAGCGTAAGATGCTTTGACTTTACAGACGGTTAAAGCCATCGGAAATGCCGCTGACCGACGGCATAGGCCGTCGATAATGATCAGCGTAAGATGCTTTGACTTTACAGACGGTTAAAGCCGTCGGAAATGCTGCATTTTTTGCGACGGAACATGGCCGTCGGTACCCGCGCTTTTTCTTGTAGTGTAAGTTTCTAACCCCCTTTGGAAAATGAGGATTAAAAAACTAAACTTTGGTTTTTTGAATGTTATGTAAATTCCTTTACTAATATGTGATTGATATAGGTAGTTAGGGATTAGGATTTTGAGTAGTTCATAAATTTAGATGACACCCCCTCCCCCCAAAAAAACAAAAACTTTGTTGGTGATGATCTCTAGCAGAAGCTTATTATTTTTTCCCTTTTTTTAAATAATAGAAAAAACAAAGGGGCTTACTAATTTGTGAGATTCTTTCCTTTTTAGTATCAAATTTCACAGTTCTAAACTTCTAATGGCATTTAATAATATCAACAGTTGCCATTGGATTTCCTATTCAAAGGAAAAGCTGAGTCAGTTAACTATTTTGGTTTATGAGGAATGAGATCTTAAAATTTACATGTTTTCAGTATAAAGGGTCAAGTTGAGGAATGGTCAGAAAATGGGGAGGAAGGGAAATTGGTTTTCCACTGCGAAAAAAGCTCTCAGCCCTGAGTCAAAAAAGAAGAAAGACCAGGTTTGGATTTAAAATTTATATTTAACCCATCTCTTTAATCTGGGATGTTTCTTATACTGTTAGCAACTGCTTTTGCAGAAACCGAGTGGATCAAAGAAGAAATGGTTTGGGAAGCAAAAATTGCAGACTCCAGACTCACACTCACACTCAGAAACTGATAAAGCACCTCCTCTTCCTCCACCCGAGGAGATTATTTTGACTCATGTTGAAAATGAAAACAATCATGATCATGTTGAAGATGCAACTGCCTTGGATGTTGAGGAACTGCATTCTGCTTTGTTCGCAGAGCACCGTTGAGGTTCAAGCCACTACAATTATTCAGTTTGCGGTAAAGCAAAGGATGAAATGGCAAGAATCAAGATTCAAACGACTTTTAGGGGATACTTGGTAGTTTTTACAATTTTTATTTAAATCTATAAAAATTATACCATTCATCTGCTTCATATTTATTGTAAATTAATGTTGTTAATGTTTATAGCATGTAGTTGCTGCTTATAGACAATAATGAGGACATGACCTCTAGATGACTTTCTGGCTTTTATTAATTAGAAAACTACAAGTCTAGATTGTAACAGATAACTTACTTAGAAAGTTAGTTAATTCATATCAAAGGGGATGCAGTTTCTTTATTTTTTGGTTGGTAAATTGTATTTCTGGGTTATTGTCAACTTTTAATCTCTCTAAAGGTATTGGCAATGTAGTAAATTGGTCTCTAGCCTTTCAACTATTGATTAGAATAATCTTGGAAAATCTTTTGATCATTTTAGCAAACCAGCCTATCTTTTTAGTTTCCTGTAAAACTATTAATTCAATTTACATGTAGATATCAAACTATAGGAATTTGTATTTTGGCACCAGCCAAATATAAAAAAGATGGAGTTTAGTATGAGACTGGTGGTTTGATTTGGAATGTTCTTGCCCATCAAATTTTATGAGACTAGTGATGTCTTCTTTGACTTTTGTTATCTGATTCTAAACTCGTCACCTCTAGCGCCCCCGCACTTTCATAACCATCCTCCGAAGCAATCACAACCTCAACGGAATCACCCTTGCCCCCCTTTTCGTGACAATCTTTCTTAAAGTGGCCTATTTTGTGACAATTAAAGCATTTGTACTTTGCTTTATTTTTCCCCTTAGACTTGGAATTAGACCTAGATTTCTTCCCTTTGTCGTTTCCTCTATTCTCACTTCTTCCTCTCGAGACACTCAAGCCTTCCCCACTATCTTCCACCTTCAAGTCTCGAAGCTTAGTTAGCTCCTTGGTCCTAATGGATGATTGGACCTCCTCCAAGGTAATAGTAGACTCCTTCCCATAAAGGAGTGCATCCTTGAAGTGCTCAAAAGATCTAGGCAACAAACTCAATAAGAGTAGAGCTTTATCCTCGTCATCAAGTACAACATCAGTATTCTGTAGGTCATCAATAATTTTGTTGAATTCCGTCAATTGCTCCATAATAGGTTTCGACTCTACCATTCTAAATGAGTAGAGTTGTTGTTTCAGACATAACCGACTCTGTCATGTATAGCGATTCTAACTTTGTCCATATTTTCGCCGCGATCTTCTCCCTTGCGACTTCCCTCAAAACCTTGTCTCCTAGACACAAGATAATGGCACTCCTTGCCTTATCTATCATCTTTGTTTTCTCCGCTTGAGATAGGGTGGCAGCCATTTTAGCCTCACCCTTTAAGGCTTCCACACTTTCTGTTGAATTAAGATTGCCTCCATCTTCACTTTCCACAGACCAAAATCATTATTTCCAAAAAATTTCTCGATATCCCATTTAGTACCCATGGTGCACAGTTGAAAGATTTGTTCCGTCCCCACAGACGGTGTAACACCCCATTTCTACCCAACGAATAATATAAAAATCAGAGTTGCAAAATTTCCATCAAACATATGGAATGTTACACTTTCAACTTAGAACAACGACATTCAATCACCTGTAGTTCAGATACATAACACATAAAATTCGGATGAACCGATAACAACCTGTTTAGTCTTTAAAAATCAAATAACTTTCATTATTACGCAGCGGATCCATAAATTCAACTGAAAATACCATAACATCTTGTCCAATTCAAAACAACTTTAAGACATCAAGTCTTTTAATGAAAACAACTTGAAAATTCAGCAACATAATAAAATTCAACAATAAAGAAATCATGCGTTCATCCCCAGGAGTGCTACGATCGAGGCGGCGACACGACTCGAACTAATGAAGGTAAGCGACCTTCATTTTGATTACCTGCACGTTACCAACAGAGGGTAACATTCAAACAGAAGGGGTGAGATATCGAACTATATAATCGAGTGTATGATAAATATTATATTAGAATCAGATTATATAAAATCACCACTTCACAACTTTCAAACAACACCTATCACCACAATTGATCAACAAAACAACTTAAATATGCAACACGGAGTGCGACTCGTTACAATGCACATGCATGTGGTACCATTGGAGCAGAACTCCCAACTTAAAATATACGGAGCAAAACCCCCAGCGTAAAAATACGGAGCAAAGCTCCCAACGTAAAAATTGTCAATCCAGGCCAACTTAACAGAGCGTAAGCTCCCAACATGACATGCTATGTATGCATCAATAATTATGAAGTTCAACAACACAACAACAGCAACAGCAAACAGAATTATTTGCAACCAAAAATCTGCATAAAGAACAGAACAACAACTACGCAAATTCTGCAGAAAAACAGCAGAATTCGCTACATTAATATATATACAGAAACAGAAACAGCATGCAGAATTCTGCTCAACAAACAGAGACAGCATGCAGAAAAATCAAACAGGAACAACATGCTTAAAGATTCTGCACAACAAACAGAAAAGTGAAATGTTATAAATTAAATGTAAACGAGACAAGTTAATTTATTTACCTAATTCAGTTATCAATAACTATAAAACTTCGTCCGTTTAAACTTCTTATAAAATCCTAAAATTCACAATTTATCAACTAATTCATTAAGAGACATGTGAATTTAGGACTCTAACATTCCAGTAATATCCTAAGTCTCAAAAATAGAATTTTTTCAGCACTTATAACATACACATACAACCATTAAACAAGCTTATTGACCAATTAGATTGTGTGCACAATTTCAACCCATCAGGTATGGACACATGGTTTAAGCACTAACAAAATGCAAATAATTTAACATAAAAACCAATTAAAAAAAACATGACCTGCTTAGTATTTTAAAAGCTTGACCAATGAAAACCATTCATTATGCCATTTACGATATACACTGACCCATGCCTTTTCTTTTAATTAATTAATGAAAAAAAATAACTTCCATGCTTTTGATTTCAAAAGGAGCGTAAATAGTAAAACGGACCAATAAAATGCATATGAGCTGCACATGATTTTCTTGAGCAGATTTCTAGGAACCAAACCAATTTGTGCGCTAATCAAATAAGAGCCTTGAGATGAACCAATGAAAAACGGGACACAAATTTTACCAAACGAAAATAAATTTCACACAGCTCTAAAACAAACCGAATTTATATTTGACACACAAATAGCAAAATCAAACAATGGGGTTAAAGGATAACTCCTTTACCTATTCCCTCAAATATCCCCAACCACAATAATCTCCCCCCTTACTACTTATCATACAACCCATTAGAAGTCGGAACCCCACCCTTACCTTGGATTGAAGGTTGCTCTAACTCTCCGATTGACTCCTAGATTTCTCCTTGCCGGCAACTTTACGTATCTCCTCCCAAACCCTTATTTTCTTCTTTCATTCTACTGATACTTCTATTTTTTTTTTTAAATAACTAATATAATAACACTATTATCCTTATTATGTCTTATTGGGCTTAAATTCCTACACCCCCTTTCTACTACTTCTAACATTAAAATAAGCCCATAACAAATAATAGTATTAATCTAATATCATTCTACAACTTAATTCAACTAAATTAATCCAACTAAAACCAACACCACTTAAATCAATATTTCACAACTTCGAAAACTTAATCGGAAAAATATTCGAAAATATTTAATTAAATAAATAATTAAATATCGGGCGTTACAACTCTCCCCCATTTAAAATATTTTCGTCCTCGAAAATTTACCTGGTTCGAACAACTCGGGATAGGATTCCCGCATCTTGCTCTCCAACTCCCACGTCATGCTTTCTCCGGCAGCCCCTAACCAGACTACTTTCACCAAAGCAATCTCCTTGCCTCTTAGAGTCTTCATTTCACGATCTGCGATCCGTACGGGCATCGTTTCCATAGTAAGATTATCCCGTACTTGCACATCATCCATATGAATCACATGAGATGGATCTGAAATGTACTTCCGGAGTTGTGACACATGAAACACGTCATGCAAATTCGAAAGGTTAGGCGGTAAAGCCACTCTATAAGCAACATTTCCAACTCTGTCCGAAATCTGATACGGACCAATAAAACGAGGAGTGAGCTTCTTAGACTTCAATGCACGCCCAACACCGGTCACCGGCGTGACTCTCAAAAACACATGATCACCAGCTTGAAATTCCAAATCTTTCCTTCGCTTGTCATGATAACTCTTCTGTCTACTTTGAGAAGTTTTCATCTTTTCTCGAATTAGCTTCACCTTCTCCGTAGTCTCTCGAACAATTTCAGGTCCAAGCACTACACTTTCCCCAGATTCATGCCAACATAAAGGAGTTCTACATCTCCGACCATACAACGCTTCAAAAGGTGCCATTCCAATACTCGAATGGTAACTGTTATTATAAGTGAACTCTATTAACGGAAGATAAGTGTCCCACGAACCTCCCTGCTCAAGAACACATGCCCTCAACAAATCCTCTAATGACTGAATAGTCCTCTCTGTCTGTCCATCCGTCTGAGGGTGATACGCCGAACTCAACCTCAACTTGGAACCCAACGCCGCTTGCAGACTCTTCCAAAAATCAGAAGTAAACCTCGGATCTCTATCCGACACAATACACAAAGGAACACCATGCAGCTTTACAATTACACTGGTATAAATCTACGCCACCGATCTGGAAAAGTGATGTTAATAGGAATAAAATGAGCCGACTTCGTAAGCCTATCAACAATCACCCAAATCGAATCATGTCCCCTTGAAGTATTAGGTAATCCCGTCACAAAGTCCATTGAAATGCTATCCCATTTCCATTCTGGAACTTCCAACGGTTGCATCAATCCTGCAGGCTTCTGATGTTCAACTTTCGACTTCTGACAAGTTAAACATGCATACACAAACTGCGCCACATCACGCTTCATCCCAGGCCACCAAAACAAATTCTTCAAATCTTGATACATCTTTGTGGCTCCCGGATGAATACTCAAATTGCTTCTATGACTCTCCTCAAGAATCACTTTCTTCATTTCCGCATCATCAGGAATACAAATTCGATTACGGAATCTCAACACACCTTGCGCGTCTAACTTGAAATCATTATTCTCAGATTGATCGATTCCGACCATCGAATCTACTAATTTCACATCTAACTTCTGAGCTTCTTTGATACTGTCCAGAAAATCATTGTTAATCTTCAACATTCCCAACATAACACTCTGCGGTGTCACTTCGCAAACTAGACTCATATCTCTGAACTGTTCAATTAATTCCAACTCCTTAACCATCATTGTCGAGCATATGTAAAGTCTTTTGGCTTAAAGCATCACCACAACATTAGCTTTACGGGTGATAATTCAAACCAGAAGTCATAATCTTTTAACAACTCCAACCATCTTCGTTGTCTCATATTCAATTCCTTACGATCAAATAGATATTTTAAACTCTTATGGTCACTAAATACTTCAAATCTAGAACCATAGAGATAATGTCTCCAAATCTTCAAAGACAAAAACAAGCTGCAAAGAAGCTCTAAATCATGCGTAGGATAGTTCTTTTCATGAGTCCTCAATCGCCTCGACGCATAAGCAACTACCTTATCATTCTCGCATAAGTACACCTCCTAAACCCATTTTAGAAGCATCACAATATACCACAAAAGGTTCTCCTGGATTAGGTAATGTCAAAACCGAGCCGACGTCAATCTCTTCTTCAATTTCAGAAACTTTCTTCACATTGAACGTCCCACACAAAAGCTCTACCCTTACAAGTCAACTTAGTCAATGGAAGTGCCAACTTAGAAAAACCTTCGATAAACCTTCTATAGCGACGACTAGTCCCAAAAAGCTTCTAATCTCTGTAGCCGATTTTGGAGTTTCCCATTGCAACACGGCATCTACTTTAGATGGATCCACAGCAATGCCACTACCCGAAATGACATGACCAAGAAAGCTAACCTCCTTTAACCAAAAGTCACATTTAGACAGCTTTGCATATAGCTTCTTCTCCTTCAAAACTTGCAATACTAGTCTTAAGTGTTCTGCATGTTCTTCTTCCGATTTAGAGTAAATCAAAATGTCATCAATGAATACCACCACAAACCGATCCAAATAAGAATGAAAGATACGGTTCATGTACTCCATGAATACTCCCGGCGCATTAGTAACACCGAAAGGCATCACCGAATACTCATAATGTCCATATCGCGCTCAAGGCCGTCTGAACATCTTCATCCCTCACCTTAATCTGATGATAACCCGACCTCAAATCAATCTTGCTAAACACACGAGCACCCACCAATTGATCCATCAAGTCATCTATTCTTGGAAGCGGATACTTGTTCTTAATCGTTACTTTATTCAATTGTCTATAATCAACACAAAGCCTCATACTTCCATCTTTCTTCTTTACTAGTAGCACTGGAGCTCCCCACGGCGACACACTTGGTCTTACAAACTTCTTTTCAAGTAAATCTTCCAATTGCTTCTTTAATTCTGACAATTCAGATGCAGACATCCTGTATGGTGCCATAGAAACAGGTCTGGTACCAGGTACAAGATCAATAGCGAATTCAACTTCTCTTTCTGGTGGTACATCAGGAATTTCATCAGGGAAAACTTCAGGAAATTCGCGCACCACTTGTAACTCCTCAATTATAGCTTGGTTCTCAATAGATAACGACGCCATCAACGAGAACACCTGAGCTTCCTCTTGCATCAACCGCCCTAACTGCCTAAAAGACAACAACCCAGCTTCCTCCTCTTCGGGAGTAGAAAACCTCACGGACTTGCTATAACAATTGATATGAACATAGTTATATTCTAACCAGTTCATGCCCAAGATCACATCCATCCCACTTAACGGCAAACAAACCAAATCAACAGCAAAGTCTCTGTCGAAAATCGACAAAGGACACTTTAAACACACAAGAGAAGTAGTCACCGATCCCTTAGCTGGAATCTCGACGACCATCTCTCCATTCATAGAAGACAACGTAAGACCCAATCTTTTAACACAATCAGCAGCAATAAAGCAATGAGTAGCACCAGTATCAATAATAGTAATTAAAGGAGTACTATTAATGAAACATGTACCTCCGATGAGTCTGTCCTCATTAGCTGTTTGAGTCCCAGCCAAAGCGAACACTTTTCCACTAGTTTGCGCCTTCTTTGGTTTCTGACACTGACTACCAATGTGTCCTTCTTCACCACAGTTGAAACAAATCATCTCTTTATGCTTGCATTCAGATATTGTATGCCCAGTCTTGCCACAACGAAAACACCTCTTTACCTCAGCAGTACACACATTACTCTTATGGCCAGGTTTCCCACATTTGAAACAAACCACACCAGCAGGAGCATCTCCCCCACTAATCCTCTTACCATCATGTATAAAGTCACATTAGGGTTTAAAAGAAGCCACATTATGTATAAAGTCAAACCTTCATTATCAAAGGCTCCACTTGAGAATAGATCTAGATCACAAAATTGTAATTTTTTTCATTATAATTGTACGCCGTGTTATGCCCGGTGTATACTTAAAAATTATAACCATACACCTAAGGTTTAGAAGAAGCAACATTCTGTATAAAGTCAAACATTCATTTTCTAAGGCTCCATTTAAAAATAGATTTGGATCATAAAATCATAACTTACTGTTGGCATGTGCTACACACGATATATACTTAAAAATCATAACGTAACTCGTGTCATGCGTAGGTATATGTGTGGCTTAAAAACAATTTTATAAAATAATTAAAACATTATATATGCATTTTTTCCAAATATTTGTAAAGGCACCTTCATTACGAAAATTTAAATAATAATTGGTTTATTTCAATTATTGATTACAAATTATAGCCATTTTAAAGTTACTAATTACTATTATATATCCAGTAAAACAGGTGGGTGAATATATTTAGAGTTATCATATTTAAAGTAACACTGAAAACTAAATATAAATAGGTAGAGCTTCCCAAAAAAAGAAAATAATAAATATAAGAATAGGCATATTTGACGTTGGTAAAAAAAGGCATATTAGACGTTATTATAGCTTATTTATGATATTGAGTAACTAACATGTGCCATGCATCGGGTAATTGAAGTTTGTAAAATAGGGATATTTGGTGTGAAAATTAAATTGTTTTATTTATAGATGTTATTAATAAGAAAGAAATGAACAATAATTTGTATGAAAAATATTAAGATTTTAGATTTAGATTTAGATTTCAAACTCATGCAAAGAATGTTCATCCTCGTGAATTAATTGAAATTTACCTCTAAGTGTAAAAATTCCCTTTGATTTTATGTAGAATTTTATACCCAAATGTCCACCCCGTGTTTTATGCTTTATATACTAAAAATTTACCAAAAAAATACTATCAATCTATTCTAGCAAAAGTCTACCCTCGCACACATGTCTTTTTCTTGGAGCACCACTTCCCGCTCATTCTCTTCTCTCATCACTCGGTCACCTTTTTTTTTTATCTTTTTGTTCCTTTTAAAAAATCACTCGGTCACCTTTCATTTTTTTATTAAATTTTTTTCCGTCCAGCGCTTCCTCACGTCTGTTCCCTTCTTTTTTTTTACATAGACTCTGCTCCTCTCTCTTATTTTATTGGCTTAAATATGAAAATAGTCCGCCAAAAATTCGTTTTTAATCTCCCAAAAAAATTTTGAAGGTTTTTAGTCCCTCAAATTTCAAAATATTTTTTCGCTGGTCCCTCACCCTGACACCGTTTTGTTGGCTGACGTGGCGCTGAGTGGCAACCTTTTTGGGGGACTAAAAATGAACTTTTAGAACTTTTGGGGACTAAAAACAAATTTTTAGAATTTTTGAGGGACTAAAATCTTGACGGCGTCAAAATGGGGGACGAACGGAAAAATATTTATAAATTTGGGGGACTAAAAACCTTTTTTAAGGGACTAAAAACGAACTTTACAAATTTTTAGGGGACTATTTTCATGTTTAAGCCTATTTTGTTTCATTCGTTTTTTTATTCCTCACGTATTTTTGTTTTGCTGAGCTCTCTCTCTCTTTTTTATTTTTTGATATAAGCCCTGCTCTTCTCTCTTATTTTGTTTCATCAATCTCTATGCACACTCTTCTTTGTACTACCTCCATCCCAAATTATAAGAGCCTTTTAATAAAATTTCTCCAAACAAAGAATATAATTAACATAGCTAAAAACAATAAATTTGTCTACAATTTTTATTGTTTTACCCAAACTACTGTTAAATCTCTATCAATTTAAAAAAAACAAACTACCAACAAAAATACTAAACTACCCATTTTTAAAATTTTGACACCTCATCAATTTAACTTCACATCTTTTCTCCATTTGTCCTCTCTCATCTCTCTTCTCAAATTTCAAAAACTTTTATCTCTCTTTTCCTTCTAATTTTTGAGTTCACTTTTTCTCTTTTTTTTAAATTTTCATTTTTTCATTTTTATTTTTTTATTTCTAATTTTTTTAATTATTTTCTTTTTTGATTTCCTTATTTATATGTTAATTTTTGTATTCTGATTTTAATCTTTTTTATCTCTCTCTTCTCTCTTCTCAAATTGCAAAAACTTTTATCTCTCTTTCTTCTCTCCACTTTTTGAGTTCACTTTTTTTTCTCTCTTCTTTTTAAAATTTTCATTCTTTCATTCTATTTTTTTATCTCCATTTTTTAAATTATTTTATTTTTTGATTGCCTTATTTATATTTAGATTTTAATTTCTAATTTCTTTACAGGAAAACCCTAATTTTTTGTTGTTTTATTGTTGTCTTTGACCACATTCAATTCTATAAATATATTTATTATTTACAAATGATTACTTTACTTTTCTAGTATTGATGGGAAATATTACAGGTCGATATATTTTTATTGTCTTTGACATTACTTTTTTTGTGTTTTTTTACTTTATTTTTTATTTTTTTATATTTCTTATATTTAGATTTTTTATAATTGATTATTTTACTTTTGAGTTCCACGGGATAACATTATTTGTTATCGCTATAATTTTTTTGTCTTTGAGCACATATCAAATTTATAAGTCTATTGATTATTAATAAATGATTATTTGTTTTCATGTCATGATGGAGAAACAATACATGTTATTGGTATAATTTTATTGTACTTAAGCATATGACAATCTTATAAATCTCTTTATTATTTATAAATAATTATTTTGTTTTTTGAGCAACGACGGGAAAATATTACATCTTATCGGTATAATTTCATTGTCTTTAAGCACATAATAATTTTATAAATCTCTTTATTATTTATAATAATTATTTTGCTTTTGAGTCGCAAATGGAAACATTATATGTTATCGGTATAATTTCATTGTCTTTTAGCATATATTGATTTTATAATATTTTTTATTTATAAATGATTATTTTGCTTTTTGAGTCCTGACGGGGAAATATTAGATGTTATCGGTATAATTTCATTGTTTTTGAACACATAACAATTTTAGAAATCTATTTATTACCTATAAATGATTATTTTCTTTCTGAGATCCGACCGGAAAACATTATTGTTATCGAAATAATTTTATTGTCTTTCAGCATATATCAATTTTATAGTCTTTTTAATTATTTATAACTAATTTTTTTTGCTTTGTGAATTCCAACGGGGAAACATAACATGTTAATATAATTTTATTGTCTTTAAGCATGTAACAATTTTGTAAATTTCTTTATTATTTATAAATGATTGTTTTAGTTTTAAATCTCAACGGCAAAACATTACATGTTATTGGTATAATTATTTTCTCTGTTTGAATACTCTCAACTTTTCCTGCATTTTTAGAAAACTAAAACTACTAAATATGTTTGTCACAATTTAAAAATATATTTTTACGAACAATTGTATTTCAAAAATGCGTGAAAACAGAGTGATTCGTGCATTCGCACGGGTATCTTGCTAATACTAAAATAAAATTGAAACTTTTAGATATAAGAAATATTTGATAATTTTTTTTTACATCCAAAAACGTTTGATAAAAAATGTGAATGATATTTAAAGTTGCTTACACTGCTCTTTTAACTGCTTACAATTTGCTAGTAATATTTATCTCTATCTCTCTCTCCCCCTCTCCCCCTAACACATTTGTATGTTGATGCATAAACAATATAGTTGCAATGACAAAATTTAAGTTGGCAATTGGTAAATAGCTGTTGGGTTCGACAAATTTAACATTGGCAACTCAAATTTACAACTCGTTACCAACTTTGCTTATAAGCCCCGTGAATAATGCTGCTTGTTTCTCCTTTGTAGTATTTTTTTTTTTTGGGGAAATCTCCTTTGTAGTATGAATGCCTTCATAATGCAAACTTTCTCCTCTTGGCTAGTTTTATGACCATCTTTACTATTTTGAATAGAAAATAAATTTAATTTTCTTTCAAGTTGCACCTATTATTTTTTTATGGTTTCATCAGCTTATGGTGGGTTTAATAGCTAGCTCAATTAATCTATATAGTATTTGAAATCTCAAGTTAAAAAATAGGAAGTTTTTAACTATTTAATTTTTAAATAAGATATCAAAAGATTTTTTTAGTAAGCCAACAATTTATTGAAATTATAGAATTATAGAATAATACAAAAACATGAAATGGAGCACAAGTGCACCAAGCATGACTGCACCTGATATGCATCTTATATAAGTTTCCAAAACCATCAGCTCACTTAGCAATGAGCGACACAACCCCCTAAACATAAGCATCAATTCATGAGGACAAGCTAATAGAAAAAATATAACAGTAAACAGCGAAAAAAGTAGTAGTATAATACAACTTGAATGTTCTAAATGTAACCCATATGTGTTTTATACATTCACAGTTCCATCTGCTAGTGCTAACTTAAAGATATAAACATTTTAAAAAAAGGTGAAGGATATGGGGAGTGATATCAACAGAAGGATTCATATCACAATTACCAAAGTATCTTGATCTTTGTTATATGTTTTCACATGTGAATGCTGGAGTTTGAGGACTTGCTGATGAATCTTTATTTCTCCTCAACTTAGTGGGAAAAAAAAAATTCCCTACTGCTCTATCGTGTCTTCCATTTGAGAGAGATAGTTTATTCTTCCAGCAGATATCAACTCTAAATCCTTTTGCTTCTTTTGCTCTGCAAATGAAATGGAAAATGTGAAAATTATAATCAAATATACAGTGCTCCAAGAAAAAAAAATCATAGGATTTGACTGTTCTTATAGTTATTATTACTTCAAGCATTAAATAGAAGAAATGATACCAGTACCAACCCCTTGGATTAGACGTTTGTCTATGACATGTGTGCAAATGGAAAAAATAATCGGTAAATAGCCTCAAGTTGTTCTACGTTATACACCTATGGAAAGCAACAAAAATAATAAATTTAGCATAAATAAATGTTAAAGAAACTTTTCCCCACGTTCATTCCCAGCCCAAAAAGTATGCATAAACTTGATCGCCGGGTTTCTCTCCTTGTGAAACTTCCCTGCACGTGTTATTGTTCCCTCAGTTACTATCCATGCAACCAAAGCATGAATTCTCCCTCCAGAGTCTTACAAAATGTCAGATCCAAGGGTCTCGTAATAAATCTAAAGAATGACAAATTGATGGACTGTAGTTTTTTAAACCCAACATCCAAATTAGGAAATATGAATAATGAGAGTACCTTTAGATTGGCAAGATTTTCAAATTGCTGGAGCATATAAATATTGGGCGTGTAGACGCTAATAGCCTTATAACGTCATCATAATCTGTCACAGAATTACATAATTCAATTTAATACAATTTCCTCGTGGTTGATATTCAATTAATAAAACTAAATCACAATGTAAGTTGTGCATAGCTTCCTTAAGCTTTGTATTATATATAATGAATTGAATAAATTCTCTCAAACTAAAATCAAAGCATGCATGTAACTTGAGTGAAATTAACATAGAAAATCCAGGGGATCGTGCCGAAACTGCACTGGGTGAATATAATCAGAGTGTCCGAGAATAGTAAACAAACACCTATGCATCTTGTAGTTCCAAACCTTAGTCTCGTGATTATCCCCCATAAGAACTGTGAAAAGCCATGAAGTTGAAAGAACTGCACATTTCAGTTCGAAACGATATAAGGCATGTTTGGTTTAGGAAATGTGTAATTACCACCGAAGGCAAAAAGAGGATGAGAGTCGTGGAAATGAACGCCTCTAACGGTGCCATCATGCTCATTGAATCTGTCAATGAGAGTGCCTGCACAAAATATATATGTTTTGGGTTTGTTAAGTTTATCATTTAACTCTGAAGCGTAATTTAGACTTTAAATATAGAATTGGAATCCTTCCTATTATACCTTTGACTATAGAAGGCTTTGTAGAAACCCATGGATGTCATGATCCCAAAATGCCTACAGAACTGAAACTACCAAACAGAAATAAAAAGACTTCTAATTCATTAGCTTCCTATTCTACATTTATCTGAAAATGAAAATTGAGAAGACTTTAACCATGAAAATTTAAATACTAATGCATGAAACAATATATAATGAGCATAACAGTTGAATGATCATTGACCCGAAGGAAAACCCAACAATATAGAAACAGGCAAGGGAAATGTTACTCTATAGTACTAATTTAGGGACCTATTACTGTGCCAGAAGAAGGAATTAAAAGTTGTCATCTTCATCCTCTTAAACATCTTCAAAGCCTTCAGATATATTCCCCAAAATAGTTTGTCATTCAAGCCAGGGTCTAACCTTGACCTGCTCATCATTACATGCAGAATCCACGACTTAGAAACATCATAATTCAAATTTCCATGTTAGTTAACACAGAGCACAAGTTAGGCATAGTTATTATTTGTTATTGGAAAAAAAAAATTGAAGTCAAATATGATATGAGGACTCATACCTTGAGCTTACTTCCATAGGGAAATGTTGGCCACGAAGACATTAACACAACAATGTGATCCCATGTGCAATGTTAAAAAAAAAAAAAAAACCAATCCATTTCTCTTTGCCACGTTGCTTTAATTTCCCAATGCTGAGGTTCTAGGGAGCAGGCCAAATCTCTAAAGATGCTAAAAACAAATAAACAAAAGGAATACGCAAACATTCATCCTGAGAGCATCTATGCCAAATCTCTAAAGTGCTCACCTGAAAGAGCTACTACACAGCGATAGAAAAGCAGGGCGTGATTCCACACTGTTGAACCAAACACAGTAACTTGATTCATTATCCTACCATTGAAAGCAAGGAACAGACAGGAGACGAGTGAAGAGTATCAGAGAAAAACAGAAACCATAATACAAAATAGAAGAGGTACCACAGAAGAGATAGTTGAAATTGCCGCAAGTGAACTCTTGTAAACCTTTCTGTTTGAAAGATGATGCATGTGACAACCTGTCAGTGGCCGTGGAGAGGAACCCAACATTGACACCTCTACTGCAATGGCTATTGAACCTCGAGATTTCTAATCAGAAGCCCTAATAGCAGGAGGCTCGACACCGAAGGTATCCTCCCCGGTTGCGTTATTGAGATTTGAAGGAAGCAAAATGGAACCGTGCAGAAAGATTAGGGATAAGGAGTGGCGAATGCTAGGTTGACTGAAGAGAGAGACCATAGATGGTGAATAGAGAGGTATTTCAGGAAGGGGAAAGAAGCCCGTGAGATTAGGAAGAGAATGCTCAAAATCGAGATTGTGTCAACGCAAGCCCGTGATTGTAATTTTGATTACAATCATTTATTTATTATAATCAATCATTTGATTTGATATACGCCGAGTTTACTGTATGCGCTGAGGCAGTCAGCATTTTAATTTTTTATGATATGAAATCTCTTTTATGACAATTAATGACACGTTTTTTAACAATAATTTATGAAATTCATTATTCAGAATACAATATGTGATATGAAATCTCATATTTAATTGTCATAAATTTCATATCAAATTATGACACTTTTTTTTTTACAAAAGATATGGGCTGGGTTTCAACCACCTCTGCGCATGTTATGCGTTGAGTCATTCATCCAACTCACAATTTGTAGACTATCTCTGCGCATTTCTATTTTTAAAGATGACACTTAAAGGTTATTTATTGTTAATTCACCGAGAGATTGCCATTTGGAAGAAATTTAATGAGCTCGTATTTTGATATGTATATAATAGAGATTAATAATATAAAAATTTTCAGGATATTACAAAAGTTATTTGATGAAGTATGATCAAATGGTTTTGAATTTGATGAAGTATGATCAAATGGTTTTGAAGTTTACTGAAAATTTGTGAAATTGTTCTACTCAATAAAAATTTTCAATTTGAACGTGCGATTGGTGAAATTCATTACCTATAGTGAGTTATTAAGCGGATTAATTATCCCTACCATTATTTTTAGAGTAATTTGATCCCTTTTCACACATACATAAAGAAAGTTTGGGCCCTAAAAAAAATTATTATGAGCTGTAATGGCACGTCAACTTCATATTCATTTTGATAATATTAAAACAAAATCCATGTGACGTCTTAACTAGGTACGTACATAGTAACTGTTTATAGCAACATGCTAGCTGCTTCCTTAGTAAGGCTAGCTTCTTCCCTTTTCATATATAGCTTCTTTCTTGTACCTCCTCCTCCTCCTCACATTCTCGCTTCACTCTCTCCCCCATATGCCTGCTTGCTGAACCACATATGCAACTTGAGCTAGCCAGCCAGAGGAAACAATAGAGATTCTTGAGAATATTGGAACCCACAGGAGTGACATTATAGCTAGGAGTTAGTTTTATTTGCTATAAGACGTACCCTGCTCCAATCAACATTTGGGGTTGCTTGCTGTGTTTTTTTTTTGGCATTATTAGATTTGATTTTAGCGCTTACTTGGTGACTCCTAACTCTAACTTGCTTAATACCACTTACAGCCTACTCGATTTGTGCTTTGATTTACTCACCCCAGGTAACAAACCTACTTGGTTTTGTGTTTCAAGCGCATTTTAATAATTTTTTTTTTTCTGAATCAGTTGTCTTCTTTTGTTTTGCTTTGAAGGTGCTTCAATGTTTTCAACTTTCAACTTCTGCTTTCAAAACTAGAGTGAGTTCTGTCTTTAAAGCTTTAAGTGCAAGTTCAAGGTACTTCATGCTTACCCATTTTAATTAGTTTTCAGACCCTATAATTTTTTTTAACAACAAAAAAGAATATATTATTAATTAATTAGGAGTACTTCAGGGATACCCTAACTCTTATACAACGAGTGTAATAGGGACACTCAAACCCTTCAAACTGAGTACAAGGGATCAGGGATGGAGGCACGTTGTAACAATTAGGGGCCTCAACCCCTGGTATTTATTTTTTAATTCTTAAAAAAATTGTACTATGCTAACTCTTTGCCCCTACCTACTTAAAGTTCTTCCAGAAACATATAGAGTACAAACCTCTCACCTTTGCAGATAACGATAAGAGACAAGGTCCTCTTTACAATTTATGAGTGCAGGCTTTACACTCAGGTAGAAAAAAAAATAAAGTAAGCATTACAAACAAATTAGGCTTTAAAAAATTCAAATATGACATAAGGGGCGGAGCCAGACTTGGATCACATCAGGGGCCAACTATAAAAATTAGAGTTCATCCTTCAAATATGTATGCATTAAGTTTAATACAAAATTAGAGTTCATCCACCATCATCACGGTGGTATTTGATATTAACCTCAAGAGGAGTATCCACTGGATTAGTTGATTGGAGGCCAACCACAGAAATCAGGTCTGTGGCATACTTATACTGATGTAGAAATAAACCTTGGGTAGAATGAACCTCTAGGCCAAGAAAGCGATGCAAGTTACCAAGGTCTTTCATATGAAATGAGGCTTGTAATTGCTGTTAAAGTTGCTGGATGGATGCCTGATCAGAACCAGTAATGACCATATCATTAACATAAAGAAGGAGAAGAACAATGCCCGTAGATGTGCGGTGAATGAACAAAGAGGAGTCATATTGACTCTGAGTAAAGGAAAACCCAAATAGAGTGGAATGGAATTTCTCATACCATGCTCTGGGAGTCTGTTTCAAACCATATAAGGAGCATTTGAGCTTGCACACAACCTTAGATGAAGAGAATAGACCCGGAGGAGGAGTCATATAAATATCTTTAGACAGGTCACCTGAAGAAATGTATTCTTCACATCCATTTGATGAAGAGACCAGCCATTAGAAGCAGCTATAGAGAGCACAGTTCTGACATTGTCTTTTTGGCGACGGGTGCAAATGTCTCATCATAATCAATTTCATATTCTTGCTTGTTCCCTAAGGCAACTAATTGAGCCTTGTAACGATTGAGGGAACCATCAGAATTCAGTTTCACAGAATACACCCATTTGTAGCCTATGGGTTTGATATCAGGAGGGCAAGAGACAATATCCCATGTGAAATTCTCTTGAAGGGCCTGAAGTTCATCGTTCATTGCTTTTATCCAGCGCTCTTTAACGGCCTATGAGTAAAAGGTAGGAATACATGTGCCAGAGAGAGAAGTCAGAGAAGTATGTGAGGAAGCATACTTGTCTGGTGAATATTTATCAGGTGCTTGAGACATTCTACCAGATCGTCGTGGTGCAACCGGTATAGGATCAGGTGGCAAATCAACGTCGGTAAGGGGAGTGGGAACATTTTGGCTGCGTTGTCTGACGTATGTAATGCCTGGTTTGAAACGTTCTGTAGATTGAGACAGAGTAGAAAATTTGGGAAGAATGGCAATATCATTCAAAGTAGGAGAAAAACAAGGAAACATAAACTGATTATCAAAGAATGTCACATTCCTGGAAATGCGGAAGCGATGGTTAGAAATATCATAACACACAAAACCCTTATGAGAGTGACTATACCCCATAAATGCACATTGGACAGATTGTGCTCCAAGATTATGCCTTTCAATCGAAGGTAGGTGAACAAAACATATACACCCAAAAGTATGTAAAGTACTATAATAAGCTGAGTTTTAAAAAGACGAAAGAAAGGGGAATCCAGATCAATAACCGTAGAAGGAAGACAATTGATCGAGAAGACAGCTGTGGATAGAGCCTCCACCCAAAATCTGGATGGACAGAAGCTTGGAGAAGTAATGTGCGTTCACATCAAGCAAGTGACGATTCTTGCGTTCTGCAATGCTATTTTGCTGAGGGATATTGGGACAAGATCGTTGAGACAAGATGCCTTTTTGTTGTAAGTACCCCTGAAACTCATGAAACATGTACTCACCACTAGAATCAAAGCGAAAGATTTTAATACTGGCTTGAAACTGAGTTTCAACATATGTCATAAATTTCTTAAACATGGAAAACACTTCAGATTTAGATCTAAGAAAGTATATCCAAGTAAAGCAACATAATCACCGATAAATGTGATAAAATATTTATAGTGAGCATGAGAAGCTACATGAGACACACCTCAAACATCAATATGGATCATTTTAAAACAAGTGGAAGCATGATGCGCACTAGAAGGAAAAGGAAGTTTTTTACTTTTAGCCAATTTGCAAATAGAGCAGGAAACAAATGCAGTAGAAAAGACATTTTTATTTCCCAATAAACTAGTTTTAAATAAGTGAAACAAAACAATAGAGTTTGGATGGCTCAATTTTCTATGCAAATCCTCATAGAGATTCAAAACATTATTGCAAACAAAAGATAAATGACTGGAAATAAACTGGAATGGAAACAATCTTCCCACTTTAGGCCCCTTTGCGATCACCTTCCCCGACACCTGCTCCTGCACAAGACAACTAACCCGAGCAAAATTAACATTACAATTGTCATCCACTAATTAACCAATAGACAATAAGTTGGAAGCAAGTCAAGGTGATATAAGTACACTCTGAAAGCCAGAGTTTATGTCACCAACATTAGTGATAGAAAGGGTATTATCATCAGCAATTTGAATTTTCTGAGTATCATGATAAGGATGTATATTGTGCAAGTATTCAGAGGAACCCGCCATATGATTGGATGCACCAGAATCAAGAAACCATAGACTAGAAACATTATAAGACTTACCCTGAATGCCCAAGGCTGAAAGTACCATTTGTTGAATCATTTCAGGCTGCAGAGCACCACCATCAGATGCGCCATTGGTGGAAGGAAAAGCTGGCGAGCTGGTAGTCGCATGGAATGCCTGCAACGGACGATGTGTTAGTCTTAGAGGACGCGTGGAACAGTCAGAGATGATATGACCCTACTGCTTGCAGTAATTGCAAAACTTCTTACTACAACTACGAGCGACATAACCAAATTATTTGCACGAAAAACATTGAACCTGTCCCATATCACGGCCTTTACCTTTACTCTGGGCAGCATATGCAACCGACACAGGTTCAGAAAGGGCGACATCATGAGGCATGGTTCCTTGGGTAAGTGGGCGTTTCTCTTCTCTGAGAAGTTCACCAACACATGTATCCAAAGAAGGAACAGGGTTCCTATTAGTAAAGCACCTCTGATAGCCTCAAACTCTGGACAAAGTTTCATGAGGAATTGATCCTGCTTACTAGTGTTGTATACCTCTTGGACAGCTGAGCGTGAAGGTTTGGGAACAGCAGCACATAAAATGGCAGTGTTCTATCCACAAATTCAAAAACAAGAATAATACTCCTGAATAGACAAAGCACTTTGTTTGTAATTGGCTATCTCAAGCTCCAACTGAAAATGCTTAGCCGTATTATCCTGATTGTAAATACGCTTCAAATATTCTCACATTTCTTTGGTAGTTGTAAAAAAGCACAAATTATTGATCATTTAGGGATCAATAGAACTGAGAATCCAATAAATAATCTAAGCATCTTTCACTTCCCACGCATCTAAGGAAGATTTCTCTACCGGCGCTTTGGAGAGCCCATCCAAGTGACCCGATAGTCCCTTCCCTTTGACATACATCTTGAACTGGAATTCCCAAGCAGCATAATTTTTGCCGGTAAAGCGGACAAAGAAGTGGTATTTCTATGGAGTTATCTTGATGGCAGAAGGAAGCGAGGAGCAGTAGCGTCTGGAAACCGAGAAATTGCGAGTAGAAGAAGGAGCAAAGTCGCACGCAGGACGGAGGAGCAAGGTCGCGTGCGGAGGAACGTGGTCACAGAACAGAACGACGCAACCTAGTCGCGGGTCACCAAGGGGAAACCGAGTCCAAAAACAAAGAATCGCATGCACAGGTCACGAAATACAGAAACAAGAGCGCGACCAGAGCAGAGTGCAGACCAAGAACGAAGAAGCAGAAACCGCGATCGCAAAATTTGGATCGTCACGAGACTAATACCATGTCAGGAAAATTGGCTTCTTACATTTTTCCATTGTATTCCATCTATAAATAATAGTAAGGTAGTTACAGGTAATTACAACTCATTAGGACAAATATTCTATTGCTTGATTTATCTAACCTATTCTAGGAAAGCTAATTATTTACAATTAAGGTGTTGTTTCCAAAACAAATCAATTCCTGATTAACAGATACAACTGTACAAGGGAACCATTCCCATGGAAGAGTGATTTTAGTCTAAATTATAGAACTTCATTGATTCTTTCCTATCAGATAGGTTAGACTTTGTTTGAGATAGCAAGGGTCAAATTGCAACTAGGGTAGCTGGAGGTTGTCAGAAGAGGACACAACGGTGAGATAAAATGACTTAAGCGCCCTCATACATGCTGAGTTTATAAGGTTTTAGATAAGAGGGGGGAAGAAAAATAATGAAGACTTTGACTAAACACTAACCCGTATTTGTAGTAATACCAAACTCCAAATCCTAACTAAATAAGGGAACTAATCAAGATAATAAATGGACTCCTAATCCTAATTAAATAAAGAAACAAATCATGAAACACAAAAAAATATGGAAAGCAATCCTAAGAGATAATCTAAGATATTCTAAATTACTCTGAAATACAGCCCAAACATTATATGATACTTTCCTTATATTCCAGCATGATTTTACTTGAAGGAGGGCCAAGAAGCTATATGCACAGAAATAAAAATATTATATTGAAGAAATTAAAAAAAAATAAAGTGAAGAAAGATTGAGTAGTCAAAGAATTACCTGTTTATCCACTTTGAGGGTATAAGTTTGTGAATCCAAGGTTTTGTTTTTTTATCTCAACAGTGGTTTCTGAACTTTGAGGGCCTGTTTGTTGGACAGGATATAATAGAGACAGGATATGATAGAGAGGTGGATAAAGAAAGGATAGGATATAAACAGGATAAGCTTTTATCATATCCTGTGTTTGGTACGCACCTGATAACATGCTGGATAGCATTGTATTATTCTATCATGTGTTTGATATGGACCAAATAACGACATGATAGGATATGTATCACTTACTACAAGAAAACTCGGGATTACTGATGGCCAAAAGTCGTCGGTAACTCAAAAAAGTCGTCGGTAAAGTGAATTTTCAGACAGATTACCGATGGCCATAAGCCCGTCGGTAAAACGGGTGTCGCAAATACTTACCAACGAGTTTTTTTTTACCGTCGATATTACCGACGGGCTAAACCGTCGGTAGGGGTGGCAAAATGGATGGATTGGATAAATTCATCCATGGATCCTAATGGATGGATGGGAAAAATCCATTTATCCATTTACCATCCACTAAAATTTCATCAAAAAAATCTAATCCATCCATCATCCATTAAAAAAAAAACATCCAATCCATCCATTAACAACTTTTTATGGATGGATATCCAATCCATCCACAAAAAATTATTTTTAATCACAAAAAATTATTTTTAATCATAAAATATATTTTTAATCATAAAAAATATTTTAATTACAAAAAAATATTTTTAACTATTAAAAAAATATATATATATATACACACATATATCTCTCTCTCCCCCATATCTCTCCCCTATCTCCGTCCCTCTCTCCTCTTCTCTCCTCTCTCCCCTCTATCTCTCTCTCTCCTCTCTCTCTCTCGTCTCTCTCTCCCCCTCTCTCCTCTCTCTTTCATCTCTCCCTATCTCTCCCTCTCTCTTATCTCTCTCATCTCTCTCCCTCTCTTTCATCTCTCTCTCTCATCTCTCTCTCTCCTCTCTCTCTCCTATCTCTCTCTCCCCCCTCTCTCCTCTCTCTTTCATCTCTCCCCCCCTCTCTTATCTCTCTCATCTCTCTCCCTCTCTTTCATCTCTCTCTCCTCTCTCTCTCCCTCCTCTCCCCTATCTCTCTCTCCTATCTTTTTCTCTCTCCTCTCTCTCCTCCCTCCCCCTCTCCTTTCTCTCTTATACAGGTTTGTCGTTGGATAAGTGCTGCTTGAGAATAGAGTCGTAATGTCATAAAATGGCTTCAAAACTACAAAACTTTCCTAATAGATGGATTGGAAAAATCCATTTATCCATTTACCATCCACTAAAATTTCATCAAGAAAATCCAATCCATCCATCATCCATTTAAAAAAAAAAACATCCAATCCATCTAGTAACAATTTTTTTATGGATAGAGGGGGAGAGAGAGGAAAAATGAGAGAGAGGGAGAGAGGGGGAGAGAGAGAGAGGAAAAATGAGAGAGAGGGAGAGAGATGAGAGAGATGGAAAGAGATGAGAGATATAGGGGAGGGAGAGAGAGGGAGAGAGAGAAGAGAGGGAGAGATAGATGAGAGAGAGGAGATAGAGAGAGAGAGAGATGAGAGAAAGGGAAAAAGAGACAAGAGAGGGAGAGATGAGAGAGAGGGAGGAGAGAAGGAGAGGAGAGAGATAGAGGGAGGAGTGAGATGAGAGAGGGGATAGAGGGGGAGAGAGAGAGGAAAGATGAGAGAGAGGGAGAGACATGAGAGATAGAGGGAGGGAGAGAGAGAATGAGAGAGATGAGAGAGAGGAGATAGGGAGAGATAAGAGAGAGGATAGAGGAGAGATAGAGGGAGGGAGTGAGATGAGAGAGAGAGAGGAAAGATGAGAGGGAGAGGGAGAGAGATGAGAGATAGAGGGGAGGAGAGAGATGGAGAGAGAGAAGAGAGGGAGATGGAGATAGGGGAGAGAGATGAGAGACAGGGGGAGAGAGAGGCAAGAGAGGGGAAAGGGGAGAGATGAGAGAGAGAGGAGTGAGGGAGTGAGATGAGAGAGATATGAGAGATGAGAGAGGGAGATAGGGAGAGAGATGAGAGAAAGGGAGAGAGATACAAGAGAGGGAGAGATGAAAGAGAGGGGAGAGATGAGAGAGAGGGAGAGAGGGGAGAGAGATGAGAGAGAGGGGAAAGATTGGAGAGAGAATGGAGAGAGAAAAATATTTTTAATTAAAATATTTTTTATGATTAAAATTATTTTTTATTAAAATATTTTTTTATAATTAAAAATATTTTTTGTATTGAAAATATTTTTTATGATTAAAAATATTTTTTATGAACAATTCAAAAAATTATCCATTCCATCCATTTGCCACCCCTAGTGTAATCCAATGGATTTAGAAAAATAGTGGATGGATAACTAACCATCCATTAAATTAAATGGATGGATTGAATCCAATCCATTTAGTTTTTTTGTTTGTAATGGATGGATTGGATGGATTTCTTTATGGATGGATTGGATGGATGATGGATAAATGGATCGTTTTGCCACCCCTAACCGTCGGTAATGATCCTACGGTACATTCCGACGGGTTAAACCATTCGGTAATTTTCCGACGGCCCTGCCCATCGGTAAAGCCGGAAGTTTTTTTTCCAACGGCTCAACCCGTCGGTAAAGCCGAATTTATTTTTTTAAATAATTAATTAAATTAATTTATTAATTTTTATATTTAATTTAATTAATTGCTTTATTTATTTCATTTTTAAATTAATTAATTTCTATAATTAATTTAATTAATTAATTAATTTCTATAATTAATTTAATTAATTAATTAAATTTAAATTAATTAATTTCTTAATCAATTTAATTTATTAAATTAATTAATTAAATTATTAACTATTAAATTAAATTATTTATTTATTTATTTATTTATTTAATTATTAAAAATAATTTATTCCCATATTAAAAAATGTTTATTTATTAATTTAATTAACTATTACTAGTAATTTAATTTAATTTAATTGATTACCTTTTATTATTAATTTATTCTCATATTTAAAAATGCGATAACCCCTAAACTAAAAAATAAATTAAAAAAATAAACGTAATAAATAAATAAATAAATCCAACGAACAAAGATCAGCAACTAAGAAAATATCCAGAAATATGAAAAAATATCAGTACAAATATAACTAGTAGTCCTGGTAGTCCTAATCATGATCGAGATGTTTTACACCATCTGCCTCATCGATATGATCATCGGTACTAGGAGGTGGAGGCGGTGGAGGAGGCTACTGGTGAGCTAAATCTGCTCCTGTCGCTCCAGCACCTGAGCCAAAATGGCGCTCGTTCGACAGGTCTCCTCCTGCTGCTCGGCCACGACCCGCTGCTGCTCGGCCATGACCCACTTCAGCTCGGCTATCTCCTGTTCATCCGCGACAGAGCGACCAGTGGCCGTACCACTGCTCGATGACTCTCCAATATGGAGGCGACTGGTCCCTTTTCTGTAGTTGCGGGCAAGGTCAGCAGCACCATATAGGCGACCCTTCTTCTTGCCACCAACAACATCTGCCCAAACCCTAAGCGATGCAGATGGATCCTCAGGGCTTTGAGACAGGGAACATGATGATGTCTGAGATCTAATCTGAGACATCCTCGACTCAAATTCCTCCGGTCAAACATAAACAAATAGGTGCATTTTTTTTTGTAATAAAACAATATAAACATTATTAAAAAACTATTCATTATGTTTTATAATTACCTGGGAACCGCTCCTCGACGAAATCACTGGTAGTCCTTATAATATGAGTTGCACGATGGAGTTTGTGCAACTTTACCTCTCTACCCAACCGCTTCGACTATAATTATTTAATAAAAAACCTTAACTAAATAATAAATAATAAATAGTAACCAATAATAATAATAATAATAATAATAATAATATAAAACGTACGAGTCGAGCTGCGTGCTGCGCTTGACTGACCGAACCTCTGGTGTGCAAACTCCCACCCTTTTCAGAGGCTCTATTCTTCTTCGCCTTCTCGCTTACCGCCTTGAACTCAGGGGAGTTCCAGTGCAATTGCAACTGCTGTCAGAGCTGATCCCCTATCCAGTGGGGCTGTCTGTTGAGGCGAGCATCTCTCATCCTCTTTCTTCCAAAAAACCCTCTCATGTATGAATATAATTCATTATTAAACATAATTGAAATTTATGAAATAAAAAAATAATATGCAACAAAATAAAAATTACAACTTACTTTGAAAGATTTGAACATATGCTTCCGCTCCCCGTCCTTCAACTTCCCCTAGGTGGGCCAAAACGTGTGGTAATTATCCTCAATTACTGCTGTGATAGCCATCGCAGCTGGCTATGAGGGAAGGAACCTGAACAATAACATGTCACACAAATTAATATATATATATATATATATATATATATATATATATATATATATATATATATGCACATGTAAATTATTAATAACTAGGAAAAAAATGTAAATACTTACCCTTTACCAGCCGGCCTGATAATACTCGGCCATCATGCAGCATCTCAAGATCCTCAACGACCTCCTGATCAACCTCCTGTTGCTCATCCTCGTCCTGCTCAACCCCGGTCTGATCAGGTGTATGGCCCGTACTATACTCATGACGAACAAATGAGTATTGGGCACCGTCTCAGGCACAAAACGGGAGGAAGAAGCGCCAAGTATCTACTGGAACCCCGGGTTGGGGATCATGTAAATAGGAGGCAAATGGGGTGTCGGTGCAGAAGGTGCTGGATGATGTGTGTATGTAGAAGGTGCTGGAGGCTGTGTAGAGGCCGAACGCGCTGGAGCCTGTGTAGGCGTAGATGTATGCAGACGTTGTGGGGATGACAACGTCGCATAGCAAGCATTGTCAAGCCTAATAATGTTCGGCCTCTGACGACGAGGGGGTCGATGGCGATGCCCTTCCCCTTCGATTTACCACCAGTGGATGGTCTGGGAGGGTCGGATCCTGAACCTCCTGATGCCATATATGTCTATAGAGCAATTCAACAATAACAGTCATAAAATATTATATTTAAACATCACAGTATTAAAAATGAATTCCATAAAAATAAACAAGTTATATGAAAATAACTAACAAATTAAAATATATTGTTAGACATTAATTTCTCTAATTGTAAAAAGTTAAACAATTTCATTCTACCCATTCTGCCCACTCTGCTTCGGCATCGTCTTTAGATCTTGATGGTTCTACCACTTCTTCATTTAATTCCTCATCTCCATCTACATCTTCATATGTGATTGGATCGTCAAGTAGTCGAGAAATGGGTTCCACTTCATTTACTACGTTAACATGAGACATCTCATCCACTTGATAAGCCACTTCTTCTTGTGGATCATCTGCTTCAATGCGACCCCTTGGTTTTGTCTTTATTGCAACACACCAACCTTATTTGTCCCTTCGAGTTGATGGATAAGAGACATAATACACTTGTCTTACATGTTGTGCCATGATAAACGGATCAAACATTTGGTATCTTCTCCTCATGCATATGTCAACAGTATTATATTTTCGATCCACTCTTGTGCCTCTACTTGACGGATCAAACCAATTACAATAAAATAACACTATTATTTTAGTATAGTCAAAAGTATTGTATGGCAGTTCATATATATGTTGAATCACGCCGTACAAGTCGTCTTCATCTCCATTTGTGGCACCTTTTACATAAACTCCGCTGTTAACTGTTTTTTCCCCTCTGATTTTGACTGGGTTTGAAATTTGTATCCGTTTACGAAAACATGTGCCATTCTTTTACATGTGATTTAGGACCATGAGATAAATTTCTCAAGTGTTCTATTTTAGGCGATTCTGACTCACTGTACACCTGCGTATACACATGCACAAGTGATTTATGGTTTCTTTTTTCAAACAATATTTTGTATTTTCAAACGGTAAATAGTTGAAATAGGACTAAAAATGCATACCTGGTTCATAAACAACTAAAAATGCATACCTGGTTCATAAACCACGCTGGGAAATATTCATGAATATAAGCAGAAGAGTCTTGTTGGCTTGTGGGCTTAGTTAATAATAATGCCCTGATCAAGTCATTATCAAACAAATGATCATGAGTAGTTGTGGATAAAAGAAATTGAAAGTGGTCAAAATGATACATACGTAAGATATCGTGATACTTCGGCACAATTGATCAACACGTGAACGTGGGTTGACTTCCACTCTTCTCCCGTTAACCAGTAAGTCTGCCCCTTTCCAACACGACGACCGGGAAGGCAAAATACTGATAAGACTAGTGGGTGTCTTTCACTTTTAATTTCTATTTCATTCATATTATTTGTTGGTGTCAACATGAAGCTCGTAAAATAATGGGAACAGAAATGGATTGTCTCACGGTATAAGTAAGTTGCATAAATAGATCCTTCAACCCTGGCCTTATTTTTCACCGCCCGTTTTGAGTCACCCATAAATTTAAAAAATAACAAGGGTGATGATAAAAATTGATACATTTAACCCTTCAAGTGAATATTTATTTTAAAGAATATTTTATTATATTACCTTTTGAATAGATACATCCATCTGTATTGAACCGGTCCACAAAGCCTAGCTTCATGTGCAAAATGCACTGGGAGATGCTCCATAGAGTCAAAGAAACCGGGGAGAAATATTCTCTCCAACTTACAAAGAATGACTGGCATGTTCTGCTCCATCTTTATAAGATCATTCTCTCTCAATGTCGCATAACACAACTCTTTAAAAAATTGGCTGAGTTCAGTAAGTGGATTTAAAATCGCCTCAATTTCCAGTAAGCTCTCATGCTCTGAAATGTATGTTATGAAGAATATTTATACTTTTCCTTCATTTATGACCGTTGAAAAGTTTTGTTGACCATTGGGGAGTTTCTCTCTCTTCTGCATACAGTTTTGCTTTTGTGTCAGGAGCGCAGATTCCAACGTTACAGTCTGCAACGTGCAGATCCAACTTTCTAATCTTCGAACTTTCTATTCGGACTTGAGGATGTTCACGGAATAGTCTTCTTCCTTGTACTGGACTTGTTTTGAGTTTCAATGTGATTTAACTTAGAACAGTAAGTTCATATTCCAGTGCGATAAACTTTCTTTTCCTAAGATCTCATAATAGAAAGTATCTTTAACTTTCTATTGTGCTTGGTGAACTTTCTGAAGTCAAGCAGAAAAGTATTGACTTTGGCAGAATATTTTAGCTTGAACTTTCTTTTACTTGAAGTCTTTAAAACCTGTCTTATGCAATATCACTCAAGTAGAGACATTAGAAACCAAAGTGATCAGAAAACATAAACTAAGATCCAAAGGTTTGATCATCACTTAGAACTTGAGATAGGGATTTTGCCTCAACACATATATATATTGACAGTTGTGTAATTAATCACTTTGTAATTTCTAGTTGAATGCATAATGAGAAATCTCTTTCTCCTACAGTTCCTCTGTTCTCTGAATGCTCTGAATTCTCTCAATATGGTATCAGCAGTTAAGTCAATTTGTATCTAGCCCTCAGTAGATTCATTACCAAGCTGCCCTTAAAATACTGAAGTACTTAAAGGCTTATCCTGCCAAGGGTATCTTTTATTCTGCCTCGTCTCCTCTCAAAATTTTTGGCTTTGCAGATTCGGATTGGGCCAGCTGTTCTGCTTGCAGAAAATCAGTCACGGGTTATTGCATTTTTCATGGCTCATCTTTAATCTCTTAGAAGTCTAAAAGGCAGTCTACAGTCTCACAGTCCAGCACAGAAGCTGAATATAGAGCCCTTGCACTTCTAACCCGTGAGTTACAGTGGCTGAAATTTCTGTTTGATGACTTCCACATCACTTTTTAGCAGCCTGCATCAGTCTACTGTGACAACAAGTCAGCCATTTATTTAGCTCACAACCCTACTTTCCATGAGAGGACAAAGCATATAGAGATAGATTGTCATATTACTCATGAGAAAATTCTGACTGGCTTACTGCACCTACTTCTTGTACCATCATCTTCTCAACTTGCTGATGTTTTCACCAAACCATTGTTGTCTCCTGCATATAATTCTCTGATTTCCAAGTTTGGCCTTCATAGTTTACACAGTCCAGCTTGTGGGGAGGTATCAGCAGTTAGTTGACAAACGAACTCAGTTAGTTTTGTATCATTAACCATAGCATGAGCAGCTAGTTTACTGCTTTGTATTAGTTATTTAATACCTTTAGTTATTTAGTATGAGTTGTTGGTTAGTTAGAGTGAGCTGTCATAGACGAACATATATATATATATATATATATTGATAGTTATGTAATTAATCACTTTGTAATTTCCAGTCGAATGCATAATGAGAAATCTCTTTCTCTTTCAGTTCCTCTGTTCTCTGAATGCTCTGAATTCTCTCAATAGATAGAGAGAAAATCCAGACCACCCAGAAATACATAATATAAGTATAAAAAACACAGCAACTTATTGCCAATTACCAAACAATCAACATCTTTTTAATCTCATAAGCTGATCAAATATGTGCTGCTACTAGTGTGACAACCACCTTCAATACCTTTTTACAAGAAAATCCAATGGACACGTGGGCCTATTGAGTTAGTGTTAATGGACAATGGAGGACATGATAAATTTATATCAGTAATCAAATTTGGTCATAAAGTTATACGAACTAGTTTAAACTACTCTAGAATATCGTAATAAAGTGATGATATTATTGTAACTGGTTTGATCCATCTGAAAGAGACACAAAATTTAATCCAAAATCTAATACGGTGGATATTCAAAGAACAAAAGATATCCAATATTTGATTTGTTTGTCATGGCACAAAATGTGAGACAGTGTATTTATGTCCCATATCCATCAACACGAACGGGTAAACGAGGTTAGTGTGTTGCAATTAATATGAAACCAAGAAGTCGTCTTGAGGCAGATGATCAAGAAGATGAAGTTCCTTATCAAGCAGAAGAAATGTCCGATATAAATAAGTCATTGAAGTTGAACGTTTTAGCTATGTGATGACTTGTCAAACACTGGTGAAGAAGTGGATGGAGAAGATTTAATGGATGCGACACACGAAGAAAAAGTCGGGGATAATGGGATTGAATCCGAAAATGATTTCAATAAAGAAAGGGATGAATGATCCTTTGTGTACCGAATATTTTTTTTTGGGTCTAGTACATATGGTAAAAAAGGGAAAGAGGGGGAGGTGTAGACAACATTTAGAATGTGAGTTGTAAGTGTAACATCCTAATTTTCATAAATAGGATTGTTATATTATTATATAAATA
The DNA here is from genome assembly GCA_037113605.1 of Calophaca sinica. NCBI lineage: Eukaryota > Viridiplantae > Streptophyta > Magnoliopsida > Fabales > Fabaceae > Calophaca > Calophaca sinica. The sequence goes on from CM073735.1 coordinate 120,389,709, forward strand.
TTTGCATACTATTTTGACATGTTTGATCTAAATGGTGCCTAGATTAATTAGCCTAGTAATATGTTAATGTCGTTAATCATTAGAAAAATTATATTTTTTCTCATAATATCTAAAGAAATATTTTGTTAAATTTCAACCTTTGTTTTAATTTAGAATAAATTGATTTTTATATGATTCTCGATTTAATTAAAATCTATTAAGAGTTAATTTAGAATAAATCGATTTTTATATGATTCTTTGATAGATGATGCATTTAATTTATTTTATTAATTTATTTCTTACAATGATGTATGGTTGTTAAATTTTTAGATATGTGTAATCTTTTCCTATAATAATATAACGTGTATTATTATATACTTTATTATTCTACATGTGAATGGTGAATAGTTTTTTTTGAATTTTAATAATGATTTTATAATGTATAGAATTTTAATTTTAACACCTTAGTTCTTTTAGTTATGTTTTGATTATTAATTCTTTTAAATAAAAAAATTTCTAACAGGTGATTGATGCTTTTTTATTTTAAATCATGATTTTATTATATATATATATATATGTACACACACACATACACACACGCGCGTGCGCACACAATTTTTTATTTTTTTAAATTATAATTTTGTGTAGAATGATTGGTGAATTTTTAATAACCATTTTGTGATATATTATAATATTTTTATAATTTTTTAATATATTTTTAATTATAGTTTGATTCTTATTTTTTTTTAATTTTCTATTATTTTAACAAGTATTTATATAATTATGCATCCAAACAGTTCAATTTTTGTATAAGCACTTTTCAATATACATATCCAAACGTAAATAGCTTATCTAATTTAAGCTCTTATGACATAAGCTCTTATGTTATAAGCGCTTAAATAAGCTATTTATCCAAACAGGGCCTCAAATTGTTTGATTCTTAACAGCATTTGACAAATGCTTGTATAATTATGCATCCAAACAGTTCAATTTTTGTATAAGCACTTTTCAGTGTACATTTTCAAACGCAAATAGCTTGTCCAGTTTAAGCGCTTATGACATAAGCTCTCATGCTATAAGCACTTATAACATAAGTGCTTAAATAAGCTGTTTATCCACATAGGACATTAAAAAGCCTTAAAAGTTAACTATTAAGAATTATACACCTTCTACCTACACCATCTGATCTAACAATCCAGAATAAATTTGATAACAAGAAGCATTTTCCACCCTTGAATCTACCAAACCCCCCTCACCCTTGCCATACATCTTATGCACATGATCCTTTCTCTCTTTATCCCCTCTCATTCCCTTTCATGCACTCTCTCTCTTCCATAACAGAAGATTCACATTTTCTTCTTCCTTCCGCCAGGCACCATCGTTTTGCTATCGTAACCACCACGCCGGAACTGCTCAGCCGCCGTGTAGTTCACCCAAGCTACCACCGTCATTCTACTTCTCTTAGTTTTCCCTTGGTGATTTATCTTCATCCTTCCTCTCACCCTTTATTTTTCCCCAAATTAATTTCTAAAAGCCTCTCCTAGTTTGACATATGGGAGTTTTATTCTCATCCTGCACTTGTCAAACACATTAAAGCCCCAATTCACCTTGTTAGTTTTTTTCCACTTTTTTCTTAGACCGATTTCATGGTTTTTTCATTCTAAATTGGGTCTCTCTTGTTGATGGATCTGATTTATGTGGTAAGTAGGGATGGACAAGACTCGACAACCCGTTTGAAACCCGAGAAACCCGCTAACACAAGTCAGTAAAAGGGCTGGTCATTCCGGGTCAGCGGGTCCGCAGGTTTAGGGCTCAAAAATTGGCTTGTCGCGAGTGGGTTCGGACTTGGAAAAAAATTTCGTTGTCGCCCATATTCGACCGCATGTTTGTGTGTTTTTGTCCTATAAAGTGTGAAAGTTGAACCATGTGTTACAAATTGATACGTAGTACTCCCCCTGTCCCATTATAAGTGTCACATTTGCAAAATAATTTAGTCCCAAAATGAATGTCATATTAGTCTCATTAATTAATTTTTTTTTCCAGTTTTACTCCCGATATTTCTTTTAAAGTTATGCTGTTAAACTGCACCATTTTCTAGAAAATATAAATCACAAGGCTAATTTGATAAAATAGTCATTCTCTCTCTTTCATTTAGGGTCTGTTTAGTTCAAATAAGGGGAGAGGAGGAATTTTAATAGAGGGGAGGGGAAGGAAGGGGAGAGATTTAATTTGATTTAATGTTTGGTTGAGAGGAGGAGAGGGGAGGGGAGGGGACGGAAACCTTTGCATGTTTGGTTCAGGAGGGGAGGGGAGGAATTTTAATGGAGGAGAGAGATTAATTTACTTGCATATCCTTATAGTCTTTTATATTATATTATATTATATTATATTATATATAAGAATATTTAGGTAATTTTATTTTAAATTATTTAAACTCACTTCCCCTCTCTTCCATAACCCCTACTTTTGGAGGCTATAAAAGGGGCCTTACGCACGACTAAAAAAAAGGACCGGAGGAACCGAGAAGAGAAAAGAGAGCGATCCGGACCAAAAAAAGAAAGGAACGAAGAAAGAAACAGAGAGGAAGAGAGTCCACAAAAAACACCGAAATGTAGATTTTAGGGTTTATTTCTTCTCTGTATTTTTTTAATTTATTTTCATGGTGGTCTGAATTACTTGAGGGTTTTCACTAAGGTGCCCTCTTTTCTCCCTTCCTGTATTTCTTTTCTATTTCAGATTGTTCTAGTTGATTGATTACAAAATTAAGAATTTGAGTTTATATTATTATTCCCTCCTTCACCTTTATTGTTTTCTCTTACTAGTTTATTATTTCTTTGTTCCATTTTTGCTGTTGCATTGCACTTGGTTGGAACAGAAAAGGGGTTTTGGTTCCTCTGATCTCCTTGTTAGATCCATACGGATATTAGGGATTGCAAAATAGGCCAGCCCGGCCCAGTCTGACCCGACCCGTCGTGAGCCCGCATAAAAAGGGGCTAGCCCAACCCGACCCGCCAAGGGATTATGGGTAGAGATATTGGACCTGACCCGATCTATGATGGGTTGGGCGGGCTGTGGGCCGGCCCGTCAAAAAATAAAAATAACAAAAATAAAATAAAAAATAAATAAAAATCTAAAATTTAGACTAAAACGGGCTAAAACCGGCCACATATCGGGCCAGCCCTCAAGAGTTCTCCCAAAACGGGCCACAATAGTGGATTGGCTGACTAGCCCCCCGAAAATGTAAAAAAAGAAAGATAAAATTGTTTAAAATAGGAAAAAAAAATTATATAATTACTCATTATTTAAGACTTACTACGTCAGTCCGTGATGGAGCACAAGCTTATTTTGTTTTTTGTTCATACCAAAACCTTTATCAAACATCATTCCCTCTTCCTCTTCTAACAACAGGCAAACATATTAAGCACCCATCTCCTCGATCAACAAATATCATGATTTATCCTACGGAGGACAAACCTACAATGCTATACCCCAGAATGGTACTAGTAACTCTACTGTTGTCGCAAATGCAGGTCAGATGTTGTCGATTACTCATCTACTAGTAGGGTGTGAAGTCCCCAACACATGTTAAAAATCCTATTCTACTCTTTCCTTCTCGGTAATTGAGGTTTCTTTCTCCTCACCTAATAACACTCCTACTTTTTATTTATTTATCTCAATGGAGGGGTGTTCAAAATTATATTTTCAGTCATTAAACATGAAAATAAATAAAACAGTGATTCCATATTACATTTAATTTAATATTAGTTACAACTGCGATGTTTTTTTTATTCTATTAAAGGAGTAGTGAAAGACAATCTTTCAAACAATTTATTTAATTTATCGTAAAAAAAATATTTAATTTAAAAATATCGATGTATCAATGACAAAAGATAAAAAAAATGTTAAAAGCTTTTATCCAACTTTCACAATATTTGAATACAAAATATGATGCAATATGCATTCCTTATTTTGTTTGATCTTTCGAAAGTTCTATTCTACTCTTTCCTTTTCAACAATTGAGATTTCTTCTTCCTCACCTTGTAATACTCTTACTTATTTATTTATTTAGTTAAAAGAGTTATCTCAATGGAAAAAAACTGGGTGATCACAATTATATCCTTACTCGTTATATCGGAAAATAACTAGAATTGTGATTCCATGTGACCTTTAATTTATTAGCAGTTACAACTGCAATCTTTTTGAAATTAAAGGATTAGTGAAAGATAATCTTTCTAATAGTTTATTTAATTTATCGTAAAAAATATTTTAAAGATATGCATGGCTGTAACAGTCATAAAAGATAAAACAAAATGTTAAAAAGTTTTATCTAATTATCATAAGATACAAATACAAAATATGATGCAATAATCGTTCCTTACATATTTTGTTTGATCTTTTGTATATTACTCTCATCCATACATTTGATTGCATCACAATATTCTATGACTCAACTTGAGGGTGTTGGACGAGGAATCACACCAACACTCGTTTTGAAAACAAACTGAGAAAGCTGTCAATCCGCAATCTAGTGTGCTGCATTCTGTATCTTTCTCACAAGGCGATCCCACACTGATTCCCATTGCTTCTTTCGTGCATATATCTGCATACACAAACATCATGGACATATAAACAACATTGTATGTAACATGTAGAGCAGAAGGATAAACTATATATTTGAAGTGAAACATTACAACGTGATGTATAGAAAATTTTCTCAATACACTATAGACCTGATGTAATGATAAAGAAAGCCATGAAGAATGCCAATTTGAGAGCAGAATTCCTTGCAATATCCATCTTCTTCATAGAACATATTGCTTTGACATGTGTTTATATAGATATAAATTGTAACCATTGAGTATTTTTTATTGATGCATAAAAAATATGATATTGTACATGCATTATATAGAAATATAATTTACAAATTAAATAATGTTGACTGCACTATAAAAGTGTTAAGAAAAAATATATTATAATGGGCTTGGTCAAAACTTTTATCAATTGATATTCCTATTAATTAGGACTACTTTTCTAGTAGTCAACTAATTTTATTTTATGTATATATATATATATATATATATATATATATGATATTGTACATGCATTATATATATAGATATAATTTACAAATTAAATAATGTTGACTGCCCTATAAAAGTGTTAAGAAAAATATATTATAATGGACTTGGTCAAAACATTTATCAATTGATATTCCTATTATAATTAGGACTTCTTTTCCAGTAGTCAACTAATTTTATTTTATGGTTATATATATATGCATTATATATATAGATATAATTTACAAATTAAATAATGTTGACTGCCCTATAAAATTGTTAAGAAAAATATATTATGATGGGGTTGGTCAAAACATTTATCAATTGATATTCCTATTATAATTATATATATACACACACACATTTATATATACTATTTTATTCACCGTACCATCATTTTGTAACACCCTTAAATATTTAATATATTTTTGGATCTAACTAAATAAAATTACTTTTGCTAAACTATCTCATTTTAAAATATGATTTTGAAGTCCAGTAAATTAACTTAATTACGAATTTATTCGTTATACTTTTATGTATAAATTCCAAGTATTTTATACTGATATGTTAAAAAGAAAATAAATAATAATTAGAGTTAATGTTATTAATATTTAATTAAAATTATAAATATAATATTATATATCTTAAATGAAAAAAATAAAAAGAAAGATGACTTTTGCGAGACGTATCTAGATCCTATTTGGATTGACTTATGATCAGGTTATTTGAGTTTATCTACTTATATAAGAACTTGTAAAGGTGTTTGAGAAATCTTATGAAAAGAGCTTATGTCACTCCCGTAAGTTGTTTATAGTTTATTTTTATAAGCTCTAAAGAGTACCTTATAAAGGAGCTTATGGATCACTGATGCGGAACATCGTACCTTTTTTTTAAGGCAAAAACAGGAAATGAGCCTCTTTAAAACCTTCTGATGCAAAATCTTCCTTAAGGAAAAACCATCAAGAAGAAAAAAGAGTATGCTCACCTATGTTTATTAGAAAAATGGAAAAAGAGAATAAAAAGAAGACATGGAGGATTAGACCAAAGCCCATAGAAGAATACAAGAGATAGTAACTGCATAAACAAACCACCTATTTTCGTAAGCAAAATAAAGTGCAAAAACATCACAATAGGAGAGGCAATCCCAACTATGTTGGCACCACAACCCCTAACAATCATCTGCAGCACCTCAAAGCTAAAAAGAGAGGGAAAAAGCGAAAAACAAAGCAAGCATAGAGGGACGAGTCCAAAACCCATTGAAAGAATCATCTAAAGCGGAAAAGGGGAGATTAAATCTATTACGAAAAAAGTCTTCTCGGATAAAATTGGGGGCTAGATCCCACCAGGTGAAACAGTGACTAAAAATGCCATAAGAAGCAAGCTTGTCCACGCAAGTATTACCTTCGCGAAAAATGTGTGAGGCCTGAAACTGCATCTGACAAGTAAGACGTAAACAATTCCTCCATCTACCCTTGAGACGCCAGGGAACCAAATCCGAATTTTTAAAATCCTGGACAACCAACGTAAAGTCACATTCCAGCCAAAGTTTCTGCCATCCCCTTATCAAAAGCAATCTCAATAGCTTTCATGGCGGCGACCAATTCGGCATGAAGAGAGGAGGCTACTCCTAAGAAGTCGAAGAAACACCCAGCAATGGCGCCATTAGAGTCTCGAAAAATGGCCCCAGAAGCCGCTAAGCCAGGATTGGCTCTGGACGCCCCATCCGTTTTGCATTTCATCCAACCACAAATGGGGGCATGCCAATTAACATGGATGATAGAGGGGGCCTTGGGGGCATGACAATCAACTGCAAAGGCTTTGAGAATACAAAACTCCTCCATAAAAGAAGAAGCAACCCCTTTAGAGAACTTACCTGTTAAAGAGACCGCAGCAGTAACCAGATGAATAGCTCTGTGCCCAATGATTTGTCGGTTTTGAAAAGTCAACTAATTGCGGGCATACCAAATGACCCAAAAGACATGCTCAACCGCAGAAAGGATTACATCGCTCACTTGGGAGCTCCAAGGGCGCCAACAAACCTCAAAAACAGCAGCAACCGAAGAGAGATCTATCTAATGCCCTAAAATGGAGCTTAGTGAGCCCCAGAGAAAGGAGGCAAAAGGACAATCAAAGAATAAATGACGAGTGCTTTACGAGGCTTCCCTACAAATACAACACATAGAAACTGTGATACAGCCACGACGTTGAAGTTGCTCATCAGCGGGTAATTTATTATGAAAGAGCCTCCAGACCAAGAAGGATTTAGCTGGCGGAATATAATTGTTCCAAATACGCTTTCCCCAAGCTACATGCGGGCCCACATGTTGTAACGCCTCATAAGCCTGCTTAATGGACAACTGACCAGAGTCATTATCTTGCCAAACAAATTGATCAGTACAGTCATCTAACGGAACAACAACCTGTTGAATCTCATTTGCAATATCAGGGAGGATGGTCTAAAAACAGTCAGGGATAACCCAAGATCTGTCCACCAGAAAATTTGGAACAATGGCTTTTAGAGAAGAGGAAACCGCATGAGGAATATATAATCTATCTACAATGGTGATACCCAACCAGTTATACCAAAAATTAATGGTCTTACCACTACCAATGCACCAACAACTGTTAGTAAGAGCAGTTTGCAAAAATTGCCGAATCCCAGGCCAAATAGAAGACTTCACATAATAGGCAATAGGTCTATTACAACGAATGAAACGAGCTTTTAAGAGATTTGCCCAAGTCTTGGTGTAGGAAAGCATCTCCCAGGTGAGCTTGAGTAGTGCAGCCGAGTTAACAGACTGTAACGATCGAATATCCAAACCGCCATCTTCAATAGGGGAACAGACATTCTGCCAGGAAACAGTTACAAGCTTCCTAGTCTGAATGTCCCCTAACCAAATAAAATTTCTGATCCAGGAGTCCAAAGTTTTGAGAAGAGATACCGGCCAAGCATAAATATGAAAGCTATAAACTAGCATACCATGAATAATAGATTTGACTAATTGGACTCTGCCCATGATAGACAACAACGAGCCCTTCCATGAAGAGAGCTTGGCTTTAATTTTATCTGCAATAGGTTGTAAGTAAACAGTTCTAGGCTTTCATCTAAATAAAGGAACACCTAAATAGTTGAAAGGAAGCTCACCAGCTGAGAAACCCAAAAAAGCACTCAGATCCCGAATCCTAGACGAGGACATGGAGCCTGCAAAAAACTTACACTTACCCAAGCTGAGGTGTTGGCCAGAAGCTGCACCATAATCATGAAATAAAGCCATCAAAGCAGACATGTTCTTTTTTGTTGCTTTATAGAAAACTGTTATATCATCTGCATAAAGCACATGTGTCGGTATCGCACAAGATCTGGGACTAGACATAGGCGTTAGAGAGCCAGAGTTAACTAAGAGAGAATGGTGGGATCTTCTCATATTCAACACCTATGGAACACAAGTGTTGAGGATGGAGCTCCAAGAATAGCAGACATAAAAATATGCTTTTGTTCCCAAACTATAGAATAGGCAACATAGAGGCTGCTCCTATCGGTTTCCATAGCTTCACCAATTTTGAACGAAGCTCCATGGTTTTTAGAGGAGTGTCACCCTTTGAAAGGATGATTCTACCGTCGACAATTTGCAACACCTGCCAAGTATTCATCCTCGGAGATACGAATGGTCAATGCGTCATCTTTGAGACTCGGTTTGGGGAGAGCACTTAGTGGTAAATCGAACTAGTTATTCAGCATATGTGCAAAGGTTTTCTTTTGTGTAGGCGAAACGAACGAAGAAGGAGAGGAGGAGGAGTGCGCCGGAGATGGAGAAGCAGGGCCAAGGAATGACCAAGGGCAGATGATGGTCGATGCATCCTTGTTAGGTTGCAGCACATCCATGGAGGGCGTCGTACGTGGGATCACGATGTATCGCGTGAAGAAGAAGATGGCATTGGGGCTGAAGAGCAGTGCACCGGACCGGAGAAAGTGTGCGACAGCGCTGGAGGAGGGGAGGGGGGTCTAAAGCATGATCAAGCTTACGTCGGAAGGCCGACCATGGTGAACGGCAGGCACAACGACGTTAGCATCAAACCCTTGCATGCAGGTCAAAGGCAACACTCTATCCTCAACACATGTGTTCCATTCTTGTCTGCCCTTTTTTTGTCTAACATATTACTTTTAATTGGACTAACGTGAATTGTTGTGACTTGCGGTTATTTATTAAATTTGTAGAACTTTCAGTGACTTGCTTTGTAAGACCTGTAGAATGGTAATTTTTATAATAATTGGTGATTTCTTGGATTTTTTTTTTTGGTGCAAATGTTTTCTTGGGTTTTACATTACAAGGAATAATTTTTTTGTCAAAAAAGGAATAATATTTTATCAAAAAAAATAAAATACGTCCGTGTGTTTTCTAAGCCGATCCAATTGAGTATAGCATTATGTGTAATTTTCTTCAAATCAGTCCGAATACACGTTAGCTTCTACAATGAAATAAAGGTAAATTTTAATTATAAAGTATTGTTGGATAATAATTATGATATTTACTATTACATTAAACAAATCAAATAGTGAACATTGAATTTGTTTATTTGTAATTATAATTTTACTATATACGTGTTTTTAATTTTAATACTTTAGTTTATTTTTTAATTGTTTTGGTTATTAAATTTTATAAATTAAAAACAACTAAATTGAATATTAATAAGAGTAATGTTGAATATCGCGAGCCACTGCATTGCGAACGATAACGAATGATGTGCGACATTATTTCAATTTGAGTAAACACACAAATTGGTCTCTAACCAAAATTACCGAGATCAATTTAGTCCTTAAAAAATAAAAAATAATAATTTAGTTTTTAAAAATCTTAAATATGGGTCAAATTAGTCCTTGATAGAGACTAAAATATAGCAAAAAATTATCCTAAAAAAGACTAATTTGACCAACAATTGAAAATTTTAATGACTAAATTAGTATTCTCTATTTTTTAGGGACTAAATTGGTCTCTGTAATTTTTGCCGAGAGTTAATTTGTGTATTTACTCTTATAATTTAGATTCAAAAAATTACAGAGACTAATTTAGTCCCTGAGAAATGAAAAATAACAATTTAGTCCTTAAAAATCTCAAACGTTAGTCAAATTAATCATTTTTAGGATAATTTTAGGGACATTTTAGTCTCTATCAAAGACTAATTTGACTCACAATTAATATTTTTAAGAACCAAATTAATATTTTTTTATTTCTCAGGGAATAAATTAGTTCTCGTGATTTTTGTTAGGAATAATTTGGATATTTACTCACTATTTTTAGAAACAAATAATTGTTTTATTAGAGAAAAATCCGAACACATGTCATTCACGAAATTCGTTAGAAAAATCTGTCTCTACATATAACACTACTCTATTAATAATTTTGTGATTGATGAATATTAATTTTCTAATAATAATTTTGTGACAATTTGTACAGATAGTAGATATATGCAGCAAATTAAAATTCTGATCGAGAGGCCAACAAGGGAAGGGACCACAAAATATGAAGGGTAGCGAAAGCATAACCTCAACTCGCATGAACTCAATACCTTAATTAACGGGGAAAAAGAAAAAAAAATGATGTCATTTATATGTGTTTGTAATTATTTATATTCCTTTCTTAGAATGTTGTTAATTCTTGTTGCTAGCTAATAGTATTGTTTTGTTGCCTTTCGTATTCTCCACCGTACATCATATCATATCTCTCCAAAATAAAGTGTTGCCATCAAGCATTTATGTTCTTTGTAGTTAGGAAGCTTGAACTGAGTGATGGACCAATTTAATTTCCAGCTATGCCTATGGTAACAAGGTGCTCTCTTGAGGTACAATGCAAGCCCAAATTGTCAAAAAGGAGACACTTTGTTTTTAGTGGTTTGTATGTTGCAACGGTAACTTGTTACAAATAAGTACAGTTCATTTTGATTAATAATTTTTCTTTATGGTAATAGATGCTTGAAATTTAATTGAATTCAACTAAATTATTGTGGTCCATTAATTAAATCAAAGCTATTTAAGGAAATGAGGTTTGAATCTATTAGGATTCTTATCTTGCATATTGTTTTGGACCTAACTCAATCAATTTGGAGCTTGCGCAGCGCATCTTTAATTCCTACCTTGCATATTATTTATTTTTTCTTTCCATATATATGGATTAAGAAAGAAGCTGGATCGATTTTCATAGATCTAGTTTTGCGGCAAGTTCTAGGGTGGGAAAGCATGGTGGGTAACACCACCATGCACAACTTCCCTCAACCCTTAGATTAAGAGTCCCACGATGTCTGTATGCACTCTCCACCAAATCATTTCTCTTTAGAAAATGATTTTTTTGAAAAATAAAATTTGAACATCACTTTTCGCGACACCCATTTCGTATATCGTGTCACGAACAATATATTTTCAAATTTTTTTAAAAAATTTCTTCAGAAAAATATTTTTTTTCCAAAAAATAATAATTATAAAAGTTGTTAACGCAGTACAAATAAGTGTCCCATATTTTTTTTTTTGGAAAATGATATTTGAACAACACTTTTCGCCACCATTTGTATTGTAGTATATCAAATGCGTGTACGGACAATGCACCCTCTCCACCAAATCATTTCTCTTTAGAAAATGATTTTTGGAAAATAAAATTTGAACATCACTTTGACACCCATTTAACATCAGTATATACGTGTACGAACAATATTTTTTCAAATTTTGTTTTAAAATTTCTTCAGAAAAATAATTTTTTCCAAAAAAAATATTTATAAAAGTGGTTAACTACTGAAATAAGTGCCTCTCTATTTTTATGTGTGCTCATAACTACTTTTATAATTATTTTTTTGAATAAATTTATTTTTCTGAAGAAATTTTTTTTAAAAAAAATATTGTTCGTAAGTGTCACTCTTTAACCACTTTTATAATTATATTTTTAGAAAAAATATTTTCTGAAAATTTTTTTAAAATTTGAAAAAAAAATTTTCCGTACACGGATATACGTGTCACAATGGGTGTGGCGAAAAGTGATGTTCAAATATCATTTTCCAAAAAATATGGGACACTTATTTGTCTTTGCGTTAACCACTTTTATAATTATTATTTTGGAAAAAATATTCTTCACGAAGAATTTTTTAAAAAAATTTTGAAAAAAATATTGTTAAATGCAGATATACGGTGTCGAAATGGGTGTCGCGAAAAGTGATGTTCAAATTTTATTTTCCAAAAAAAAAAAATCATTTTCTAAAGAGAAATGATTTGGTGGAGAGGGTGCATGGTATTACTGTGAGGTACTCTTAATCCAAGGGTTGAGGAAAGTTGTGCATGGTGGTGTTACCCACTATGCTTTCCCACCCTAGAACTTGCCCTAGTTTTGCGGGACCAATTGGTTTGTATTTATAGTTTCTTGAATTTTTTGTATCTTTAAATTATTGATTTACAAGTTCACCAAAAAAAATCTTGTATCTAAATCCTCCTAAGTACGTACTGTGAGAAATCCCGCCCAAACTATTCTGCTGCTTCCCAGTACTCACTACTGTCCATTTAATACTTACCTAACATCTTGCTGCATTTATGACGCCAGCTAATACCCAACATCTCTCCCTCCTTCCCCGTCGATCTTCTTCTTCTCAGATTCAAAAAATTTTGAATGCCTCTTCTTTCTTCTCTCTTCCAAGCTCCATCCTTCATTTTTGCTCAGAACCGCCGCACCACCATCGCCATAGCGTATTTACTGTAAACCGTCATCATCTGCGAGCTCCACCGCGATGCCAAGAACAACATCTCCGTCGACCACATCTACCTCGCCTACGACTTCGTTAACGGAGCCAATCTCTCCTATTGCCTCCAAAAGACGAAAAACTTCACTTCGTGGTACTCTCCGCATCGATATAGAGAGATCAAGTCGCCACCGATCACTTTCGTCGCTTTCTCTGATTCTGATTTGGTCTGTGTTCTCTCTTCAGATTTGAAGAACACGTGTGGTTCGTACGAGTGCCATCAGACCCAAGCCAGTATTCTATCTATAAATCATCCAGAACGTTCTTCCCTTCTCTGTGTTCGACCTTTGATCTCTTCTACACCACACTGAGATCCCTACCATCCATCGTGAGTTTTGCCATCAAGGTTTCAATCTTTGCTTTGTTTCCTTTATTGTGTTCTGATCCCTTTTTTTGTTTGTTTTGGTTTTTGTTTTTGAAGGTGATTTGTTTAGATTTTGTGAAATGGCGACAAAGAGGAGCGTGGGAACGCTGAAGGAGGGTGATTTGAAGGGAAAGAGAGTGTTCGTTAGGGTTGATCTAAACGTTCCTTTGGATGATAACTTTAACATCATTGATGACATTAGAATCCGTGCTGCTGTTCCCACCATCAAGTACTTGCCGGTTTTGGTGCCAAGGTCATCATTTCCAGCCATCTGGTAAGCTTTCTATCTCTCTCTTTAATTCTCTATCAATCTATGTATTCATCCATTTCATGTGTTTTTGTTATCTTTTTTAGTCTTTGAACGATTTGGATTTCGAGTTTGTCATTTGCTTGGATTTGCACTGTGCAACATGAATTTACTTCTCGTTAGATTAGTTATTTTTATGGGTTGTATTTTTGTTATCATTTTTAAAATTTTAAATATGGTAAGTGGGAAAGCAATGTCTTTTGATTGTGTACATTTTTTATCCCATAAAAGGGAAGTGTTTTTTCATTGATTCTAAGTGGGATTGGTGTTGATCCTGAGTGAGTGGTGAATTTTTTTTTTTGTGTGTACTTAGTGGTGAAATGTTTTTCTATTTAAGTTGATTTTGCTGTGATTTGATTTTGTATTTTAAGTGAGATCTGCAAGCATATTAATCTGAAGGTTTACTAATATGGTTATGGGGTTGTCATTTTGAATATTTTGTTTTTCATTTTTTGGTTTTTAAAGGTTTAGATGTAGAAGTTAAAGAGTTATGAAACCATCAATGTCAGAGAAGTGTGACTGTGAGTGAGTGGTAGTAAATTGAAAACTGATTTTTCTCCTTGAATATGCTGTTTTTAGGGACGTCCAAAGGGTGTAACACCTAAATACAGTTTGAAGCCTCTTGTGCCAAGGCTATCTGAACTTCTTGGAATTGAGGTGTGTCTTCTAAATTGAATTGTTCTGTTTTGGCATTCCCTCCAACCCTTCTTATTTGTTGTATTTACTTTACAATAATCATGCCATTGTCTCTTGATTATAGGTTAAGATGGCTAATGATTGTATTGGGGAGGAAGTTGAGAAGTTGGTTGCACAACTTCCCAAAGGTGGTGTTTTGTTTCTAGAGAATGTGAGGTTCTACAAGGAGGAAGAGAAGAATGATCTTGAATTTGCTAAGAAGCTGGCTTCCCTTGGTGATCTCTATGTGAATGATGCATTTGGTATCGCCCACCGAGCTCATGCTTCTACGGAAGGCATGGCTAAATTCTTGAAGCCCTCTGTTGCAGGATTCCTTATGCAGAAGGTATGTAGGAAGTAATTGCAGCTCCAATATATGTTTTGTTGGGTAATTTATGTCGTTGATTGATCTGTCGTATGATGAATTGTTTCAGGAGCTTGACTATCTTAAAAGTTAATGACATATATATGAGGAACCTTTATATTGCCTTTTGTGATGGTCTCATCAATATGGCCTGATTTTACTTTGAATCAAATGGTATTAACAACATTAGATTTTACTTTGCATCTGATTATTCTTCTCCAAATCTAATGACATATCTGTTGTGGTTTCATACTTCCAGTAGCACTAAAATGTAGTATGGTAGTCAATCCTTGCTATCAACAGGAGATACGATCCTTTGATAGTCTCATTTGTAAAATGTAGTGTGCTAGTCAACCCGTTATTGCTTTGCTTCGTTCCTTTGATTTCATTTCACAAATTAGGTTTTCATTTTTTTTGTTTACCTTTTCGAATGTGTTTATTTTGTTATGGTATGCTCTGGTGAATTCAAAACGGAAGTTAGTTCCAGCATCTATGTACCTCCCTTGATTGCTGATATTAACAGGAAGTGTGTGTGTGTGTGTGTGTGGTGATTAGAACATGATTGAATGAGTTTTTAGGGGGCTTTTTTTAACGAGGATAGTCTCGAGGTTTATGTATTGTCAATTTTGGATTTTATTCAAAATATAAGCATTTTCGGTTCTCCCTCATCCATTTTAGTGCAGATTTAAGTGATGAAAATCATTTTCAAGGTTACCAACGTAGCTGCAACTTATTGTCATTCAGCAGAAGCAGCTGTGTCTAAAGGATCTTTTGAGGATAATTTCAGGATAATGTGGTCTGAGAATCATTTCACTACCTCTGAAGATGGACATATCTGGTATCTCTCCTTAGATAATGAAACAAGTATATCAATTATAATATCAAATGCATCACATTAAAATTAGCATTTTGTTGGACATTACATGCATTCTGTATTATGATTTGATTTGAAGAATTTGAAACTTTTACCTGGAGTGGAAGGAGGACGAAATTGACCAAGAACAAGATGGCTTTCAGATGAAGAATGGCATCTTGGGCGAGAAAGGACCTCTATTATAGATGTGAAGAAAAATATCCACTACACAAAAAGCAATTTCAGTTGCTGATGTGAATTTTAATCTTTATTTGCTTACTAATCTATTGGTCTCTTTTGAGAAGTTCACTCAGCTGCATCGAGAGAACCTGTGAGGGGGAAGAGATTGGGAAGAGGTAGCAGCGGTTATGAACTAATGGTGCAGGTACCAAGCAAAAAGTGAAAGCTTAGGCGTTGATAGCTCAGATCGGTAATGATTACAAGGTATATGCTGGGTTATTGATACATTTTTAATGATTGAATGTTTTGACTCTGTTTTGGTTTAGGAATAATTCATTTGGCCTTAATTTTCTTTTCCTTATGCTCGATAATGTGTATTAAACAATAAAAAATTCTAATTCGGCATGAATGTGTCATAGAGGAGTCAAGTACAGGACATATGAGCACTTATTTAAAATTAGTTGGGAAAGGAGTGAAATATTTTCACATGACATATTTGTTAGTAATTTAGTTTTTAATCTCTTTATTCTAATTCATTTGAACGACCATGTTGGAATTTGGTTTAGCAGGTTAAAGTTGAAGAGAATTTCTTTTTTTCTACAGGTACTTTGTTTTGCTTTGTAGTTCTGAATATTCAAATGATGGAAGCCGCACTACAAGTTGCTGCAATAAATACTCGAGTATTTCATTTGCAGGTGCTCATCATCATGGCAGCAACAAAAGCTTTTGTGATGTGCATTTGATCTTCAATTTTTTATGCTACTGTAAATAACAATCATTAGGAATGTTAGGTGGTTTTCAGATTGTTAACACTACAAGAAAACTCGGGATTGCTGACGGCCAAAAGTCCTCGGTAACCCCAAAAGCCGTTGGTAATGCGATTTTTTCGACGGATTACCGATGGCCATAAGCCTGTCAGTAAAACGGGCGTCGCAAATGCTTACCGATAGACTTTTTTTAACCGTCTGTATTATCGATGGGCTAAATCGTCGGGTATGATCTGTCGGTACATTCCAACGGGTTTTACCCTTGGTAGATTTCCGACGGCCTTGCCCGTCTGTAAAGCCGCAGATGCTTTTCCGACGGCTCTGCCCATCGGTAAAGCCGAATTTATTTTTTAAATAATTAATTAATTTTTATATTTAATTTAATTAATTAATTAATTTATTTAATTTTTAAATTAATTAATTTCTGTAATTAATTTAATTAATTAATTTAATTTATTAAATTAATTAATTTCTATAATCAATTTAATTTATTAAATTAATTAATTAAATTATTAACTATTAAATTAATTTAATTATTCAATTATTAAAAATAACTCATTCTCATATTAAAAAATATTTATTTATTAATTTAATTAACTATTACTAGTAATTTAATTTAATTTAATTTAATTTAATTGATTACTTTTAATTATTAATTTATTTCGATATTTAAAAATGCCATAACGTAAACTAAAAAACAATTTAAAAAAAAGAAACGTAATAAATAAATCCGACGAACAAAGATCAGTAACTAAAAAGATATCAAGAAATATGAAAAAATATCAATACAAACATAACTAATAGTCCTAATAGTCCTGATCATGATCGAGATGCTCTACACCATCTGCATCATCGACATGATCATCGGTACTAGGAGGCGGAGGCAGTGGAGGAGGCTGTCGGCGAACTAACAACTGGTACATCTGCTCTTGTCGTTGTAGCACCTGAGCCAAAATGGCACTCGTCCAACGATAAGAAGGAACTAAAGGCGAAAAAAAACAAAAAACAGAACCTGCAGCGAAGGTCTGTAAATTTCCAACCAAGAAGAAAAACATTTTAGCCTTAATCCCCTTTGTAACCAAGAAAAACGCCCCAATAAAAATTCTTCCCTAAATTTATAACCACATGGAATCTATTAAACTAATGCCGGACAATGTTCAAGTAAAATGCAAGCAAAATACACTAACCCTCGAGGGATTTCAGCAACGGCAGAGCTCCTCACGAAGGGATGGGAATCTTCTCGCAAACGAAGAAGAACGATGGTATCAGCATGGTGTTCAACAACGGTAGTCCGAGCACGACGTTCAATGATGTTGGTTTCCACACAGCCTAGCAGAGAGTCTCAAACTGTGTTAGATTAATTGTATTTAATCTCTAATGTATTTAATCTCCATGATTATTATTTTAATATAGAGGTTAGTTAGAGGTTAGTTAGTAAAACTGTTTCTGTTAGCTCTCTGTTTATTTAATAACAGAGTTAGTTAGTTTGTTTTAGTGTTTTTCATCTTTGTATAAATAGCCATTTGGCTCATCAATGAAGTTCAGAATGAATTTTACCAAACTAACATGGTATCAGTGGTGATTCTCTCTTTCGCATTTGCTCTCTGATTCAATTCGTTCTTCGCGTATTCACATTTCTCACATTTCTCCTTCACTGTTCTGTTTCTGCGATCGATACCTTTTCTCTAAATCGATTCATTTCTTCTCAATCGATTTCCTCTACAATGTCTTCCTCTTCGATTCCTTCTGATACATCGATTCCAGCGGAGAGTGAAGAGGGTGGAGATATATGGGTTGTTCAATGTCAAGTACGTGATTGTCTTCAGCAGATGAACATGAGAGGATAGAGAAGCGAATGAAGGATGAAAGGGTTGTGCAGAGGTATAGGTGTTTTTGTTGGAGGATTGGTGAAGAAGGGCTAGTCAGAAGGTTGTGCAGAGGGTTGAGGGTATGTAATTTATTATAAGTGGCAGTAGAAGCTTGACATATCAACCAAGTCCAACATTCTCTCGTCTCTTTTGCTTTGTTGTCAATACGTTTGATTGGGTCACTAGTACAAAAGTGACTTTCGAAACAGGGTTTTTAAATCGGTTGTTTTAAACAACCGATTTAAAATGAAATACGGTGGCATTTTTGAAATTAAGTTGAAATTTTAACATTGGGCGTCACATTTAAAATCGGTTGTTTAAAACAACCGATTTAAAAATGTTTGCGAAAAAACAATTTAAATCGGTTATCTTAAAGAACAGATGTGAAAAGGTCTTTTAAATCGGTTATTTAAGATGACCGATTTAGAAGACCGGTTTAATTTTGCTTTTCCTCTCATCTGACGGTGAACTCCTTCGTATCATTTTTCTTTTCAATGTCACCTTGGTGAGAATACCGCTTCCTCTCGCCGCCGTGGTGCCTCCACCATTGCCGTAGTCCTCCATCTTCAAGCTCGCTAGGCCTCTGCTCGCGTAGGCCTCCATCTTCAAGCTCGCGTCTCGTTCTGCTTCGTGCGTCTCGTTCTGCTTCGTCTCTGCTCGAACGCTCGAACAAAAGGTGCCTCCGTCCTGCTCACCGTTCTCCTTCAAGACGACGCCGACGCCGTTCGCCGTTCGTTTCGCTTACGCTTCAAGCCGCCGCTGTCGTCCTCCTTAGGTTTCTTCAAGAAGCCGCTCGCTTCGTTCGCCGTTCTCCTTCCAGGTTTCCTTTCTTTTTTTCCAAAAAATAAATAATATTGTTTCCGTGTTTCTTTCTCTTCAATGATTTCCTCATTTCATCTCGTATTTGTTCCAAAATTAATGAATAAGCATCATTGGTTGATAAGATCTTGAGAGATAGGCAAGGCATGCAGATAAATTATGAAAGGTTCTTTTGGGTAATACTTGGTTCATATATCCGGAATCTAGATCTTTATATCTTCCGGAAAGTTATTTATTCCTATAACTTAGAAGTTTTTAGGGTTCATATTCTTCAAATGAAGTTTTTAGGAAGCATATTCTTCTGGAGTCTGATCAAATGATGTCAGTACATCACTAAGCCTCTAAAATTTTCATTTGAGCATGAAGCTTTTTTTTTTTTTTTGTTGACTAAAATTTGAGCATGAAGTTAAAACGCCTAAATAGGTTTTTAATGAAGGCATTGTGCAATGCACACTGATTGCTTTGGTTTTCTACATATTCCTCACTTGAGTAAAAGTTGTCAATATACAATGTGGAAATATTTTGTCTTGTTGAATTGCACTGTTAACTGGTGGTATATATTGATAACGCATTAGCAATACTGAATTGCACGATTCTAACTTTTTTTATCTTGTATTTGGTTAGATTATGTGTCCTTCAACTTACTCATTTGTATCTAATTAGTATTAGTATAAGATTTTACTACGGTCAAATGAAAGAGAAAAGATAGATGAAGAGACTCCATCTCAACCCAAGGATCTAAATATTTTAATAGAGTGGCTATGAATTTGATTGCATGTTTTCTTGCTCCTATGGGTGTATGGAGCAAGACTGTTTATTTTTTATTCTTGGCACCCATTGAAATTTTGTTAGAAATAGTTGTGAATTTCAACTAGGTAGACGATAACAAGTTATGGCCGACGTTCCTGAAGTGTGTATTTTTTCAAAGCGTAGTTATGGATCGTAGTTGGATGCAACAAAATCGATTGAGTGAAGAGTATGAGAAGGGAGTAGAAGAGTTTACGAATTTTGCTCAAACGAAGCTTCCTAAAAGTGGCGGAACATTTTCTTGTCCGTGTGTTATTTGTGTGAACCAGACACCACAAATAGTCGACAAAATACGGGAACATCTAATTGTCTATGGGATTTGCAGCAGTTATACAACATGGACATGGTGGTGAGAAGAAGGAAATGTCAAGTGTGTCTGAAGGAAAGAAAGCTGAAGTAGAAATAGACGATCGGTTAGAAGACATGATCCGTGATATTGGACATGAGTCTTTTAAAGGAGCCCATGTTTATGAATCCTTGACAAAAGACAATGAAGAGGCTTTGTATAAGGGGTGCACAAAATTCACACGGTTGTCTGCCGTGTTGAGATTGTTTAATCTGAAGGCAATAAATGGGTGGACTGACAAGAGCTTCACCGACTTGCTTGAGTTGTTGAAAGATATGCTTCCAGAGGGCAACACATTGCCGAACCGTGCGTATGATGCGAAGAAAATCTTGTGTCCGATGGGTGTGGAGTATAAAAAAATACACGCATGCCCTAAAGACTGCATATTGTACCGAAAAGAGTTTGAAAATGTTCACAAGTGCCCCACGTGTGGGCTATCACGCTACAAGGTGAAGGATGGTGTTGACAGTTGCGACGATGAGAGCACTAAGGGTGTGCCTGCAAAAGTTTTATGGTATCTTCCAATAATTCCAAGATTGAAGCGATTGTTTGCCAATGAAAAAAACGCAAAGAGTATTAGATGGCATGTGGATGAGAGGAAGTGTGACGGACAACTTCGCCATCCTGCCGATTCTTTGCAATGGAAGAAAATTGACACTCTGTTTCCAGATTTAAACAATGAGCCAAGAAACATTAGGCTTGGGCTTGCTTCTGATGGAATGAATCCGTATGGTAGCTTAAGTAGCAACCACAGTTCATGGCCTGTTGTCTTGGTAGTCTACAACCTTTCTCCTTGGTTGTGCATGAAACGCAAATACATGATGTTATCCATGATGATTTCGGGCCCGCAACAACCTGGAAATGACATAGATGTTTTCCTAAGTCCCCTGATTGAAGACTTGAGGAAATTGTGGGATGAGGGCGTTGATGTGTTCGATGCATATTCCAATGAAAATTTCAAGTTGCGTGCCATGTTATTTTGCACCATCAATGACTTTCCAGCATGTGGGAACTTGTCCGGATATAGTGTTAAGGGGCATAATGCGTGCCCTGTATGTGAAAAGGGCACTTGCTACAATCAATTGAAACATGGAAGAAAAACTGTTTACCTTGGGCATCGTAGATTTCTTCGACGTGATCACCCGTATCGTAGGTTGAAAAAGGCTTTCAATGGATGTCAGGAAAATGGTGTAGCTCCGAATGCCTTAGAGGGAAGAAGTGTATCAACGAGTGAAGGACATCAAAGTCATATTTGGCAAGAAACAGAAACAAAAGCAGTCCACTGAGAAAAATATATGGAAGAAGAGGTCTGTGTTCTTCGATCTTCCATACTGGCCCAGTCTTGATGTAAGACATTGTATTGATGTCATGCATGTGGAGAAAAACGTGTGTGATAGTGTAATTGGTACTCTTCTCAACATTCAGGGCAAGACAAAGGATAGTGTGAATGCTCGTCTAGATATGGTTGCAATGGGTATAAGACAGAAATTAGCTCCACAGCCAAGAGGTAATGCCACATATCTGCCCCCAACATGCCATACTTTGTCAAAACAAGAGAGAAGAAGTTTTTGCTAGTGTCTTCGTGGAATTAAAGTGCCACAGGGTTACTCTTCCAATGTTAAAAACCTAATCTCACTGAAGGACCTTAAAGTAGTGGGCTTAAAGTCTCATGACTGCCATGTATTGATGCAATAATTACTTGTAGTGGCTATCCGTGGCATCTTGCCTAAAGAAGTCCGACATGCCATAACTAGATTGTGCTTATTCTTCAATGCTATATGTGCCAAAGTCATTGACCCTACGAAGTTGGACGACTTGGAAGCGAGGCTGCTATTATATTGTGTCGATTGGAGATGTACTTTCCTCCATCATTCTTTGACATCATGGTCCATTTAATTGTTCATATAGTGCGGGAGATTAGATTGTGTGGCCCTGTTTATTTAAGATGGATGTACCCAGTGGAGCGATATATGAAGATCTTGAAAGGGTATGTTAAGAATCAATACCGCCCCGAAGCATCCATTGTTGAAAGGTACATCACAGAAGAAGCCATTGAGTTTTGTACAGATTACTTGTCAGAAGTGGAACCTGTAGGGATTCCTAAGACTCGCCATGTTGGAAGATATGAAGGTAAGGGTACACGAGGGTTAACCGTTAAGAGCATGAGTCGTGTGGAGGTGCTTTAGGCACATCTGTATATATTGAATAACAATGCAGAGGTTATACCTTACTTAGAAGCTCACAAAAGAATTGTCAAGGCCAGTAACCCTCGAATGAACGAAAAAGGTATGTTGAGAGAGCATAACAAGACATTCCTATCTTGGTTCAAAGCACAGGTTATGAAGGAATATGATACTGCTTCTGATACATTACGTAGACTAGCACATGAACCTAGTTTTAATGTCTTGTGCTGGAGTGGGTACGATATAAACAATATTTCCTTTTACACAAAGTTACAGGATGACAAGAGTACCGTTCAAAACAGTGGGGTTATGGTAATGGCCTCTTCGATGCATTTCTCTAGTTCAAGGGATAAAAATCCTATTCTTGCATCCATAGCTTACTTTGGGGTAATTGAAGAGATTTGGGAGCTGGATTACTGCAAATTTAAGGTGCCTGTTTTTAATGTAAGTGGGTTAACAGTAACAGTGGAGTAACAACCGATGAAATGGATTTTACATTGGTGGACTTTGACAAAGTAGGTTACAAGGACGAGCCTTAACAAGTTTTTTATGTCAATGATCCTTCTAGAAAAAATTGGTCAGTGGTCCTACAAGGGAAAAACATTCATGATAATAATGAAAATGAAGATTCAACCCTTAATATTTCTGAGACTCCTTCATTCACAACACAAATTCCTACTTTCATAGAAGAAAGAGATGTGGACGATGTACGTGCCATTCGTAGTGATCATAATGAAGGGATATGGGAGAACATCTGTATTTCACCCATGGAATAAATTTAAAGGTTAATACCTATTTGTTATTGACATTGATTGTGCTTATTTTGTTTTTTATTTAAATTTACATACATTATTGTGTTTATTAATGATTTTATTCTCGCTTTGTCCTATATTATTGTTTTTGACATTTATCTTACGTCCTCTAAACAGATATCATGGCTGATCCTGTAGATAGTACGACATCTACAAAAAAGAAGACTAGATCAGCCACTTCTTGTCAGGAGTTGACTTCTAGACGCCCGACTGGATATAGGTATCCAATTGAGTTTGATGGGGAGACAGGCCAACCTAAAGGGAACTATGCAGCTAAGTTCAAGACATTTGTGGGTATGTTGGCTAGAAACAAGGTTAGCATATTGGTAAATGAATGGGAGAACGTGGATGACGGCACAAAAGAGTGCATTTGGCAGGATGTGACGGTAATACCTCTTTTTACAAACTCCTTTAATTTCTTATGCTATTTAACTAAATCTGTTTATTACTAATATCATTTTATTGTCTATTTAAGGAAACATTTGATGTTGATCCTAATGATAAGAGGCTTAAGAAGAGATGGCTATCTTATGCTGCTAATCGTTGGAGGTCACACAAGACTATGCTCACCAGGACTTATGTTTTTGGCCCTGGTGACAAGGACGGATGTAAGACCCCATGTTATAAGTATAAATCCATTTCAGAAGAAACATGGGAGTTGTTTGTGAAGAGTCGACATGACCCTGAGTTTTTGGTTAGTACTTTTCCTTAATTTCTCATATTAATTGATTTTTTGTTTAGCTAATTTACATGTACATTATTTCTAACAGGAGAAAAGAGCAAAGGGAAGACAAAACCAGGCCAAGAACAAGTATTACCACAGAACTTCTCGTGGTGGTTATGCATATTTGAAGGCCACCTGGAAGGAGAATAGGTTGAAGGAAATGCAAAAAGAGGATGATGTTGATTCTCCACCACGTCACGAGCAATGGAAGTTGGCTCGAATAAAGTCAACCGGAGGGTTTATAAATGAGGAGACAGCCACAGTTGCCTCAAAAATTGTAAGTAAAACTTTCAATATATCATTTTTAGTGTAATGCCTTACATAACATTGACTTACACCATATATGTTGTCAGGATGACCTTGTGGATCAGGCCACTCAAGGAACTTTTGTTCTGATACACGTATGGATATCCCGACTCGCCATCGGGACACTGATCACGGTGGCCGTCCTGCGTTGCCCCTTTTGGTGTCGGCACGAAGACATATTATGGAAGTGTTGCACCTCGTGGCAAAGCAAAAGCCTATGCGGAGATGGAGTCCTTCAAGACAATGTCGATTAGCGGTTTGAGGAGACCTTCAATCGAGGGTAGATAAGGCAGAATCGAGGTATGTATAATATGTTACAATATAAAATAAGCGATTTATTTAACTAGAATTAGGAAGAAATTAATTTATAAAATTTCATTTACAGAGACTTGCATCTCGGGGTTGCGTAAGTCAACATGACCATCAACATGCAAGAGTTACAAGAGACAATTAGTCAGAGGATAGAAAAGACAGGAGCTGAGGTATGTATAAAATGCTACAATAAAAATTATGTAGTTTAAGGTAACGTTCAACATTGTCTGCAAACTTGCAACATGGTCTTCATTTATAAAATTTCATTTCTGAGAGACTTGCAAATATGGCTTGTGCAAGTCAACCCTCATCTGGCCAGCCCAACTCTATGAAGACTCCTATGCGCGAAAGCGCTAAGGACAGTTGCTCACCGTCCCAACCGTGGATGCCAACCCCCACTAATTGGTTGAGAGAGTTATCTGCCATGTTATATGACTTTGGGGGCAAGTCACAGGGGCTACTGATGGATTATGACCCCGTGTCTGTCGAACATTATTGGATTGGTGAGAAAGAGATAACCGACATTACTATGGGTGGACGTTGGCTTGAATTATGCCACTTGGCATTATGGGGCTCGTAAGTATATGTCAATCTAAGTTTATATTGTAAGCATGCTTAAATCATTTGTAATATTAATTAACATGTTTTTCAATATATTAGGTATTGTTGGCGCCTATGTAAGGATAGAGGCTATGATGATAGGTACAGAATTTTTTCGCCTTACCAGATTGATTCTTTATGTCCCAAGTCTGCTCCCAAAAAATTAGAGGAACGTGTAACAAGTTCTTTATGTCCTATGTAAGGATAGAGGCTATGCTGCAACGTGTAACAGTCACTGTGTGTATATTAGGCTACATTCTGAAGCTCTTAGTCCATTTTGTGACGTGGGGTTGAGTTGTAATATGGGTAATGGAGGTGTGTACCATGGATAGGGGTGGTAAAATGGATGGATTGGATGGATTTTCTTATGGATCCTAACGGATGGATTGGAAATATCCATTTATCCATTTACCATCCACTAAAACTTCATCAAGAAAATCCAATCAATCCATCATCTATTAAAAAAAAAACTATTCAATCCATCCGTTAACAAATTTTTTACGGATAGATATCCAATCCATCCACAAAAAATATTTTTAATCACAAAAAATTATTTTTAATCATAAAAAATATTTTAATTACAAAAAAAATATTTTTAATCATAAAAAAATTTACTCCCCTCTTCTCTCTCTCTCTTCCCCTCTTTCTCCCATCTCTTGTCTCTCTCCCTCTCTCTCCCTTACTCTCTCCCCTATCTCTCTCTCCTCTCTCTCCTCTCTCTCTCTCTCTCCCCTCTCTTCTCTCTCTCTCTCCCCCCAGTCGTTGAAGAGGATCAACAAATCGCTGGTCAGAGCAATGAACTAAAGATAATTATGTGACAACTATGTGAGCATCAACAGGACAATGTTAATGCCATAATAGAAGCACTAAACCATACTATTAATAATACTAACATTGAGTGTTACTCCCCTGCACATGCAGATCACAAAATTTAAGCAACACCTTCGGGATTTTGTGTTGGAAACATATCAAAATAAGCATCATCCTCATAACTTTGAGCAAGCTGGTGCATTAAAAATTAAAATAAGCATCATCCCCATCATCCTCAAAGTATGACACAAATACAACTAATAAGAAAACAGGGTATAACACCATGCCCTACACCTAATGAACCCCTTACCCCCTCTAAATAAATAAATACATTCCAACAACCGTAACTGAATACCTAACATGACCACAACGATCCATGCGAAAATAAAAAATAAAAATAAAAATCAAATTGGAAGTCAGCCTACAACATAGTCATAGTCAGCCTACAACATCTTGATCAGCCAAATCTCAAAGACTCCAGCAATAGAGGTTAAGCATAAATTGAATATCCTCAGTGTCCCCCCACCCCTTCATATTTTCCCTGTAATTTTTCTCTCCCTGTGATCAAAACTACAAAAAGAGAATGCTTTAATACCCAATTTCAAATTCAGTACAAAATAAGTTCATAAATAAAATAAAACCAATAGAAAAAAGAAGCAACGCAGATAATATTCAACTTTATAACTAACATGTTTCAGTAATTGGAAAAACATAACAAAACCATGATTAGCTGCTATTCCTATGAACCTAGTGAAAAGAAAGCGAATACAGAAATTGAAAATAATAACATAAGACAACCCAGAAACTAGGGTTCCAACAGAATATCCTCCAAAATCACACAAATGAAATCAAGAGAAAACAATTTTTCCAAATTCATCCAGAATTTATTTAATAACCTATATGCAACCCAGAATTTAGAGTTCCGATAGAATAACCTCCAGAATGATGTAAAACTTACAATCAAAATTCCAAGTATAAAAAAAAAACTTACAATTGTCAAGTTTTTGACATAGATAAGGCTGAAAAGCCCTCAACAAGTTCTTTATCTTCAAGATCTAACGCAGCTACAAAAGAGAATCGAAGTAAAAAGTTATTAAACATAAAATAATTAAAAAAGACTCAAATTAAATAAAAAAGATTAAAAATTGTAAGTTGGTGGATTTCTAACATGGAGTTCCACAAAGCCAATCATTTGTACACAATAACGCTTCAACATTTTCTGGCAAGAGAGAACTTCGATACTTGTTAAGTATACGTCTACCAATGCTAAATGCTGATTCCGATGCAACTGTAGTAATCGGTATAGTCAAGACATCTCGTGCCATCAAAGAAAGTTTCGGATACTTACCTTCATTTGACTTCCAATACTCCAGAACATCCAAGTTAGCATACTTCTTATGATTGAGTTTATCTTCATGCAGATAAGCTTGCAAATCAGATTCTTTCCTTGACGATCCACACAACTTACTTTGAAACTCTCCAAAATCATCTAAATCACTCGAAGAGGGAATGCTTGGGCTACCTCTAACAGATCTTTGTGAACAAGAAAGATTTGCTTCATTTGGAGAGGAACTGATATATATTCTTAGAAAAACATGGAGCTTATCATGAATTTCCTTTGCCGATCTCACACCGTCATCACTACCATACAACTTCACATAACAATATTCCACAAGTTGTAACTTATATCTAGGATCCAAGATGACAGCAAATGATAAAATAACACTGTATGAGTCCCAATATTTTTCAATTTTCCCCTTCATTTTCCTAGCCATGCAACAAATTTGATTCTCATTTTCAAGCTCATCATGAAAAAAGCATGCAACTTCGTTAATCTTAAAATGAATTCTCCATACCCCATGAAAGTAGAGGTTTGCTGTTGGATAAGTGCTGCCTGAGAATAGAGTCGTAATGTCATAAAATGGCTTAAAAAACTCAGCTATTTTTTCTACCTCAACCTATTCCTCTTCTGATAAACTAACAAAATAGGGATCGATATTTTGTAGGAGGGTAAAGGCTTCTCTAAAACCTAAAGCACTCTCAAGCATAAGATAGGTAGAATTCCATCTTGTGGGCACATCTTGACGAACTTGCTTAGATGTCAAGTTTGATATTTGTTCTAAACATGAAACAAATTTAGAATATGTGCACCACACCTAATATGAAAATGTTCTCCATTAGCTATTAATCCTAATCCAAATGATGGATGTCTCTTCAACATATTCACCATTGTGTCATTGTAAGACGCATTATCTAAAGTAATGGTGAATATTTTTTTATCGATACCCCAATCTTTTAGCAAACTCGACAACTTCTCGGCCAAATTAGCACCAATATGAGGTGGTGGACAGTGAAAGAATGCTAACACTTTTTTTTCTAACGCCCACTCCTTAGTAGTATAGTGCGCAATCAACACCATATACTGATTAGTGGTGATTGAAGACCATAGATCAGAAGTTAAACAAATTTTCCTAGGAATGGACCGCAAGCAGCATTTGAGATTTTCTTTTTCTTTTCTATACAATTTCACAACATCTGACTTGGCAGTGTTTCTAGACATTGTTTTTGCATGAGGGTGTAAAAAACAAAACAAATCTTTCACTCCTTCATGTTCAACAAACGAAAAAGGAAAGTCGTGTTTTATAATCACCCCAGAAATCTTCTCCCTAAACTTTTCTTGATCTAGAGGCGAATAGAAAGATATTTAACCATTTCATGAAGAAAAAAACTGGGGTAAACACTACAACAAATTCTAAAAAAGATGGCGCTACTTTAAGCAGCGCTTAAAATAAAAAACGCTACTTTATGTCATACCTAAACAATAAACAGCGCTTACAACATTAAGCGCTATTGTTTAGCTTTCACAATAATCAGCGCTTAGTTCTTTAAGCGCTGTTTTATCTTTAAATAAATAAAAAATGAACTGTCACAATAATCAGCGCTTCAAACATCAAGAGCTGTTTTTGGTCATACGAACAATAAACAGCGCTTTATAGTAGTAAGCATTGTTTTTTGTTATACAATAAATAGCGCTTTTAGACTTAAGCGCTGTTTTTGTGAAACAATAATCAGCGCTTTTGTATTAAGCGCTGTTTTTGGTCAATTTATTAAATATATTTCCCTCCTCTCTCATTTCGCAGAAGCACTGTTCTCTCTCTGTCTCTCAACTCTCTCTTCGCAAGCTCATCCGCGAGACCTCCGTCGTCCCTCTCGCCTCCATCTCCCAAGTGTCGGCGTGCTTCTTCCTCAACGAGATCGTGTGCTTCCCCTCACCTGAAATCGGACCTCGTCGTCCTCCAAAAGCAGCTGGCAGCGCTCGGCCTCCGTCCTCCCCCTCGCCTCCATCTCCCAACTCCTGTTTGCGTCCATTTCTAGGTATCGCCACTGTCTCCATTTTGTATCTCGATTCCACATTGGTTTCTGTTGGTGGTTCGTTAGTTTTTTGTCTCTGTTCGATTTTGTTTGATTTTGTTCACTGTTGTCCCATTGCTGTCAATGGTGTTTGGTTACCGTGGCAAAGAATGCAAGTGTTGGCTAGAAACAAGTTAGATTGAGTATAGAAAAGATAAATTAGAAGTGTTAAAGAAGCTTGGAATCAGTTTGTTAAAATGTACAATTTGTAAATATATATGCATATCAGATGGGAATCAATGGAAAAATGACCATCCCAGTTTCGAAAATGTACACTTGCATGCAGGAGAACAGTTTTTTTTCAAAAGTTATGTGAATAACATAGATTATGGAAAAGTAAAAGAACAAATAAAAAAGAATGGAAGAGTAAAACTAAAGTAAATTTCATTTAATTTTGATGTTACAGGTATTGTATATATTTTGGAATGTCCATATTTTAGGGGAGACTCTGCCAAAATTTTGTTAGAATTTTGATCTAGTCTGTGTGTTGATTTTAAGAGCAGTGATAGTTTTAGTCTTGCTTTATTTAAATGGGTTTTTTCTGTTGTTTTACCTCTCAATCCATAGGTAAAATATGGATCGAAAGTGGATGTCTGTCAATCGTTTGCCGAAGGAATATAAGGATGGAGTGAAAGATTTTATTGAGTTTGTAGTTGGGCATACAACAGACTATAGTAGAATCATATGTCCTTGTTTAAGTTGTTGTTATACAAACAAAATTAGTGTTCGGGAATTGGAATGGCATTTAGTGAGCAATGGGATTGATCAAACTTATACCTGTTGGACAAAGCACGGTGAGACAAGAGGTGAATCTTCTAATATGGGGAATAGTGGGAGATATGCGTCAGAGGACACCGCTACAAATACATATGATGGTGACCGTTTTGAAGATATGGCAAATGCGGTTGAAGAAGATCTTCGTGATTGTCCTCAAATGTTTGAGAAGTTGATGAGTGATGCGGAGAAGCCGTTATATGAGGGTTGTACTAAATTCACAAGATTGTCGGCAATGTTAAAGTTGTTTAACTTGAAGTCGGGCAATGGATGGGTGATAAGAGTTTTACGGACTTACTCACACTGTTGAAAGATATGTTGCCTAATGATAATGTGCTTCCTAGTAGGACATATGAGGCTAAACAAATGTTACGCTCTATTGGCATGAGCTATGAGAAGATACATGCTTGACATAACGATTGCATTTTATTTCGTAATGAATATGCATCGTTAAAGTCGTGTCCAAAATGTGAAGCCTCACGGTATAAGAAGGAAAATTCGGCTCCAGAGAAGGTATTGTGGTATTTTCCCATAATTCCCAGATTCAGGCGTATGTACCGTAGTTCAGAAGATGCAAAAAACCTGACATGGCATGAGGATGAAAGGATTCAAGATGGCAAGCCATCGCACCGGCAGATTCTCCTCAATGGAAAAAAATTGATATTGATTATCCTGATTTTGGGAATGAACCAAGAAACTTACGACTTGCATTGTCTACTGATGGATTTAACCCACATGGTGTTCAAAGTAGCTCTCACAGTACATGGCCTGTGATTTTGGTGATTTATAACCTACCTCCATGGCTATGGATGAAACGAAAATATATGATGTTGTCTTTGTTAATTTCTGGGCCGAAACAACCAGGAAATGATATCGATGTATATTTGGCTCCTTTAATTGAAGATTTGAAGCAAATGTGGGAGATAGGTGTGGTGGTGTATGATAGGTATAGAGAAGAAAGTTTCACCTTGAGGGCTATGATTTTCGGCACAATTAATGATTTTCCAGCATATGGTAATCTGTTGGGATATAGTACCAAAGGTCAGTGTGCATGCCCTATATGTGAAGATAGTAGAGATTGGATTCGGTTGGAACATGGTAGGAAGAATGTCTTTCTTGGGCATCGCAGATTTTTGCATTCAAATCATCATTATCGGTCATGGAGAAAGGCATTCAATGCGAATACAGAAGAACGGATAGCTCCTTTGCCTCTGACGGGTACACAACTGTTAGAAAAAGTAAAAGAAGGTCATGGTATCTCAGCCTCCTATAGCTCCTGCTACAGATTTTACAATTTATCTTAGAGTCCATGTGGCAACAAAGATGGAGGCGGCAGATACCATTAAAGTACCAATGGATGAATCAATTTTGAGTTATGAGCACGACCTAAGAGCTGGTGTTGATGGTGCACTTCAAGAAATTCTTAATGACAACCTATGGTTAAGTGAAACTGTTATTAGTGTATATCTCAGGTACTGCATTAAATTTTAAAGTATCCAATGTTTTTTTTATTTTTTCAACTAAATATTTATGTTATTGTTAATGCATTAATTTGTATGCATGTTTTAATTTAAGGTACTTGTATCAAGAGATATTGATCCCACAAGAACAAACTCAAAGATTTGTATTTTTGTGCCCACAACGGACACATATGGGATCATGGAATGCTGACATGTTTGAGTATGTGATTCACCGCTTGACATTAGCAAATCCTGACTTTGAGACTCTGTTTTTGTCACCTTGCAACGTAGTGTAAGTCATTTAATTTAATCAATGTTACTAAATTTATTGAAATGTGTTTACTTATATTTTTTTGTCCAACGTTTTTGTAGGGATCATTGGTTATTGTTAGCGATTAACTTGAATCAAAACGTTGTGTACTATCTTGATCCATTGCGTGTACATATCAACATGCGCAAAACAATGAAAGAGAAGTACAATCAGTAAGTGTGTATAAATCATAGATATGTATATATATATGTATGCAATTTCTTAAACGTTTAAGTTACTTGTAATATTGAAGTGTTTATTTGTTTATGTTTGGCCTACGTGACATCTTGTGCTGGCTGGTATGATATTTTCTGTTGTTACAGATGTTTTATAAATTTTGGAATGTCCATATTTTATGGGAGACTCTGCCAAAATTTTGTTAGAAATTTGATATAATCTATGTGTTGATGTTAAGAGAAGTGGTTATGAATGTATTGGAATGATATTTTTTGGTAGGTAGAAATTATTATGAGTGTGGTTCTAGATATTGAATGATTTTGTTTAATTTTGCACTTAGGGCAATCCTACTTTATCGAAGAAACAAGTCTCGATTTTCTAAATTTACTCCACCTAAATGGATACCGATAAAGGTATTTATATCAAATTTTTTATGCAATTATTCAAATTACCAAAAATAAAAACAATTAATTTCATATTTTTTGTTTTATAGTGTCCTCACAACCTAACTCGATGATTGTGGCGATATGTTTTAAAGTTTCTCAAGGATATTGTTGTTCATAACCAAATAGAAATTCCAGCAGGTATGTATGTAATAATTTCAAAGTTTATATAATTTTTTCTTTTTACGCATACCATTTGAATGCTTATGTTCAATTCTAACTTCATTTAATTTTCATTTCAAAGATTATCACGATTGTCAATTCGACACATACATCGATCATACCGAACTCAAAGAAGAGTGGTGTCGATATTTTACTACAAATTTTATCATTTATAAGCAGATAGAAGAAGATTAATATTAATGTTTACGTGAGTTTTTGTTAAATTTGGTTTTTTTTTAGTTTAGCATACTTGAATTGGAATAGGTTCACATGAATTTAGGAATAAAATTCCTTTTTATGTTGGCTAATATTTTATATATTTTATGTTGGCTGGCTGGTATGGTATCTTATGTTGTTACAGGTATTTTATATATTTTGGAATGTCCATATTTTAAGGAAAACTCTGCCAAAATTTTGTTAGAATTTTGATATTGTCTGCATGTTTAGTTGCAGTGACAGAAGAAAGGTAGTATTTGTAGCATGACATGTGCAATATTTTAGTGATCTATTCTGTATAATTGTGAATTTGACTGAGAAATATATTGTAATTTATTTATGTTAATGTAAGGATATGTAGGAATCTATGAAAAAATTACATTATAATGTTAAATTTTGATGTTGATACAATTGGGTGTTGATGACAATTTTGGTTGTATTTTGTGTTATCACAATATTATGCAACAGATATAATGTAAATGTGAGAGAATTAAATTAAAAAAAAGAGAATAAACAGCGCTTCAATTACTGACGCTTATTGTATAAAAAGACTTCAAAAAGGAAGCGCTTATTGTTCACAATAAATAACGCTTCCTTCAAGTATTTGTTTATTGTCTATACAATAAACATCGCTTTATTATTAGTATTTGTTTATTGTTAGACAATAAACAACGCTCCTAATTGAAGCTGCTTATTGTTCATTTTCAATGTTTCATAAACGCTGTTTTTATGAAATACAATCAGCAGCGGTTTAATTTTCAGCGCCTTTAAGCGCTGTTTTAGGCTAAAAATAAGCGCTGTTTATTGCCAAAACTTGTTGTAGTATAAATGTTCTAAACACAGCCAATTAGCTTTAAAGGAAAAGCAATTCTTCTGCAGAACACAATGACAAGAGCTAAACCTCTAATATTCAAATGTGAAACAGGTCCTAACTTCCGAAGTTCCAATTTTATTTTTGCTTTAGATTCAAACAAGTTAACAAACAGCCAAAAATCTTAAAATACAAGAACTAACATAGCATAGCAAATGGAATTTGTTGATCTAACATCCAGCTTCTAGTTTTCCATTCATATACAATGGTTACCAAAGATCTAACATGTCAAAATCCAACATCATTCAATCAACCAAATAGGAGGGAAGAGTACATTAAGAGTTACCTATTAGTGGGTTTTCCAAGTGGTTGAGTAGAGCAGCTAGGATGACCAGATTTCCTTTGAGGAATAGAGACCACAACTTTCTTCTTCAAGATTACCGACAGAGCAAGACCCTCTTCGAAAATCGGTTTAATCTCTCCAAAAATTGAACCTCGAATTGAGCTTCCACCTCGTATATATGTTCTAAGCTTGGTCGGGGTGGCTAGGTTTTTTTCTTGCATTCAGAAGCATATGGGTTATTAGAGGATTTCAGCACCGATTCGAAGACACAAAATTTCAAAGTCGTCTTCACCGGTTCGAAGACACGAGATTTCAGCACCGTTCTCAGCACCAATTCGAAGGGCACCGTTCCAGAGAGAGAGCGAGATAGAGAGAGAGACGTTCTTCACCGATCCATCGCTCGACCTTGTTGGGGAGGGAGAGTGAAACTCGTGAATTGAAGAGACGTTCTTCTCTTGAGTCTTGATTCAAGATATGAGCAATTGTTGGGGAAAGAGAGTGACGTTGTTGATTCAAAAATTAGGATTTGGTGAGAAACAGTGAGAAACGTTGGGAAAGGAGAAGAAAATGTTTTCTCAGAAAATAAAAAAAAATTAGTTTTGGGAGAAAATGTTTATTTTTTTGAGTAAAAATTCGATCTCATTAATTGTCCATCTAATTTTTTTATCCAATGGATTTTATGATTTTTATTTAGAATGATCCAATGGATTTAAAAAAATAGTGGATGGATGACTAACCATTCATTAAGTTAAATGGATGGATTGGATCAAATCCATTTATTTTATTTTTTTGTAATGGATGGATTTTCTTATGGATGGATTGGATGGTTTATGGATAAATGAATGAGATTGCCACCCCTAACCATGGATTTGGCACTTTCTTGTGCTACTATAATGGTTTTATTGAATTTTTTTTTTTTTTGCTGTTTCAAAAAAAAAAAAAAAACTAGATGACAATATGCTATACCATATTAAAATACTACAAAAAACCGAAAAGAGAAAGAAAGAGAGAGAGAGAGACTGGGAGTGTTACCATTGTTAACCATTTTCTTCGATCTAACTGTCGAGAGCGGCTGCGTGTACAAAAATTATGCAGAGAGCTTCTGCAGATGAATGATGGAATATGTAATCGTGTATATGGATGCACTGGAAGAGAATACATTTAACAGGCCAGGAAGGAGTATTCATTTATCAGCTAATGGCTAAGTAAACAAATCAACATGGTGTATAAAAACACAAACACTGGATGTGAAGTGCAGGGGTTGTCACGGTGATACTCTAGAGTCTAGTCTGGTGTCGGCTTGCTGGTGGAACATCAACAAAAGGCATGGGCATGCTCTATCAGAGGGGGCGATAGGAGCAGTCACTGGCTGTCATGAAAAGAAGTTACAAAAAGCTGCATAAGTTTAATTAAGTGTTTTTGATGTATTGCGTTCTGTGAGTTAAGAGAGAGAGAGAGAGAGAGATCAATCAGAAAATAGCCCTAAATATTAGAATCCATTCTAATCCCATCTAAAAGCAGCAATACTAATTTTAGTTGGATGCTAGACACAATAGGCACAAAAGCAAACATAGAGAGAGAGGTAGGTGAGGATAGAGAGAAAATCCAGGCCACCAAGAAATACATAAGTATAAAAAATACAGCAACTTATTGCTGATTACCATACAATCAGCATCTTTCTAATCTAATCAAATATGGGTTGCTGCTAGTGAGTGACAACCACCTTCAATACCTTTTTTCAAGAAAATCCAGTGGGGGCATGGGCCTATTGAGTTAGTGTTAGTGGACAATGGAGGACGTGAAAAAGTTATATGACTAAGCATATATAGCCCAATAGAAATACACACCTAGCACATGATCTCAATCCCGACCCGTAATAACACCCCTTACATAAATACAATAAAAGATACATTAAGGAAATTATGGAACAATCTTTGTCCTCCCAAAAATATCCAGCCTACACAGATTGATTGCAAAGTTTTTGTTTTATAATCACCAAAACCAACGCTATATACCATCCAGTCATCCATCACCACATGACACCTCTTCTTTTATACTTTGCAGCTCCAATTTCCTTCCATTAATTGGCCATTCTGTCTAGCAACTCCGACCTTTCCTCCCTCTCTCTCGACGGTTTTTTTTTAAGGTAAATTTTTTATTATTAACAGAAGTTGGTGATTGGGCTCAAATACATAAATCTAGATTTTTTGGCTTTTCAAAAAATAAACCGTCAAAAGAAAGAGGAAAGGTCGGAGTTGCCAGATAGAATGGCTAATTAATAGAAGGAAATTGGAGTTGCAAAGTATAAAAGAAGATGTGTCATGCGGTGATGGATGATTGGATGGTATATAGCACTAGCTTTGGTGATTATTGAACAAAACTTTACAATCCATTTGTGTAGGCTGGATATTTTTGGGAGGACAAAACTTGTTCCATAATTTCCATTAATGTATGTTTTATTGTATTTTTGTAAGGGGTGTTATTAGGGGTCGGGATTGAGATCATGTGCTAGGTGTGTATTTCTATTGGGCTATATATGCTTAGCGATATAACTTTATCACGTCCTCCATTGTCCACTAACACTAACTCAATAAGCCCACGTCCCCACTGGATTTTTTTGAAAAAAGGTATTGAAGGTGGTTGTCACTCACTAGCAGCAACGCATATTTGATCAACTTATCTGATTAGAAAGATGCTGATTGTATGGTAATTAGCAATAAGTTGCTGTATTTTTTATACTTATATTATGTATTTCTTGGTGACCTGGATTTTCTCTCTATCCTCACCTACCTCTTTCTCTATGTATGCTTTTGTGCCTATTGTGTCTAGCATCCAACTAAAATTAGTAGTGTTGCTTCTAGGTAGGATTGGATTGGATTCTAATATTTAGGGCTATTTCCTGATCTCTCTCTCTCTCTTAACTGACGGATTTTGATAAGGTGGGTGGAGAGTTTGCTTGGAAATGGTTGTAGTTGTGGCTTAATTTGTA
Source organism: Calophaca sinica (assembly GCA_037113605.1). Taxonomy (NCBI): domain Eukaryota; kingdom Viridiplantae; phylum Streptophyta; class Magnoliopsida; order Fabales; family Fabaceae; genus Calophaca; species Calophaca sinica. The sequence goes on from CM073735.1 coordinate 120,426,708, forward strand.
GAAGTGGGAGGGATGGGAGAATAAACACATGAAGGAGAAGATGCTGAGTTTTGGTGAGAGATTGATTGGGTTGGAGGATTCAGAAGCAAGATGATGGTGTGGTGCAGTGCAGGAGTTGAGTTATAAGTTGTTTTTTTTTGTTTTTTTGAAAAAGCCAAAAGGATTTATCGCTAATGGAAATAGAAAGGCAAGGCAAGAGTGTGGCCAAAGGATTTATCACTTTCCATTGTCTCCTAAAGGTATTGGTCCTCTCGTAGAAGCCACCAGAAAAGAAAGAGACAAAAAACCAAATCAGAAGCCACTTGAAAAGAAAAGAAGGCACCCCAGAAAAAAGCAAGACCTCACAGATCTTCAAGAATGGGAAAAATAAAAGATTAAAAATGAAAAAAAAATAAAAATAAACTTTTTTCCCACCAGTTTGTCAATGAAGTGAGCATTATGTAATAGACACTCTTCTATCAAACAGATAATAAATACACAACAGAATCACCTGGAAAATGAGAAGCCCACCAATAATACTCGCTTCCTAAATAAGATAAGCTCACTTTTGATATCTAAACTGAACGAAGATCTTTAATTAGATAAATTGAACCTTCCCACAGCTTCAAACCTCCAAAACCAAAGTTGCAACTGATTTAGTTGGTAGTCAACAACAAGATGATAATGAATGAATGAATGAACGAATGAATGAACAAACAAAAAAAAACAGAAATGCAAAAGGTAAACAACAGAGAGAGAAGCCAGTGAGGAAGAAAGGAAGCTTCTAAGAGGAAAAGCGTTTCCGAGGTAAAACCCGCGAAGGAAACGAAGAGAAAATCTAGATCTGAAAGGAAAAAAATAAACATCAGCATAAATAAACGAAAATGGTATCATCAAATCTATATCACAAATCTAGATCTGAATCGTATTATCATCAGTCCATAAAAAAAAGAAAACTTGAAGCATAAAAAATCAAAAATAGAATGAAAGAAGCCGTAACACAACTTGTACAAAAGAAATTCCATGACAGTGTTCTCCTACATTCCAATGTCAGACTCCGTCAAGCTTCGCCGGCAGGACTGGTAGGGCGACGTTTACCTCAACGAGCTTGGGCATAGTATTAAGGGATGTCTCACCATAAACTCCTGTGGACAAGCATGCAGGGAATACAGCCCTTGTGATTAGTTAGTTAGACAGTTAGCAGTTTATAACTGCCGGCTGTAGCTCGATGAAGTTAGTTTCAGATTCAGTTTTGCATCTGCTTGTATAAATACATTTGTAATCTCTTGTGATCAATTAATCAAGAAGAAAGAATTTCAGTTTACATTTCTCTTTGCATTGTTCTTCTCTACTCTAAATTGATAGAGATGAGTTTATGATTTTCTATCATGGTATCAAGTAGTTATGCCGGTTCTGGAGAAGTTACTCCACCCGTTCCTCTTCTGCCTCGCGTGTTCACGTTGCTTTGCCGATCGCTGCCGTTGTTTAGTCTCCGATTGAGGTGGTTATGGCATCGCCGCTCACTCTTACGAATACAAAATCCTCTTCATTTTTCGCAATTTCGAAATAAAACTCGATTTCGAGAACTACTTGCTTTGGTGTCAACAGGTTGAGTCTGTCATCAAAGCACACAAACTTCATCACTTTCTCATCAATCCGTCTATTGCTTCTAAGTTTGCAACCACCGCTAATTCGATGCAAACAAGATTTCCCCTGTCTATGAGGTTTGGGAACAGCAAGATCAACTACTGCTTTCTTGGCTGCAATCAACAATTTCAAAGGAAATGCTTACGCGAGTAATCGGATCGAAGCATTCGTGGCAACTTTGGGATCGCATTCACAACTATTTCCAGACACACACGAACGCCAAATCTCGTCAATTGCGTTCGAAACTTCGAGCCACGAAACTGGACAATCAGTCAGTTTCAGAATTTCTTTTGAAGATCCAAACCCTAATTTGCTCATTGAATGCGATTGGCGATCCTATTTCGATACGCGAAAACCTGGACATCATTCTTGAAGGTTTACCACAAGAATACGAATCGATTATCTCTCTTATTTGCGGTCGATTTGGTTTGGTGTCTACTGAAGAGGTTGAAACCCTATTATTAGGTTATGAAGCTCGCTTATCAAGATTTCACAAACAAGAGGTTGCTTTGGTTAATCTTGTTGCATCTTCTTCTGGTTCTAATACTGTTAATCACTCTAAACTTGAGCAAATTGTTCAATCACAAGTCAATCTCACTCAAGGCACAGATCCTAATTTTCAATCATCTCATGATCGTGGAGGAAGATTTGGTGGCCGGAGTGGCAATAGAGGTGGCCGTGGACGTGGCCGCGGCTCTTTACAGTGTCAGGTCTGTCACAAGTATGGGCATGATGCTCAGTTTGCTTCCATAGGTTCAAGAAAGATTTTGTGTCGTCCACTCCCTTGGCTACATTAGAACAGTGTCCTACATTCACTGCTCCATGGTCACAGCAATCAAATTCTTTTTCTCAGGGCTTGGCACAACCATCTCAACCTTATCGGCTATGTCCTGCCCAATGCCTTGGCCTTATTCAACATGGCAAATGTATGGTAATAGCAGACCTGCAGCTCCATATAATTACTCTCAGTGGTCACTCCCTCATATGTCTCAAGTTGATTCACAGTTTACTGCTCCACAGGCTATGCCAATGCCTGTGCCTAATCTTGGATTTGTGCAGCTCGACCTCAAGCCTTGATTGCCAACCTTGGTACTAATGCTCCTGCAATGGCAAACTGGTACCTGGATTCAGGTGCTTCCCACCATGTCACCCCTAGTTCTCAAAACATTCAACAAATCTCACCTTTTGAGGGCCCGGATCAGATTATCATTGGCAATGGCCAAGGTCTGTCTATCAATTCCATTGGCTCAACCAAATTTTATTCCTCTTTAAAACCAGAAACTACCTTAGTCCTTAATAAATTATTGCATGTCCCTACAATTTCCAAAAATCTCTTAAGTGTGAGTCAATTTGCTAAAGACAATTTAGTCTATTTTGAATTTCATCCTAATGAATGTTTTGTCAAATCCCAGGGCTCCAATGAGATACTTCTCAAAGGATTCCTTGGCAAGGATGGCCTTTACAAATTTCAAGGCTTGCTAAATCATATAGTTCCTGTTTCTGCTTCTGCACAATCGGTTTCTGCTTCTGCAAAATCAGATTTGTGTTCTTTCAATTCTACTGTTTTTCCTTCTGTTAATACTGCTTTTTCTGCTGTTTCTTACTCTTTTAGTCTTTGGCATTCTAGACTTTGTCATCCAAGTACTGAGGTGCAAAGACTTGTATTCAAATATTGTAATACTCCATGTGTTAATAAGAGTACAATTGATTTTTGTTCATCATGCTGTCTTGGTAAAAAAACACAGAGGGTGGGGATTTAATGAGAGAGGAAACACTGACGGGAGAGGGAGAAAAACGATGGAGAATCTTGAAAGAAACACACTAACCTATAATCATAATCATCCCTTTTACCACCTCAGTGATCCTTCATAATAGTTAAAATCCAACGGCCCACAACCTTGCATCCATTGTTGAAATTATTTATTACTCCCTCTGTTTCACAAAGACTGTCATTTAAGGTTTATTAACCAAGATTAAGAGCAACATTAGCGGTCGTTTCTTATTACTGTTGCAGCGTTTCTTAAAAACTTCCAACTGATGTGGCTGCCAAACTAAGTCAACCGTTGCTTGTAATTGAGTCAAAGCAACTATGTAGTTGACGACAACAAACTGACACATGAGGAGAAAGATACAGAGAGAAGGAAATTTTTACTGTGCGTGTGTCAGTCTGTTCACCCAAATTAGCATCTCCAACTGCTGATGCTCTAAGAAACGCAATAAATAAGGTAATGAGTAGAATAATTTTACCAAATTACCCTTGTTATTTATTCATTTTTTTGTTTTTGTAATTAAATTAATCAATGCAGCTGACGCACTATCAATGCACATCATGCACTCTCACAAATCACAATGCACATCCAACTACCAATATGTTCGATGTGCAGTTCTTTTCGGCTGAATTAATAATGGACATGGATAAATCAAAGTTTATACTCTTCGGCTGCCAGAAACTTTGCTAAACGGAAGGAGAAAAACGCTGGGAGTAAAAATTTTACTTGCGCCAAAATTTGTTTACCAAAATTTCAAAAATTAAATAAAGTTCCCACCAAATTTGTTCTATAAAAAACTGAGATGGGTCGTACACTGGTACTCCAATAGACACAGTAACTGTGCAAGGCAAAGTTGAAAATGCCTTTAACAGAAATAGATTTGAATAAAAATATTATCAACGACAGAGAGGGCAGCCAAGGTGGAAAATTTTATGCGCCAGATTTGAATGCTAATGTAGGAGAATTAGATTATGATTTCAATCAAAGTCAACAAGAAGGAGAACAAAAAAGTACAGGGTTAATGATCCTTACACTTAATGTTAGAGGGCTGAGAGATAAAGCAAAACAGAGAAGGATACGAGGCCTAGTAAGGTCAGGTAATTTTTCTTGTTGTCTTTTTCAAGAAACAAAAATGGAGTTGATTAATAACTTGTTGGTACATAATTTGTGGGGTGGGTCTGATGTCTTTTGGATAGCTAAACCATCTGCTGGATTATCAGGGGGTTTGCTCACCATTTGGAAAGAAGGGCTCTTTACTGTTAAATTTCATTTCTAGATCTGGTTTTATTGGGTGTGCATTGAACAAGAGGACAATTACATTGTGTATGTAGTCAATATATATGCTCCTTGTAATATGGAGGGAAGAGGCGGATGTGGAGTGAATTCTTTGATGTCTAAGTATGGTTTCACGGAAGGTAAATGGTGCCTTGCAGGTGACTTTAATGCAGTATTGTCAAGTAGCGAGAGGAGAGGGAAGAATGGGGTCACAGTGATTTCGAGGGAGATGGATGAATTTCGTGAGTTCATTGATAAAATGGAGGTGATAGACTGTCCACACTTGGGTAAGGAATTCACGTGGTTCAGCAGGGATGGGTGTTCTATGAGTAGAATTGATCGTTTTTTGATAAATGACGATTTAATTTCTGAATGGAAGATAGAGGCTCAGTGGATTGGCAAGAGAGACATTTCCGACCACTGTCCGGTATGGCTGAAGATCGCAAATAAAAATTGGGGACCAAAACCTTTCAAATTCAACAATTATTGGATTGAGCATAAGGAATTCCTGTCATTTATCAAGGAGAGCTGGCTGGAACATTTTATTGAGGGAAGGCATGGGTTTATCTTGAAAGAGAAAATGAAGTTCCTTAAGGAGAAATTAAAGAAGTGGAACAAAGAAGTGTTTGGTATCATGGAGTTATCAATTGATAGGGTGGTGGATGAGTTGAATCATCTAGATGAGGTGGTAGCGGGTGGGGGTGTGGCGGATGCAGAAAGAAGAAAGCTTGTCTCTACGGAGTTTTGGCAAAAGGTGCATATGAAGGAAAGTCTACTTGCTCAAAAATCAAGGGCAAAGTGGGTTCTTGAAGGTGATTGTAACTCAAAATACTTTCATAATTGTATCAAAACATGGAGAAGGAGAAAGCGGGATATCGACTTTGAATATTGGGGATGAATGGATTGAGGAGGTGGCGGAGGTAAACAGGAAGTGAAGCGACATTTTAAGGACAGACTTTTACGAGGTTTCGTGGAAGCGTCAGGTGTTGGATGGTATTAATTTCCCACAAATCTCTACTGAAGATAACGATTTTCTTTTGGCGCCATTCTCGGACTTAGAAATCAAAGAGGCGGTTTGGAGTTGTGATGGAAACAAGAGCCCAGGCCCGGATGGCTTCAACCTCAACTTCTTTAAAACTTGCTGGGAGACTATTAAATCTAATGTTTACTCTTTTATGCAGGAATTTTACAGTTCAACTCATCTACCCAAAGCTATGGTCGCTTCCTTCATAGCTTTAATCCCTAAGAAAGATATCCCGCATGGACTTAACGATTTTCGTCCAATTTCTCTTATAGGAAACATCTACAAGATTCTGTCTAAGCTGTTAGCTGCAAGATTGAAGAAGGTGCTGGACAAGGTTATCTCTAAGTGTCAAACGGCTTTCTTACCTGGTAGACAAATTCTGGACGGCGTGGTAACGATAAATGAAGTATTGGACTTGGTGAAGAGAAGAAAACAGAAGTGCTTGATGCTGAAGGTTGACTTTAGAAAAGCTTACGACTCGGTATCTTGGAGTTATCTGGACTACATGATGACAAGATTGGGATTTAGCCAACAATGGAGAAGGTGGATGATGTCATGCGTTTCATCGAACTCAGTCTCAGTTCTGGTGAACGGAAGCCCGACGGATGAATTTCTTATGTAAAAGGGTTTAAAACAAGGTGACCCTTTGGCACCGTTTCTTTTCCTCATAGCGGTGAGGGGTCAGCCGGGTCTTGTGAATCAAAGGTGGATATTGGGTGGTTCAAAAAGTATAAGGTGAGTGAGCAATTTTCATATCCGATTCTTCAATATGCAGATGATACAATTCTTGTTGGGGAGGATTCTTGGGACAATGTTTGGTGTATGAAGACTCTTTTGAGAGGATTTGAGCTGGTATCTGGTTTAAGTATAAACTTCTTCAAGAGTAACCTCATTGGTGTAAATGTCGAGGAGAGCTTCTTGTTAGCTGCTTCGACATTCTTAGGATGTGCAATAGGAAATAATTCGTTCAAGTTTCTGGGTATCCCAATTGGGGTGGATCCGAGGAAAGAAGCTACCTGGAGGCCAATGATTTCTTCCTTTAAGCGAAGACTACCTACTTGGAAGAGTTGACAATTATCTTATGGAGGTAGAGTTACTTTGATTAATTCAGTGTTATCTAGCTTACCGTTATACTTCTTTTCCTTCTACAAAGTGCCAAAGCAAGTACTCAAGGTTCTAGTTGCTTTGCAAAGGAAGTTTCTGTGGGGAGGTAGTGCAGAGTCTAAAAAGATTAGTTGGGTAAAGTGGGAGCAAATTTGTCTTCCGAAAGATCGAGGTGGTGCTGGGATTAAGAATTTGGAGTTATTCAATAAGTTTCTTTGGCTAAATGGAAGTGGAGGTTTTTAAATGATAAAGAGGCAATTTGGTATGAGTCGCTATCGCATAAATATGGTAACATCATGGTAATGGATTAGGCCTGTATACTCATGGCCCGACATCTTCGTTATGGTGGAGGGATCTCGTGACACAAGACTTCGCCTGGTTTCTTGACTTAGTGCAGAAACTTGGTAACGGCTCGAATTTTGTTTTTGGACCGTTGATTGGTCAAACGAAGGAAAGTTAATGGATCTATTTCAGCGTCTTTATTCTACCGCAGCAAATAAGGAGGCTTACATTTCGACTTGGGGGCTTGGGTTGATGATCGTTGGCGGTGGAGTGTCGCCACGCGGAGGATATTCGGTTGGGAAGAAGCTCAAGTTCAAGCATTAAACGATATCTGAGCAGGTATCTCCAAAGCAAGACACGGATGATGAATGGCTTTGGAAACTTGAGGAAGGTGGCGGTTCTGATCCAAGTCGCATACAACAATTTGCTCTGGTAGCTTTCATTGGAGAACGCAACTCTGAGTTGGAGAACATTCTAAAAAGGTATGGCATACTTCTGTGCCTTCTAAGATTTTGTTCATGGCTTGGAGGTTATTTCTCAATAGGTTACCCACTTGTGATCAATTACAACGGAGGGGCTATGATCTTGGTACTCAAGCTGGGATTTGCGTTTTGTGCTCTATGCATAATGAGGATAGAGATCACTTGTTCTTTTCTTGCACTTTTTCACTTGGTATTTGGAGTGCAGTCTTGAATTGGTTAGGGGTTGATGGAGCTTTGTCAGGTAATTGTATGGAGCATTTTATACAGTTTGGGAACTTTGTCCAGGGTAAGAAACTTGGCAAAGTGAGATATCTGATTTGGTTGGCTGTTGTTTGGAATATCTGGAACCTTCGCAATACGGTCATCTTTAGAGATGAGGGTAAGGATGCTAGCAAGTTACTGGCTCAAATCAAACATAGCTCATGGGGGTGGTTTATCTTTAGGGAAGGCCGTAAGAGGAGTTTTTATTTTTTCTAATTGGTGCATGAATCCTATTCAATGTCTTAAACTTTGATGATGCTACTGTTGTTTGGCCTTGCTAGGGTTGGTTGTCGTACTCTTTTTCTCCTTTCGGTCTTTTTCCCAATGGGTTTTGGCCGTCGGGGGTTTTAATGAGGCACTTCCTCCCTAGACCATTTGTAAATATGGGTTCGGAGTACCCCTTGTACTCCATTTTTTTATTAATACATCTTCTTTGCTTATCAAAAAAAAAAGTCCTTCTACTTCAGTACTTCAGATTTCTTCGTCAGATCCTTTTCCATTTGATTTAAATGATGAACTATTCATGGAAGATAATACACAAATAGGAGAAGTATTGCCTGAACCAAATTTAAATACTGGTATGTATAGATTACTTATTTGTAGCTTTATTTTTATTTTTTTTCTAAATTAATTTTTAGATATATATCTCACTTATCATTTATTTTATTTTATTTTTGAGTTAGATCCTTCGATGCCTCAAATTTCTTCATTAAACCCTTTTCGTTTTGGCTTAAATGGTGTGCTATCCATGGAAGAGGACACACAGATAGGAGACATATTGCATGAACCAAATTTAAATATTGGTATGTGTTCTGAACAGAACTTCAGAGGATGACTGGAGAGAAGCCACACGGCAGCGTCCACGACGGATGACGACGGCGTGTTGGGGTGGTGTACCTGCAAACACTCCGACGCTCAAGTCAGTGTGTGTAAGAGGTGAGTGAAGAGGTGGAATAATAATGATTACCTCGATCGTTTGACGTGGTCTCTTTTAATACGAGTTGAGGACGGTTACCTATGAGTAACCGTTCCGTGAAACCCGGGAGTCGGCAGTAAATTCTTTTAATGCTGAGAACCGTTGGGTCGGCCACGTCGATGTGGTCTCGAGGGAAGGCGGAGCGACCTGACGTGGACATGGGCCTGGAAGGTGGATCTTCGGATTGGGCCTCGGCCCAGTCCGGAACAGTTGCCCCCCAAGTCGCTAGCTCGAATGTCGAGGTGGTGACTTGTTGTCGAAGTTCGTTGATGTCGACGTTCGACGTCCTTGTTCGTAAGGAACTGCAAGCGTCGTCATGTCGTGCTTGTTCATTAGTTCGTTCGGGACCTTCGTGTTCCACGTCTGGCCGAGGCGCTTCGACACGAGGCTTGATGTGCTTGTGCAAGGCACAAGGCTTTGTCACGAGCTCGTGCACGCGGTCTCGGCACGAGGTCGATCACAGGTGCTTGTGCAAGGCACAAGGCTTTGTCACGAGCTCATGCACGCGGTCTCAGCACGAGGTCGATCTCCTCATCAGGTGCTTGTGCAAGGCACAAGGCTTTGTCACGGTCTCGGCACGAGGTTTTGTTCCTGTCAAAGTATAGACAATTTGCAACAACTTGATGTAATAAAGTTAGCATTAATTTTTATGCTGAGTAAAGTGCTCGTAGTCGAGTTTTATACTTCCCTGTGAGAGTAGTTGATCTGGCTATCCAAGCGACAAGGTTGAGGTCATCAAATAATCAAGGTCAACGACGTAGCCGAGTTTAAAGCCGTCTGAATTTTGAAATTGTAGAGGTGGGCCTGGTAGGTCGCTCGAGTACTGGACTGCGTATCCACCTGTTGTAGAGGTGCTTGTGCAAGCGCACAAGGCTTTATCACGAGCTCGTGCACGCGGTCTCGGCACGAGGTCGATCTCTTCATCAGGTGCTTGTGCCAACGCACAAGGCTTTATCACGAGCTCGTGCACGCGGTCCCTCGACGACAGGTGCTTGCGCTGCCAACGCAGGCTTTATCATGAGCTGTGCACACGGCCTGACGAGGTCGATCTCTTGTGCTTGTGCCAACGCACAAGGCTTTATCACGAGCCTGCACGCGGTCTCGGCACGAGGTCGATCTCTTCATCAGGTGCTTGTGCCAACGCACAAGGCTTTATCACGAGCTCGTGCACGCGGTCTCGGCACGAGGTCGATCACAGGTGCTTGTGCCAATGCACAAGGCTTTATCACGAGCTCGTGCACGCGGTCTCGGCACGAGGTTGATCTCATCACGAGCTCGTGCACGCGGTCTCGGCACGAGGCTCGATCTCAGGGCTTCATCTTTGCCACGTTCCAAGTTCTTGAAATTTGCAGTCCTTGTAGTGTCTCGAGGGTGTAGGCGCCGGTACCAGTCTTTACGACGATTCTGTACGGGCCTTCCCAGTTAGGCGCAAGTTTCCTTTGTGGGGCGTTCTTCAGGCCAACATCAGCTCGTCGAAGAACTAGATCCCCAGGCATGAACTCCCTGGGCACAACACTTCGGTTGTATCTTGCTGCGATTTTCTGTTTCACTGCGACCTCGCTAAGTGCTGCAAGCTCTCTGCATTCGTCAAGGAGGTCGAGTTCTTCTCGTAGGCTCTGACAGTTGTCAATGTTACTCTGGGGATTTGTCTTTGGCTTTTGATGCCATCAACTTCTCTTCGTAATTCATAGATTTCTGAGCTCGCTTCAGGAACTCGTGTCATTGTTCCGAGAAGGAGTTGATGAAACAGAATGAGCACGGCGGTGTGTTCTATGCACAGAGCGGTGTGGAGTCGTGCCACGGTGGTGGCGATGAACAGATCAGAGATTTTCAGACTCCTTCGATCTCTGAGGAGAACGAGAGACTCGATCTTTTCTGTTTTCGATCTGTGTGGCCACGCGAACGGAGATTTCTTTCTGTCGATTCTCCATTCGATCGATGCGTTGATTCTGATGCGGAGGGGGAAGGTTACGCCTCTGTCTCTCATGAGTGGAACTGCGGAGCTATCGGTGAAATTAACAGGTTCATGGTGAGGTGGTTCCGCCAGAGCTATCGGCGGATTCGGTGGTTCAAGATCTGCGTTCGCATGAGTGGAACTGCGGGTCGCGATCTGACGCTTCGATCCAGTCATCGTCAAGCGAAGAAGGAAAACTTCGGCAAGGAAAAATGAAATCAGAGACGATTCCCACAGACGGCGTCAATGTTCTGAAACGTAACTTGAGAGGATGATCGGAGAGAAGCCACACGGCGGCGTCCACGACGGATGACGGCGGCGTGTTGGGGTGGTGTACTGCAAACACCCGACGCTCAAGTCGGTGTGTAAGAGGTGAGTGAAGAGGTGGAATAATAATGATTACCTCGATCGTTTGACGTGGTCTCTTTTAATACGAGTTGAGGACGGTTACCGATGAGTAACCGTTCCGTGAAACCCGGGAGTCGGCAGTAAATTCTTTTAATGCTGAGAACCGTTGGGTCGGCCGCGTCGATGTGGTCTCGAGGGAAGGCGGAGCGACCTGACGTGGACAAGGGCCTGGAAGGTGGATCTTCGGATTGGGCCTCGGCCCAGTCCGGAACAGTATGTATGAATTGTTTTATTTGTAATTACTTTATGTAGTTCTTTTATTTTCTAAGTTAACTCCTTATACGTGTTTATTTATGTACATATATTTTTTATCTTATTATTGTTGATATTTTAGAGTTAGACGCTGACATCGTTCAAAGTACAGCTCCTTCAATACCCCATATTTCTTCATCAAGTCATTTAACATATGACATAGGTATAAAATAAAGGTTCTTTTTGTTCTTTTTATTGCCGAAGAATAATTTTTTTATTAGAAATACTTTTAAATTTAATTTTTTTTATTGTTCCAGATTTATTTCAGATTCAATGAAAACTCAGATTTAATTTTTCACTCAAGATTTAATTTTTCCTCCTATGTACCGATGAAAATATTACCGATGACATGGCGAATTTGGAATCGCTGCAGGCACCAACAAGTTGTACAAGAAATGACAAAAAATTAAGTAATGATGAAAGAAGGGCTATATATATATGAGGCTTTGTTAACCTTGAGTGTTGAAGGAAAACTAAAAAAAGGGGTGTAACTGCGGAAAATCGTGGTCGTCCGTTTTCAGCTCGACTGTCGAGATCGTTTTCGACCGATTTAGTGCAATTTTAGTTTCGACCGTCCGATCTGATTTCGACGACCGAGATTCGCTACAGCGTGAAACTGCGCCGAGTTCTTACTGCAACAAATCCAGGTCCGTGTATATGCTGATGTGTCTCATAAAATGATAAAAAAATTGTGGCAGGAAGATAATTCAACTGGATTTTGATCGAGTTCGTGAGATTCCTTTGAAACAAAGTACAACTCTTTCCTCTCTTGCTTGTGCATTGAACACTAGTAAAAGCACATTACATAGGCGTGTAAAGTTGGGTGACATACGAAGACATTCAAATTCTATAAAGCCTCATCTAAAGGAAGAGAACAAAAGAGCTAGATTGTAATTTTGTATATCAATGCTCGATAGTGCTAGCTTACCACATGATTCAACTTTTTTGGGGATGTATAACATCGTACATATTGATGAGAAGCGGTTCTACATGACAAAGAAGTCTGAGAAGTACTACTTCCTACAAGATGAAGAAGATCCAATGCATACTTGTAGAAGTAAAAATTTCATCGCAAAAGTCATATTCTTAATTGCTATAGCTTGTCCAAGGTTTGATGCACAAGAAAATGAACTCTTTTCTGGAAAAATTGGGGTATTTCCTTTTGTCACAAAAGAGCCAAATCAGCTGATAGTATACTTTGGTTGCAGCATTACACTCATAGAACGGCAAGCATTTAAAGAGTAATGAGATAAATTAATTATGACACAAGTAAATTAATTATGGCACAAGTATTCCAGCGCTACTTCATAACCAATCGTCATTTCCCAAAAAAGTTGACGCAGCCGTCAGCCTAGGAGAGCTTAAGAGACAATTGAGGGTATTTTTGGAAAAAAAAAAAAACTCTAAAGTGAGTACTATTATATTATGGATTTTTCTATTATGCAAATGTTAAAAAAAAATCTAAAAATAGTAACTATTTATTGAAAATAACATCTATTTATTAAAAAGTTTAGTATTTAATATAAAATATACAAGTTTCAATATAAATTTACTATTTTGAATTTCTTAACATGTGTAACTTTGTACATGATAGAAAAATCCTTACATTATTTTTATGTTGTGATTGTGACACAAACCACTTTTCACGTGAGTCACTTTTCCATTATGCTAATTACTTCTATGTCACCAAATGAGTGTGGCTCAATTGGTTAAGCAGCGCTGAGTTGGTGGGGAGAGAACCATGGTTCGATTCCCAACTAATGCATTCTTTAGGAGGGGAGATAAGCCTTCACCTGTGACCTGACCTTCAATCGGAGATTAGTTTCATAGTCGGTTCAAAGGACCAAAATCGTGGGGATACTCCAGTCGACCCACTCGGCTACAAAGTGGCTAATTAGGGTGGGTCCCAACCAAAAAAATTACTCTCTCCGTCCCATTTTGTATGCTACATTAGAAGATTTCACACAGATGAAGGAGAAACAATATGGTCTTTTTGATTGGGGGGTTTGAGAGGGGAGGAAATGGGTTATTTTAAATTATATTTGTTTGGTTCAATTTTTTTGAGTGGAGGGGAGGAGAGGGGAGTAAAATCCCTCCTAAGCCAATTTTGGGCCTCCAAAAGTGGGGTTTATGGAGGGGAGGGGAGTTTAAATAATTTAAAATAAAATTATACTTAAATATTCTTATATATAATATATAATATAATATAATATAATATAAAATACCATAAGGATATACAAGTAAATTAATCCCTCTTTTTTCCTCCTGAACTAAACATACAAAGGCTTCCCTCCCCTTCTCTCTCCTCCTCTCAACCAAACATAAAATCATATTAAATCTCTCCCCTCCATTCCCCTTCCCTCCCTTCCCCTCGTTTGAATCAAACAGGCCTTAAATGAAAGAGAGAGAGAAAGAACGACTATTTTATCAACTTAGCCTTGTGATTTATATTTTCTAGAAAATTGTGCAGTTTAACAGCATAACTTTAAAAAAAATATCAGGAGCAAAACTGGAAAAAAATAATTAATGAAACTGATATGACATTCATTTTGGGACTAAATTATTTTATAAATATGACACTTATAATGGGAGGGGAGTACTACATATCAATTTGTAACACATGGTTCAACTTTCACACTTAGTTAGCCTAAATAACATAGAATATTTATTACGTTGGTACTAGCGCATTCTCTGTGGTTCCGACATTCGGAATCTTAAATATACTCCACTATTATTACGAATTACGATAAGGTGCATTTGTCTGAGCTGCAACACTATATTCTATTACTTCTCTTTTTTTTTTTTTGGCACAGGCCGGGAAAGGAGTATCATTTGGCGACTCATATTAAAAGGAAGATATACTGAATAGAGACATAGGAAGAGATTTAGCAACCCTAAAAAGGTCTTTGTGCTTGAGTGTAAGAATACCCAAGATACTTTATTACTATCATCATTTTACCAAAGATCATTGGTTTTGATACATGTATATAAAACCAAAATTTAAGTTTTGATACCCATTTGTCATGATCTGATTTCAGATTGTGACCAGCACATAAACTATCACTCTAGATTGATTAACTGAGTCCAAATGTATACGCACATGTTAGTAAATTTTTTGGACGATTCCCATGAAATTCGATATCGTAAACAAACATGTATAGTCACAAAATGTCAATCAAGACAATGAAGAGCTTCATAAAGACCAAATAGATTCTAACTTGGCTACCAAACCAAAGTATATTACACAAATTAGCTACCAAAGTCTATCACAAAATGTCTACGTACTTATGCTATTAGGGGCCGTTTGGATAAACACCTTATTTAAGTGTTTAATTATACCATAAGCTCTTATCGTATGAGAGTTTATGCTATAAACATTTATATTCAATAAGTTATTCGAGTTTAAATATTTATATTGAAAAGTGTGTATACAAAACTAAAGTGTTTGGATACATCATTATATAAGTACTTATTAGATATTATAATTTTTAACTCAAGAATATAATCATAAATAAAAATAAACTAAAAATTTATAGAAGTAACATTTCTTTAATTTGATCAAAGTTTTTGTTTTGTATTGTGTAAAACTACTGTAACAGACTAGCCACCTTATCGTGCTACAAATCTGTCACTCATAAGAATATCTATCACCCCCATGGGTGTTTTTAGTGTATTCTAGATTGAATGAATTCATCTCTTAACCATTTACAGAAGGAACAATTGTTTATATACAAAGCCAATCTAGCAAGAAGTTGCCAAACGGAACAAAATGAAAACAGCCTAACAGTCTAACAGACTGTAACTAACAGAACTAACTAAAAACTGAACTAACAGTATTTTACTCCTAACACCCCCCTCAAGCTGGAGAGTGTATGTTCATCACTCCCAGCTTGGAATGGAGTCTACTGAAAGGAGCTGGTTCAAGAGCCTTAGTAAAGAAGTCTGCCAACTGGTTCGAAGAAGCAATTGGAAGAAGGTGAAACAGGCCAGCTTGAAGTTGTTGTCTGACAATGTGACAGTCAATATCTATATGTTTAGTGCGTTCATGGAAGCTTGGATTTGAGGCAATGTGTCGTGCGGATTGACTATCACAATAAAGCAAAGCCGGTTTTATGAAAGCAATCTTGAGATCATGCAGCAAATAGGAAATCCATTGAAGTTCACAAGTAGTTGATGCAAGGGCACGGTACTCAGCTTCGGAGGAAGACCTTGAGACTGTTGTTTGCTTTTTCGATCGCCAAGAAATTAAAGAAGAGCCAAGAAATACACAAAATCCAGTTATGGAGCGACGAGTTGTCAAGCAAGATGCCCAATCAGAGTCACTAAAAGCTTTGAGTTGAAGAGATGAATCTGAGGAAAAGAACAATCCCTGCGCAGGAGCACCTTTGATATATTTCAAAATTCTGATTGCTGCATCATGATGATGAATAGTTGGATGTTGCATAAACTGACTTAACTGCTGAACGGCAAAGCTAATGTCAGGACGAGTGTTTGTGAGGTACAATAGACGACCAATAAGTCTTCTATATGCAGTAGCATCATGAGGCTGTGCAGTAGCATCATATAACAGTTTTGAATCTCGAATCATGGGTGTAGAGCAAGGCTTGGCTGCAAGTAAACCAGTATCAGCGAGAATATCTAACGCATACTTGCATTGGCAAAGATGAATTCCCTTTTTAGAACGAGAAACTTCGAGTCCTAGAAAGTATTTAAGATCACCAAGGTCTTTAATTCGAAACTGCTCATGCAGAAACTGTTTAACCGATTCAATGCAGCTGAGAGAATTACCAGTGAGTATTACATCATCAACATAAATCAGTAAGGCAGTGAATGTGTTGTTCTGAGACTTGATAAACAGAGAGTGATCATATTCAGAGTAGTGAAAACTAATTGAAAGAAGAGCAGAAGACAGTTTGGAGAACCACTGTCTACTTGCTTGACGTAGGCCACATAAAGACTTGGTCAAGTGATAAACTTTATTTGGGAATTCAGGTTTAAGACCCGGTGGAAGTTGCATATAGACCTCTTCATTCAAATCACCATGTAGAAAAGCATTGTCTACATCTAGTTGTTTGAGATACCATCCTTGAGCAGCTGCAATGGCAAGTAATAATCGAAGAGTAGTAAGCTTAGCAACAGGAGAAAAGGTGTCTAAGAAGTCCACCCCTTCTTGTTGAGTGTACCCCTCAGCCACGAGCCTTGCTTTGTACCTTTCTACAGAACCATTCGCTTTGCGCTTGATCCGGTATACCCACCTGCAACCAATAGCAACTTTGCCTTGAGGCAATTCAGTTAGAGACCAAGTATTATTCAAAGCTAGAGCTTGGAGTTCAACATTCATGGCATTGATCCAATCTTGAGACAAAACGGCTTGTTTATAGGAGGTTGGTTCAACAGAAGTAGAAACAACAAGGGTATATTTAAGATGTGAGGAAGAAAGAGAATGGTAAGATAAAACAGATGATAAAGGATAAAGAGGATTACCTTCATTTGAAGATGAATTTGAGCTTGCTGAGCAAGAGTATTGACAATGAAAATCTTTCAAGTAGCCAGGTGCCTGTCAAATTCTGGTGGACTTTCTGATTTGAGGAGATGCTGAATGTGGTGGAGAAACAGAATCATCACTGGAAGTATGATGAGGAGACAAACTTGAAGGCAGTGAAGAAGTAACAGAAGGTGAAGGTAATAATGTACTGGAAGGTATGTATGCTGATGCTGGTGTAAATGCTGATGTTGGATTGTGATCAGGCTCAAATAAGAAATTAAATGAATCATGATCAGGTGCAAAAAAAGTAGCAGAATCTGATACAGAATGTGCAGCAGAAGGAGTGGAATTGGAAATGAAAGGAAAAATGGACTCATGAAAGACAACATTTCTAGATAGAAGAATTTCTCTAGTGTTGAGATCAAAAGTGATGTATCCTTTAGTTCCATGTTTATATCCTAAGAATATGCATTTTCTTGATCTAGGATCAAGTTTTGTGCGGTTTTGTTCCAAAGTGGACACAAAACACAGTGAACCAAAGACTTTTAAATCTAAAAAGGCAGGTGGAGCATGATAAAGCATTTCAAAAGGAGACTTGTTTTGCAAAACTGGTGTAGGCATTCTGTTAATTAGATAAATGGCATGCAAGACAGCATAAGACCAAAAACATTTAAGCAAATGAGCATGAAAAAGTAGGCTTCTTGCTACATTAAGAATATGACCATGTTTTCTCTCAACTATGGCATTTTTTTGAGGAGTAGCCACACATGATGTTTGATGGAGAATGCCAAAAGAATGATAAAGATCTGGATAATTGAATTCAGAACCATTATCCGATCTTATGGATTTTATTGAATAGTTGAATTGAGTTTTGATCAACAAAATGAAATTATGCATTAATTTTCTTGCCTCAGATTTTGCTTTCATTAAAAAAAGCCAAGTGTGTCTAGTATGATCATCAACAATGATTAAAAAATATCGATGACCATGTATGGAAGGAACTGAGAGAGGACCCCATATGTCAATGTGCACCAAATCAAATGCATGTGAAGCAGTAAAGGAACTAGGAGAAAAAGGTAACTTGCATTGTTTGGCTAAGTGACAAATATCACAAACTCTTTTATTATTGAAAGCAACGTATGGAAACATATTACAAATGTGAGTGAGGACTTTATTGGATGGATGGCCTAACCTAAAGTGCCAAACATCAAAATGAGAATTATCAAACTGTGAAGCATTAACAGAAACCGAATTGATAGCAGAAAGTGCAGAAATTACAGGACACTGTGGTACTTGAAGTTGATACAATCCATTGTGAATCTTAGCAAACCCAATCATCTTCAAATTGGTAACATCCTGAATATGACAAACAGTATCCAAAAAGATCAGTTTGCAATTCAAGGTAGCACTAAGATGTCGAACTGATATGATATTTAAAGTGAAGTTAGGAATATAAAGAACATTAAACAAGTAGAAAGTATCAGAAAAATGAATGGTTCCTCAATGTGTTGCCATTACTTTGGAACCATCAGGAAGGGAAACAGGTATGGGAGTGATGCACCTAAAAGTAGTGTAATGATCCTTGGAACAAGTAACATGATCAGTAGCACCTGTGTCAAGGATCCAAGGGATACTGTTACCTGAAGAGGGAGCTGTGTACTGAAGAGTAGATGACTCAGCAGCAGTGGCAGCAACAGCCGTGTTGATTTTAGGTGCAGAGGATTGTCCAGATTGGCCAATGTTAGAATGTTGCAACAAGCTCAAAAGCTGTTGAATTTGCTCAGTAGTGAGGCGAGCATTTGAGGTATCTGCAGGAATTGCCTTAGGTAAAGCTATTTCAGTTGTAGGTTGAGTGACACCTTCACTTGCATTAAAGCTGTTGGTGCTTGATTGATACTTTGGTTTATAACCTGGAGGGAAACCATGCTTAAAATAACATTGCTCAATTGTGTGCCCAAACCTAGAGCAAAATGTGCACTGCTTGGGACCACCAGAATAAAAACCACGACCTCCTTGATAGGATCGTCCTCTGCCTCTTCCTCCAGAATTAAAACCAGTGCCTCTACCTTGACCAGATTTATCAGTAGAGTTATACAAAACCTTAGCATCAGAAGTATTGACCAATGCTTTGGAGTCAGAATTAGAGGATATAGCACCTGCGAGATGATCTTCTTGTTGAATAACAAGAGAGAAAACCTCACTAACTGATGGCATAGGTTTCATTAACAGAATTTGAGATCGAATAGTGTTGTAGGTATCACTTAATCCTTTTAGGAAACAAATAGCATATTCAATTTCCCTCTGATTTCGCATGATTTTGAAAGCATCACAGTGACAGGGAATGGAACAGGAACAAGTAGGAATAGGACGAAGAGCTTCCAATTCTTCCCAAACAATTTTCAGATCTGTGAAAAATTGATTCACCGAACGTTCTCTTTGTTTCATGGAATGAATTTCTTGTAGAAGATCAGAAAGTTTGAAATGAGTACCTTTGGTGAATCGTTCACGCAATTCATCCCAAAGAAACCTAGCATTGTCGATATAAACAACGCTTTGAGCGATCTGTGCCGAAAGACTACGATTGATCCAGGAAACTACCATGCTATTGCAACGTTCCCATGCATCGAACATCGGATTGTCTTCAGATAGAGAAGGTAGCTTTCCGTTGATGAATTTGACTTTGTTCTTGGAAAGAAGTGCACGTTTCATGCTTCGGCTCCATGAATGATAATTGTTGTTGTTCAGCGAAGGAG
Source organism: Calophaca sinica (assembly GCA_037113605.1). Taxonomy (NCBI): domain Eukaryota; kingdom Viridiplantae; phylum Streptophyta; class Magnoliopsida; order Fabales; family Fabaceae; genus Calophaca; species Calophaca sinica. The sequence goes on from CM073735.1 coordinate 120,446,359, forward strand.
AAACCAGGACAGCACCTGGATTTTCTCCAGGATGCAGATAATAAGGAGAAAGATTAGGATCGATAGGCGAGTGTGAATGTTGATCGATAGTCGAGTGCGAATGTTGATGCGGAATAGTGTGAACCTGTTGTTGTTGAACGGGAATCGGAATCGGAATTCCCTCGGGAATTCCTTCAGATGCAGAATCGTCATCAGTCATGGCGTCATAGTGTTTACAGGAAAATAACCACTGATACCATGTTAAAGTATTCTAGATTGAATGAATTCATCTCTTAACCATTTACAGAAGGAACAATTGTTTATATACAAAGTCAATCTAGCAAGAAGTTGCCAAACGGAACAAAATGTAACTAAATCAGAATTCAATCAACTAACTAAAAACTGAACTAACAGTATTTTACTCCTAACAGGTGTGGTCTTTTTCCTCCCTTGTTGTTTCCTTCTTTTTGATTTTGGTGTGCTGCAAATGATTGTTAATGTCTTTGTTACCAACTTAGTTAGGATGAAAGTCATTATAGTGATGCTCTTGCATGTCATTATTACTTTTCTTAGAACTAGTTGTTGTATTATAGGCTGAGTTTTCCTTCCTATTGGTTTTAGCATTGTTTTTGCTCATGGTTTTTGGTCTAGTATCCCCATGTTTACTTGTTTTTCTTTTTCTTTTTCTTTTTTCAATAAAATTTAAGGGAGGGTATTCTTTTTCCTTCTAGATTTTTTTTCAAGAAAGGTTTTACATCAGAATGTTTCAACGAAGCTCTTTTCCTTTCTTTTGCTTTTTTTAAAAAAAAAAATTCACCCCCATGGGGTATTTTTTTTTCGCTTTCCACAAAGATTTAAACCCATGACATGGAGCTTAAATACATGAAAGTATCCTTTTATCTCACCACTTATGACTACTTTCCTTTTGCTTCTCTGATACTTTTTGTTGTACGACTTATTTTTCTTGTTTCCGGTAGTTCATTATTGTCAACTCTGTGTATCGTAAACAATTCTCAGGTTTGAAATATTGTGTGTTCCATAAACAACTTGTTTGCCTTATATGTTTTTTGTTTTTACCGTAAACAGGTTGTTTATCATATGTACCGTAAATAAGTTGTTTATGGTATATATATTATTTTAAAAAATTATGTACCTTAAACAACTCGTTTACTGTATATGTTTTTATCATAAAAATATACCATAAAAAGTTGTTTATGACATATAAAGAAGAGGTATTTTAGTCCCAACAAAATAAATGTGGGGGTGTCACTCAAAATTGGAAGGTGCCTTTTACAGCGCCCTTTTTATTGTGCTGTTCGGCCCATAGTTTGTACCATCTTCGGTGAGGACTAGCCTTTTGGATCAGTTATGAAATATTATTTCCACGGAGATAAACCCTATAAAAATGTAAGGACAAACTTGTAAATTTTTTACATGATGTGTGCCATGCACCACCTATTGTGGTTGTGCATCATAGACATCATCCAAAATTTATATCTAAAGGCATGTAACTTTCAATAAACAAAGGAAACAAAAATCACCTAACTTACAATAAAAGTATCTTTGAATAAACTTACAAAAAAACCATGCTTACTTTTTTTCTGTAACTTGCTTTTTCTAACTTCTACGAAAAGCATTAAAACTTTTTCATGTTTACTTAAAAATCATATTTAACTATCATAAATTTTTTTTAAAAAAAAAAATTTTCAATTAAAAAGAACTAAATAAACAAACCTTTAGTTCAATTTCCTGAAGCAAAATAGACAAAATTACTACTGATAAAATGTCGTAAAAAACAATCTAACATATCAAGCATAAAATCAGTTCGCATCTACATTTCTTTCAGAAAAGGCCTAGAAGGTCAACCGGTGAGCTCCTCCATTAATCCCTGTTGAGAAAAAAATAAAATAATTAGGTGGGATTTTAGACAATTTTGAAAAATTAATTAATTATAAGCTACTCCCTCCGGTTCTCAATATAAGAGAAAAAAATGTGTTTTTTAGGGTTTCAAAATATAAGAGATATGTGAGATAAAAAGGTGTTTTTCATTGGAAAAAAGAGTGTTTTTCTTGGTTTTGATGAATTAGGGTTTTGTCTCTTATATTTAGGATCGGAGGGAGTACAAGATAATAACCCGTGAGATGAATTGCTCCGCATCAGTTCGCTTCAGAAAGTGCATGGAATGGCGGGCAAAATTGGCAGCCTTATCATCACTAAGTACAATGCCTTCTCCTATGTCTTCAAGGACCCTTACTTGAATGTATGGATCTTTTGGTGGTACCATATCCTATCAAATGCAGATTTTGTGAACGACAATGTCTAGTAATTTTATTCTAAAATGAAAAACATGTTTCTTAGAGCATGATTGGTTACTCTTTTTAAAACAATTTTCTGTTTTTAAAAACTTTAATAAGAACAAATTTTGTTCGTTTCTTTTTGAAAACAGAAAAACTATTTTTAAAAAGTGTATCAAACAGGTCCTTAGTCCCCAAATTGCTGTCGATGGATTTCCCCTCTTAATTGATGTGAATTCAATCTGTCTAGCAAACAGAATTTAAGGTGCATTAACACAAATATGCTTGATAGTCCCTTCTTATAAAAGAATAATATAGTAGATTCCTAAAAAGTTTCTGACACAGATGCTTAACATTCCTTAGCTGCATCAATATCACTTGAATTATTCAACTATCTAGAATATAAAGACAAGATGCATCCATGTGATTACTTTTATTTAAAAAAAAAAAAAAAAAAAAAAAAAAAAAAGCAGCCCAGGCTAAAGTTCCTGAGCAAGGAGTTGATTTCGGATAGAACATTTTGAAAACATAATCGATACACGTATGTGCAACTTGAGTATGAGCATGTGCATGTGTGTGAGAGAAGGAAACGAGATGGGAGAGGGAGAGGAGAGGTTACCACTGTCAGATCAACCAGCAGTTTTGACATGTAAAATTTCAATGCATCAGAATGCTTCTTGAAATACACTTTCTCCAAATGACATAGCTTCTCGTCAATTTCTTTAGGAAGCACATGCCCTATCTTCCATGACAAGCTCCGTATAGTTTCTGCTCGATTATACCTGTACGAAGATACGTTCATACGTTCAAGACCGAAGAACAAAACACGAGAACTACGCTTGATGGTAAATAGCAATTGAAAGACATACTTACACATAGGCCATCAGGCAACGTTTATTTCGGATTAAAGAAAGATGGTGGATGAGGGCTCCGTAGTGGTCAGCGCTTTTATCCGTTTGGAAATCCAAACCTTCTTCCTGTATCTTCCTGTTTAGACAACACCAAACTCATGCCCATACGGTAACACACTATGAAAAAAAGAATCAGGACACCATATTAACCATTACCTTATCAATAACTGAAGCTCAAGGTGATGTTCACTGCATTCTTTAACTACTTGTTCAAACAATTCACTCTACAATATTATTGGGAAAACTATCAAGCCAAAGCAAGCACATATTCCCAAAAATATAAAGACTCGTTAATGAGTTTCTATTAGGCTTCAGAGCACGGGAAAAAGGTATATGGAAAAAGCCACTATCATAGAAATATCATAAATAATTAACAATCCCAAGACAATAATGTTATAAACTGGAACATCATGAATCATGATGGACAAAACAAGCTTCACTATTACCAACTTACCATGGACAAAACTTTTTCCCTTTTTTTTACTTCGAAGTGAAAAGATGTATAAAAAACTGAAGACCTGGGCTTACATTAAATGGCGTTAGCTGGTCCTTTTCTCCGCTTGCAAATTCTTTCACAAGCTGGCAAGCTTTTCTCCCATACATGTTTCTTATCTTCACTGGATGAGAAATTTTCCAAAGAGATTACGATGATGACAAGTTAAGTTGAAGAAGAGTTGTCCAGTAAAGACTACATGACTTTTTAATTGGATCAAGCCATCCACAAAATAGTGTCGAGTGATCCACTGTTGTTAATAGAGTAATTTGCCTCGGCCATGTACAATTAGTCATCAAGCTAAGTTGAAGGAGAGTTGTCCAGCAAAGACTACAGGACTTTTTAATTGGATCAAGCCATCCACAAAATAGTGGCGAGTGATCCACTGTTGTTAACTGAGTAATTAGCTTCGGTCATGTACAATTAGTCATCAAGGGAAGTTTAAAGACATGGCAAGGGGACTTTTGAAGTAAATGCAGAATCGTTGACAAAACAGCTCATCTAAACAATAAGGAAGAAAACACAAAATATCTTGGTAGAAGCACTGATCTTAAAATGCAACAAACTTATCCTCACAAATTTGGTTGCGTCCTTCATATGATAAATTAAGAAGTTTATATATGTTTAGAAAAATTACAAGCGTACATGCTAGGAGGAGACCACTATGCATCTCGAGAAAAATTAAATAACAAAGTTGCCGACTTTCTCTCTTGCAGATTCTTTTTGAATATGAATTTATATGTGTGAAAACTGAATAATAGAAAAGAAGCATATTTTAATAAACAGAAAAATAAAGAGAAGAAATCATAAAACACTAGCAGAAAAAATATAGAAGGCGGAACAACTAGGAGCACCAAATCACCTCAACAATGTTGCCAACGAAAGTTGAGTATAATCTTCCGCGTAATTTTTATCTTCTCCTTGTATGATTCTTTTATATTTTACCTTCAAACACACAAAAAAATAAACAAAATAAAATTGTGTCATGTATTCAAATGCATAACAGCACATCAAAAGACATTTCATATGGCCACCAAAAAATTAGATTCTGAAAGTTGTTGTATTATTATTATTAAGTGAAGCTTACAGAGCTCACACATGCATGTGATCCTAAATCCATATTTCAGAAAAGATAACCAAAACATCTTACGTCACACAAACAATACCAGATGCACTCCTTTACTGAAGAACAAAGTCATCTCATATCTCATATCAAGGAAGTATCTCATAATCACTTTATTCGTGCAAGGATCACAAAAAAAGAGGGTGAATATGAACAGTTTTTCAATACTAGAATACTAGTACCAGTATCTCATCAACAAACCTTCATAATAGAATTCACAATAAATCCAAATTAAAACACAAAGTGAACATAAATTTGGGCTTGCTGGTTAAACTACTCTAGTGAAAGGGAGATATAGACCAAAAGGGTATCCATACTGAAAAATAGAAGATCTGTATGAATAATCAGTAAACTAGGCAAATTACATTACATTTTTTATAATACTTTGCTAACACTACATGCAAAACAAATTAATTTTGCTGAGATTGACTATTATCATTGCCATTGGCAAACTTAAAGCTCCCAGTTGCAGCTTTCAACCGCAGAAATGATACTGTCATAGATAAAAATGGTTGCTAATAAATTTTCCTTCCTCATTATTACCCAATGTTTTATGTTCCATACATTTTCTCCTCAAGAAAACAAGGGAAGCTAAAGATAATATAGACAAGAATGAGTATAGTGAGAAAATAGTAAGGACAAAACAGGATATGGAAAACTAGAAAGATGAAAAGAAAGTGAGGAGAAAATAAGCATGTGATGGAGAAAGATCTGGATTTTAAGGAGCTTAAAGTTTTCTTCTTTAGTCATTTATCTGGTAAAAGGGGTTGTAAGTCATTTCTTTAGTCATCCCATAACTACTATCGAGGGTGCCAACAAAGCATAGTAATGTAAAAGGACACTTCCTCTCCAGTTTGTACATTAACACCTGATGTCCAAATTATTCAAAGAATACTTCATCAAATGAGGTGTGATGTCCAAATTATTTGAAGTAAACAATGCTGCTAAATCGCATGAACAAACTCAAAACAAGTCACACGTCTACCTTTTTGCAACAGCCAACTTAAAATTATCATTTTGTAATCTCATTTCAAGCATTACAAACCTGTTCAACTATTACACACGACATATCCTCATCAAAGGTAACACTCAATAATCAGGTTAAACCAGATAGAATATATCACATGAATTTTGATATATGTTAATGCAGATTAAAACTAGAACAAAACAGGACATAATAAACCTGAAATGCACCACAACCACTACATTTTACAGACACACATAATACACACACAGAGTCTATACTAAAAGGAAAAATTAATACATACAGGTAAACATAGATACTGGAAAATTACAACAAAACCAAATATGAGCCACCCCGTATCACAAACCCAACCAATCACACCACGCATGCTTTTGAGTCAATCCAAACCACCATAAACCAATCAGTCACTATCCACCCAACATTCAGCCAACATCCTTATTTCCCCCTTTCATGCCCAACCCGCAATATTCTCAATCCAAACCAAAAGAAATGTGAACAAACAAAAACAGTAGTAATAGAAAGAAGAAGGAAGAGCAGAAGAGACGGATGGGAGTGAGAGAAAGAAATACGAAATCCCCACCCTAGTATTGCCTATGCATAACTGCAAGCACCACCTTTGCGTTGCAGCACCGAGTCTCCTCCCAACAAATGAGGGATAAAGATAAGAAGAATCGTGATTCGTAAGTTTGAGTAGAAGAAATAAGAACCACAATCGATTTGGTGAACTCCCGCGATTTGATTTGGGTTTAATTTGGGGATTTAGGGTTAGGGTTCTACAAGTTTTCTGAGAAAGGCTAGAAATTAAAATGGGTTTGGGCTTAAAATCCGGGTTTAAAGGGCTTTTATTTTACCACCTCCCCCACTCAATTTTAACACCTCCCCATTTTATTAAAAAGTTAATAATACCCCTCTAAAATACAAAAATACACATCCTTTTTCCCCCCACTCCCTCTTTTTCTTCTCTCTTCCTCACCTCCCCTCCCCTCCCCCACTTATTCTTCAGCAAACACCCTCCCACTCTCTCTCACGGTCCTTCTCTCAATCAGTCTCTCTCCCACTGCATCTCTCTCAACCTCAACCTGACCCTTGCATTGTCCCCCGTCGCAGCCGCCGCGGATATCACAGCCATCATCCGCTGTCATCTGAGGTGTGTTACTCCTCTTTTTTTTTTTCTGCAATTTCAAAACTTCCGGAATCTTGTTGCCGGATACGTCCGTCAACAAGAATCCAGTAGTTAAAAAATAATGTATTCTTGTTGATGGAAGTACCTGGTAACAAAGTTACGAAAGTTATTTTATTTTCGCCGTTTTCAAAACTTCCGGATTCATATTTCCAGTGAGTTCCGGAATTTAGTTTCCGGAATTAGCTCAGTTTTGAATTTGACAAATTTTTTTGTGTGGTGCAGATAGATTTCCATGGAAGGCAATTTTCCCGACCCCACAATGCCTAGTGCAATGGATATTATAGAGGCTGTTAGAAGACGTGAATTGTACTGCAATGGATGATGTTATGCAGGACGCGGATTGTATTGCAATGGATCTTACACAGGATATGGATTGTACTAGTGCATTTACTACTACGACGGTACTTACTATTTTGTTGATTAGTTTTGTAAGTTGTTACTGTTGGATGAGTTGTTAAAGCATTATTTTGTGCGTTTTTAGGTCTTTTCTACCCGAGATGACCTATTGGCGTGAGCACGAAATGTTAGTAAATCTATTGGATACGTAATTGTTATTTCAACAACGGGCGATCAAGCAAGAAGACATTTGTGATGTTGAGTTGTGAGAAAAGTGGCAAGTATTAAACCTTACAAGACGGGATTGAAGGCTACTAGTACTAGAAAAAGGCTACTGGATTATTGTTGACGGGGTATTCCGTCAACATGTTTCCGGATTTTACATTGTTTAAAAACCAATATTATGATTCTAGAAACTAATTGACGAAAGATACCGTCAACAAGAATCCGGTGATTCTCAATTCATATTCAGGATTTTGAACTACTGGATTCTTGTTGACGGAGGATTCCGTCAATAAGTTTTTGGAATCGTTAAATTCGCAGAAAAAAATAACGCAGACTAGCAGTGAGATGGGGACGAAGGAAGAGGGAGTAGCAGGGAAGATGGACGGAGGGAGGTGGCAGAGGGGATGAGGGAAATGACAGAAAAAAGGGAGGGGAGGGGTTAGGAAAAAATAATGGTAGATTGGTCTTTTTGGTGAGTGAGGAGGTGTGAAAATTAAAAGAGGGAGGCTTTAAAATCATGGGTCGGGTTTAAAATTGGGTGTGGTTCCCCTTTTTTTATTTCCAGTGTGGGTCATGAACCTTATAATAGGTTTGGGCTTTTTTGGAATTATATGGTCCAATTTACACGTTTGGTGTGGTTAACCAAAAATTTTGGGCTTTTATTTTGGGGCCTCCCCAACTTAATTTTACCACCTCCCTTCCTCCTGAAAAAGTCTAAAATACCCCTTCACCTTTCCCGTACGCGATGTTTCGTCTCCCCTTTTTTTCCTAGATTTGAATTTTTCGGCAATAAGAATTCGGAATTTCCCGACAATAAGAATCCGGAAGTGTTTTTGAACAACGCAACGTTGTTTCAGCTCCCTTTTTTGCTAGATTTAAATTTCCCGGCAATAAAAATCTGGAATGTCTCGGCAATAAGAATCTGGAAGTATTTTTTTTATATTCACCATACTTCATTTCGGAAACTTGATTCCTGGAGCTTCCGGAAACAAGAATCCGGAAGTGTTAATTTTTCAGAAAAAAATAACATCAACGCTGTAACATCAAAGTGATGCTTATGCTGCGTTTCAGAAACACAGCACAACCACATTTTCTAATCGCTGCGTTTCTTTTTTTTTTTTTTTTGATGAGCTTAATCGTTGCGTTTTTTGGTAGGGAAGCTCAGCCTGGTGCCATTGTGGATGAGATGAGGAAGTCACTCATTGATAGCTATGTCTAATCATGGTTTTTTTTTTGGGTACAAATGTCTGAATCATGTTAATAGTGAGACTGAGTTGAGAGAGAGAGAGAGAGAGGTGAGAGGAGTGGGAGGTGAAGTGTAACGTCCGTATTTTTACGATACGTTATTTAGCGTTATTATAGTGTATTTTGCCGTAATTATACTATAATAAGCAGTTTCTTGTTCGTTAAGCAAGTGATTGAGTTAAATCAAGATCAAATTAAAATTGAGAATTAATATTCTATATTAATTCATTGTTCAAATATCGTCGAAAAATTCTAACGAAGTTTCGTCGCGTTTTGAATCACCGGATAGTTTTTATTTGCGAATAAAATTTCAAACGAACCCCGATTTCGATGAAAATCGAATCGTAACTTGTTGTGATTATTTGTAAGTGTTTTCAATTGTTTTTATTATTTATGATAATTTATTATCACACGGTGAATTAATTTCTTGGTAAATTAATTTTCGCGAATTATCGACAAAGAATTAATCGGTAACGCGATTACTCAACGCTGTGTTTTTAGTACTCTTAAGACTCTAGAATTAAAGGGTAATCATGAGAGATGAGATGTTTTAGACCTTGATAGGATTAGTATCTTGCTTTTAGATGGGAGGTGTCACTTTTTGAGTGATTAGTATTCTACACTTATTTTTAAGCTTGTTTTTAACCAAGTAAATTACTCTTAATAAAAAAATTTAATCCCACCCTTTATTTGGGCTGCTGGCCGCGACCCCCTCTCCCTACCCTCACTTCATTTTATTTTTCTTTCTCTTGTTCTTGTGTGAGAAAGCTTAGCACCTTCCATGGCTTCCTCATTGTCTCACCTTTCATGCAAGATTCTTCTTCATTTCTTCAACCTTCTTTGCTCTTAGTTCTTCTTCTTCTTGCTACTACTCATTTCATCATACAAGTAAGCATGAAAGCCAAGTTCTTCTCCTCCCATTTCAGCCCCAAAAGCGTGGGGTGTGTATGTGTGTGTAGTATTGATTTTTTCTTGTTTTATTCTTGTTTTAATGCTTTAATTTGTGCTTGATCATGATCATGAATGAGATGAACCAACTTTTCCCCAAATTTATGAAACCCTAGGCGCAAGACCTAGAGGAAAAGGGGCTTGGGTGATCTTCATGTGAATCATGTAAATTAGCTTGTGTTTCTTGCTTCTTAGATGCTATTATTGCTATTGTAGTTTTAATTTGAAATCAAAGATTGAGAGATTTTCATGAAACCCTTGCTTCTTGAAAGAGACTTGAATTAGGATTGGTCTTGAATTAGGTTTTGTTTTGTGAAATTATTTGTTGTTTTGTGAAAGAATTGGATTATGGAATGATGTTGTTTAACTAATTTGGAAGTTGCAAATTTTTTTCCGCGAGCTCCTTAGGGCTTGAGAGGCAATTATTTTGTGTTCCTAGCATTTAAATTAGTTGTATATCATTGTTGTATAAGTTTGGAAAATTATGGAAGAGATTTAATTGTATTAGGAGTTGTTTAAATTTCAAAGACAATGAAACACTTAAGGCAAATGTATTCCTTGTGATCCAATGGTCAAGTGGAGTCTTATTTTAAGTTATGATGAAAGTATTAAAATTTAGTATTGATTCATGTCTCAAGTTTTGAAAGAAGTAAGCTTAGTATTTAAAAACCTTGTTTTTCAAACTTAGTGTATTCGTTCAAATGAGCCTTAGTTTTAAAATCTTACTCTTTTAGTTGTTGTTATTTTTCAAGTGTAAGTGTTCTCATTTAAGAGATTTTGTTTTCTTGGGAGTTGAGAGCCTAGGGAGTTAGAATTACATCTATGCCTAGGATTGTACTAAGTTTATGTTGTGGTTTTAGGACTTGAAAATCTGAGTTCGTGCTGAGTTAGGATAACAGCGTGCTGAGACCGTGACCTGACGATTTGGGTAAGGGCTACTTCTAGATATGCTTAGGACTTAAGATTTTAATTCCTATCAAAGAAGTCTAAGAACCTCTGGGTTCGAAGTGAGGGTTTTGTACCTCTTTGATTTGTTTTAAGCTTATGTTTAATTATTTCGTGGGCTTGGCTAAAAGTGGTTAGTATCCTGACTCTGACCCCCCACACTTGTATGTTACCTCTTTGCTAGTTCCACGGAGCTTCAAAGGGATGATTTGTTGCCTATCTACGTTGATAATTATTGTTATGTGAATTGATGTGGTTGTAGAATTGTTGTCGAAACTGAATTGTTGTGACATTGAATGTGATAACATGATGCGGTTGCATGTATGCTTAAATTGTGTTAAGATATATGCGGTGAAATGGTTATTGGATAATTGATATCTAATTGATTATGCCATAAGTGAAATATCAAATGTGGTGATATGTTCATTGGGGTGGTGGAAGGCATTTGTCGTGTCTTGTGGTAACTTCGACCTGTCTATCCTGGGTAGTGGAATTGTCCATAGCCAAAGGAATTCAGGAACATAGTTAAAATTTACCATCGCATGGAAAGGTGTCGTCTCTGGTACGTACGGAGCGGCCTGACCGTAGCGCATGGATTCCGGAATTAAAACTGCACTGGCATATAGTTGCATCAATAGGATATCGGGTGTATCCTTATCGATTGTTCTGTATGCTATTGATATGATTGTTTGTATGTGTTGAAGAATATGGCTCCATATTATATATTGTGTCTATATAATATGATTGGTTGTCATATCTGCTATTTTGCGTTAATTGTTCTATTTTAAGAAGTTGACCATTGCCCGTGGTTCCTTCAATTGATGATGGTAACCCAGATGATGGTGAAGACGGTGGTGATACTGGCAATGACGACATCGCTGGAGATGGTGTTTGACTTTCATGACATAGAGATCCCATCGGCGATGGAGTTCGACCCTATCTTCTCTCGTTGAGTTGTGTATACCGGGGACGTAGTTCAGACTTTCCTAGTAGACGGACTAGCACTGCGACAGGAGACCTCGAGACGGACCGTGAGCTTCCCAGTGAGGATGATGCAGATTGTTGACGGATGGCGTAGCACTCAGCAGGACCGAGTGTTACAGACTTCTTCTTCTACTTCTCCAGAGGAGTCCTTTGAAATTCCTAGACAGACCACGACTCGCTATGCACCTATGCCTGGAGGTGCCAGGATTAGGAGGACCGCTCGGAAGAGCGTGAGAGTTAGACATTGGACTGCAGGTGCTTCGACTTCTCATGCAGTGGTAGACACACCGAGCCCTGTGGCGGAGCCAGAGCCAGAGGCGGTGCCGACCTCTCCCTTGATTTTCAGGACCCCGACCCCATCTGTGGATCCCTCTTCTGTCTGTGCGGAGTGTGGGGAGGCGGGCTGCAGTGGAGCGGGATGGATTGAGGATGTTCTGGTTGAGGAGGTTAGACCCGAGGGTGTACCTGCATCTGCACCTTTCATAAATTTGACTGACGAGGACAAGGATGATCTGGTGGAGGAGGATGAGGAGGACCCATCCGAGGACTTGGGTAGCGATGTATAGCTGATGTTGTCTGTGTGCTCTGTATATATGTTTTGGTTGACTGTGGGGCCTGTCTGCTCTATATAGTTTTGGGTGGTGACCAGTCAGTTTGTTGGACTTTTGGTGGACCTGGTGGATAACTTTTGGAGCAGCCCCCTGCGGGGGTAACTGCCGGGAGTACCCCAGGGGTATGATTTCTCTAGATAGGGTCTTCATACCTTAGATGTATTCCTCTTGTCTTTTGGATATTTCTCTACTCTGTATTTGATACGTACTGATTATGGCTAACTTTGGAAATGTATATGTATGTATTTTAGTGCATCTGTCTTAGTAACTTAGAATTTCATCATGTTTCTAAACGCTGTGGATACTCTGTTGTGCTTTGCAAAAAGACGCTTGTTTAAAAAAAAAATACTGCATTTTCCAAATGGCAAAAGAGTATTATTTTAAAAAGCTTATTACATTTAGGGTTAAGTTCTAGTTTGGTAGCGCTCCGGAAACGGGGTGTTACATGAAGATTGAGAGAGAGTTGAGGAAGAAGAAGATAGTAAAAATAGGGATAAAATGTGGATTTTGAGAGAGGGGAGGTCAGAAAATTAAGTTAAGGAGGTGTTAAAATCATGGGCCAAAATTTTGCGCACCCCTACCTATGTCAATGACCCAGTAAATGAAACATCCCCCCACTCATTCAGGATTAACATATCAACCTATGTTTATAAACCATAAATTGGAACAGAATTTTGCACACCCGAAACTCTTATCTCAGTATTACTTGTCATGAAACGCAAAGACTTCTACTACCAATGACAGGAGATAAACCACACAAACGTAGAAACACTAGGTTACATAGAACAAAAAGAAAGAATCAGGTGAAACATGCAACTCGGGTAGTGCTCCAGAACTAGTTATTCCTCTCTGCTTCATATAGTAAAATGCAGACCCATATAATGCTAAATTGGTCACCAACCAATGATTATAAAGACAGCCTCACAAGCCTCCCTCAAGAGTTATAATTCAAATCTGGGAACATTAAACTTACACTCTGAATCTTCACAAGTAGTGAAACCGTATTCTTATTCAGTTTTCCACTTATGGCTCTTAAAAAAACCAAAATGACATGTAACCAAAGAACTTATTAGCAATGTTATACAAAGAAGGGGAGAAATCGACAAAAACTCATTCAGTCATTCCCCTTAATTTTTGTTTTTTTTCCCCTAAAAAATGTATGCACTTAGAGAAAGAATTCTTCATTTACGAAAAGATGATGACAGATTGTTGTACAACTCAAATTCAATATTTCTTTTTGTTAATTATAAAATGGAGTTTGGAAGGGATGAGAAGATAGGACATACAGGGTATTAGCATACTGAATATCAGCTTTTAGAGAGTCTTGGAATGAGCTCTCTCCCATATCCAGATATTTTCCCGGAAAATCTTTTTGCATGCGAACAGATGAAAATCCCACAAGCTAAGATCGAAAGAAACACATATGCATTTGACTCTTGCAATGACACGAGTTGGAAATCATACCAAAAAATATAAATTGAATCGAATAACAAAACCGGGTTGGAAATGCGATTCAACAGAGCAATTCTTTGGTTTATAGCTAAAATCAAAAACACTAACCGTGAATCGAAGAAGCAAAGTTTAAGTCAAACACGTTTAATATGCGAAATGGTGAACACTGAAGATACCTGGATTCTGGACGCTGAAGATGCCAAGTGTTAACTTGAAGACCGAAGCGCCGTTTGGTTACCGAGAAAGTGCGGGAAACTGAGAGAAAATAAGAGTTAGGGTTCAACACGACAGCAAACAAAACGAAAATCGTTAAATTGGTTTTTTTCTTTAGAAATCAACGAAACTATGAAACAAATTGATGAGAATTAAAAAAAAAAAAAAAAAAAAAAAGCTATGTGATTAGCACCTCCCCAATTCATTTTGGCACCTCTCATTTAATTGTAAAAAAACAAAAATACTCCTATCTCTAAACTCAAAAACTAATCATCTTTCTCTTCCCCACCACCACCACCTCCCCCGTGATCACCTCCCGACAACCTCCCACCTTCATTTGCTGCCCAAACCCACCATCCCACTCATCTCCCACCTTCCCAACGATTTCATAAGCATTACTTTTTTTTTTATGCGTTTTCAGATCGTCGGGAATCTAAATTTTTGTACATGTAAAATCTGTAAGAGTGTGATTTTTTTAAAATATGTCCAAGAACAAGTTTTCGAAAGAAGAATTTTTTTTTTCAAAAAAAAAAAAGGTTTCTGGGATAGCAATTTTTTTTGTCTTCTAGGCAAAAAAATTTGTCATCCCAAAAACCTTTTTTCAATAAAAAAATACAAATAAAGGGAGAGTGGGGGACAAGGCTGCAGTGGAGGGGAGTGGAAAACTGGGTGGGGTGTGTTTGGTTATGTGGTGCATGAATTTATGAAGTTATTGGGCATAGTAGTTTAACCTTTGTCAGCATATGTGGCATTTTTGCTTTATAAAAACTAATGACAAGTAATTTTTTATTGTAAGCCTAAAAAAAGGCCTTTAGTAGCCTTACCTTTAGGTCGGCCCTGTATATGGCTTGTCCTCATGTTTTTTGTGTTATTCCGCAATGTATTGCTAACATTGTTGCTGATAAAATGAGATAACTTGTTTTTTTCTTGCTCATTCTCTTATAAGGTGTGGTGTGCTATTTATGAGTGGCTGGGTTTTGTGGGGGTAAACCATAGTGTTGGAGTTAATCATTTCCTGCATCATGGAGCCATATTAGGGGGGAAGAAATTAAAGAAGGTAAAACATATTGTGTGGTTAGCGGTTGTATGGTTGTTATGGCTGTTGAGGAATAATATTATTTTTAAAGGATGGGTGGTTGATCATAATTATGTAGTATCACATATTAAAACCATATCGTGGGGGTGGTTTATCCATAGGGAGGGTAGAAGAACTAATTTTATTGTACTCTGATTGGTGGAGTTATCCGTTAGGATGTCTTCAATCTTGTTAATGTAAAGGGTTGGAATACCCCTTATACTCTTTTTAATGCAATTATTGCTTATAAAAAAATTGTATTTACGTCAAAAAAATAACACAATAAGAAAATTACATATAGATATTTAACAAATTAATATTTTTAAGTGTTTAATCTTAACTCATCACAAAACATGTTAGTTAAGCTTTGAGAAGAATATTATTTAACATGTTAGATAACTATTCTCACAGTGACAAGCAAAATAGATATCTGGATAAAATACTAAAATGAAATAGATAAATAAATTTGAACGAATCATATTATTATCAAATTGTTTTCTAATCTGATAAAACCCCAATAGCTAAACTCCCAAATGGAACCTTAGTTTCTGTTGGCCTGGGCCACTCTGTTGCAAGCACCATATGTACTAAAAAAATCTCTGACAGCATCATACTCTAATGGAATGGAATGGAATTGATAGGCTGCTGTTACCACAAGAGAGAGAGAGCTAAGAGAAAACTAGGGTTTAAGCTACTGAGAAAAAGAAATTAAATAGACAAATTTGATTTTTCATACTCTCATTAATGAAGAAGACCTACATTTAAAGGAAAATATCTGTTGTAAAGATGGATCTCATCCTTACAAGTGTCAACATCTGACTTTAGGGAATTCAAAAGTTAACTAAAAGAGCTGAATAACAATTTTTTTAATAAAAATCCTTCAACCAAGTGGGTTTCTGAGTGTTTCTTTTTGGTTTGGACTGGCCCAACTGCGGCCCACTATCACTACTCCATGGGTCAAGAGGAACCTTGTCCTCAAGGTTCTGGGCCAGCTTGTGAAGGAAATCGGGTAGCCCATCACTGTGGATGTCTGGTGCTCGAGATGGAAAAGCTTGATTCGTTGTTGACCAATCCGGTGCAAGCACACGGATTGTGCTTCTTGTGGATGGTCCAGATCTGCTCGCACTGCGATCCATCGGCTGCAAATGAGGGTTGGTGAGCGCGTTGGTTGCAGGGATGTCAAGTTGGGAAGTCGCGCGTGAATCACTGCGTTGGCGTGGAGAAAACGCGTTGGCAGGTAGAGACAGGTCGCGTTGCGCTTGCTGATTGGCTGGAGCAGGTGGCTGACTGCTTTGACTCGTGGGTAATGGGTGAGTCTGATAGATTGGAGAGAGGGAGATATTAGATATCTCACTCATACTTGGTGTGTGACTTTGTAACTTCGCATCTCTGTTCTCTGTCTGTGGAGATGACGAGTTGTTTGTGTTCTCCTCTGAAAAAAAATCCTTGAGATCCTGAGGAAGGGGAACCTAATGACCTTCTGGGTTATCACCGTGATATTTTCTCAACAGAGAGACATGCACAATGGGGTGAATACGAGACGAAGGAGGAAGCCTAAGTTCATAAGCCATAGCTCCGATCCGACGGAGGACAACAAAAGGACCGAAGTAACGCTTGGAGAGCTTTTGCGAAAATCGGCGTGAGACTGTTTGCTGACGGTATGGTCGTAAACGCAGGAGTACCCAGTCCCCAGGTTCAAACGTAAGATCTCTTCTTCCTTTGTTTGCTTGGTCTTCCATTTGTTGTCTACTTCTTTTCAAGTTTGTTTTCAACCTGCTCAAAACGCCGTGTCTCTGTTGCAGTGTAGAGTCTAGTGCGTCAATGGTAGCTGTTCCTTGAACGTGAACACAAGAAGGGGGGTTGAATTGTGTTGAAAACTTTTCGCAAACTTTATGTTAAAAACACTTAGAATAAAAGTTTCTCAAAACTGTTTGTTAATCGGACGGTGAAAATAAACCGGACGCTGAAAATCAGTTTGTGAAAACTTGTTTTTAACACAACAAGATAGAAATGAATAGAAAGCAGTAAAGCAGGAGACACAGAAATTTATACTAGTTCACTACCAAACTGGTAGCTACGTCTAGTCCCTTCGTTCCTGAAGGATTTTCCACTATAATCAGTCTGATTACGATTTCCTCAAGAGGATTCTCATCACAACTTGACAATACTCTCAACTTCTCAAACGACTCAAGTCTGATCGAGCCTTTGAGGATACAGCCTAAACTAGGCCAAAACAAACTTATACAAGTGAGTTGAAATACAGTTGAAAATAACTCTCACAGAGAGGATAAAAGATTAAGCTCAACTAAAGAAAAACTTTCTTAAAGAAAGGGTCGGACGCTGAGTTCAGTTCAGTAGTCCAGAGACTTGGTTGCTCACAGAAGCAGTGCTTGTACTCAGAAAATATTTCAGCAGAATTTCAACAAGCTTTTTTACAAAGTGTTTTCTCTTACTTCTTCAATGGATACCATGAGGTATATATAGGAGTTCCAAGGATATGACCGTTAAGGTAAAAATGGCTCCTAACCATTGACTAGAGTAAATTCAAAATGCTGTCTCTTTCTTGCTTTGCAGAGAATATCCCTGTAGTACATGTTACCGTTTTTTGTGCTACCTTGCTTGTACGATTTTTGTCTTGTAGTTAAAGGTTTCAACTTTGATATCTCGTACACCGACTTTAGCGCTCAAGATCAATTTTGAGATCCGTTCCAAAGACTTCTGAGAGGTAGAGCAGCAACGTGACTAACACGTGATTTGAAGTGAGGTTCAGACGCTCGCTCAGAATTGGAAATTCGGACGCTCGTTCAGAATCTGAAGTTCGAACGCTCGTAGCAATAGGATAGGCATAGTGTATAAGGAGGAAATTCCAGACGCTCACTAAGATGAGCCGGATGCTGACACTTAGAACGAATCCTTCTCTTGAGAATTACT
This sequence comes from Calophaca sinica, assembly GCA_037113605.1. Taxonomy (NCBI): domain Eukaryota; kingdom Viridiplantae; phylum Streptophyta; class Magnoliopsida; order Fabales; family Fabaceae; genus Calophaca; species Calophaca sinica. The sequence goes on from CM073735.1 coordinate 120,464,292, forward strand.
TTCTTCTTGCTTGAGTGGCTTAGAATATACGTATTATTAGTATCTGCACACTTCAAGAAATGTTAGAACATAAATTGTTCTCTTGTGAATACTTTGTTATCATCAAAATTAATGAGGGTCTAAACATCTCAATCGTTTAGGTTCCAACATTCCTGGTACGTAGTCGGGGATCGTTGGAGGATGTCGACCATACAAGGCTTGGAACGGTGTCATCTTGATGGCAGAGTGGTAAGCCGAGTTATACCAGAACTCCGCAAGGTGTAAGAATTTATACCACTGGCGCGGATGTTCACTGGCGAAACAGCGCAGATACGCTTCAAGGCTGCGGTTTACAACTTCGGTTTGGCCATCCGTTTCTGGGTGGTAAGCGGTGCTGTACTTAAGTGTTGTTCCCTGTGTCTTGAAAAGCTCTTTCCAAAAGGAACTCAGGAAGAGGGGGTCCCTATCAGAGACAATGGACTTTGGGATCCCATGAAGGCGGCAAACTTCCACGGAGAACCTAGCTGCCAGTGATGAAGCGGTGAACTTGGTTGGGAGCGCTAGAAAGTGGACATATTTCGTGAGGCGGTCACAGATCACCCATATCACAGTGTGGCCAAATGAGTTTGGCAGGTGAGTAATGAAGTCCATTGAAAGTTCTTCCCAAACTTGCTTAGGGATAGGTAATGGCTGTAGTAACCCTGTTTTTTTCTGTGGCATGTACTTGTTTTGTTGACAGATGGAGCATTGTTTGACAAACAGTTTGGCATCTTTGTAAAGCCCAGGCCGATGAAGGAAGTCGCACTCGGCTAGAGTGGGTTTAAGTCCTGAGTGGCCAGCAATAGGTGTGGAGTGGAACTCTTGCAAAAGAACTTTGCGCAGATCAGAGATATCAGGTATAAAAATTCGCTCTTTGAAATAAAGTATACCTTCTGAGAAGCGGAAATTTGAGTGGTTCTCATTGTTGTATTTCTGAATTAATTCTTTGCCCTGGGTGTCTGAGTTGTAGTACCGCTGGAGTCTCTGAAGGATGGTTGGAACAGGGCTAGAACATGCTGAAAAGAGCAGGCTATCTTCACTGTATTTCCGAGACAGAGCGTCCGCAACCTGATTGGATTTACCAGGTTTGTAAAATATCTCAAAACTGAAACCTTGTAGCTTAACTGCCCATTTTTGTTGCTCTGGGGTTTGGATTGTTTGGGACAGTAGGTTCCTTAGACTCTTTTGGTCTGTGTAAATATGGAAATGTCGTCCAACAAGATACTGACGCCACTTCTTGATGGCTTCTGTGACAGCATACATTTCCCAGATGTAGACAGAGGAAGCTTGCATTCGAGGACACATCTTCTTGCTGAAGAAAGCCAGGGGGTGATTATCTTGGGACAAGACAGCACCGATCGCCACAGCAGAAGCATCCGTCTCCACAACAAATACTTTGGAGAAATCAGGCAAAGCCAGCACAGGCATATTTGTCATTTGTTGTTTTAATTCTGTAAAAGCCTTGCTGGCTTCTGTATTCCAAGCTAATTTAGTGGAACGTAACAAGTCGGTGAGAGGAGCGGCGAGAGTGGCGTAGTGGCGGACAAACCGTCTGTAGAAACCGGTGAGGCCTAAGAAACCCCTGAGTGCCGTGAGAGAACGTGGTTGCGGCCAGTCAAGTATAGCCTTCACTTTATCAGAATCAGGCGCTATGATCACATGCCCCAAGTAGTTAACGGTATCAACAGCAAACACACACTTAGATAATTTAGCAACATAATGATTTGAATCAAGTAATTCCAAAATCAGTTGTAAATGAGTTAAATGATCAGTTAAGGAACTACTATAGATCAATATGTCATCAAAAAAAACTAAAACAAACCGCCTTAAGTAAGGACGCAGTAGGTCGTTCATGGCTGACTGGAAGGTGGAGGGTGCATTAGTCAAGCCAAAAGGCATAACTAGGAACTCGTAGTGTCCGTCGAAAGTTCTGAATGCCGTCTTGTGTGTCTTCTGCACGACTCGAATTTGGTGGTAGCCTGATCGTAAGTCTATTTTAGAAAAATCGAAAGTGCACCTAGTTCATCCAAAAGCTCATTAATTGTAGGTATAGGAAACTTATCTTTGACAGTGACAGCATTAAGTGAGCGATAGTCGACACAAAATTGCCAAGTACCATCTTTTTTACTAAAAGGACAGGGGAGAGGAATACGGGCTGGTCTTTGGGGGTAATGATTCCTCATGAAGCATATCTTGGATTATGGTTGTCATGGCATCTTCTGCGAGTGAGGGTAGCGGTAGGGTTTGGCGTTGATAGGATTGGAATTGGAAAGGAGTGGGATGTGATGGTCATGAGGTCTAGAGGGTGGTAAGCCATGGGGTTGCTTGAAAACTGATGGGTATGCTAGAAGTAGTGATTGGGTTTCTTGGGGAAGGGTTTGAATTAATGGTTCTGTAGAAGAGAGTGTGGGGGAAGGTGGGTGGGACGAGTAAGCTTGGTCAGTGGGCTGGAAGGTTAGTAGGTGTAGTGATGCGATGGAATTTGTGTGTAGTAATTGGCAAAATTGTTTGAAGCTAGTTTGATTTGGGAGGGTTGTAGGGTCCCCCTCTAAGGTGATGGCTGTATCCTGGTGCTTAAAAGACATATTGGGAATGGAAAAATCAGCCTGAATTGGCCCAAGTGTTCTAAGCCATTCAATACCTAAGACAACATCAGCGCCTTCAATGGGAAGGAGGTAAAATGGTATATTGAAAACAGTATCCTGTAAAGAGATGGGGACATTTGGACAAAGGCCCGAGCAGTGGATGCGGTCGCCATTTCCCACAATCACCGAAAATTGAGGTGTAGGTTTAGTAGGGAGTTGCAGGTGGGTAGCAATTCGTGGTTGCAAGATGTTGTGGGAGCTGCCAGTGTCAATCAATACCATTACAGGAAGTCCTCCTATTCTTCCCTGAAATTTAAGAGTTTGAGTAGCAGGGTGACCAGTTAAGGCCTGGAAAGAGAGCTGGAAATGCAAGCTCTCAGTGTCAATAATAGGCTCAGCTTCAGGTGGATGTTGTTCCTCCGGATTGGGGTCGATTGGGTCATCAACTAAAAGGAGTAAGAAGCGGCTGGTGGAACACTTGTGCCCTGGGATGAATTTTTCATCACAATTGAAGCATAGACCTTGGGCTCTTCGTTCTTGCATTTGAGAGGGGGAAAGATGTTTAATGGGTAAATTGGGTGTTGGGGAAGTGTTTGGTTTGTTTAGGGTGGGGGAGGCAAAAGGCTGGTGGGATGTTGGGGGTTTGGAAAAGGGAAGGTAGGTGGGGCAAGTTGAAGGTTGCCTTTGTGGGTTTGCTGTGTTGGTGGGGTACTGGGAAGTTTTTTGGAATTTTGGTTTGGAGTCATTGATCTTGGCCTCCACGAGTTTAGCTATGCCAATAGCCTGGGAGATTGAGTAAGGTCATTGCAAGGCTAACTCATTGCGGATTTCTTGCTTAAGGCCTGATATGAAACAGTTTAGGATGGCTTCCGGAGGTAGGCCGACAACTCTATTGCATATTTTCTCAACCGACACGATAGTCGAGATCGACCTGTTATTGTAACTTAAACATGATTCACTGGTGATTCTCATAAGAAGAAGGTCCAAAACGTAATTCCATTGCTTTAGTAAAAGAGAACCAATCAATAAGTTGATTGTTTTGGTACATCCATTTGTACCAGCTTAGCGCATCACCTTTCATGTAAAATCCGGCGATGTAAAGACGCTGTTCAGGAGGGATTTGGTGGAGTAGAAAATATTGTTCAGCTTGGAACAACCAATTCAAGGGTTATGTGCCATCAAATGACAACAGTTCTAGTTTAGGTGCCCTAAATGCGGGTTGTTGGTTGGATGTGAAAGGAGTTTGGAAGGGTATGTTAGGAAAAATATTTGGGGAGAAATTGGGGTAGATAGGGTTTTAATGGTGGCTTGTGGGCATTTGGTAGGCTGTCGTGAAAATTGGGGTGGGCATGGTTGTGACGTGCTGGTTGTGGAAAAGAGGAGGTGGGGGGGTAGTGGTGGTGGGGGTTGTCTATTTGAGCTAGGAGCTGATGTAGGTGAGTGGGGAATGGCTAATGTAATGGGCATGGTAGATGTCGGTATGGTGGAATGGGGTTCAAAACCAGGGGGATAAACGGGTGAGTGAAGTGTATGAGATATACCTGATGATGAAGACTGGGTGAGCTGGGGCTGACCCATGGCTGAGATCTGACCTGCAAGGCCAGCGATGACAGCTGTGAGGGTGTCATGCCTTCTGTCAATATTCTGGTTCAGTATTTCATGCCTTCTGTCCAAGTTCTGATTCAATGCATCATGTCCGTATCTCGCACGATTCTTTGATTTTCCAAATTTGGTCTCAGATAGATCCAATCTGCTGGGTGAAGTGCTGATGCAGCGCTTCATCCCAGTCCCTAGATGCAGGTTTGGGAGGCATTGAGAAAGAAGACGAAAACACCAATTGATAGGCTGCTGTTACCACAAGAGAGAGAGAGCTAAGAGAAAACTAGGGTTTAAGCTACTGAGAAAAAGAAATTAAATAGACAAATTTGATTTTTCATACTCTCATTAATGAAGAAGACCTATATTTAAAGGAAAATATCTGTTGTAAAGATGGATCTCATCCTTACAAGTGTCAACATCTGACTTTAGGGAATTCAAAAGTTAACTAAAAGAGCTGAATAACAATTTTTTTAATAAAAATCCTTCAACCAAGTGGGTTTCTGAGTGTTTCTTTTTGGTTTGGACTGGCCCAACTGCGGCCCACTATCAAGAATGAAATGGACTTAATGAAGGGGGTGAAATCTGGGGAAGGAATGGAACACAAAAAGTAGCAATGCGTTTTTGCCAAGTGAGAAAGATCACTTAAATCTCTTGGTTTGTTGCGTGATATCTTGGATAAGGAGGGACATATTAGACTGAGAAAATCCCCCTTCCTCTGCAGCTATCTTAGCCATCTTGCAAGCTCTTGAACCCTTCTTGTAATTTCTTCACTTTCGCTAGTCTAATTCATTAACTCCTCAATTGCTCTCCCAACATCTTCTTTTCGCACTAGCACACATGTTTTATCCGCCTCACCCCAGAAGAGCCTCCACCCCAACACTTACTCCTACTTATAATATTTGCACAATCAATTTCTCATTGAAAATTTGATCCCCAAATAGTGGCCATGTAATCATGAACCATTCTGATTCATTTTTGTGAAATTGTAGGTTTCAGTTTTGTCCAAGACTTGATTCCAGTATTTTGTTATGACATTTTGTGAAATATCATCAACCATTCTGATTCAAGTCTTGATAGATAGGTAAAGAATTCGAATTTTTTGTGAGGAACTCTGCAGTATTTTTAAGACAACCCTTGTTTTAAGCAAAGATTTATCCCCATAGATGACACACACTAAGGTGGGGCTAATTAAAGCAACAAAAGCTTCTTCCACTAGTGCAAAAACCACTTTTAATCGCGGTTTTTTTGGACTTCTAACGTCGGTTTTCAATCCGGCGTCTTTTCGTCCGACGTTGTAGGTGTAAATATTTAACGCCGGTTTATAAACATGTTAAAAGTAGTTTTAACGCGTTTTTTATAAAACGAGTTAAATCATGATGTAAAAGAAAAAAAATTTGAAAAAGTTTTAACCGCGGTTTTTAGAAAAACCTACACAGATGTGACATTTAACCGCGGTTTTCCGAAAAGCGCTATAAGTCTCCTTATAGCTAAGTAAAAGAAAAAATTTGAAAAAAGTTTAATCACGTTTTTTATAAAACTTAATACCAGATGACATTTAACCGCGATTTTCTGAAAACCGGCGCTATAAGTCACCTTTAACCGCGGTTTTCATAAAACCGGCGCTATAGATGCATCAATTTTTTTAATACTACATTTTAGAAATTTCCATTTCAAAGATCGCTAACAATGAATCGCCAATACATACAACCATCAGATACAAATCTGGGCCATGTATTAATCATCATGAACTCCAAAACTCACAGTAAGAAGAAAACAAAACAAAACTCCTAATTAACATTCGTAGACAAAAACAAAACTCTATTGTCAAAAACAAAACTTCAACTATCCTCTAATTAAACATTCGTGACAACTCCTAAATGCTACGAATTATTAGCTACACAATCGTTATCCCTTTTTTCTTCTCTTCAAACCTTCTCATTTTTGTTGTGTTGTTTTTCTTGTTCAAGCGCCTTGGTGGTTCTAGGTTTAGATTTTGCTCTTCAATCTTAGTCACAAAAAAACGCCCATGTTTTCCTCCTAATCTCATAATTTCTTCATGATTGTGAGTTTGTGCCACTACCATCAAATAACTACAAGTTCAATTCAAAACATATGTAATTAATAAAACTATAAATAGTGTAAGGTATCAAAAAGATCAAATAACAAGATATGAAATATTTTATTACCAAATCCCATCCGTAGGTAATCTTCATCGTGACAATGGATAACATGGTTTTCATGACATAATAACCACACGCCCCATGATTGCCTCGTAAGTGCCTCTACAAATGACAATATAAATTAGTACAAATTATATATACACATAACTAATAATGGCTTTCAATATGTAAATATTATATAAAGACAAACTACTTACCACAGTATGTTCCAATTAGGCCTCTTTCCTTTTCCCCGCACCTTTCTTACTATTATAGTCCATCATAGCTCGATAAAATAATATAAGTTATAGATATAAGATAAATACATATATGACATCACAAGTATGACAAGTAAATTAAAGTTTACCTCAAGTACACGCTAATCAGAGGGTTCGCTGGTTTATGAAGTAGCATATCCAACTATGAGATTATGCTTAGGACAAACGACAATCAATCGCCAATGATTACTAGGTAACAACAATAAAGGTATATTAGAAACACAGAGAGAAAAGTATGCTATGAATAAAAATGTATTCACTGCAAGACTCCCTAAGAAAACATCTTTGTCTCTTAATTAGCTTATCCAAAGATGTAAGTTTCTGAATGTATTCATTAGACTCTTTTTGGGTCAGGGCTTGACAACCATCAACGCTTGGATCCAAGAATCCATATACATCAATCGTAGTTGTTCAATACGATACGATGCATACCTAGGAGTTAAAACAAAATAATGTTAATTATATATAATTGATACAAAGCGAGATAAAAATATACAAAATATGTTAATTAATACTTACGTGCACCATAATTGCAAGTGCTGATTGGCAAGCCGTAACCTCATCACCGAGCGATGTGTCCGGTTAAGTCCTTCTCAAAAAATGTAAAAATTGAAGATTGTCGTGCTCCAAGGTAATCCCAACTTGTCCATCTGGGAAGATCAAAAGCCATGTGACCAATGCATTTTAAAATATCGCCTTTAGGATCCTCCTCATTTCTCCTGGTAACAACTATCCTCGTGCCGATTACGCGCAAAGGGCTTTAGGAGAAGACATTATCCGATGACTTAGTCAGCTTCCACATCCGACTTGAAATGCCCAGATTTGTAAGCTTCAAACTTAGCTTCAAACATTTGACTAACCTCCTCAGATGATCTCGATGTCTCATGGCATCCATGTCCCATTTGCTTGACTGATCATGAAGTTCCTCAAGTATTTCTTGAAGCTCCACACTCTCAATTGCCAGCGGACACGATCAATAAAGGTTCGGGTGTTCCAAGGGCGAGAAATCAAGATATCTTCACGTCCCAGCTTGAATAAAAAGTACCCTGAGATTCATCTTCAACCAATGACCTTTACAACCAAATTCAATCAAAGAGGTTTTTGGTCAATGACCTAAATTGGTGGGCAAATCACATAATATTAAATAAGGTAGATACACTTACAATTTTAGAAGCAATCGAGGCCACAACATCGATGTATAGGATCCTGATGGTTTTGTTGAGCTTTACAGTCCATAGCTCATACCGGCTTGGTTTTGGAGGGATTCTGGCTTCATCTCCAAATTTCTTCCTGCAAGGCTTTCTTCCGTGTGTCATTACATTCTTCTCAAGTTTATCATAACCCCACGAGACAATAAGTGGGGATAGATATTCTTTAAAGATTTGTCCTTTCCTTTTCTTTTTTCTCGTTACACATAACGAACACACCACAAATTAAAATAAGTAAAAATTATATTAAGCAAGTTAAAAATATAATTCAAACTAACCAGAAACGCTTTCTTCATTGCCTCCTAACAACTCATCCCATATGTCCTCCGGGAAGGAAATTATACTGACAAGGATTTGTGCAACTAGCTTGTCTCCATTCCCAAATACAAATGTCCCCAAGAGTTTAGACTTAAAATCCTTCCAACGCCACCCGCATAGGACAACCATCGGTCCCCTAAACTTTTTTATCATGGGGGAAACATCAAAAATATCCATAATACACAACAAAATGGTGGTGTTAGTAAATACATACACACAAAGATCAATAAAGTTAAATACAAATATGCATACAACTGTAGAGATAAAGGTCAATACCACGACATCTTGCCATATCATATCTTTTAGTTTTTTCAGGGACATCTCTCCATTTAGGTATCAATGGAGGCCTTCCGTGCAAGGTACGCCAAATAAGTGCAAAAGTCGCATTATCACCATCAAAGTCGCCAAGATCTGGATCAAATTCAACAGAAAACTTCTCGACCAGAAGAAGTCTATTTTTCAATTGTGATGTAGTGGTAACACCTCTAGTTCTTTTTTTGGAGGACTCATGTGGATGGATCACCATATATATGATGCCTGCTTAAACAAACAAACAAATATAAGAAACAATGTGAGATAATCTAACAAATATGTATCAATGTGGATATATAATCTAACAAACATGTATTCACCTATATAAATTTTTAGTAGTCAAGTTTTAATGTCCTCCAATATCCCTTCGATGATCATCACGAGTGGCATATACATCGCCTACTTCATTTTCATCAATGAAGATGGGTCTTGTGTTGAGAAAGAAGTAAAGGCCATTAATATCTAGTGTTGAATCTTGATTTTCATCACTCTCATGCATACTTTTCTTTGGAGAACCACTGCACATCTTTTGTTAGAGGGACTATTGACATAAAAACACTTGTTTGGCGGAATTGCCATGATGAAAGGTTCATCCTTATAACCTATCTTGTCAAGATCCACCATTGTAAATCCTAACTCATCGATTCAGTACCACCACATCGCTTCACCCACTTACATTTAAAAAACAGCACTTTGAATTTATTATAATCGATCTCCCAAATCTCTTCAATGACCCCAAATAAGTTATCGATGCTTAACGGGGTTTTTATCCTTTGAACTAGAGAAATGCACAAAGAAGCTACAACCATAACCCCACTATTTTGTACTTGCTCTTGTCATCCTGGGTGACTTTGTATAAAAAGAAAATTTGTTGATATCGTGATCCTCTCCATGTCAAGACATTAAATTTAGGATCATGTGCTAGCCATGTTAATGTCTCGTATGATCATCACTCAAAATCGTTTAAAAACCAAGGTATGAATGTCTCATATGTCTTCAACACCCAATTTTCATTCATTCGAGGGTTTTTGGCCTTGACATGATTTTTTGTGAGCAGACAAGTAAGGTTCAACTCATCAATATTATTCAATATATACAAATGTGCTTGCAACACTTCCGCCGACCCATGCTTTTAGTTTTTAGACCTAGTGTACCCTTACCTTCACATCTTCCTCGACGATTTAGACTTAGGAAGCTCTACATGTGCGCCAAGCTTCGACAAATAATCAACAAAACTCAATGGCTTCTTCACATGCATCTTTCAACAATAGATGCTTCGGGATGATATAGATTCTTCACATACCCTTTCAATATTTTCATGTATCGCTCAATAGTGGTACATCCACCTTAAGTAAATCGGGCTACACTCAATCTTCTCTCGACTAAATGAACAATTAAATGAACCATTATGTCAAAAATGAGGGAGGAAAGAACATCTCCAATCGACACAAAATGATAGCAGCTTCATTTTCCAACTCGCCCAATTTCTCGAGGGTCAATAGCTTTGCTACACATCGCATCAAGAATAAACACAATCTAATTATGGCATGTCGAACATTTTTGGCAAGATGCCAATTTAATAGCCACGTGTGAGTAATCAGCATCAAGACGTGACAATCATGAGATTTTAAGCCAACTAATTTGAGATCCACATCGATACAAGACTCTTTACATTTGAAGAGTAACCCGTGGCACTTTCACACCCTCGTAGGCACTCGCAGTGCTTTTTCTCTCTTTTGATAATGTATGACAAGCCGGGTGGCAAATATGTCTGTTACCTCTTGGGCCGAGGAGCTAACTCCTCTCTTATACCCATGGCAACAAGGTCTAGACGAGCATTTACTCCATCCTTTGTCTTACCCTCAATATTGAGAAGTTGCATGACTGATTACACTATCACACACATTTTTCCACATGCATCACATCAATACAGTGTCTTACATCAAGACTTGACCAGATGGGAAGATCAAAGAATATCGACCTTTTCTTCCATATGTTTTTCACGTAAGAAATATTTTTTCCTCTTTTTTTCCCCAAATTAACATTGATGGAGTTCACCCGCTGATAAACTTCTTCTCCTAAGCTAAAGCTTTGAGCAATTTCGCTCTTTGACATCCATGAAAAGCCTTTTTTCAACCTCGCGATACTGGTGATCACGCCTGTAAATCTTCATGCCCAAGGTAAACAAGTCTTTCTCCATTTTTCAGCTTGAAAGAAACATGTGCCGTTTTCACAAATACAGCATGCTTTATGCCCCTTAACACTATACCCTGACAAGTTCCTATACCGGAAAGTCGTTGATGGTGCAAAACAACATGGCACGCAACTTGAAATCTTCAATTAAAACCTATCAAACACATCAATGCCTTCTTCCCACAATGTTCTCAAGTCATCAATCAAGGGTTTTAGATAAACATCTATGTCATTTCCGCTTGTTTTGGACTGAAATCATCATAGATAACATAATGTACTTGGCGCTTCATGCACAACCAAGGAGATCAGATTGTAAATTACTAAGAGAACAAAGCCATGAACTATGGATGCTACTTAAGTTACCATATGGATTCATTCCATCCAGAGCAAGTCCAAGCTCTAAGGTTTTTGGCTTATTGTCAACTCCGTAAACAATGAATCAATTCTCTTCCATTGCAAAGAATCGCCGATGGCTAAGCTTTCCATCAAATTTCCTATCATCCGTGATGCCATCTAAGGTTCTTTGCATCATTTACATTGGCAACAATGCTAAACCTGGGAATAATTGGAAGATACTCATAACACCTTCAAGAGAAAGACCTTTTTGCTCACATCACCACAATTATCATCACCGCCCTTCTTTTTGTAGCGTGGGTGTATTACACTCGACACTCTTCTTTGTCTTCATGCTCTTTCCAAGACAATATGCAATCCTTCGCATGCATGTATTTTCTTATACTCCACACCCATCTGACATAATATCTTCTTCGCTCATAATTACTGCTGGCAAATGTGTTACCTTCCTGAAGCATGTCATTCAACGCTTTAAGTAATTCAAGTGAAGCTCTTATCACCCACCCATTTATCGCCGCATTGAACACTTTCTAACATCACGACAACCGTGGTGGAAATTTTTATGACACATAAAGGTTTTTCCTTGTCACTGCATGTAGTTTCATACACATGTGTCTGGCCGGAAAGATTCTTGTCCAATATCACGAATCATGTCCTCTAGTCGATCAGTCCATATCTACATCAACTTCCTCTCTCAGGGACACACTTGGCTTGTTTAACACTTCACCATGCCAGTCCATGTCGATATCTTTGCAAATCCCAAAAACACGAAGATGATTCCGTATCTCCTCAACTTTTAGTGTTGGCCCATTCAAACACTTAACACAAGGACAATAGAAAGTTTGCTTGATTGTGAAGTTTTGTTGGGAAAATTGTAAGAAGTCTCGACCGCTTCTATACTCATCACCTAAGCGATGTTTTTGCATCCAACTACGATCCATAACTGTTCTCAAATAATATACACATACTTTTTTATGCTTAGATATTTAACTAACATTAACATGTTTGTATGCATAAGTTAGAACAATTAGATATTTAACTAACACACTATATAAAAATCTGAATTTTAACACGATCACTCCTAAACTTTATTTCTCACCATTAAAACTTCTCTAACATAGTTTAACCCAAAACAAGTCTAAGTTTCCAATCACAAAGAACAACCCAAAACACAATAAAAGAGGTTCCATGTCTCATATCCAATATTTACACAACATATCCTTGAATTACATTCTAAAGAAGATCAAAACAAGCTAAGTGTTTCATCAAAAAGCACTTATGAAAAGAAGTGAATGTGTGATTCTATGGTAACAGATCACAACAAAGAAAACACATTCCCTAAACAATAACCAAGAGAAATTTAGCCAACCAAAAGAAAAACACACTCATCGTAAACAATCCCAATGGGTAATAGCTAATAATGTCTTTGATAATCCAATCCTAACTCAAGAAGAAAAGGAAGAGAAAACTAACCCAACTTTGAGAGGATCCGAACTAGCGGTGCTCAAGAGTGGACGATGACGATTTAGATGGTGCGATTACGAAAGTTACAGGTGGTCGAAAGGACTACAACAAATGACATATTCGAGCAAAGAGTACCGCGATTACGGGAGGAAGCGCGACAATGAGATAAAGGCGGTTTGTCGTGGTTTGGGCGATGGTGGCGAGGACAATGGTCGCGAGATGGCTCGCGTCAGTTTGCAGGGGGCAGAGAGGGAAAATGACGACTGCAAGGACGATAGAGGAGAAAACGCGGAGAACGTAAGAGGACTAATGGACAGAGGAGAGTGGAAAATTCGAACGAAGAGACGAAGAGGGAAAATGAGAGAACGCTGTAAGTGAGGGTTTGATTTTGTATTTTAAAACACTCATAACCGCGTTTCCTCAAATAACCCGCTATAGCTTACATTTTTAAAAATAAAAAGGTGAACTTTTTAACCGCGGTTATTATTTATAACCGGCAAGTATACCTAGATTCTTTAACCGCAGCTTTTAACTAAAAACCGGCGTTAAAGATGTCGATAAATGGATGCTCGGAAACAAGTGAGCTCACCTCGCTTACAATTCTATAGATGTCGATTAAATGGATGTCGAGAAAGAAATGGAGCTCATCTCGCTTTAGAATTAGATTATTGAAGAATCCATCGTCAACTCGCCAGAGTAGTTTAGACAAATTTGGCAATGAATAAGTGAAAAGTGGACCTTTAATCAAGAGTTATTAGTATAACCGCCATATACCTAGATTTCTTAACCGCGGTTTTATCTAAAACCTAAGTATTTCCAGATTTCTTTTAACCGCGGTTTTAACTAAAACCGCAAAGCTAAAAGTGAGGAAATGTAGTCAGCAGCAATTCTGCAGATGTCGACAAATGGATGTCCGGGAAAGAGTGGAGCTCCTAATGCTCGGCTATGCGCGGACTTCCTAATGCTCGCTATGCGACTTCGTTATCCAAGAGATCTAATTTGTTCATGCTCGCTATGGCGCGACTTCGCTATCCAGGAGATCGAAATTTGTTCAAGGAGATTGAGTGCTCTTAATGCCCGCCATGCGGACTCTAATGCTCGGTTATGCGGACTTCGTTATCCAGGAGATCTAATTTGTTCATGCTCGCTTATGCGACTTCGCTATCCAGAGATCGGAATTTGTTCATGTCGGCTATAATCAAGCGTTATTCATATAACCACAAGTAGTAACATGAACTTATAACCGCCGGTTTTACTTAAAACCGCAAGTTATAAGTTTCGCTTTTTTTATCCATTTTTATTGTGATGACATATAACGCCGTTTAGAAATAACTGCGAAAATTGATGCTAAGCACTTCAAAATGCCACCGCCCACGCTTTCTGCGGTTATTTCCAAAACCGGCGTTATAAGTCTAATTTTTAGGTGTATTTCGCACTAGTGTTCACAAATCTGTAACACGTTGGAATAACGAAACTGGATTTTCTGCACCCATTGCACCATGCAGCAGCTGGAGAGGATCCGTGTTGCCCTTAGGAGGCCCTTAAGAACTCTGGTTTTCTTATCTTGTTTCAGTGAGACAGAGCATTGAAGACTCCTTTTAGGTGTACACTAATTCTTGTAAGATTGTTTCACAAAATTTGAAGCGACACTTAAACCAAATTTCATAGTTTTTAAAATAACATTTTATTTTACAAAATTTTCACAAAATAGAATGAAACTCTAATTTCTAAGGAGCAAGTAATGTCTCATTTTTCATAAATCATGACCGTGTGATAATAAGGTATATAAAAAATAAATTTCATGTCATCGGGCAGGGTTCGCGGGTTCACAGATTTGAAATCTTAAATCCATTACTCGAACCAAATCACTTCGGGTTTGAACGGGTTGATTTGGATTCGACTCAAACTACTAAAAAAAGCGCTTTGAATTGTGTTGATTGGGTTGATCCGGACTCGTGCACACTGCCACACTCATCATCCTAATTTTTTTTGCACAATAACATATTTCCCACTGAATGATCAGTTGATCACTAATTTGTACTTTGAAGATATACCAAAATCTAATAGTAGTTTTACGTGCTAATTATAATAATATAATATGTTGAGTACGTAGTCAGTAAGTGTTGGAGAAAATTAAAGAAGACGAAAAAGCCTGTTAATATGCTTTAGATGCAGTGTTTTAATAACCGAACCGACTATCGACTCAGTCAGGGTATTGGGTCAATGAGTTGCTGGTCAAACCAAATGGGTCACTAGTTTCATCGTATGAACCGGTATATATTAAATATATTAAATTTATAAATTTCATACTATAAATATATATATAATGTTTAGTTGTCAAATATAATTACAAAATCTTTGCCTGATTTTGTTCAATCCTCAGGGATTAAATTTTTCTCCACATTTTCCCATCTCCAGGTCTAGTTGAGAGTGTCGTGACAGGACTGGTCCAACACTTATTGAGTGTAACACCCTCAAATTTGAATTCTTAGGATCTATAAATTGTGTGCTTATATGGTAATTTTGTGACAACTTGAGTGTGTTTGCCTTAATAATTAGTATATTTTAATTATATTATTTTACCTTGTTCTATTAAAAATTAGCCTTGAATTTATTATAGATAATTCTGAATAATAGTCCATTTTTTGAGTTATATGGAAATAATTTTTTATTAGTGAAATTGTTTAAAAAAAAGGATTTAATTATATATGATATATATGTATATGCACAGCAACGTGCTGATGCTTCTTCTCTTTTTTAAAAAAAAAACAAGATGGAAAGAAAAGGCCCACGTTTTGGCCCAGTACCCACGTCCCCTTTTTATATTTTGCATCACTGTTCATCATCTCCTTCCTGAAAGCAAATCGGCCGCGCAGTACTCACAAACCCTCACTTTGAATTTCTCTGCTCTTGTTCTCCCTTCCTAGGCCACGAAAAAATTCCAAATTTCAACCTCCCACCCGAAATCGACCATAGAACACGTTTTCGGCCTCTATTCATTCAACCGTGACTCTGTTCGTCGCGTTTATTTTGGTGGGGCGAGCTGTAATTTCTTTTTTTCGGCCACCACAGTTTTCGGTTCGAAAAACAGACGCCATTTTCGGATTCCTCGCGTCAAAACCTTCAGAAAGCACTACTTCTTTGCTCGATTCGATGAAGTTAACGCCGGACCCCTTGTAACCCTTTTGTCTCGGTATGGCGTTCTTCAGTCGCTCTTTTTGCTTCCTTTTAATTTCGTTTCAGCCTTAAAAATTCTAAAAAAATATATTATACTAATTGTTATTTTTTCCAGCAGTGTTTCGCTCTTCCGTAAATTTTATCCTGTGCTCAGTTGGTGCTCAAATTGTCGTTGTAGCCAGTTTTCTTCGCCTTGGAATACTTCAAACTTTTTATTGAGGTAAGGGGGTAGGCGGATACAAGATTAGTGGGCTCATGGATATAATTAGGCAATAGAGACGTCCCATGGTCCCTAGACTTGGCGCGGTTGTGCAAAATAAGTACCTTTGCCATTGTGATGAGAAAACTTCATATTGAATTCCGTCATGATATTTATGTTAATAGAAATTGTCTTATAATGTGTTGTTTAAGTTGATATATTATGATATGTAAGGATTATATGATGATTTGCTTGTCTTGGCTTGTTGTTGATAAATGTATGTATGAGGTAAATGGGTTGAAGTGAGATTACTTGTTGCTATATGATGTTCTAAAATTATTGTGTTGAGTGAGAACTAGATTATCATAGGGTATGGTTGTTATACTTAGATCCTCTAGGTACTATATCATGGTTATGTGAAGGATAAAGTATGGACGGTGGGTATGATTGTTAGGAGTTAACTAATGTATAATTATGTTTCTTTTGCATTTAAGTTACGATATAAACAGGTCTTAGGACTAGGATATGACGGTTGACATTTGGTGTTGGTAGTTTAAATGCTTTAGAAGTAAGATTTGACGTTGTGAGTATTTAGCAATAGTTGTGCAAAAAAATGATTAATTCTGGGATTGTTTTAGCTAAGTCTTACTCATTTAATTTTTTGTAAATTCAATACATAATAATTACTAACCCAAACTCTTTTGGATAGCGTCCTATAATTTTAGGGGAGAAGTATGGTACGTCCGGTTAAAAAAAAATAAAAAAAATAAATAATAAGTAAGTTGAAACACTTGGGTTAAGAGTTAGAAATTAAGTTAAGCTTGCTTAGACTTAGTGTGGTGAGGTAGGCTGATAAATCGGATTTGTTCTAGGATTGGGGAAACTTGTTAGTTTACTGAAGAATAGTACCTCGTTAATGTTGTTGTAGCCGACCGCTTGATAAGATGGTCGGTGTGCTGTTATGTCGTTGTTGTTGTTATTATTAGACACTTGTTTTATTTGTGTTCATGCATCATTGTGTCTTGTTAAGTTAACGTTATTGGGGGTGAGCAACGATGCGATATAGTATCGGCTATGATGGGCAAGGTACCCAGCCTTGGGGGTCAATCGGATAGGGGCGTCTTACATAAAGGCAGCGGCTTGCAACCAATGCTGGGGCGTTGACCAATTTATCTGGTTACCACGACTAGACATCGCTCGTACTCAAGAGTGATGATGTTTTCTCACTCGCTCATCTGAGTTAGTTTGGATCCACATGTTCGGTGAAGTAGGGATTGTCTAGGTTGCATTAGTACTCGTTAAGTTATGCATCCATGTTATGTGTCAATTATCTTTGAAGTTGTTATATCCGCATTGCTTAATCTATGTCCTTTGCCATTTGTGCTATGATTGTATATGATGTCTAACCCCTCTTATCAGTGGCTACTCATACACCATTGTGTATGTTTAGACGATGAGATTGCAGTGTGATGACGATGTGGCTGATGAGTGATACGTGGATGCAGTCACCGTAGTTAGGATTTCAGTTGTTATTATTTTATTGTTGTTGATTGTTCCGATGTAAGTGCTTGGGTCAGCTCTGAGACGTTGTGACATCGGGGTACTTTTATTTTTCTGAACTTGACATAATTGTTATTTGATTTTTCCGCAAGTTTGTACGAGCGTGATGACTCTACCTTCGTTTATGAAAAATTTTATTAGACCGTATTTTTCAGTGGTTATATTTATTTTAATTTATTTCTTTAATAACAACATGTGGGTAGAGGGTGTCACATGCCCTAAAGCGAACTCTGAAACGAGACTTTTATAAGGTTAATAACAATATTTTGTTAAAATTACTATATTTTTATTTAGGGTATAAGCATTCATTGTTAAAGAAAATTGATATCGATATATGTACTAAAGGAAATGATGTTATCAGCACATATCAAAAGTAGAATATGTTAATTAGTAAGATTTTTAATGAAATAGAAGTTGTTAATTTTTTATAGGAAAAAGTTTAGGAGAGTTGGGTCTTGAGAGCTCATCAGGGTCAGATGAAACCTAAGTCTTTTTTAGCGCTTAGAGAGGTGCTTACATGTTACCCACCAATGTGGAAACATCCCTAAGACATCTTTACTTACCAAGAAAGTTGCTATAAAATGCTATAAATAGGCTAGATCATCACTTCCAATCAGATGCTCTTGCAAATTCGAAATTATTTAGATCACCACTTTTGTAGATTTTCACGCCTCATTCTTCATTTCTAAAAGTCCGGTGGGAATTTTCTTTCACTTGAGAATTTGACTGATTTGGTCGGGTATGAGTCATTAACTTCTGATGTTCGCAATAATATTCATTTTGTTTAGATTATAATAAACAATTGTGTTTGTGTTTGTGTTGTACATGTAGAAGAGAAGAGAGTCACCAACATCGATCCATCCCTTCTCCAAGAGTTCAACAGATCATTGCACCATCTCCTTCTTCTACCACTAGCAGTAGCAGAATGCAAAGATAGAATCAAATGAAAATTTGTGTAATTCTTGCTGGAGAGTCACGCTAGCCATTGAGCATATTGCTCCAACCATTTTGGAGCTAGGCTTGTGGTGTTGGGCTGGTTAGAGTTAATTGGCCCATTAGTTGCGGCCGACCCTATTACTTCTTGTACCGTATCACTCGTTTTCTCATATTTAATTGCTCGAAATAGATCAACAGCTAGCTAGCTAGCTATAGGTTCGGTTCAGGGAGGCAATAGAAGGAGATGGTGCAATGATCTGTTGAACTCTTGGAGAAGGGATGGATCGATGTTGGTGACTCTCTTCTCTTCTACATGTACCACACAAGCACAAACACAATTGTTTATTATAATCTAAACAAATTGAATATTATTGCGAACATCAGAAGTTAATGACTCATACCCGACCAAATCAGTCAAGTCCTCAAGCGAAAGAAAAATTCCCACTGGACTTTTAGAAATGAAGAATGAGGTGTGAACATCTACAAAAGTGGTGATCTAAATAATGCCGAATCTGCAGGAGCATCTGATTGGAAGTGAATGGCACAATGGGGTGTTGTTGAATATGATCAAGCCGCCTATTTATAGCATTTTATAGCAACTCGCTTGGTAAGTAAAGATGTCTTAGAGATATTTCCATATTGTGTTCAAGTATAGCGATGGTGTAAGGCTAATTAGCAAGGCTACCCTGTGCTAATCTCACAGGGTCTGGTGTTTTAGTGCTCCTTTATAGGGATTTTTGTAATATGATATATGTATAGTGTTTTGGTCTAGCTAACGTGAGATTTCTGCAATCCTTAGTAAAAGGTGGGTAGAACATTCCCTAATTAATGCTATAAGCTGCATAGGCGGACTTACATTATATGGTGAGGGTATGCACTTGCACACTCTGAAATTTAAATTTTTTTACTTATCTTGTTATATAATTTTTATTTTGACTTATCTTAATTTAAAATTCTGTATATAGACCCATATTCCTTTCATCTCAACCAAAGAAAGACTTACTTATTGTCTAGGATATGCACTTGACCCCTCTTAGTATAATAATTTGCACCTAGTTACATCTTTCATCTTATTCAGGCAGACCCAGTCATTTCTCTTTCTCAAAGCTCAAAAGACAACACCTCTCACTGTCTCACACATCGACCCATCCTCTCTCCTGTTGGTGAGTGCCAATTTTGGTCTTTGTTTCCCCTTTTAATTTTCTCCTGTAACTTTTTAAATTCCAAAATCTTTCTATATTTTTAAGTTTGAAAAACTGTTTTGTATTATTAGATATCATGCTCTTGTTATTTTGCAAGAAAAGTAAATATTTGCGCGTGCTATTTTTAAAAAAAAAAACGTGTTGATACTATTGTTATAATTTTGATAATTTTAAAGTTTTATGTACCCACTAAGCCAAGGCTCTACGTCCGCCACTATCATGAGCTAGACATTTATTTATAAAATTTTATTTATTGAAAAAAAAATTATATTGTGCAAAAGATTAGGATGATACGTTAGAAAAAAAAATGATTGATTTTTTTGACAGAGAGATAAAATAATTGATAAAAATTAGGGTGAAAGCTGATATATGCAAAAAAACACCAGGCATTAATTAATTAAAAGTACATCTTTTTTTTTGACTCATTAATTAAAAGTACGTATAAAACGTGTTAAAAGTCTAGAATGGAGATTATTATACATGTAATATTCTAAATAATGATTATATATTTAGTAAAAATGAATCTAATTAGATAAAAAGTTAGCGGACAAAGTTGAAATGTACCAAGAATGGAATGCCAAAATTGTAAATGTAGAGACACATAAAAGAGTTAGGGTACAATAGTTTCACATGTGAACTTACTTCCAAATTATAAACCATATTTCTAAATTAAAATAAGATATCATCTCTCTTTTGTTTCCTGCAACTTCCAATGTGTTAACTAGTATTTTATCTCAAAATCCTTCCAATATTGCATTCTATGATAATACATTATTGAGATGGACTTATCTATGTTTAGGAAAAAAAAAAGTTAGAGAAAGACTCTCAATTCAAGTAAACAAATAAGTCATTATCATCATGCAATAAATATAGGGCCCTAGCTAAAGCATTTCAAATAGGAAACAAAGCTAAGAACTTGAGTGCACAATTGGTTCTGTAACATTATGTGTGAGGACTTTTGAGGATATTTGGTTAAATTTTTCGTTATTGGACAGAATAAAATTTTTTTCATATTCAATTTGCGATGGGCAAAGTAAAATTTGAGTTCACGAAAAAAAAAAATAATAATAATTAAAATTTGCGTTAGACTATAGAGACAATGCATTGGACAATTTATACCTAGCAATATACTACTAAAGTCAATATTAGACAATGCATATTCTTGGCCATATTCAGTTTTTGGTCAGTTCTTCATAAAATCAGAGAACCATCACGTGTGGAGGATCAGGATCCTCTCATGTCATATGAGGGTTCTGTTCCATCTCTACCATCCATTTAAAAAAGAGAGAGAGAGGATTTATAGTGTAATAAAATGAGAGATAAAAGATTCCAGGGTTGAGACTTAGGGAACATGACCCTCCTGCTTTCCCTGAACAGGAGAGAATCCTGATCCATATTAATATAATGGGCCTTATTCAATCCTGAATATTTAATTATTAATGGACGAATTATAAAATTTCTTTTTCATCCATCTTAGGCAAAAATTAAATGAAGTATAAGTAAAAAAAAAAATACAATCAAACCAAAAAGGAATATTGCCCTCATAGTTATTTGATATCAAAATGGACTTAAATTCAATTAATTAAAAATATCTATTGATTAGTTACAATTTACTCATCAAATAGCTTCTAGGAGTGTTGTTTTAGGTAAGGCAGTAGCTAGGAATTAGCTCTGGAATTGCTTCAAAACTTTCAATAATATTTAGCTAACGATTAGTTGTCATGAAATAACTATACATAGCTTGGAAAAAACAAAGGAAGAATGTCGTATCCACCACCAACCACTACACAATTTCTTCACGTTTTTCCTTTACAAGAGGCAAAATCGTATACGACTCGCAAGATATGTGGATTGAATTCAGTATTCGATCGTAACTCCCCAAGCCAATATTAAATTGTTTTACTATTGATTATAGATAAAGGTTATGTTGTGCATGTTTATGGCGTTATGCTCAATTTATAGACTTTGATTCTAAGTATTGGTAATCTCTATCAGCTTTTTCAAATGTTGTTTTGATTGCGTTCTTCTGAACCTAGCTACGAAATTGCCAAATTTGATATTGATACAAGTATGTTACAATCAATCTATTAGAATTCAGGCATCCGAAAGGTCCCCTCAAAACCGGCTTGTGAGGGGGTGGTCTACCCAACTATATAAGCAACGGCTAGGCTCGTTAACCACCCGATGTGAGACTCGCAACACGCCCCCTCGAGCCTGGGCTCGTCACCACAAGCGAGGGCTAGCGGCACTATCCACACCACCCCCTCAAAACCGGCTTGTGAGGGGGTGGTCTACCCAACTATATAAGCAACGGCCAGGCTCGTTAACCACCCGATGTGGGACTCGCAACACAATCCTTGTGCTTTCTTTCTCTCTTGTTGGGGACCACAATATGTATGCACAAATTAGTTTCTGGACGTTAATTTATTTGCACAAACTGTAGTCGAATACAACGTGTACTTGCAATCTCTTTACTCACAAGATGTATACATGGAAACCTTCTGTATTGCCCATTTTAAGGGACTTGAGTTTTCCATATGCCCTTCATTTACAGGCTTTTCATATGTTTTTCACATGTATTTTTACTCCATTGTTTACTCCACTAACCAATTCTATCCAAATATGGCCTTGATAAGTGAGTACCTCTTGTATCACAAAGAAATATTGTTTTAAATCTAAGAGATTTCGTTATCTGATTTCTTGAATTAATTGATCTTAATTTAAGTTCATAGGTGAACATGTGGGTACGTTTGTCTTGTCTGGAATAGACTACACATGAATGGAACGATTGAAATGATTCACAATATAAATGAGTTTATAAAATCTTGATCCATGTCTTGGCAAAAAAACTGTGAGTTTGCGAGTTGACATGTTAATTTGCATTCTACGTTAACTTGCATCACTAAAAAAATGGTTAATTTGCACGAGTTTATTTGCGGAGGTTATTGAAACCTCTCCAAAATAATTTAATAAATGCAGTTTTACTAACCCCTCAAATACTAAAAAATAGTACTGTAAAAAAAATACTAAAAAATAGTGGAGGGTTTTGTTTAATCTAAAGAGGTATAATTGTAATTAAATATTTCATGTTTTGATTTTTTTTTTCCAGGATGAATTTAAAGCATAACAATTAGGAATCAAAGAAAATGATACGGGAAGCAGAAAGTTCAAAGAAGGAATCAAAGAAAAATGTCTAATTTTCAAGGTTGACTTCAAAAAGGCATATGACTCGGTGAGTTGGAACTTCTTGGACCATATGATGATGAGGTTTGGATTCTCGGATAGATGGAGGGGTGGATCAGAGCATGTGTCTTTTCAGGTAGCCTCTTCGTGTTTATTAATGGGTGTCCAACAGAAGATATTGATATTCAGCGAGGTCTCGAGCAAGGTGACTCTCTGACTCCTTTCCTTTATCTACTGGTGGCCGAGGGACTTAGTGGTCTGATGAGGCAAGCAGTTTCTATGGGGCTGTTTACAGGCTTCCAAGTACGTGCCTCCGACACAATGATCTCTCATTTGTAGTATGCAGATGGCACACTTTTCTTCAAGAAGGGCTATGAAGGCTATCCTGAGGTGCTTTGAGCTAGTATCTGGGTTGAGGGTAAACTTCTGCAAGAGTAGCCTAATTGGGGTGAATGTTAATGGGTCGTTTATGTCATTTTCAAGGGTTTTTCCTTGAATTGTAAGGTGGGATCTTTGCCTTTCGAGTACCTTGGCTTACCAGTTGGGGCTAATCCTAAGAAGGTGACCATGTGGGAGCCTCTCCTATATATTCTTCGATGCAGGTCAGGCTCGTGGAGGAACATGTTTGTTAGTCTGGGTTGGTGGATTGTTCTCCTTAACTCCATCTTGAATAGCATATTGATTTTATTCTTATCCTACATGAAGATGCTGATGAAGGTGTGGAATTTGGTGGTGCAACTACAAAGACGATTTCTGTGGAGTGGCCTGGAGGTGAGAGACCTCAAGCTATTCAATAAGAGTTTGCTAGGGAAGCGAAGATACAAGTTACTAGATGATGCCCCGGTGTTATGGAAGGCTAAGTATGGGGAGGAGGTGATTGGCTCAGCTTTGCTTGGTAGGTGGCAGGACAAAACTTATGCCTTTCCATGGTGGATCTGTATGCTTGGTACTGGGGGGATACGGGTTCAGATTGGTTTGCAGATAGTGTGGTGTGGAAGGTCAGAAATGGAAGGACCACTTCCCTTTGGTTCGATCACTGGGTGGGTCCCTCACTATTGAGTGTGGCGTTATCGAGGTTACTAACTGTTTCGGATCAGAAGGAGAGTAGGGTGGTTGACATAAAGAAGGGGGGATCTTGGGTATAGGAACTTACTTAGAGAAGAAGGCTCTTTGTTTGAGAGGAGGGTCTTGTACAACAGTTGTTGGATCTACTTACCCAAACATTGCTCTCTGTAGAGGATAATAGATGGTCTAGAGCAGGCAGCCAGATGGGCTCTACTCTGTGCAATCAGCCTACGCCTTCTTGTTTGCTTCTTTCCAGATAGATTATAGTCTCTCGGACTCATAGTTGGTGGTGTTTGGCTTGCTTTCACGTGGCAGTTGCTTTTGGATAAGATACTGTCCAGGGTAAATCTCCTCCGGCGTCGTGTTATTACTGATGTGTTTGGGATAGTCTGCCCATTATGTGGAGTACATAAGGAATCCTCCCTTCACTTGTTTGTTACCTGTGATTTCTCACACCCTTCACTTGTTTTTTTATTTTTGATTTATAATTTTTTGGCTTACTGCAGTTTTGGTCCCCATATTTTCACCAATCCGTAATATAGGTCCCCCATTTTTTAATTTCGTAATTTTGATCCCCTAATTTTTAAAATTTCTGACATTTTTCCCTACAGTAAAATTGGGTCAGAAAATTGGTGATGTGGCAAGTGAGATAGTGATGTGGCTTATGATTGGACTGTACAGGTGGCCTATCTAGTTTCCAAGTCATTTAAACCATTTAAAATAATAAAATTAAATCATTTAATTTAATTTTTCAATTAAATAATTAAAATCATAAAATTAAAAGATCTTTCTCTTCTTCTTGCTCCAGATCTTTCTCCCTTTCGCCCCGATCTTTCTCTTCTTCTTCTTCTTCTCCCCACTACAACACAAAACAAAATAGATAGCGCTTATTTTTTTGCCTTCGCTAGCATTTAAAAGCGCTACCTATTCAGTTGCCAGTGATTAGGGTTCTAAAAGACAACATTTTAAAAGCGCTAGTGAAAATTGGCATCGATAGCGCTTCCTTGAAAAAACGCTATCTACACTAATAATATAGATAGCGCTTTCTTGAAAAAGCGATAGCTATCTAGCGCTTTCTTGAAAAAGCGCTAGTGATTATCTTTTTTTTTTTTTACACTTGCAGTATTTTCCAATGATGCAAACCAAAATAAACAATACAATAATGCCAACCAACAATACAACAAATAATGCCAACCAAAATTAATGTCTCACATGGGCTAAAAACATATATACATCTAACTAATACTATAATAATGTGTACACAATGATCATGTTAAAACAAACTTCTCAGTCACATATTTGTACCACTCTTCCTTGAGTTGAGCAATTTGAACATCAGAATACGAATCGCATTTATATTCAGGAAAATACTGTGAAATAATAACTAAATCACATTAAAGTTTAAGTACGCAAATGATGAAATGAAAAAGTAAGTATTTTATATAAATTAGAATAGAAATTACATACCTTCTTTGGGATTTGCATTTGGTTATGAACAACAATATTCTTCATAAACTTCATAACGTAATAGCCACAATCATTGGAGTTTGGCTAGCGGGGGCATTAAAAAACCAAAAATATTAGAAATAAATAATTTTAATTTTTTAAACTAAATAATTGCATAAAATTTTGATAATACCTCTATAGCTATCCACTTAGTCGTTGTCTTGGATGATTTAGAAAATTTGGACTTGCTTAGTGTCCGATGTCCTTGATGCATTGTCAAATTAAGCCCAGAGTCATAATAGTATACAATTAGATATATTTCACATTCATATATATATATATATATACATTTCTTTGCGGTTGCTCAAAGGAGTACGTAAAGAACACAAATAGTACACCATGTCTTCCGGGGGATTGATCGCTAATATTACCCAATGGGCCTTAAAAAATGTTGAATAAGGAAATCATAATTAGCAGGTAATCACACACACACACACACACACACATATATATATGAGTAAATTAAATAAATGACTCACCCTAGGTTAATCGGTGACAAAAACAAGGTGTCAACACCTGGCTTCATCACTAATGCCAAGCATTCAGATATATAGTCCACCATTTCCCCAGATTTATAAGCAAAATTTGTTTTTTCCGGGCATAAGAACACAAACCTCTCGGTCCGTTGTTCTGGGACTAGTATCTCATGATACAAGTACCTTGAATATAATTTAAACGTAAACTAATTAATTGATTAACAATAACTTCAATACTAGGTGAAAGAATAAAAAAAAAAGTATACTTTAAGGTTGGATGTTGTACCTGATATATACACTAACTACACTTTGACTGACCCATGCTCCATCAGTAAAACTTCTGCCAGTTCATCCTTAACACTGAGAAATAATGGAGATTCATAACCGAAAATATTTTTTCCCATTGTAACAACAATTTGATCTCCGATTATTGTCATCTATGCTTCAACATGAACTTTTAGATAATTAAAGAATCTTGCTTCAAGAGGGGAATGCTGAGATTTGTCCACAGGCTTTATTGGGGATGTACAAGACCTAAATGTTTGCTGCTTGGCCTTTCCCTTCTCTTTCTCCTTGTCATTGGCCTTGGATTTTATGGATTTCTATATATTTTGCATGAGTTAGTAATGACATAATTTTATAAATATATTATGATTATAATAACGAATCGTGTTTATTTAAAAATGGCACGTCACTTACAACGAGTTTTATTGGTCATGCCACATAAGTACCTATTGTCTGTCCCACTGTCGTTATATCTGCCCCCTCAAGTGGTATAGACAATGGTGCATCCCCTTCAGTTGCAAAGTCAACTCTAACCTTGCAATGATGGATAGGTAATGGACCATTGTGCAATTTGGCACTTAAATCAGTGAAGCAAATCCCCTTGCCAACCGCTCGAGACGGGCTTGACAAATATAGCGTACACTCTTTGAAGTCCTAAACTAATGATAAATAAAATATTAATATGATAAACCATTGATGCAATACATACAAGTAATGACAATTTCTAATGATTTATTACCTTGGGTGACTTAAGAGTGCATCCATCCATGGTCGGAATAGGCACGTGCACCTCCACTGGTTCCTTAAGTAATCAAGATCCGCAATAATATTAAATTAGAATATTTGAATACTTCAATTTGAATTTCTAACAAAATTTTGGCAGAGTCTCCCCTAAAATATGAACATTCCAAAATTTTTCTAATACTTGTTGTTCCGGACTGGGCCGAGGCCCAATCCGGAGATCCAACATTCACAGGCCCAACGGCTTCCATCAATGCCACGTCGTCCGCGTGCCTCTCCGCCTTCCCTCAACGTGGCCGACTCAGCGGCTTTGTGCATTAATGAGATTTAATGCCGACTTCCGGGTTTCACGGGACGGTTACACATCGGCGATGCGAGTCCTCGACTCATGTTAAAGAAGCCGCGTCGAGCGGTCAAGGTAATCATCTTTCTACCACCTCTTTACTCACCTCGACACACTCGACTTGAGCGTCGGGTGTTTGCCAGTACACCACCCAACCCGCCGTGCTCGCCGTCGCGAGCACAACCGCACCGCTTCCTCAGGTCATCCTCTGGGTTACCATTGGAACATTGGCGCCGTCTGTGGGGATCGTTCGATTCCATCTTCTTTGTCGAAGTCTCCGCTTCTTCACTCGGCGATGGTGGATCGAAGCGTCGGTCGCGACTAGCGTTCCACTCATAACGCAGATCTTGAACAACCTAACCAAATGATAGCTCAGCTCGGGAACCACTTCTCGGCATGGCGCCGCCGATCGTTCTTTCAAGCTCAAACCGATGCGGAGCGGAGACCACCGCCATCCTCATTCGCGAGTTTCGCGAATTCATCCAGCCATGCCGGCGATGCGGGCTCGGGAATCAGCGTCTCGTCGAATGGAGAATCAGCGAAAAGAAATTCGATTAGCGTTGCCACACGGTCGGCACGAGAGAAGATCGTGTTTCGTTCTCCTCGAGTCGAAGGAATCAAAATCTCGGTCTGTTCATCACCATCACCGGTGCACTCAACACCGCTCTGGGCATAGAAGCGCCGCGTAGTAATACGGTAGATCGTACTCCACCTCGCCGTCAGATCTGGTGTCAGTTGCTCAAGCGGAAGACATGAGCAAACACACATGAAGAGTTCCTTCCGGAAGTCTTTCTCCTGAATCAGATATGCCACACTCTCCACCGCGCTATCGCCATTTCTCGACGCGCGTCGCCAGCGAAAGGTACCATCGCGAAGGCGACTTCCCAAGAAGAGCGCCACCAGCGGCGAGTAAAATCTCTGGCCGCACCTCTCACCGCGTAGGTACTCATCGTCTCAACCCTTCTCAAGCGATGACACGATGACACGTGCAAGGCCTTTGGTCCTTTACGTCTAAGATT
The DNA here is from genome assembly GCA_037113605.1 of Calophaca sinica. Taxonomy (NCBI): domain Eukaryota; kingdom Viridiplantae; phylum Streptophyta; class Magnoliopsida; order Fabales; family Fabaceae; genus Calophaca; species Calophaca sinica. The sequence continues at coordinate 120,492,472 of CM073735.1, forward strand.
ATGAGGATTCGATTCAAGCATCTTGAGAACCGCCCTCGTTGGACTCTACGACGGGACCCGCACCCAGCGAACATGTTGTTGCTGACACTATCATGGACTATGTGGCGCCCGAGGCGGTAAAGTCGTGATCTTTCCCCTCACTCTGAAGAAGTCGGCCTTGTCTTGGTTCAGTTCTTAGAGAAATTCCATTAGATCGTGGGCCAGGCTCGTCGACTTGATTCTCGCGCATTTCACCGCATCTAAAGTCCAACCCAAGTGGCGACAGCCCTAGCGCGATTGTGAGAGGAAAGGAGAATCCTCGAGACTATGTGGCGTTTCAGCAAAGAAGCCATTTTGGTGAAAAATGCTCGCAGCGAGATGAAATTATACTTGCTAGAGCAGGCCTGGTCGAAGGAAGCCTATTATTGTCGACATTGGTGTCGACGAACCGAGGTCCCTGACCAGGGTTTACGGCGAGCTCAAAAATTCATGAATTACGAAGAGAAGTTGATGGCATCGAAAGCCAAAGGTAAAACCGGGAAGAAGGTGGTGGACAACGCGAAGCGGTCAGGCGTGGGGAGAGATGAAAGTCGGGGTCCGAAGCAAAGAGATCTGACGAATATACCCCTGAACACTTGCCCTGGCGCATCTTGAATGAGTCTTGTGAACACGGTCAGTGATCTTTGGAATTAAATTTCCCGAAGGAAAAGAGAAGCCGAATCTTGATAAGTCGAGTCTTGCCACTTTCACAAGTGTGTCGAGACACGAGGCAGATGAATGTTTTCACTTGAAGGGCGTCATAACACGGTGATCCAAAAGGCGGAGTTGACCAAATATGTGGAAAAGGAAAACCGAGATTTGGAGATAAGGTCTAGATCTAGATCACCTCGACCTCAAAGGAGGGCTACGACAGGGCGACGGCCGCGAAGGAGCGGATTCAGTGCATCCCGGGAGAGACCTCGTCCTCCTCCTATCGCCATGGTCATTTCGGAGGATTCTCAGATAAGGGAGGCGAGCATCAATTCAGCAAAGCGAAAGTTGAGAGAAGCGATGATCATTTCCTCTTTGTTTCCCCTTCATCAGTCGGCATAAGGGAAGACCACCCCTAGCCTTTTCCGGCGAAGACTTGGTAAATGGAAAGTAGAACTATTTGATTCCCTGTTGGTGGCTATATGGCTAACTTTGAGCGTCGAGAAGAATCTTGATAGACCAAGGGAGCTCGGCGGATATCATGTTCTACAATTGTTTAAAACCTTGAAACTACGAGAAAAGATCTAAATCACGTGCCGAGAGTCCAGGCGTTGGTTTCAGCGGTTCGAAAACAAAGCTGTTGGGCTATGTGGAGTTGATGGTGACTTTTGGAGAGCAACCAATCTCCAAGCGCGAAGGTCCAATTCATCGTGTTACCATGCAAATACATTTAAATCGCATCGTCGGACGCCCGACAACGGGTGAGTTAGGAGTTTGTAACCTCGGCCAGTTCCAAAATGCGTTTTCATGATAGCGAACAAAGTCGCGTCACCATCGGCCCAAGCCAAGAAGCTCGCGAGGAGATGTTATATTTTGTCTTTGGGCGAAGAGCAAAGGAAGAGGAACAACTCCCTTGACCAAGAAACTTGATCCTGCGAGAGGCTGCTGCAGGCGTCAATCTCAGCGATTCGGCGCCAGAATTGAGCTCGAGGATGAGATCTGAGTGAAGAGCGACTCTGGCGCGAGCTCCACGAAAGATTAAAAGACCAGTGCACGATGGAGAATTCATCCGAGTTCAACTAGGAGAAGACCGGGGAAGGCAGGTGAAGCTTGGTGTTGATCTCACTGAGCAGGTCAAATTGCAAATAGCGAGTGCACGAAGTCCAATTGAGCCGACTCTTCGGCTTGGGCCATTGCTGGCGACATGCGGTATTTCTCCCGATATTGCTGCCACCCGGCCTTTCGCTCTCGACCCCAAAGGCTCATTTGGGTAGCTCAAAGCGCCGTAGCAAGCTCTGAAAAAGCCGGCTTACGCCAAAGGCTATCGAAGACTTAATTAAGGCTGAATTCATTAGGAGGTCAAATATACTACTTATCAAATGTTGTATTGGTTAAGAAATCTAATGGAAAGTGGCGAATGTGTGTTGATTACACTGATCTTAACAAAGCGTGCCCAAAGACGCCTACCCCTCCCTAATATCGACAAACTCGTCGACAATTCCTCTGGTTTTCAATTGTTGTCTTTCATGGGCGCATACTGGGTACAACCAGATTAGATGCATCATCTTGATCAAGAAAAGCGCGTTCATGACGGATAAAGGTAATTCTTTGCTATAACGTAATGCCTTTTGGCCTTAAGAACGGCTGGGCGATATCGGCGCATGATGAACAAAGTCTTCGCCAACGGATCGGTAGAATCTTTGGAGGTATATATGGATGATATGATAGTAAAAACAACGAAAGAAGTCGACCACGTCGTCGATCTTAGAAGTCTTCTTTGAAATGCGAAGACATAATATGAGGCTCAATCAGGAAAAGTGCACTTTCGGAGTTAACTGGAAAATTTCTCGGTTTCTACTTAACCGAGAGGGAATCGAGGCCAACCCGACAAATGTCGAGTCGTAATAGATGCAGCAACCATCATCAAAGAAAAACATCCGGCTGAAATCAGAATGCTAGCCTCCTTAGCGAGGTTTATCTCAAAAATCATAGAACATGCATTGCCTTTCTTCGCTTACTCAAGGGGAATTCGATTCGAATGGTCACCAGTGCGAAGAAGCCTTAACTGCAGTAAGCATACTATCCTAACCGCCGCTTGATGTTGGCGAAGGCCGTCTCGAGGAGGTCCTTTATCTCTACTTAGGCAGTGTCGAGCGAAGCTCACGAAAGTGCCGTCCTCGTTCGCGAGGCCAGGAACCGAGCCGGTCTATTTTATAAGCAAAGCACTTGAGGGCGAGTGAGATACCAGAAAATCGAAAGTCGCCGCATTGCGATAATCGCGGCTCGGCGGCAGAGACAATACTTCTTAGCACATCCATAGTGGTCCGAACTGACCAGCCAATCAAGCAGATCCTACAGGCACGACTTTGGCGGGCGTATGATCAAGTGGTCGGTCCGAGTTGTCCGGTCGGGTTACTGGCCGAGACAAACTATCAAAGCCCGATGCTTGGCGGATTTCATTGGCCGAGATGACTCTGGGCTCTGAGCAGTGTTCCAAATGGGCGCTCCATACGGCGAGTCGTCGAATTCGAGGCGATGGCGCTGGTTTGTTGCTCGAGAACGACGAGCCGGCTGGTCGTCGAATTTTCATTAGGATTCTCCTTTCCCACCTCCAACAACTTGCACGAATGGCGTGTTTGGTGGCCTCTGCGGCTCGAGACTTTGCGGCGAAGAGGTAAAGCTCAGGCGATTCTCGACTAGTTGTGTCCCAGATAAGTGGAGAATCACAAGGCTAAAGATCCACTTCTTCAAAAATACCTCGCATACAGTAAAGAAAGAAAATGGCGACTTCACCTCGGTGGAGATCGTACACGTTAGAGAACAAAGCGTCGGTGACATTCTATCCAAACTCGCCAAGACGAAGCTCGAAACAACGGATCGGTAATACAAGCGCTGGCCAAGCCTAGCATTACTGAGTGGTTGATACCACTTATGGCCAGGTCTTGAGGAAACTTCCAAAGTGCGCTGCGATTTCCTCGAGACAAGCGTCGATGATTCGCGATGATCTGGCAGCAGGTTGGATGACACCGATTCAAGAATTTATTCAATTCGATCGGCTACGATGATGATGAGAAGAGCCGCAAAAATCGAAAAAGGCATCTTCGTATTCTATGATCAGCGGTATCTTATATCCGAAGAGGTTCTCCACCCCCTGTTGAAATGCGTCGGCGATACCCGAAGCGCAATATGCACTTCTTTGAAGTGCATGAAGGCATATGTGGGAAACACCTTGGAGGGCGTTCCTTGGCAAAGAAAATCCTCCGCAGGTACTACTTGTGAGACCACGATGACGCCTTGATATCGTTCGTGAAGAAATGCGACAAATGCCAGAGACATGGCGATCTACACTTAGCTCCTCCTACAGAGTTAACATCACGACATCACCATGGCCCTTTGCTTGGTGGGGGCATTGATATACTTGGACCTTTTCCAATGGCTCCGGGACGGTGAAATACCTGGTCGTTATGCGGTAGATTACTTCACCAAATGGGTTGGCGGAGCCCTGGCGAAGATAATCGCAAAGAACTTGATTAAGTTCTTCAAAAGATATATTCGACAAGGTTAAGGGATTCCCAGGGTGGTCGCCACCGATCTCAGCGGAGCGCAAATTCACGGATCGCGGATTAGAAAGACCTTGGAAGATCTCGACATCAAACAAAGACACTTCACCTCAGAGAACACCCCAGACGAGCGGCCGAGTGAAGCGCGAAACGAGTTATCTTACGAGGTCGAGGCGATTGGATGAGGCGGCGGGAAACGGGCGTAAGAGCTTCCCGAGTACTGGGGGCATATCGAACTACTCCACGTTCGATGACGGGGAGAATCTCCTTTTCGTCTCACATGGGGCCGAGGCCATCGTTCTGTCGAGATTGGGAACTTAGTTGGAGAACCTCGCATCCCGTGAGTAGCATTGACAAGCTGTCGAGTATCACGAGAAGAACTTCGACCTCCTTGGCGAATCACGAGGAGCTTGCGGCACTTCGGCGGTCGCTGATAAAGCAGAAAATCGCTGAATACAACCAAGTGTTGTACCTAGAAATTCATGCCTGGAGACTTAGTTCTTGACTAGTGATGTTGGCACGAGAACGCCACACAAGGAAACTTGCACCCAATCGGGAAGGCGTGCGAATTATGCATAAAGGCAGTGCCGCCTACACCCTCGAGACAACTGCGAGAATGACAAATTCAAAAACTTGGAACGGCAAAGAAAGATGAAGAAATATTATAGTTGAAACAAATGTATCCTAAACACATAAATGTGAGGCAATGAAGTATGATTGGAGAAATACGCAACCAGCATTTATTTATTATCAAAGCCTTGTGCATTGGCACAAGCATCCGATGTAGAGATCGACCTCGTCACGGGGAGCGCATGCACGAGCTCGTGATAAAAGCCTTGCAATGCGTTAGCACAAGCACCTGAGATCGACCTCGCAGAGATCAGCGCACGAGCTCTCGGGATAAAGCCTTGTGCGTTAGCGCGAAGCACGATGAATCGATCGACCTCGTCTCTTGAGACCCTTGGCGCGAGCTTCGGGATAAAGCCTTGTCGCTGGCACAAGCACTGATGAATCGACCTCGTCTGAGACCGCGTGCCACAGAGCCCGAGATAAAGCCTTAATCGCGTTAGGCGCAAGCACCTGATGAATCGATCGATCTCGTGCGAGACAGCGCACGAGCTTCGGGATAAAGCCTTGTCGCGTTAGCGCCAAGCACCTGATGAATCAATCGACCTCGTGCCGCAGACCGCGAGCTCGGGATAAAGCCTTGTGCGTTAGCCACGCACCTGCACGCACCGATGAATCGACTGCGTCGAGACCAGCGTGCGGCACGAGCTCGTGATAAAGCCTTGTGCGTTAGCGCAAGCACTGATGAATCGGTCGACCTCGTCAGAGGGCCACGCTGAGCTTCGGGATAAAGCCTTGTGCGTTAGCACAAGCACCTGATGAATCGACCTCGTGCGAGACCGCGTGCAGGCTTCGTGATAAAGCCTTGTGCGTTAGGCGCAAGCACACGATGAATCGTCGACCTCGTCGCACGGACCGCCTTGAGCTGGGATAAAGCCTTGTCGCGTTAGCCTGAAGCACTGATGGGTCGACCTCGTCTGAGACCAGCGTGCCACGAGGCTCGTGATAAAGCCTTGTGCGTTAGGCGCAAGCACCTGATGAATCGATCGACCTGGTGCGAGACCAGCGCCGCAGGCTCGGGATAAAAGCCTTGTCGCGTTGGCACACACTGATGAATCGACCTCGTCACGACCGTGCCACGAGCTCGTGATAAAGCCTTGCGGCGTTACGCAAGCACACGATGAATCGTCGACCTCGATCGGATCGACCGCGAGCTCGGGATCGAAGCCTGAATGCCTTAGGCTGGCACAAGCATTTGATGGAATCGACCTCGTGCAGACCGCGTGCACAAGCTCGTGATAAAGCCTCGCGTTGGCAATAAAGCACCGATGAATCGACCTGCGTCTAGGGAGACCGCGTGCACAAGCTCGTGATAAAGCCTTGCGTTAGCACCACGACTTTGATGAAGAGATCGACCTCGTGCGAGACCGCGGGCACGAGCTACGATGAAGATCGACCTCGTCCGAGACCGCGTGCAGCTCATGATAAAGCCTTGTCGACCTCGTGCCGAGACCGCGTACCACGAGCTCATGATAAAGCCTTGTGCGACCTCATGCGAGACCACGTTCACGAACTCATGATAAAGCCTTGTGTCTTGCATAAGCACATCAAGCCTCGTGTCGAAGCTGGCATCTCCGGCGGGCGGAACGTTTCTGAAGGTCCGAGCGAACTAATGAACAAGCACGCGACATGGCGACACTTGCAGGTTCACTTACGAACAAGGGCGTCGAGCGTCGACATCAGCGAACCGGCGACAAAGAAGTCACCACCCTCGACATCCGAGCTTTAGCGACTGGGGGCAATGTTCCGGACTGGCGAGGCCCGAATCAGGAGATCCAACATTCACCAGGCCAGCGGCTTCCATGAATGCCACGTCGTCCGGCGTGCCTCTCGCGCTTCCTCGCGTGGCCGACTCAGCGGCTTTGTGCGTTAATGAGATTTAATGGGCTTAGGGTTTCACGGGACGGTTACACATCGGCGATGCTTAGTCCTCGGCTCGACATATTTAAAGAAGACGCGTCGAGCGGTCAAGGTAATCATCTTTCTACCACCTCTTACTCACCTCGACACTGCTTGACTTGGCGTCGGAGTGTTTGCGAGTACACCACCCAACCCGCGGAAATGCGTCAACGTCGCGACGCAATACTGCACCGCTTCCCTCCGGTCATCCTCTGAAGTTCTGTTCAGAACACTTGTGATAACAAAAAATTACCATATACCAGCCAGCACAAGTCACTATACAAGTCATGATCTACTCTAACATCAAATCATAAAAGCAAAAGATCAGCATGCATGATACAAGTTTCAATTTCAAGATATACAAGTTTCCATGTAATACTAATTAACAATTCACAAATACTAATTAATCTATAAAACTCTGCCTTTGAAGTAATTTAATTTATTACCCTGTGTGACTTTAGAGTGCAACTATCTTTGGCGCTACTATCCCGATGCTCCCCTATTGGTCCATTGTCCTGATGTTGCCCTTTTTTCAATTCCTGGACCTCCTGATAGAGTTTAGCTACCATCCGCCTCAAGTCTTCATTTTCATCTTTTCTTGCGTGCTTCGATGGACCAAAGATAGCTTTCTGTGGGACCCCAAATCCCACACCCCTTACACGTCCTGGATACTCTTTAATGGGGATGACTTGGGAAAGGATATCTGTATCACTCCCCTGTGACATACCCTCCTGTGTTAGGACATCCTGAGACACAAATATTATTCACAAAGATTGTTAAGTATTATCACTTTCATAAGAAAATTGCAAATGAAAATGTTATTTAATCTATCATACTTACAATTTTGTTATACACTTTCGCAGTTGGGGGTCTTCAATCAAACCATCCTTGTTTCGGCGAGCTTCTATCCACAAGACATGGCGATCAATTGATTTTGAGGTTGCATAATCCTCTTCTCCTGCTTGCTTCATCTATACATATTAAAAAAAAGTGAAATTCATCAGTGTTAATTATGTTACTCTACAGACATGCTCAAATTCACCAGTTATACATATAATTTAAGGTTAATCTGCATAGCAGATCTTGCTCAATGCCTGAATACCCCTTAACCCCTCCTCTATATGGGTAAGAAGGATTTGATGCTGCCGATTTGTATTACTTATTCTCTATATAGACAAAAGTATAAATGTGATTAGCAACGACAACAATTAAATATACAAGTATTCACATACATATACAGGTATACAATTAGGGACATGTATAAGTATACCAGAAATTTAAGATCTTTGGTGTGTTTTGCTACAAAATTAGCCCAGACGTCCACTCCTATGACTGATTGATACAATGATGGAGGATTATGTCTAATATTCCCTTTTCAATCTCTCACCCGCTTAGACAACCATGCTCGGAATGTCCGATGACATTTTCCAGCAATCTTCATTATGATGTCCTTACGGGTGTCGTCAACATCAAATGTTTTCTGCAAATACATTATAAACAAAATGGTAGGGTAAGTATATTTACACAATTGAGAAGAATTACAATCAATTAATGTTAATTTATATATCTTTATCTCAGCCCAAAGCTCCTCTTTGCATCTATCCAAAGCTACATTTTTTTTCTGTAACCAACGACTAAACATACATGGAATCATCATTCGCACTTGATTTCCAATGAAACTTTTCAAATCTCTGCCACCTTTGCCTATGGGTTGACTTCTAGCATTCCATGAAACCTAAAAAAAAATTAAGTGTACTATAACATTAGATAATAAATAGATAAAAACAATTAATTATATTAATTAGTAACCATCTTACCACTTGTATCTCTCCTCGACTCCTAGCTCGGATAATATTCTTTTTGTATGTCGGTCCACAGTAAGGATCTAGCAACATTTGAATAAGTTTCAGGTTTCAGTAAGATTGCTACAGGCCACAGAACAAAAACTAGTATCATCTAAAAAAAGCTTAATAATTAATGGCAATGAAAAAAAAAATTTAGGCTTAGGATGTGTGGAGAAACAGAGCATGCTTGAGTTGAGACGAACTTGGTTTCTATCATCAGTATAAATGTCATCCGGTCATTCACAATGAAAATGTACAATGAAGTCAATGCACGAACCAAAACTAGGATTGGGCAACCAAAACTAGGTATTTAGCAGTGAAAACTGAAAACTACAGTAGCAAAGCGAAAGAGAAAGGGAAGCAATAAAGTTAGGGTAGAGAGCAAAGTGGAAAAGAGATTTACCTGAGTTACAGCTAAACGAGGAAGAAGAGATGGGGTGCGACCGCACAGTGGTGACGACGAAGAAGAAGGAACGACGCGGTGGAGAACCTTAAAGCGACACCACGACGACGAAGAAGGAGGAACGGCGCGATAGCAAACCTTAAATGCAGATGCACTTGTGCGACGGGTCGAGAGGGAGAGAGCGGAGGCACTGAGGGACTGAGACGGAGGCACGACACAGTGACATAGGATAGACAGAGACAGCAATGACAGAGGCACTGTTCTGATCTTTAGACCAAAAAGAGGGAAGACATATCGCACGTAAGAGACTGAATTGTAACGGGATGATATACAGGATTTAATTTAATTCAGAAAATTGGTAGCGCTTTTTTGCAAAAGCGCTAATGATGGTGAAACACAGCCAACATTTTCCTGGGAAAGCGCTAGCGAAGAAAAAACATAGACAGCGATGTTTTGAAAAAGCGCTAGCGAAGATGCCATTACACAATCACCAGCGTTTTTCAGAAAAAGCGCTAGCTATTTAGTTGACTAAAGCTAGCGTTTATTCAAAGAAGTGCTAGCGATGAGTTTTAAATTTTTTTAGCTAGCGCTTTCGGTGGATAATGATAGTTAAGAGGGCACCATTTTTCTACAAATCTGTTGTAGTGCCCATCTTTCCTCTAGGCTTCAAAATTTCAAAAATTTTGCAAAAAAAAAAAACAAAAATTAAAACAAAATCGGCGGCTACCTTTTATGCCTATGAGGAGGAGGGCTCTGGCTTCGGGAAATGCTAGAGGGAGACGATGAAGAGGAATAGAGAGATTGGAGCGAGAGGGAGAATAGGAGCAAAAGAGCAAGCACAAGCAGAAAGAGGAGTGAGAAAAGGCAGGTGATGAGGAGGGAGAAGAAGAGCCCGAAATGGAACTCGACAGTGGTGAGCGACAACCCCGGCCAGGTTTCGTCATTGTTGGGGAAACAGAGAGAGAACGAAACCCTCGATAAACCCTAGCTGGTAGCAAAGTGTGAAATCCAAGATAAGAAGAAGGAACGAAGGAACATGGTGATTTTAACCACTTTGTTATTGTTATTGTTGGATGTTAGAACGGGTCGATTCGGGTCTGTCCAAATTTTCATGGGTCGATTTGATTCCTAACCCATTCCAGATTATTCAACAACAGATCGGCTCAATGGGAGATGAAGATGAGAGGAAGAAGAAAGGGGTCGAGCCCTGTTTAGGGATTTAGTCGTCACTTCCTCTTTTAATTTTATGATTTTATTTATTTAATTGAAAAATTAAATTAAATAATTTAATTTTATTATTTTAAATGGTTTAAATGACTTGGAAACTAAATAGGCCGTCAGTACTGTCCAGTCATAGGCCACATCAGCTTCTCACTTGCCACATCACCAATTTTCTGACCCAATTTTACTGTTGGGCAAAATGTCAGAAATTTTAAAAATAAGGGGACCAAAATTGCAAAATTAAAAAATGGGAGACCAAAATTATGGATTGGTAAAAATAGGGGACCAAAACTGCAGTTAAGCCTAATTGTTTTTACATGTAGAGCTACCCTTTGGATTTGGTGGGTTATAATTGATATATCCGAAACAACTATACTTCAAAAATTTATATTCAGGTTGGATACAGCCATTAGATTACCAATATTCCTCACTATATATATATATATGTGTGTGTGTGTGTGTCAATTTTCTATCTTCTTTTATATATATATATATAAAAGAAGATAGAAAATTGACACACACACACACATATATATATATATATATATATATATATATATGTGTGTGTGTGTGTGTGTGTGTGTCAATTTTAAAGCCACGTACTTGTGAGAAGGTAAAAAGAAAATTGAGAGAGGCTCACGTGTACTATTGTTGCCTCTTTATCTAGTGAAAAATACTAGTACGAGAGGTTAATTACTAGGTCGAACGGGAATTGACAGTAAAAAAAAAAATGTTTGTACTGTATGAGTGTCCGGGTGAAATTAATGTATATTTGTATCACAAAGAATATTATGTATTTAGATTTAGAAGTGCAAACCTTTCTTCTATTCTAATATTTTAAAGAAAGTGTATTTAAATTAACTAATTTCAACCTTACCTAAAGTGCTAGTATTTCTGAGAACCACTTCTCGGTGTTTTTGGGTGTACACTATAAAATGCGTGCTAGTTCTGCTGCTTATACCAACTTTGTTTATTTGCTGCATATATTTGGCAAGCATGAATCTTTCACATGGAATTAAGGCATTCATGCTAGAGATCGAAATTGACAGCAAAAGACTACTTTATTTCTTTTATTTTATTAATCTTGCTAGCTTACTTAATACCATCATAACTATCTAGTATATTAATAATGCAAATTTGACAAAAATCAATACATAATTCAAAGGAATAAATAAGAAGAGGAAGGTTTTGTTTGAGAGCTAGTAGAGAGAAGGCTAGACGTTAAAGGAGAGTCTCGTGAAATTGAAATGGAACCAAGGGCGTCAGTGGTCATTAATAATTAAAAGGGCTAGAAATTATAAAAGGTAATAAAATACAAACCAAGTGGTCTCTTCCTGCAAAACTAGATCCAAGAAATTTGATCCAACTTCTTGGTTTTAGGATGAAATGAAAGTTCGAAGTTAATTGTGTGCATATAGTCGTCTAGCTAGCTAGGGTAAGGGCGCATATTCATTTTTTTTCCTTGAAATAGCAAAATCATTTCTTTTCCATCCATCTTAAGCAAGAATTAAATGACATAAAAGTAAAAAAAATTACAATCAAGACTAATCCAATGAAGAATTTAGTGAATTTTCATGTTTGTTTAGGGATCGAAGCGTAAAATATTGGACTACACACTACAGTATTTTTGACTTTAGCCCATGCTAAACTTGCCCACGGCTAAAAAACTGCGGCCTAAAACTGAATAGACAACGGTTTTATAGGCGTTGGTAAGAATGTACAAATTTCATCCGTCTTTTTGGATTTTGAACTTACAACCGTTGCCTCTTTTTTATCTAGCAACGTTTTAAAAAATGTGGGTATGTATAGGCCACGGTTATGAAAATGTTGCCGCTTGAGGCCACACTTATTAAGCCGTGGCCTACATGATAATTACACACAACCGTGGGTTAAAGCTGAGTGGGAATTTTCTCACCTTTTACATTGGTTAAGTTTAAAATCGATATGGAAAGTGCTTTAACTTTATACGTCAACCCTAGTTCATCACTCTCGCGTCTCTCTTCACTGTTCTTCGCTTCCTCTCGCCGTTTGCCGTTCTCTGCTTCTTCCTGCTCACTCTGCTTCGCAGTTCGCCGTTCTCTGCTTTGTCATTCGTCGTTCTCTGCTTTATACATCCGAGTTCTCTGTTTTGCCGTTCGTCGTTCTTCCTACTCACTCTCGTGTCTCTCCCCTTCGTCGATTGCCTTTCTGAAGTATCACGCCCATTGTTCACCGTTTCTCTTCTTCCTTCCACTACAGCAAAAATCAGTTTAGGCAACAACAAAAAACCGTGGCCAGAAATGAAAAAACTGTGGCCTAAACTTTAGGCAACGGTTTGGCCACGGTTTTGTAGGCGTGGAGTATGCGGCCGTTGCCTATTCCTTTACGCCCCGGTTTTTTGTTTTCGCCCACGTTACAAAGATAACCATTGCCTATAACACAAGAACAGCCGCTTTTCAGACGGTTTGCCAGCCACGGTTTTCTGGTCTTGTTTTAGACCACAGTGACACAAGCGTTGCCTATACTTTAAGCCACGGTTATACTAGCGTTGTCTCGTCTTTTGGGAAACAAAATTTTAACCGTGGCCTATATCTTTAGGCCACACATACGCAAACGTTGCCAACTTCAAGAACAGGCCACGGTTTTCTAGACCTGTTTTAGGCCACGGTTTTCTGGTCTTGTTTTAGACCACGGTGACATAAACGTTGCCTATATTTTAAGTCACGGTTATACTAGCATTGCCTATATTTTAAGCCACGGTTATACTTTTTTAGCCACGACTCATTTTCAATAAAATAATTTCAACGCATAATTAAATAAATACGGTAAATTATAAACGTGAATAAACCATATAGATAATTAATTGCTATCATTTAAAACAACTAAACCATTAAATTTTTTATAGCTATTTAATAATAAACAAGAGTTTAATATAACCAAGTCTTAATACAAGTAGCAAAGGTTAAAAACTTTATCTAAGTATATCAAAATATTATAACACTACTCCGCAACCATAAAACACCAGTACATAATTACATCTTGTCATCATAAGTCTAAAAACATCTAAATCTTCCACGAATTAACTTCATTCATCTTCAGGATGATCTTCATCAGGATGATCTTCGTGTATAGACTGCACATATAAAAACAAGTTAATATGAATGGATCACTCAAAAAGTCAGATCAGCAGCTTTCACTAGCAAATAGAGATGCTCAACATGTATAGATGGAGTGCAAATATATGGAGATAGATACCACTGCAAATGGAGGCTACAATCCTATGCAAATCCAGTAAATACAATTCTTAGTAAAAGAGAGACAGGGACTTGTGTTCAATTTCAATCCTATGCACACATAGCGATCATAAAGATGCCTCTTTATTATTTTGTATACAGTGAAATACATTTGCCATGTTTAGCATTTTTTTTCATTCTTTTGCTATCTATTTTAATCCAATAACTAGAGAACTGAACCAGAAAAAAAAAATCTATAGACAACAATTATTTACAGATTTAAATGTAAACATTTCCTCAAGAGACACAAAAACATACAAGTACAAACAATGATTGTTCATATTGCATGACAGGGGTGTCAAATTCCATTTGAAATAACAGAAAAACAAACACATTTTGAATGGAGCCTTAACAGGTTAAAAGAGCACCATATGAACAGGTTGAGAAATTAGTTGCGAGAGATCATAGCCAAGAGAGGGGTGGAGATATTATGGTATCATTTGGTAAAAATGATATTGATATCTAAAGCATAAATCATAAAAATAAAATTGTACCTTAATTTCTGCAGCACTTGAAAGGTGCTTCAACACAAACAAGACTGCTCAACAAAATCATAACAAGATGACAATTCAACTGAACAATGAGTAATTTAGCAAGTATAACCACACTACGAGAATGAGTGATTTAGAAAGTATAATCACCTTATGAGCAGGATCAAAGTTAAACTGAGAAAATAGTGTCTTGTAAACACGATAATTATTGGCACATTTAAAACTCTCACAATCTCTACGGCCCCTTTCAATTAACCATAGATTACATTGGCCATTGCTGGTAATGATCATAACTTGCTAGTAATAAACAAACAAAAGAAAACAAGAATAACAATTTGTCAAGTGACAAGAACATTTACGCAATAATATCTTAACAAATAAAGATGCTGGTAATGATCATAAGTAAAACATTGTAGATTACAAAAAACTTGCAAAGATATCCATATAAAATTATTGGTTTTCACTGCACTATGCAGAGTTCTACCGCTATAGATAAAAAACTAGTACAATTATCGACACACATCGAGAAAAAGTAATCGCTATTCCTTTTGGAAACTACAAATTAAAGTCAATGGAGTATAGAAACACTCATTGTTTACATATTGTTGCAGTAATGAAAAGACACAAACTGCTCAAAATAAGGATGAAGGCAATCAAAGTTTAAATTGAACTGTAAGTACTTAGAAAGCATTCAAGCGAACCATGTGAACTAAATTCTTAATTGCCTAGTTACCATGGCTCTTGTGGTCTAAAAATATAAAACCTTGCCTCGATTTCTTGTCCTTACAGAGGGAAGAAAACCTCAAATCTAATGCATTATGAGCATAAAAAATAAAACCATATACTTGTTTTATATAGAAATTTTGCAACTGTAAAGCTATCTCAACTACTAACAATATATCTAAACTATTTTAACAGGAAAAGAAAAAAATAACACAAAAGTTAGAGGGACAAAAAACATTGCTTATTGGTCCATTGAAAGTGATAAATGGAACCTTCATTTTACAAGATAATTTTCTTCAGGGATCCTTCCTTCTTTCATTATCATGTAAGCTTTAAGGAAGAACAAAGACCAACTTTGGCTTCTTCGCAGTTTTGCAGGCCATTTTGCTACCCATTTTTCATCACCAGTCTTGCACTTCAAGGACTAGCTATTGACTAAGAAAATCTCATGATCAACTCCAAAATTCTTATCCCGACTCAAGAGAGAATAGATATATGGTAACCCTGAGAACATTTCGCTTGACCCATTTCTGATAATTCTCCTAAATGTGGGTCTATAGTTCAGAAACAGAACAATAGTTAATAATCAAATGATAAACATCAAATTCTTCCTGACATCAATTATCAATTAATTAATGTTCAAAAATCCAACCAAGTAACTTACATGGGGGATACAAACAAGAATATTATGAAGATAGGACAAATTCAAAGTGTAATCTTCTATGACTACTTATCTTAGCTCGAAGCTAGAAACTAAGAAAGAAAAAGTACCAGGAGCTTCAAAGACTATTATCTCAGCTGTACAGGTTTGTCATGATCTTTTGGGTTCACGAACTCATTAACCCCAAACTACTTAGTTGCCAACAAGAATAAAATCGGAAATACCATCAACAAGTGAATAGTCATTTAATTTATGTGGAACAGAATCTTAGAGGATTAGGTGGAATAAGAAAGCATTCTACTACCTTGTTCAAATCGGCTGGAAACTAAATCAACCCCAATGATTCTTGATGCATCAGAAATCCTTGCCCCTTCAGCAGCCTAAAATTTGGATTAAAGAGAAGAGCAGGAGTTAATATTGGCTATTTTCAGTTGCTACAAAAACTGTCACACACATACAGAGACAAAGGCATAAAGGTAAGGTAACATACAGCAAGGCCAATAGCTCCAAGTCCAAAGATGGAAACAGAAGAACCAGGTTTTGGTTTGGCA
Source organism: Calophaca sinica (assembly GCA_037113605.1). Lineage (NCBI taxonomy): Eukaryota > Viridiplantae > Streptophyta > Magnoliopsida > Fabales > Fabaceae > Calophaca > Calophaca sinica. Next base: position 120,508,393 of record CM073735.1, read on the forward strand.
ACATTGATGGTAGCACCAAGACCTACAAGCATCAATAAAAATGAATCAAAAGAACATAGAATGGCCTAGTTGTTATATATTCCTTAATATCCCAAGGTAGAGATGTTTCAAACCTGTGCAAATTCCAGAACTGAGAATACAGGGAGGGCATGATCCCCTGGTTTCAGATGAGTCACAGCCTCGCCTACGCTTTCCACAATCCTGAATAACATCTTGCCAACATTATCAATGATTATCACATGCATTCACACAGTACATACATATACTAGAGAAAAAAAACATAAGATTTAACCAAAAGTAGTCTATGTCGAAACCAAATAGACTAGAGAAAAATGAAACAATACATCAAAATATGTGATTCTGCAGATAATATTCATAAAAGAAACATACCCTCCAGCTTCATGACCAAATATACGAGGAAACAATGGAGTCTGGCCCTGAAACGGGGAAAAAAGAAAATAATATATTTAATTATAGCGATGCAGAACAACAGGACATTGAAACACCAAGCAAAAAGGACTGATCACTAGGTTTCCAATATCTTCAAATTAAAATGAAACGGTAGAAGAACTATACATTAGAAAAACCTCCTAAACGAACATCACCACGACTACAAAAACCTCGTCTTGGCCTGACTCGCCTAGGACTTAGCCTGAGTCCACTCATTCACCATAAATCTCCAACTCGCCCTCAACAACGTCAACAAATCGGATCTCTACCCCACCCAAACGGAGCTCTAACTTGAAGCTGTACATAGATTTGCATGCATCGAGGAAGAATAGAGAAGCTGATCAAAAGGAACTTACTTTCTTCTTCCGGCGGAGAACGACAGTCACATCGAGAGTCCATGAATCGGTTTAAGGGCGGTGGTTCTTGCTTGCACTTCCAGGGAAGAGGGGGGAGAGAGAGAGAGATAAGTGAGTGGCAGGACGGCGCTGTGGGAGAGGGAGCTTTGGTTCTTCACAAAGCAAAAGGAGATAGGGTTTTGGGGGAAAAGGGACGCGCGATGTTCAATTAGAGGAATTAGAGGAGGGAATCATCGGAAAAAAGGAAGAAACGGAGGTAAAATAATGATCAACTAGAGGGGGTTTTAAACCCCTTCAATTCGACCGAAATTTTTACAGAGTAAACCGAGGAAGTGTCTTTTTTAATTAATTTGAGGGGGTTTTAAAAACCCCACAAAAAAATTGCCTTTATTTAGCATTTTTTTTATAGTGTAACCTTATAGGCCACGGTTGCATACGTGTGGCCTAACACGACAACATTTTTGTAACCGTGGCCTATACATGCTCACGTTTTTTTTAAATGTTGCTGGATAAGAAGAGGCAACGGTTAATAGTTACAAATTGAAAAATATGAATGAAATTTGTAGATTCTCACCAACGGTTAGAAAACCGTTGTCTATTCCGTTTTAGACCGCAGTTTTTTAGCCGTGGGCAAGTTCAGCGTGGGCTAAAGTCAAAAATGTTGTAGTGTTCAGGTATTCCTCTCTTCTTCCTTTGTCGTTCTAAACCCAGCCACCACTGCGAGCACCTCAAACCTCTTCATCGCTCCATCACGTTCAAGCACTCTCTCCTCCGCCAGCAATCGTCTAAACCCAGCCACCACTGTGAGCATTATCGCACCTCTTCATTGCTCTGTCGCGTTCAGGCACTCTCTCCTCCGCTAGAAACAGTCTTGCATAGCTTTTTCGGCTAGGGTTTACTTTTTGCTTTCGGTCAATTCAGAGATTTGTTTAGGAAAATCTTTGACTGGTGCAGCTTCAACATCTATCAGGTATTTTTCAATTATTTTTTATTTTATTTTATTTTATTATTGATATTAATACCTACAAGTGCATTGTTTCTTACAAAACAGGGTTACGCACCGATCTGTTTTCTATATTCGCAGATTATACCTTCGCTTTTCAGGTATTTCTATTCTATTTTCGTTCGATTATTCTTCTGTCTCTTCCTCTCTTGAATTAGCTCGCTTGTTTTGTTGTTAGCAGAGATTTCAAAGGAATTTTGGTTATTAATTTAAATGATGAATTTGCAGTTCAAGAGATAGCTTAATTGTGTTTTGCAGTTCATGATTGATGACTCACATCTAGGTCTTCTATTTTCCATCTACAATGTTTCATGGAAATTGGAACACTTGATGTCTGATTATTCTTGCTTCCATTTAAAATTCTTGTGCAAATTGCTTATTTTTTCAGATATATTGTGGAATGGTGAGATAGCTTAATTGTGTTGTTTCATGATTGATGAATCACATCTAGGTCTTCTATTTTCCATCTACAATGTTTCAGGGAAATTGGAACACTTGATGTCTGATTATTCTTGCTTCCATTTAAGTTGATGAGTTAGATTACAGGAACTTTTATAATTTCATCCTTAAAGCACAAATTTGAATCTTTGGTAGGTTACCAGAACATGGATATGCTTATATAATATCTTAGTCTTGCAATATTCATACTTTTGCACAAGAAAGATTACTTCTCTGATGTGGCATGCAATAGTTTTTCGGTATGTTATTTTAGACTTTGGAAATTTAAGATACACACTTTGATGTGTATGTTAATTAAATAAATACCAATTTTGTAGATAAATTTTATGCTGTCATTAGATTGATCATTGTTAAAACACAGTTCATTGATTCATCTTATAACTATTGTGGACTTTTAATAGTACAGTTTGCTAAACTCAAGTTGTTGTTTATACATGTTTTTCAATTATCATTTACAGAGAATGGTGGATGAAGAAGAGTTACAGTTTCATGAGGAGTACATGAATGAACAAGATCCAAGTATTATGCACTTCTCGTTGACGTCAGGAGATGATGTATGTTAGCTGTGTCTCAAATTATTTTAGTTAATGAACAAACTTGATGTCAGTGCAAAGTATAAAAGTAATTACTTCTTGTAGGTGTCAAGTAAGCAACTTCGTGATGACTTAATGACAATGCTCATTGCTGGACATGAAACATCAGCTGCTGTTTTAACTTGGACCTTTTATCTTCTGTCAAAGGTAATATGTGGCTAAGGTTAAATAAAAAGTGGATTTTTGTTCTTGTGATCTTGTCTGTGCTGCTTATCCCATTCCATCTTGGACTATACTTGGACCTTTTATCTTGTCTTGCGCACACTTATTTCTTTGAAGTCAAATACAAAAGTCAAGAATTAATTTATAGCGCAGTGATGGCTAATACAAGAAGGTTTTTCTTCTTTTTTATTGGCTGCAGGAGCCTAGTGTCATGTCCAAGCTCCCAGAAGAGGTCTCACGAGATTCTTAGGTTTCACATTAGTATTGAAGCATCATATTACATTTCCAGATCACAAAAATCTGATAATATATAAATTTTTATAGGTTGACGCTGTACTTGGAGATCGATTTCCAATTATTGAAGACATGAAGAAACTCAAATATACAACTCGAGTGATCAATGAGGTATAAAGATGACATACCTACCATTGTGTTTAAGTTGATTATTCTATAGCTAGTGGTTGATTTTTATAAGTATATTCAATTTTTAGTTATTGAGGCTTTACCCACAACCACCAGTGTTGATTCGTCGCTCTCTTGAGGATGACATTCTTGGGGAGTATCCTATAAAACGGTAATTCCAAAAAGTACTGTCTTGTTTGTTTAGCTGGTTAAGAAACAGTTTTGCCAATATTTCTCGTCTTATTTAAAAATCTTTTTCTTTTATGTTTTATCTTCAACTTTCTCTTAGTTGAAAGTGTGAGCTCAAAGCTCTTGGTTATAGAGTATGTTACACTAAGCTCCCTAAGGTTTGTTTAAATTACACAAAGTAAAACACTATCCTCTCTATTTTCAACTTTTATAGTTAAATACCACACACATTTAAGCCCTATATGAAGCATTCTCTACAGGTGAAAAATCATAGACAAACTCACTGTAATTTCTGAAACAAAATCTTAGCTTCAGAATTTCAGTTTTGTAATGATAAGTGCAAACAGTCTTCATTTGCACATACTAATCAGGATAAGTGCAAATAGTCTGCAGAATTTCTGTGCAAACAGTCTGCAGTATTTTTAGTCTTCAGTTCTTTAACGATAAGTGCAAACAGTGCAGAATTTCTGTTTTAGCTTTCTTCTACCACTGCTATTTTTGAATCTATTTTCTGGTCTTTGTGCTGCAATTGCAACCAATGGTATGAAACCCGGACCGGACCGCCCGGTCGGACCGTGACTCGGTGACACAGGCGGTCTGGGCAGGCATGGAGAACCGCCAGGCATGAAAAACCGCTCAGAACCGCTTCGGCCCGCCTCAAACCGCTTAGAACCGCCGTAACTAACGACCCAGGCCCGGGTTTCCTAAACCTTCCGGTCCAACTTCTTCACTTGTTTTTTTTTTTAACACTTTTACTTACCAGTTACCACATCTGCATCTGATTGATTTGCGATTTCCTTCTCACAAATGACAAAACTCAACCAAAAAGACAAAAACCCTATTCTTCTTCCTTTCCTTACCTAAACGCCACAAAGACGCAGCAGCGCCGCCGTTGACCGCAAGAAGAACCCGTCGCCGTCAGACCGCATCAAGACCCGACGTCGGCCGTGACCGCAAAGAAGACTTGTAAGTTTCTTTCATAGTTTCATGTACTTGTCTCCTTTACAAGTTTCAATTCCTTCCCTATTTCATTTTTTAATTCTTGCTTATTCTCCATTGATCTGTTAAGGAAGCTATGGTGCACGTTCTGCTTCTTTCCTTCCCTACTTTATCCTTTACTGATTTAATTTTTTCCTTCCCTGATTTCCCTAATTTTGTTTTGCTTCAAATCTGGTGGTACCCGTATTTTGCTTCCAATGTGGTTGTGCCCATAGTAATATAAATATATATGCATTGTTAGAATTTTTTTGCACTGTTAGTAATTTTTTAGGTACTCGTATTTCATTATTTGTGCACTGTTTTTGCAGATCATGTCAACATCTACATCTGCTGGTCATTTCATTATGGATTTTTATGTATTTGTTATGGATACTTTTGTGTATTTGTTATGAATATTTTTGTGAATTTTACTTTATAAATTATGACTTGAATTACCTATGAAATTTATTTATTTATTTATTTATTTATCATCCGGTTCGCCCGATGGTTCAACCAGATGAACCGGTTAAACCATGGCCCGGAGGTCTCGCCGGTTCGATCTCCGGTCCGGTTTTTAAAACATTGACTGCAACTTTCAATAGATTCAGTTCTTTGTGCTGCAACTGAATCTTTTGTTCCGCTCAAATATTTCAGCATTGAGGGTCTTTGTTTAGATCTGTTGAATGTTGTTTCTCTTTTAAAGTTTGATGTTTTTTTATGGGACTATTTCTGGGTTTGTTTGTGTTTGCTTCTTTTCTAAAAGGTTTGATGTTTTTGCTTCTCTTCTGCCTCTAATACAACATGCCTTTCCTCTTTTAGTAAAAATAAAACTTGCAAGTTGAATTGAGCTGATCAAGTGAATAATTGTACCCTTATGTCCATCTTTTACAAATGATTTGAGTACATAGCCGTGGGTTTATTAAAAGTGAACAACACTGAATTTGTATTGTAAAGGGGGCATGTCCTTTTTCTGTGTGAAGGCTTGCTGCAATGATGGTATGGTAATATATATGAATGCCTCAACCTTGGTGTAGTTTCTAGTAAGATTCGGTTTATAGTACTTAGTAATCAGTAAACTAGTTAATAATTTAACTGTTTCTTTGTTGTGGTTTTGAATCTAAGCAAATTAGTAGCTTATGGTTTAGCTTGGATTTTGGAAATGCAATTACTAATTAAGTAGCCTCCATTTGCAGTGGTATCTATCTCCATATATTTGCACTCCATCTATACATGTTGAACCTCTCTATTTGCTAGTGAAAGCTGCTGATCTGACTTTTTGAGTGATCCATTCATATTAACTTGTTTTTATATGTGCAATCTATACACGAAGATCATCCTGATGAAGATCATCCTGAAGATGAATGAAGTTAATTCGTGGAAGATTGAGATGTTTTTAGACTTATGATGACAAGATGTAATTATGTACTGGTGTTTTATGGTTGCGTAGTAGTGTTATAATATTTTGATATACTTAGACAAAGTTTTTAATCTTTGCTACTTGTATTAAACTCTTGTTTATTATTAAATAGCTATAAAAAATTTAATTGTTTAGTTGTTTTAAATGATAGTAATTAATTATCTATATGGTTTATTCACATTTATAATTTACCGTATTTATTTAATTATGCGTTGAAATTATTTTATTGAAAATGAGTCGTGGCTAAAAAAGTATAACCGTGGCTTAAAATATAGGCAATGCTAGTATAACCATGGCTTAAAATATAGGCAACGTTTATGTCACCGTGGTCTAAAATAAGACCAGAAAATCGCGGCCTAAAACAGGTCTAGAAAACCGTGACCTGTTCTTGAAGTTGGCAACGTTTGCATATGTGTGGCCTAAAGGTATAGGCCACGGTTAAAATTTTGTTGCCCAAAAGACGAGACAACGCTAGTATAACCGTGGTTTAAAGTATAGGCAACGCTTGTGTCACTGTGGTCTAAAACAAGACCAGAAAACTGTGGCTTGAAATCGGTACAGAAAACCGTGGCCTGTTCTTGTGTTATAGGCAACAGTTATCTTTGTAGCGTGGGCGAAAACAAAAAACCGTGGCATAAAGGAATAGGCAACGGCCGCATACTCCACGCCTACAAAACCGTGGCCAAACCGTTGCCTAAAGTTTAGGCCACGGTTTTTTCATTTCTGGCCACGGTTTTTTGTTGTTGCCTAAACTGATTTTTGCTGTAGTGACATAACATTGTTTCTTTGTCTGTTGTAGAAGAGAATTAAATTGGCAGCTTGATGATACTATCACCAACACCAGTTTGGCAACTTAGCCTTATGTAGTAAATTGGAAGGGATCAAAGCATTTATGCATTCCAGCTAAACACTCATACATTTGAAATGTTAATTGGACACCAATACAAGAGTTGTTATTTCTTGTTCATATGCTCACACTGCATGGGTTAATCGAAGTTTAGCGATTGTGAGATAAAAGACTAGTGCGACTCAATATTAAGGTTTTGTCATAGAATGCAATATAGGAAGGATTATGAGGAAAAGACTTGTGGTGTGATGGTACCGTAACATAGTGGAAGTGGCTGGAAACAAAAAAGAGATGATATCCATGTTATTTTAATTTAGAAATATGGTTTATAATTTTGGTAGTAAGTTCATCTGTGAAATTTGAAGAATGGATCTCCAAATATAAAGTTGTGCTAGGGACTCCTCAAAGCACAAATTATAAAATAATACATGTGTGAGTTTACGTGAACAAATTAGTATTTTATACGTAATAAGTTTCTACAAATTGTATAAAATCTATCATGCAACTTATGTTTTTTTATCTACTACAGTGTAAGTTGATGAAATTGTAAGTACTACATCCGATCTCGAATATAAGCAAAAATAAAAAGTTACCTCACACCCTTTAAGAAAATTAGTTAATCTCATTTAATTTTTTTAAAGTAATGAAAATAGTAATTACATTCCCCAATTTATCGAAGAAAAAATGTCATCAGAGCCTTAACGACTGTCGACCTATCTCCCTTATAGGTTGTATGTATAAGGTCCTTGGTAAGTTATTGGCTAAGAGGCTTAGGAAGGTCATTTCTCATGTGATATCTGAGAACCAATATGCTTTTATTGCTAGTAGATAGATTTTATAAGGCGCTCTTATTGCTAATGAAGTGGTAGACGAGACCAAGAAGCAAAAGAAGAAATGTTTCTTATTTAAGGTGCATTTTGAAAAAGCTTTCGATTATGTCAATTGGGATTTCTTGGAATATATAATGTCAAGAATTGGGTTTCCGGAGCAATGACGGAGGTGGATTTCAGAATGCCTTTCATCTTCTTCTATTTATGTTCTTGTTAACAGTTGTCCAACAGAGGAATTCGGACCAGGAAGAGGGTTGCGATTGGGTGATCCTTTATCACCTTTCTTGTTCTTAATTGCTGCAGAGGGCCCTAGTATTATGATTAAGAAGGTAGTGAATTGTCATCTTTATTTCGGATTCAAGATTGGTGCTGAGAATATAGAGCTGTCTCATTTGCAATGAGCTGATAGCACATTGATTATTTGTGATGAAGACTTCTCTAATGTGTGGGCTATTAAGGCCTTGCTGCAATTGTTTGAATTGGTTTCAAGATTAAAGGTGATTTTTTTTTTCAAAAGCCAATTGTTGGGTCTAAATATGGAGGAAGAGTGGCTTACTAGAGCCGCATATATGCTTCATTGCAAAATTGTGAATTTGCCTTTTAAATACTCAGGCCTTCCTATTGGAGCAAACCCTAGAAAGAAAATCACTTGGTTGCCTGTGATAGATATGATAAAATCCAGATTGTCCTCATGGAAAAGCAAATTTCTATCTTTTGGTGGTCGTTTGGTACTCATCAAATTGGTCTTGTTATCACTGCCAGTCTACTTTGTTTCTTTTTTCAAGGCACCTAAAGGTATTATTCTCACCCTTGAATCTCTTATTTTTTGTTTCTTATAGGGCCAGTAAGGATAAATAGAAAATTCATTGGGTTGCTGGGAATAAAGTATGTATGCGCAAAGAAGACAGAGGCTTAGGTTTGAAAGATCTTAGGGCTTTTAATTTAGCTCTCTTAGGGAAAGAGATGGAAAATAACTCTTTGTGATGTTCTATATTGAAGATCTAAATATGGGGATGTCAGTGTCGATAATGTTGAGCGGGATACTAGGAGTTCTAGATGGTGGTAGGATATTTGGTCTATTGATGGAGGTGTAGGAGATCTTTAGGAAAATTGGTTTAAAGATTTGTTGTTAAAAATGTGGGTTTTTGGAATAAAACTTCTTCCTAGAAGGATAATTGGGTAGGAGAGAGGCCTCTTTACACTGCATTTAACAAATTGTTTTTGTTAGCTATTGATAAACAGGCTTTGATGAGAGATATGGGTTATTGGGAGAAGATCATTATTTCAATCAAGAGAGCTATTTCTTCCAGTAATGATCACTTTTTCAGGAATATATGGGTGAAATATGCGTTGGAAAAATTGGTTGCGAAATAATAATAATGAAAATTCACAAAAATAATATTGAAATAAATCTGACAATAAAATAACACAATAATATGTTACAATTGAATATGCAATATCAAATAAAATGAAACACGTAAAAGAAGGGACTTATCAATTTGGCTGAGGCGTGCAAAACACTGGGCTTAAGAGTATTTTGCCACCACGAGTAAATTACTCGATGCAGTTAGTCTCAAGGCTAATACCCGCCAGGATACGACAACCACTTCTTGCTAACACTGCAGATAAACTAACAAGGACACAGGAACAACTTTTAGATGCTCAAAGGAACTAAAATACAAATATAAAAGAAGAGAAAACTTCACAATTTTTTCCCATAAAATTGTTGTTCAAGTAAACTTCTTTTGAGCAAGCCAAGATGAAATCACCACTCTTTCACCCCAAATATATTTTACACCAATAGGATATATAGATAAAATTGGTTTTTTCCATGGAGAAAGTTGCAGAGGAAAAACCGTATCTAAGTTGAAAAACCAAATCCATTAAATTATGGAGTGTGTGAGGAAAAGAAATATTTCTGGCCGTTGGAAGATGCAGGAATAATATTTCCGTTGAGTAATCAATCAAAATCAAAACCAAAATAAATGACATATAAGCACCATTATGATTTTAGTAACTGACTCAAAATCCAAACTTAAAGTATTACTTGATTATAGAACACTACAACATTTTTAGACATAGGCAATGCGTGAAAACCGTTGCGTAAGGTCAAAAAACCGTTTTCGTATCCAAAGGCAACGGTTTTTCAACCGTGGTATTCTCAGGCGTTGCCAATTCTATAGGCAACGGTTAGTGCACCGTATAAGGAGCTGAAACTTCTACATAAACAAAAGAAAGGATGGTCATTTGATAATTTCCTATAGAAATTGGAATTTATATCTGCCACCTGAAGAACACGAGGAAGTAATTTAAAGAGGACAGGTAAGTTCCATTAGAATATAATGCAGAATGTCTTTTAACAATCTTCATAAATTCTCATCAAATATATACATGAACAATTTGACTAAAGAGAACATGAATATGCAAAGAAACCAGAGCTCACGTGAGCAGACACTAGACATCAATCACCAAAGAATTCAAACAGGATAAAGCCAAAATAACCTCTGCTTCTCGCTGCAACGCAACCAAAACATCCAAAAGCAAGAGTAAACTCAGGAAGGTTCTCATGCAAGCAAGCATTGCACACAGAATCACAATTTCAGAGTGAAATTCTAAAAGTGACGAACGAAAATCAACACAAGCCACAAGAAGATCGATACATTCTTCATCAGAGAAACAAAACGTAAACTCAAAATTACCTCACGATTCTGATTGTCGGTGCTTGCTGCGAAGGAAGAGGACAACCCTAACTTCATCGTCTCCCTAAAAATCGAAATCCAAAAGAATAAGTTATTTGGAAGTTGGAACAATGAAATCATAATCCTTTAGAAAATCATAATTAGGTGTTTTAAACAGCATAAGTCAAAAGGGCAACCCCAACTTCATCTTCTCCCCAAGTTACTTGCTTGAGAGTGATTTAGGAAATCATAATTAAAGTTGAGAGAACTGATATATGGAGCAAATAACACAATCAAGTTTTCAAGTTTTATGACAAAATCAGAGCACATAAAAAACAAAGGGCAGAATCCAGATATCATAAAAATAATAGCAAACATAATAGCAAACTAAAAAAAAATAATATCATAAAAATAATAGCAAACATAATAACATTAACATAACATAACAATCCAGATAATTAACTTGCAGGGTAACCTTTCTCTCCACCTAGAATGATACACAAACAATATGACCCCATAAACAACAGTCAGGAGCAGCTTGTCGACAACCCACCAGTTCCACTTCACGTGACAAATGAAGCTGAATCAGAATAGCAAGAGACTTATTATGAAGATGATACCTTGAAGTCTAGGACTTTAATAGGTTTTTATGAGACAATCAAAATGAATATTCTCTGGATTCAAATAAGTGTGACAGCTAGTACATAAGGAACCGTAATACAACACATTTTTTTGAAAGAAAAAAAATACAGGTTGCAGCTACAAAGATTCCCCATAATAGCCACGCCACTTGGTAAATAGCTAGCCAATACATACCATACTTCTTCACATTTCAAAACTATTTGTGCCAACAAATTGGATTGGATGAATAGATTTTACCTTTCCCATGAATCATTTATGTCATTAGTAGTTATCCAATTATTTCCCACTTTAGAGGAAATGACTTAAATTGGAGGAGCAATGTTACAAACTTACAGTTTTCACTTATCATACTTCAAATAATCAATACCTTGTAATCAAGCAAAGTAATTATTTGTAAAATAATTGTTGATATATGGATGCTAAGAAAAAAGATAAAGAAAAAAGGAAGGGTAGCCGTTGCAAGATTGACAGGATTGAGGATAAAGTGGAGTCATCTTCCTTAATTAGGATTGATGATGAATCCCTTGCTACTAGGGGGAACATGTCCAACAGAATGACCAAAGAATCAAACCAACATCCTCAAATTGGTGAACAAGCAATTATCATGATGGAAGATCATGCAATATCATCTACATTTGAGCTTCCCTCTATTACCCAAGCTCCTTTGGAGAGACCAAATGCATTCAATACTCAATAGTTATTCTTTGACAAAGTATTCATTAGCATGTGTTCAAAAATCGATTTTGATTTGAAAATCAAATTAAACTCCAATATAAATCAAATCAAATGTATTATATGTACTTATCTTTATATTTATCAGTTCGCTCATATCAATCAATGACTCACTAGTGTGATCACTGACCCATTGACTTGATACCTTGATTGAGTCGATAACCCGTTCGAGTCTGATAACATTGGTGTTAATTATCCCATGTGAAGTTTTTTGACTTTATTTTCCATTTCCTGTAATGAGTTTGCTTGAGGAGGGTTTAATTACTATAAACGAAGATCATAGGTGTATTCGGTATTAATAAATCTTTGACATCAACTCTAAGTTAGAGAATTTAAAAAAAAAACATCAATAACTTTTTAAAAACCTAAGACTAATTGATCACAACTTCAAAGTTTGATTGAAAAATACAGTATCAATAGGATTTTTCGCTAAAATGAATCACAAAATTTGGAAAAAAAAGAATATAAAAGATGGAAACCAAATTCAAATAGAATTCTAACAATATTCTAATTTGCAAATACTAGCAATAAAAGTCACCATACTATTTCATAAACAAGCATAACATATGAAAAGAAAAATTTCATCAAAAGAGTTAGTGACCTAACTACATGAGTCTTAGGGTGCATTTGACATATATTGAAGGATAGATAGAACAATACATGACAAGTACTTAAGTCATCATCAAAATCAGTTATCACATTCTCATTATCTTCCTCACAAATGGCATTCTTTGTAGACCTTGGAACTCCCCCACAAGAAAGTCAATCACTTGATCATGTTGAAGCAACAAAGTTAATCACAATACTAAGGCTAACACAAAGCACACAAGAAACCAATTCAATTTAAAATCCCCAACACTACACTAAATATCTAACCTTTTCCCCACCTTAGTCAAAGCTCAGAAATAATTTAGTTTGCAGTAACAAGTTCTTCATCCTGATACAACACAAACCACAACTCTGTGCTCCTCCACACCTCCATATGTCACAGCCATAATGCATCAGCCATAAATAGAATTTTATTTAGGGATTTAACATAAAGTAACTAATCCTAACAATACCAATTACTAATTTTATCAATAATTAGGGTTTCAAAGAGGTTTGGGAAAACTGAACCAGAGAATGAATTCGTGAAAGGAAGACTCACCAAATAATTAGGATTTCAAAGAGGTTTGGCGAGAGTATGATGCGACAATGGAATCTCGAGGGCGTCCATGGTGGTTGTAACGACCCGTTTTCGGACCGCTACCGAGCTCAATATACCGAGCTCGAGTTACCGAGCTCAACACACCAAGCTCAACATAAACCTATATGAGATGTGTTTTAAAAACAAAACTCTTGTGCCTTTTAAAAATACGATATATATTTTTTTTTTTAAAACCAACTCGTGCACATCAGAGTAATTACAGCTTTTCGAAACATGGTGCAACTAAGACACAAGACTTAAATTCTAATAAAACATACATGCATAACATACATATATATATATCACTCGAAATAATAATGTATACAAAATACAGAGTAGCAAATGTGTAAAGAAAATACACCTAAGGTACGACGACTTCAAAAGAGTAATCATACCTGGGGTACTTCAGACTCCCACGCAGGTTTGCTCAAAAGTAAGACCACCAGTCTACCATGTAGCAACAAAACAACACCGCCAAACTGGTCACGACCTCGAACACAAAAGAAAAACAAATGCAGTCCTCGAGAAAAACAAATATCCAATAAACAAACAATCACGGCGGATAGAGGTCGTCACTCGGGTCCTCGTCGAGCTCCTCCTCGGCATCGTCTCATCGCCGAGTTACTGCGCCCTCGACATCGCCTGGGTAACAGTCATGGATTGAAGGCACCACGGGAAAGTGGTCAACTTCTCAACAATTCAAGATAAGCTCGACATAAAAATATAAGCAAACAAAGAAAGTATAACATTCACCGACGTGACTCGACCATCTCACTCTAAACTCGACACAACTTCGCAAATCCATTTTCTCTCGACTCGATAATTTTCCGGAATGCACACGCCGCATCTGGTATGTCGGAAAAGTCGGTAGAAACCTTGGGATCTCGCTCTCCCTAGGGCGGTCAACTTCAGGTCCCATAGCGTGGCGGCGTCTAGTCAATCTCCCGTAAACAAAAGGGGACCTAGCACCCTCGATTATCCGGGTCATGGCTCAAAAGCGTCACACGACTCACCTAGCTCGCTTCACTCGATGAACAATTACGCATCACGATATTCAAAGAGTTAAACACAAGATATTCAACCGCATGTCAAATAAAAGAGCAAGCTCGATATGAAGAAACGCAATTCAACATGCAATACACAATTCACGACATATATTCAATCACATATTAAATACATGCAAAAACTCAATCATATCACAACATTTCAGCTCGACACAAATCAGGAAATCCATACACAATAACATAACCACGTAGAATATGAAATGCCCTTACGCTAGCATACTACGAAAATATTAATGTGAAGCGCCCTTACATAAGGACTTATAAAATAAAGCCTTAGAGATATCTAGGAGTTGCCCTTACCGAACTCCAAGTTAATGCTGTCCGACAACGACCTCGACACAGCTGTCTTCAAAGAGCTCGATAACGACTTCGACACGTACCGTCCTCAATCGACCTCGACACGTACAGTTCTCGATCTGGATTCCGCTGCTTCCACGTCCTTGGATTCGCTTTCCCGTACACCTTGATTCGGAAATCACTCGATCTCGGGAATCAGACTTCCTAAAACAAACATAACTCAGATCGATCCATGGGTTCTAATACATCTAGCTCTCATCCCAAACTTAACCACAACCCAGAAAATATAATACTCAAGAACTGAAAGATATTTTTCCTCTAACACAAAGTTAGGGGTTTCGATCAAAATTTCATGAAAAAGTTATCTGATGCTTCAACAGATAGATCGACAACAACAATAACCAGAAGCAACGAATGAAAAACAAAAATCAAAGCGAACCAAAAATGGAGGTTTCGGGCACCGCCGATTGCGAAATCGAGAAAGAAATTTGTTTTACAAGCCCAATTAATCGGTTAGAAAGATAGGTAATATTATGAAGAAGAAAACCCATCAATTTGACATGATTTGGAAGCATAAAGCGGTTAAAAATGGAAGAAGAAATAGCGCTAAACAAGAGTACAGAGGAAAAGAAAAATATGTTCTTCATACCTCAGCGGTGATCGGCCAGGCGAGATATGTCGAGAAGATGATGATGAACAATATTGATGAAGAAAGCTTGTGCGAGAATCTCGATGGAACTCACGGTTTAAATCGATGGAAATTTTGAAGAAAACAACGAAACACAGGCGAAGGAAGGAAGAAGAAAGAAGAAAAGAGAAATGAGTGTTTGAGGAAAGCCGATCGTGAATACAATTTGGAAGGGCATAATCGTAACTCCAGCTATAAGATGCCAATCCCATCAATCATCTACCCGTTTAATCGTTCCTCTCATAATTACCCTCTACTGCCGGTCAGCGGCAAGCCGACAATGTAATAATTACAAACAATATAATAATAACGCTGAATAACGTTCGAAAGAATCACGAGGTATCATCTCGACACGATGTCGACTAGGGTGCTCGTGCAAGCGCATAAGGTTCTAACACGAGTTCGTGAACGCGGTCTCCTCGGCTCGACTTGCGTCCTCATCATTTCGAGACGCGACTTCATCAACTCGACACGCTACCTCCTCATTTCGGCGGCTAGTGCACGTGGTCTTATCACCGACAAATGATCTCGACAAGCGATCTAGTCACGGGATCTCGACACAAGGTCTTGGTCGAGGTCTCGATACGTCGTCTGTCACGATGTCGATCTCGTCCTCAGGTGTTACAATCTCTCCTCTAAAAAATTTCGTCCTCGAAATTTCAAATAAGATTCTTACCTCGAGAAAAGTTCAGTCTTGAATCTTCATCTTCTCCTCCACTCCCAAGTCGCATCACCCGTCTTACGATCCCACACAACTTTGACAAGTTGGATCTCTTTGTTCATAGCTGTTTGGCTTTCCGATCAACGATTCTTCTGGTAATGCTTGAAAGATAGGTCGTCCTTCGGTTGAATCACATCCGATTCGATGACATGAGAAGGGTCGGAAACATACTTCCGAAGCGTGAGGCGTGAAAGGCGTCGTGGATGTTCGACAAGAATGGTGGCAAGGCAATCGATATGCCACCGGACCAATACGACGAAGAATCTGGTAAGGTCCAATAAATTTAGGGGTAAGTTTCACGGATTTGATCGCTCGACCAACTCCGGGAGTGGGGGTGACTCTAAGAAATACATGTTCTCCTTCCTCGAACTCGAGTGGTCGGCGTCGTTGGTCCGCATAACTCTTACATCGACTTTGAGATGTTCGCATCCGATCTCGATCAAGCGGATCTTCTCGGTAGTCCGCTGGATCATATCTGGTCCTCTGACGATTCGCTTCGCCGTCCTGGTACCAACAAAGAGGCGTCGACATTTAGTCCATACTGCGCTTCAAAGGTGTCATCCCAATACTCGCATGGAAACCGGTATTGTAGGTGAACTCCACCAATGGTAAGACGTCGTCCCAACTTCCTCGGTGATCTAACGCATAAGCTCGCAACAAATCTTCAAGCGATTGGATCGTTCTCTCGATCGGCCGTCGATCTGTGGATGATATGCCGAGCTAAGCTCGAGCTTCGGTTCCCATCGCTCCTTGCAATTCCCTCCAAAAATGAGGCGTGAACCGGATCTCGGTCCGACACTATCGAAGACGGTATTCCATGAAGTCGTATTATCTCGCGATGTAGATCTCGGTCGGCTTATCCACGTTGTATGTCGACCTCCTTTGGTAAGAAATGGCGGTTTGGTCAATCGGTCGACGATCACCCAAATCGAATCATTCTTCTTCTGCGTCTTCGGCAAACCTACAACGAAATCCATGGAAATACTGTCCCATTTCCATCTTGGTACGTCGGCGATTGTAGCATTCCCGCGGTCGTTGGTGCTCCACCTTCGCTTCGACACGCCAAACACGAAGCTACGTGCTCGGCCACTTGCTTCTTCATTCCGACCACCAAAAATGCTTCTTCAAGTCTTGATACATCTTCGTAACTCGGGATGAATACTAAAGTTGCTCTTATGCGCCGTCAAGAATCAACTTCCTCGGCTCGGATCACGTTAGAGCACGCACACTCGGCCATTGCACCTCAAGATGTCGCCCGCCCGACTGAAATTCGCGCTTCCTTGCGCTTATCAATGAATCTTCTCTTGCATAAGCTCGTCATGAACTTGCTGGTCTCGGATCTCGCCCAACAATCTGTTAGAAATGGTAAGCATACCAAATCTCGGCTTCCGGTGAAACTCGACACTCGACTTCAAATCTCGGAACTTCTCGAGCATCTCCAACTCCTTGATCATCAATACCGAGGTTAAGCGCTCTTCCTACTCAACGCATCCGCTACTACGTTAGCCTTACCGGGATGGTATTCCAGCGTAAAGTCGTAGTCCTTGAGAAATTCTGTCCATCTACGTTGTCGCATGTTGAGTTGTTTACGGTCGAACAGTACTTCAAGCTCTTGTGATCGCTGAAAACAAAGAGTGCTCCCATAAAGGTAGTGCCTCCATATCTTCAACGCAAAAACTATCGCCCGGCTCAAGTCGTGAGTAGGGTAGTTCCTCTCGTGAATCTTAAGTTGTCTTGAAGCATACGCGACCACCTTCCGATGTTGCATCGACGCATCCCAATCCTGGTGTGACGCATCACAATACACCTCGAAGGCTCTTACGGTTGAGGCAAAATCAAGACAGCGCCGTCGTCAAAAGCTCCTTGATCCGTTGAAAATCGGCTTCACACTCCTCGGTCCAAGCAAAGGTTGATCCTTCCTCGTCAATCGTGTAAGCGCGACAATCTTCGAAACCTTCAATGAATCTTCGGTAATATCCTGCTAAGCGACAAAACTCCCGATCTCGAATCAGTCTTGGTGTTCCCACGCTAGCACAGCTTCAATCTTAGTTGGATCCACAGCTATCCCTTCTCTGGAAATTACGTGACCAAGAAAATTTACCTCTTCAAGCCAAAATTCACACTTCGACAGGTTGGCATAGAGTTGCTTATCTCGTAATATCTGTAGTACTCGACATAGGTGTTCTGCGTGCTCTTCTCGGTTTCTCGAGTAAATCAATATGTCGTCGATGAACACTACAACGAACTGATCCAAAAACGAATGGAAAATTCTGTTCATGTAGTCCATAAACACAGCTGGCGCATTCGTCACTCCAAACGGCATCACCAAGTACTCGTAGTGACCGTATCTAGTCCTGAAAGCTGTTTTGGCGACATCTCCCTCCTTCACGCGAATCTGATGGTAGCCCGACTTCAAGTCCATCTTGGAAAAGATCGCCGCTCCACGAAGTTGGTCCATCAAGTCGTCAATACGTGGTAACGGATAACGGTTCTTCACGGTAACCTTGTTGAGTTCGCGGTAGTCCACGCACAGTCTTGATCGTCCATCCTTCTTCTTAACCAACAACACTGGAGCTCCCCACGGTGACTCGCTCGGTCGTATGAATTGCTTTGACTCCAAGTGTTCGATCTGGGACTTCAGCTCTTTCATCTCGGCAGGAGACATCCTGTATGGCGCTTTGGAAATCGGTCCTGTTCCTGGAATCAGGTCGATGGAGAACTCGACCTCTACCGGTGGTAACCCTGGCACGCGTCTTCGGGAAAACGTCCTCAAAGTCACACACCTTGGTACATTCTTCACGTCGATCTGTTGGAAAACTTCCGAACTAGCGGATACATGTATTCCCTAGTTCCTTCTTTCAAAGAAACTCCAATACGTTCGGAGAAAGATAATTGGAGACTCCAAGGTCTGGAAAAATTACGGTTTACGGGCACAGTCCAAAAGGACATGGTGGTGTGACAACCAATCCATCCCGAGAATGACATCTAAGCCCTTAAGAGGCAAACAAACCAAATTGAGCACAAACTGTATACTATGGATAAACACTACACAATTAAGACATGCGGTGTTTGTGACTAAGGTTTTAGCATTTGGGGTTGTAACTACTAATTTAAGCGGTAAAGCGATCACGATCAAGTTCAAATGGTTCACACAATCGGAAGAAATAAAGGAATGGGTTGCACGAATCAAAAAGAACGGATAAGGATTTACCCTCGATCTCACATTCACCTTGGATAAGATCATCGGCTCGTTGACTTCCTCGCCACTCATGCGAAAAACTCGCCTTTAGCCACTTGACGCTTTCCTTTGGCCTTTGCTGCAAGCATCGTCGGTTCAGCTTTAGGTGTAGGACAATCCTTAGCAAAATGCCTGGCTTCTTGCGGTTGAAACACACCTCCTCCTTCTCGAGTCTGATTACTCGCGTAATGTCCCGGCTTTCCACATCGGTAGCAAGTCACCTCGACACCGGTCTGACCTCCACTTCTCGGTACTTGGGTCATCGGACGATACTGTCCCCTGTTGTTGTTCCCCTGAGGTCGGTCGTAAGGCCTCTTCTGCGGTGGTTTTCCTTTCTACGTGCAAATCTACGCCCCGCACTGGGGTCTCACCGGTCCGCCCACAATAATCTTCTTCTTGTGGCTCCTCACTCCTTCTACCTCGACACATCGATCAATCGACTCTTGGAGATTTCGATCCTCAACGACACCATCGACTTGAATGTCGAATCTCAATCCCAGTTGGAATCTCTCACTTAACCATCTCTGGTCAACTCGATCACGGAATGGACTGAAATACCTCGCCAACGACTTCGAACTTGGCGCATACTCGGACACCGTCCGAGTTGCCTTCTTCTGCGATTGAAGAAATTCTTGCTCCTTCTCGGCTCGGCGATGTCCGGAAGTACTTGTCCAAAAACCTTTCACGAAAAAGCTCCCAGGTCATCTCGCGATGTTACGCTATAAGCGTTTACTTCCTCCTCTCCACCAATACTCTGCGTCTCCTAGCGGTAAGTAGGTGGCATAGTCGACCTTCACGTTGTCAGAGGCAATGGAGTGCCTCAAAGATCTTCTCGATCTCTTGCATCCAAAGATCGACTTTATCCGATTGGCTCACCGTAGAACTTCGGTGGATCATGCTTCTGAAGTGCCCAATCCTCTCGCTTGACATTCGTTACGCTCGTTCTTTGTTCTTTGCAAGTTCTGGCGAGTTAACTGCCGTCTGTTGAGCCATCGCGTTAGCTGTTGAGTTCTGGCGGTGATTGTTGAGCCATGGGCCGCCATCTCGGCCATAGCTTGAATAGCTCGTTCCATGTCGGCGTTCGGTTGCGGATGTCGTATTCCTACGAGGTGGCATTAGATTCCACAAAGTTCAAAACCTGTCGAATCTCGGAACAAGGATGTGTTAAAACACACTTTGCTTCAATCAAGCAGTTCAAACAAATTTTCAAGCAATAAGTGCTTCACTTAATCAAACAGCAATCAACATAATACAACTAGGTACCGAACACACATAACCCGACCACGGTGACGGTCCAAATCTCTATGCACGGCTCGGTCGAGCGAAGCGCTCACGATACCAACGGTGTAACGAGTTTAGGACCGCTACCGAGCTCAATATACCGAGCTCGAGTTCCGAGCTCAACACACCAAGCTCAACATAAACCTATATGAGATGTGTTTTAAAAACAAAACTCTTGTGCCTTTTAAAAATACGATATATATTTTTTTAAAACCAACTCGTGCACATCGAGTAATTCTGACTTTTGAAACATGGTGCAACTAAGACACAAGACTTAAATTCTAATAAAACATACATGCATAACATACATATATATATATCACTCGAAATAATAATGTATACAAAATCAGAGTAGCAAATGTGTAAAGAAAATACACCTAAGGTGCAGCGACTTCAAAAGAGTAATCATACCTGGGGTACTTCCAGACTCCCACGCAGGGTCGCTCCAAAAGTAAGACCACCAGTCTACCTCAGCAACAAAACAACCTTGCCCCAAACTGGTCACGACCTCGAACACAAAAAGAAAAACAAGTATGATCCTCGGAAAAACAATACCAATAAACAAACAATCACGACGGATAGAGGTCGTCACTCGGGTCCTCGTCGAGCTCCTCCTCGGCATCGTCTCATCGCCGAGTTACTGCGCCCTCGACATCGCCTGGGTAACCGTCATGGATTGAAGGCACCACGGGAAAGGGTCAACTTCTCAACAATTCAAGATAAGCCCGACATAAAAATATAAGCAACCAGCAAAGTATAACATTCACCGGCGTGACTCGACCACCTCACTCTAAACACGACACAACTCGCGAATCCATTTTCTCTCGACTCGATAATTTTCCGGAATGCACACGCTGCGTCAGGTATGTCGGAAAGTCCAGCGAAAGCCTTGGGATCCTCGCTCTCCTAGGGCGGTCAACTCGGGTCCCATAGCGTGGCGATGTCTAGTCAATCTCCGTAAACAAGGGACCTAGCACCCTCGATTATCCGGTCACGGCTCAAAAGCGTCATACGACTCACCTAGCTCGCTTCACTCGATGAACAATTTGCATACGATATTCAAAGAGTTAAACACAAGATATTCAACCGCATGTCAAATAAAAGAGCAAGCTCGACATGAAGAAACGCAATTCAACATACAATACACAATTCACGACATATATTCAATCACATATTAAATACATGCAAAAACTCAATCATATCACAACATTTCATTCGACACAAATCGGAAATCCATACGCAAGAACATAACCACGTAGAATATGAAATGCCCTTACGCTAGCATACTACCAAAATATTAATGTGAGGTGCACTTACATAAGGACATATAAAATAAAGCCTTAGAGATATCTAGGAGTTGCCCTTACCGAACTCCAAGTTAATCTTTGTCCGACAACGACCTCGACATTTGTCTTCAAAGAGCTTCGATAACGACTTCGACACGTCAGTCCTCAATCGACCTCGACACGTACAGTTCTCGATCTGGATTCCGCTTCCACGTCCTTGGATTCGCTTTCCGTACACCTTGATTCGAAATCACTCGATCTCGGAATCGGACTTCCTAAAACAAACATAACTCGGATCGATCCATGGGTTCTAATACATCTAGCTCTCATCCCAAACTTAACCACAACCCAGAAAATATAATACTCAAGAATCGAAAGATATTTTTCCTCTAACACAAAGTTAGGGTTTTGATCAAAATTTCATGAAAAAGTTATCGATGCTTCAACAGATAGATCGACAACAACAATAACGAAGCAACGAATGAAAAACAAAAATCAAAGCGAACCAAAAATGGAGGTTTCGGGCAGCGCTTGCGTAAATCGAGAGAAAGAAATTTGTTTTACAAGCCCAATTAATCGGTTAGAAAGATAGGTAATATTATGAAGAAGAAAACCCATCAATTTGACATGATTTGGAAGCATAAAGCGGTTAAAAATGGAAGAAGAAATAGCGCTAAATGAGTACGAGAGGAAAAGAAAAATCTGTTCTTCATACCTCAGCGGTGATCGAAAGGCGAGATATGTCGAGAAGATGATGATGAACAATATTGATGAAGAAAGCATGCAGAATCTCGATGGAACTCACGGTTTCGTCGATGGAAATTTTGAAGAAAACAACGAAACACAGAGCGAGAAGGAAGGAAGAAGAAAGAAGAAAGAGAAATGAGTGTTTGAGGAAAACCGATCGTGAATACGGTGGAAGGGCATAATCGTAACTCCAGCTATAAGATGCCAATCCCATCAATCATCTACCCGTTTAATCGTTCCTCTCATAATTACCCTCTACTGCCGGTCAGCGGCAAGCCGACAATGTAATAATTACAAACAATATAATAATAATTTGAATAACGTTCGAAAGAATACGAGGTATCATCTCGACACGATGTCGACTAGGGTGCTCGTGCAAACGTACAAGGTTCTAACACGAGTTCGTGAACGCGGTCTCCTCAGCTCGACTTGCGTCCTCATCAGGTCGGCACGCGACTTCATCAACTTCGACACGCGACCTCCTCGGCTCGGCTAGTGCGTGGTCTCATCGGCTCGACAAATGATCTCGACAAACGATCTAGTCACGGGATCTCGACACAAGGTCTTGGTCGAGGTCTCGATCGTCGTCTAATACGATGTCGATCTCGTCCTCAGGTGTTACAATCTCTCCCTCTAAAAAATTTAGTCCTCGAAATTTCAAATAAGATTCTTACCTCGAGAAAAGTTCAGTCTTGAATCTTCATCTTCTCCTCGACTCCCAAGTCGCATCACCCGTCTTACGATCCCACAACTTTGACAAGTTGGATCTCTTTGTTCATAGCTGTTTGGCTTTCCGATCAACGATTCTTCTTGGTAATGCTTGAAAGATAGGTCGTCCTTGGTTGAATCACATCTGGTTCGATGACATGAGAAGGGTCGGAAACATACTTAGAATAGCGTGAGGCGTGAAAGGCGTCGTGGATGTTCGACAAGAATGGTGGTAAGGCAATCGATATGCCCTTTGGACCAATACGACGAAGAATCTGGTAAGGTCCAATAAATTTAGGGTAAGTTTCTGGATTTGATCGCTCGACCAACTCGATGAGTGGGGTGACTCTAAGAAATACATGTTCTCCTTCCTCGAACTCGAGTGGTCGACGTCGTTGGTGCATAACTCTTACATCGACTTTGAGATGTTCGCATCCGATCTCGATCAAGCGGATCTTCTCGGTAGTCTGCTGGATCATATCACGGTCCTCTGACGGTTCGCTCGCCGATCTGGTACCAACAAAGAGGCGTCGACATTTCCGTCCATAGCTTCAAAAGGTGTCATCCCAATACTCGCATGGAAAGCGTATTGTAAGTGAACTCCACCAATGGTAAGGCGTCGTCCCAACTTCCTCGGTGATCCAACGTACAAGCTCGCAACAAATCTTCAAGCGATTGGATCGTTCTCTCGATCGGCCGTCGATCTGTGGATGATATGCCGAGCTAAGCGAGCTCGGTTCCCATCGCTCCTTGCAATTCCCTCCAAAAATGAGGCGTGAACTTCGGATCTCGGTCCGACACTATCGAAGGCGGTATTCCATGAAGTCGTATTATCTCGCGATGTAGATCTCGGTCGACTTATCCACGTTGTATGTCGACCTCACCGTAAGAAATGAGCAGATTTGGTCAATCGCCGACGATCACCCAAATCGAATCATTCTTCTTGCGTCTTCGCAAAACCTACAACGAAATCCATGGAAATACCGCCCCATTTCCATACCGGTACGCCAGGTTTATCAGTAGCATTCTCGCAGGTCGCTTGGTGCTCCACCTTCGCTTCGACACGCCAAACACGGTTACGTGACGGCCACTTGCTTCTTCATTCCTGACCACCAAAAATGCTTCTTCAAGTCTTGATACATCTTCGTAACTCTGGGATGAATACTAAAGTTGCTCTTATGCGCCGTCGAGAATCAACTTCCTCGGCTCGGATACGTTAGGCACGCACTCGGCCATTGCACCTCAAGATGTCGTCCGCTCCGACCTGAAATTGCCTTCCACTTGCGCTATCAGTGAATCTTCTCTTGCATAAGCTCGTCATGAACTTGCTGGTCTCGGATCTCGTCCAACAATCTGTTAGAAATGGTAAGCATACCAAATCTCGGCTTCCCGGTGAAACTCGACACTCAACTTCAAGTCTCGGAACTTCTCGAGCATCTCCAACTCCTTGATCATCAATACCGAGGTTAAAACGCTCTTCCTACTCAACGCATCTGCTACTACGTTAGCCTTACCGGGATGGTATTCCAACGTAAAGTCGTAGTCCTTGAAATTACGTCCATCTACACTGTCGCATGTTGAGTTGTTTACGGTCGAGCAGTACTTCAAGCTCTTGTGATCTGAAAGCAAAGAAGAGTGCTCCCATAAAGGTAGTGCCTCCATATCTTCAACGCAAAAACTACTGCTGCCAGCTCCAAGTCGTGAGTAGGGTAGTTCCTCTCGTGAATCTTAAGCTGTCTTGAAGCATACGCGACCACCTTCCGATGTTGCATCAGCACGCATCCCAATCCCTGGTGTGACGCATCACAATACACCTCGAAAGGCTCTTCTGGTTGGGGCAAAATCAACACAGTCTTTGTCGTCAAAGCTCCTTGATCGTTGGCGGCTTCACACTCCTCGGTCCCAAGCAAAGGTTGATCCTTCCTCGTCGATCGTGTAAGAGGCGCGACAATCTTCGAGAAACCTTCAATGAATCTTCGGTAATATCTGCTAAGCCGACAAAACTCCCGATCTCGAATCGCCTTCTACTGTTCCCACGCTAGCACGCCTTCAATCTTAGTTGGATCCTGACTATCCCTTCTCCGGAAATTACGTGACCAAGAAAATTTACCTCTTCAAGCCAAAATTCACACCGACAGGTTGGCATAGAGTTGCTTATCTCGTAATATCCGTAGTACTCGACATAGGTGTTCTGCGTGCTCTTCTCGGTTTCTCGAGTAAATCAATATGTCGTCGATGAACACTACAACGAATCGATCCAAAAGCGAATGGAAAATTCTGTTCATGTAGTCCATAAACATTTGGCGCATTCGTCACTCCAAGCGGCATCACCAAGTACTCGTAGTGACCGTATCTAGTCTGAAAGCTGTTTTGGCGACATCTCCTCCTTCACGCGAATCGATGGTAGCCCGACTTCAAGTCCATCTTGGAAAGATCGCCGCTCCACGAAGTTGGTCCATCAAGTCGTCAATACGTGGTAACGGATAACGCGGTTCTTCACCGTAACCTTGTTGAGTTCGCGGTAGTCCACGCACGCCTTGATCGTCCATCCTTCTTCTTAACCAACAACCTTTGGAGCTCCCCGCGGTGACACGCTCGGTCGTATGAATTGCTTTGACTCCAAGTGTTCGATCCGGGACTTGACTCTTTCATCTCGGCAGAGACATCTGTATGGCGCTTTGGAAATCGGTCCTGTTCCTGGAATCAGTCGATGGAGAACTTCGACCTCTACCGGTGGTAACCCTGGCACGCGTCTTCGAAAAGCGTCCTCAAAGTCACACACCACCGGTACATTCTTCACGTCCGATCTGGAAAACTTCCGAACTAGCGGATACATGTATTCCCTAGTTCCTTCTTTCAAAGAAACTCCAATACGTTCGCAGAAAGATAATTGGAGACTCCAAGGTCCGGAAAATTACGCTTTACGGCACACCCAAAAGGACATGGTGGTGTGACAACCAATCCATCCGAGAATGACATCTAAGCCCTTAAGAGGCAAACAAACCAAATTGACCACAAACTTTCTACTACGGATAATCACTACACAATTAAGACATGCGGTTTGTGACTAAGGTTTTAATAATTTGGGGTTGTAACTACTAATTTAAGCGGTAAAGCGATCACAGATCAAGTTCAAATGGTTCACACAATCGGAAGAAATAAAGGAATGGGTTGCACGAATCAAAAAGAACGGATAAGGATTTACCCTCGATCTCACATTCACCTTGGATAAGATCATCGGCTCGTTCGAACTTCCTCGCCACTCATGCGAGAAAACTCGCCTTTAGCCACTTGACGCTTTCCTTTGGCCGCGCAAGCATCGTCGGTTCGACTTTAGGTGTAGGACAATCCTTAGCAAAATGCCCTGGCTTCTTGCGGTTGAAACACACCTCCTCCTTACGAGTCTGATTACTCGCGTAATGTCCCGCTTTCCACATCGGTAGCAAGTCACCTCGACACCGGTCCGACCTCCACTCCGGTACTTGGGTCATCGGACGACATCTGTCCCTGTTGTTGTTCCCCGAGGTCGGTCGTAAGGCTTCTTCGCGGTGGTTTCCCTTCGTGCAAATCTACGCCCGCACTGGGTCTCACTGGTCGCCCACAATAATCTTCTTCTTGTGGCTCCTCACTCCTTCTACCTCGACACATCGATCAATCGGCTCTTGGAGATTTACGATCCTCAACGACACCATCGACTGAATGCCGAATCTCAATCCCAGTTGGAATCTCTCACTTAACCACCTCTGGTCAACTCGATCCCGGAATGGACTGAAATACCTCGCCAACGACTCGAACTTGCCCGCATACTCAGACACCGTCGAGTTGCCTTTGCCGCTGATTGAAGAAATTCTTGCTCCTTCTCGGCTCGTGCGATGTCAGGAAGTACTTGTCCAAAACCTTTCACGAAAAAGCTCCCAGGTCATCTCGCGATGTTACGCTATAAGCGTTTACTTCACTCCCCTCCACCAATACTCTGCGTCTCCTAGCAGTAAGTAGGTGGCATAGTCAACCTTCACGTTGTCCGGGCAATGGAGTGCCTTAAAGATCTTCTCGATCTCTTGCATCCAAAGATCAGCTTTATCCGGATTTGGCTCACCGTAGAACCGATTGGATCATGCTTCTGAAGTCTGCCGCTAATCCTCTCGCTTGATTTCGTTACGCTCGTTCTTTGTTCGCGCAAGTTCTGGCGAGTTAACTTGCCGTCTGTTGAGCCATCGCGTTAGCTGTTGAGTTGCAGCGGTGATTGTTGAGCCATGGCTGCCGCCATCTCGGTCATAGCTTGAATAGCTCGTTCCATGTCGGCGTTCGGTTGCAGATGTCGTATTCCTACGAGGTGGCATTAGATTCCACAAAGTTCAAAACCCCGCCGAGAATCTCGGAACAAGGATGTGTTAAAACACACCGCTTCAATCAAGAAACAGTTCAAACAAATTTTCAAGCAATAAGTGCTTCACTTAATCAAGCGACAATCAACATAATACAACTAGGTACCGAACACACATAACCCGGCTACGGTGACCCAAATCTTCCTATGCACAAATTTCTGGCCAGTAACCGAAGCGCTCGATATCAACGGTAACGACCCGCTTCGGACCGCTACGAAGCTCAATATACCGAGCTCGAGTTCCCGACCTCACCACCCCAAGCTCAACATACACCTATATGAGATGTGTTTTAAAAACAAAACTCTTGTGCCTTTTAAAAATACGATATATATTTTTTTTTAAAACCAACTCGTGCACATCAGAGTAATTCTGACTTTTGAAACATGGTGCAACTAAGACACAAGACTTAAATTCTAATAAAACATACATGCATAACATACATATATATATATCACTCGAAATAATAATGTATACAAAATACAGAGTAGCAAATGTGTAAAGAAAATACACCTAAGGTACGACGACTTCAAAAGAGTAATCATACCCTGGGGGTACTTCCGGGAGACTCCCACGCAGTTGCTCCAAAAGTAAGACCACCAGTCTACCCTGTAGCAACAAAACAACACTGCCCAAACTGGTCACGACCTCGAACACAAAAGAAAAACAAGTACAGTCCTCAGAAAAACAATACCAATAAACAAACAATCACGACAGATAGAGGTCGTCACTCGGGTCCTCGTCGAGCTCCTCCTCGGCATCGTCTACTGTCGAGTTACCTGCGCCCTCGACATCGCCTGGGTGACCGTCGTGGCTTGAAGGCACCACGGGAAAGGGCCACCTTCTCAACAATTCAAGATAAGCTCGACATAAAAATATAAGCAAACAGCAAAGTATAACATTCACCGACGTGACTCGACCATCTCACTCTAAACTCGACACAACTCGCAAATCCATTTTCTCTCGACTCGATAATTTTCCGGAATGCACACGCCGTACCGTATGTCGGAAAGTCCAGCCGAAGCCTTGGGATCCTCGCTCTCCCTAGGACAGTCAACTCAGGTCCCATAGCGTGGCGACGTCTAGTCAATCTCCCGTAAACAAAAGGGGACCTAGCACCCTCAGTTATCCGGGTCACGGCTCAAAAACGTCATACGACTCACCTAGCTCGCTCACTCGATGAACAATTCGCCGCATACGATATTCAAAGAGTTAAACACAAGATATTCAACCGCATGTCAAATAAAAGAGCAAGCTCGACATGAAGAAACGCAATTCAACATACAATACACAATTCACGACATATATTCAATCACATATTAAATACATGCAAAAACTCAATCATATCACAACATTTCAGCTCGACACAAATCAGGAAATCCATACGCAATAACATAACCACGTAGAATATGAAATGCCCTTACGCTAGCATACTACGAAAATATTAATGTGAAGCGCCCTTACATAAGGACTTATAAAATAAAGCCTTAGAGATATCTAGGAGTTGCCCTTACCGAACTCCAAGTTAATGCTGTCCGACAACGACCTCGACACAGCTGTCTTCAAAGAGCTCGATAACGACTTCGACACAAACCGTCCTCAATCGACCTCAACACGTACAGTTCTCGATCTGGATTCCGCTGCTTCCACGTCCTTGGATTCGCTTTCCCGTACACCTTGATTCGGAAATCACTCGATCTCGGGAATCAGACTTCCTAAAACAAACATAACTCAGATCGATCCATGGGTTCTAATACATCTAGCTCTCATCCCAAACTTAACCACAACCCAGAAAATATAATACTCAAGAACTGAAAGATATTTTTCCTCTAACACAAAGTTAGGGGTTTCGATCAAAATTTCATGAAAAAGTTATCTGATGCTTCAACAGATAGATCGACAACAACAATAACCAGAAGCAACGAATGAAAAACAAAAAATCGAAACGAACCAAAAATGGAGGTTTCGGCACCGCCGATTGCGTAAATCGAGAAAGAAATTTGTTTTACAAGCCCAATTAATCGGTTAGAAAGATAGGTAATATTATGAAGAAGAAAACCCATCAATTTGACATGATTTGGAAGCATAAAACTGGTTAAAAATGGAAGAAGAAATAGCGCTAAACAGTAGCACAGAGGAAAAGAAAAATCTGTTCTTCATACCTCAACGGTGATCGAGCAGACGAGATATGTCGAGAAGATGATGATGAACAATATTGATGAAGAAAGCTTGTGCAGAATCTCGATGGAACTCACGGTTTCGTCGATGGAAATTTTTGAAGAAAACAACGAAACACAGAGCAGAAGGAAGGAAGAAGAAAGAAGAAAAGAGAAATGAGTGTTTGAGGGAAAACCGATCGTGAATACAGCTGGAAGGGCATAATCGTAACTCCAGCTATAAGATGCCAATCCCATCAATCATCTACCCGTTTAATCGTTCCTCTCATAATTACCCTCTACTGCTTGGCCAGCGGCAAGCCGACAATGTAATAATTACAAACAATATAATAATAACGCTGAATAACGTTCGAAAGAATACGAGGTATCATCTCGACACGATGTCGACTAGGGTGCTCGTGCAAACGTACAAGGTTCTAACACGAGTTCGTGAACGCGGTCTCCTCAGCTCGACTTGCGTCCTCATCATTTCGATGCAGCGACTTCATCAACTCGACACGCAGCGACCTCCTCATTTCGGCGGCTAGTGCACGTGGTCTCATCAGCTCGACAAATGATCTCGACAAACGATCTAGTCACGGGATCTCGACACAAGGTCTTGGTCGAGGTCTCGATACGTCGTCCTAATACGATGTCGATCTCGTCCTCAGGTGTTACAGTGGTTCTGCTCTGCGACAGGAAAGAAGGAAAATATGGTGAACTCGCGATTACAAAGATGCAACTGAAAGGGAACGAACTGACATTAACCATGATTTGAGTATGCTTACCTCACTGATAGAGAAACGGTCGCGGCGGTGACGCGCTTCCTAAACGATGGTGCTTTGTTTTGCGACAGAGGGGAAGATATGGGCAGAAGAAGTCGAGTGAGGCGGCCTTTGGAGATGGGTGCAGTCGGATGGAGTGATGCACGCGGTGGATGCTGGAGATGGTGCGGTGGATGCGAGGACGCTGTGAAGTTCGATTGTGAAGGCCGACAGGGACCAGGTTGAGAAACGAACGACGAGTCGTTCGACTGTGACGCCCTTGAAGAACAAGAAAGGAGGGAGTGGAAAAGGCAGTTGAGAACCAAGACGACGAAGAGAGAGTAAAAGAACCCTAATTTGAGATCGAGTTGGGGCTCTTCTCGCAGCCATGGCTGGAGCAGAGACGGCGAGAGAATGAAAGAACCCTCGAGCTTTCTTTGATTTTAGGGGTAAGGTGGATCGTGATTTTAGGGCTTCATGATTTTAGGGGTAAGAAAATTTTAGGGCTCCATGAGATTATGAAGAAAATTTGGAGAAGCTTCATGATTTTTAGCAATTAGAAAAACAAATAGGCGGGTGAAGAAAATGTTTTTACTGCCTAAACGAAAATAATGAGCATATTTTTTTAATAAATAAAAACTAATAAAGAACAGTTTAAAAACGTTGGGAAAAAAAATTTAAAAAAACTGTTGCCTTTGACCTTTTGAGAACGGTTTCTGACCGTTGTATATAAAAAAAGTAAAAGTTTATCTAACATACCAACGGATTTCCAAAACCATTGCCTATTATAATATAAGAGAACGGTTTTTAGGCGTTGGAAATTTAGGCGTTGCCGTAGGTCCAAAATGTTGTAGTGGAAGTTAAAAATATTAATTTTAGACTTTAAAATAAATAATAAAATAAAATTAATATAACAATATGTACCTCTAAATGTTTCTACCTTTGTCTGGAGATTGGCTCTAGATCAGATTGTAACAATGCAAAATTTAATCAAAAGGAGAGTTGTTCAGCAGAAGCAGGGAGTGTGCTTGGGATGTCAAGAAGACCATGAGACTACCTTACCTTTATTCTTTTTTTGTCCTTACTTTTCACACGTGTGGCAAGCGTGCTTAAAGTGGCTGGGATTACAGTTAGCTCTTCATAACGATTGCAAAGGGGCATTTTTTCTAATTTGTTGGTCTTTCTTTCTTAATGTAAAGAGATAGGAACTATGGCAAGTAATTTGGTGCGCATTTGTATACTCTATTTGGCTAGCTAGGAATCAACTGCTGTTTTCGTCAAACATATTTTCAATTGAACAAATTTCAAATCAAGCCAAGTGCAGGTCTTGGAAATGGTTGAATGCTAAATGTGTTGGGTTAAATTACCCATTAGCTCTCTGGTTCGCCAACCCAAGAGGTTGTCTTTGTTCTTTTATTAATTAAGGTCTTACTTGAAGTTGACGTGGAATTTGATGTTAGTGTTGGATCTTGTTACTAGTCGCTTGGATGATTTCCTCAGGACCTCATTATTAGCTTTTGCTTACGTGTGATTTTCATGTGATATTTTTTTAGCTGGTGTCATTTGTCATTTGTGATTGCTTTATCAGGATGTTTTGTACCTTATGCTTAGCTGCCACTTCTTGTGCTTCCGCTAAGTTTTCTTAGTTCAATTCAATTTTGGTTACTAAAAAAAAATTCCCCAATTTATCCTTTATGTGAACTTGTTCAACAGGAATAAAAGGGTTATTGAAAAACAAAATCCAAATTAATTGAAGAGTATTTTAGTAATGATGTTATTAAATAAGGAGAAATTAGTTAAGATCTGTTTATATTTTGGACAACTAAACATGATTATTTTTTGCTTATATTCGAGACTGGAGTAATTACCTATTTAATAGTACAACTATTACTTATTTAAGTTATATGAGATAAAAAAGACAACTATTTGATAAAAAGAAAAACATCTGTTTTGTTGTGTCAATATGAGAATATTTTTTTTTTGGTACACAATATGAGAATAGTTATTTAACATGTTAAATAAAAAGTTTAACTAACGTGTTTTCTGAGGGGTTAAGATTAAACATTTAAAATATTAATTTGTCAATCACTAATACAAAAAATGGATTTTACATAGGTTTAAATGACTCTTTTACATCGAATATTGAACCGATGTAAAAAAATATTTTTTAAAAAATATTTAGGATAATCAATGTAAAAATATTTTTTTTACATCGGTTAAGAAACCCGTTATAAAAGTTAATCTTTAAAAGTAATTTATTTAAAGAAAAAAACTTTTTACATCAGTTTTTAGGATAATCAATGTAAAAAAATTGAATATAATGATTAAATATTATATACATTAACTACTATAAACTATAAAAGAATCTCAAATTTTAAACTACTTACTATGGACACAACCCAAATAGGGAAGACAAATTTCAAGTTTCACCAAAATGAAGGCCAATTAATTCAAAGCAAGTACCATTGCTCATCCACTAGCTAGGATGACAATGTCTAAACCTTGTTGCTATACTACTCCGGAACCATTTATAAGGTAAAAAGTCATTTCCAAATTCGTTAAAAAATGTATGTATCTGGTCCAAAAAAAATGTATGTATCTGGTCCAAAAATTGGACCAGATACATACATTTTTTAACGAATCTGGAAATGACTTTTTACCTTATGAGTCTGTTCCTGGTTATGTTGCAGGATTTATTACTAATGATGAAATAAGATTATTCTTGTAAAAAAAATTAATAAGTATTTATTAATATCTGATATATTTATTATTATCTTATAAATTTATTAATATGATATATATATATTAATATTTTACATAATTATTACTATCTCCATTCTTTTTTAGATGTCGTTTAAGATTGTTTTACACAAACCAAGAAAACCGATAAATTTCGTTGCTCTTGATGAAACTATTGGTCTCTTTCATGTGATACCCGTGATTATTTATTATCTCACTACAGTTATTTATCTCTCTATAATAAATAGTTAATAATATAATTGACAAAAAAATAAATAATATAACATTGAACTTTGAAAACGACAGATAAATAATAACAAAATTCTCTAAAAAGTGGACAAATAAAAAATGAATGAAGAGAATAATATCTTATGTTATCTTACGTGGCTGGTATTGGCTTTTGCTAATGAAGGGAGTAATATCTTATCCCACTTTTCTTTAAAATGCAAATGGATGGATGGAAGATTGAAAGGCATTGACTCACGTTCAGCTTTGAATTTTTATCAAAAGAAAACAGTGGACCCCACTTTCTTAATTGAATGAAATTAATTGAGTGAATCGAACTCTCACTCCGTGTACAACATTTATAGCCTGTTCGTACTACAGGAAATTGGAAGGAAATAATCTAGTAAGATGGAAAGTTTCTTCAATTTTGAACCTTCCATTGTTTGGTTCTGCATAGAAAGGAAAAGGATAGCTATTGGTGGAACTCACACCAAAAAGTGTTTCCCCCAAGCTGCGAAAAAATCGGAAGACAACATTATTTTTTTGGAAAAAGATATCAATGCCCTTGATATTCTTGTTTCATGAAAGAGATGGATATCTTTAATTTATTTTTTTTTAAAATTACTTTCCTTTCTTGAACGTTGTGATGTGTCTTTGTTTTTTGACAAACAACAGATTTTAGCTTGTCTTTTAATTTTTATGGTAATTTTTTATCTTTTCCAAAATTAAAATTAATGACCTTACATTTATTAGATGACATAATATTGAAATTAAAATTTATATATATACACACACACACACATAGGGGTATTTATGTCATTTATTAAATATATCTCTTTCCTTCCCCTTATTTTATATTCAATTTCATTCCTACCAAACAACACAAAAATCATCTCATTTTTCATTCATTTTCGACATGATCTATATTCTATAGTTATAGAACATGATTTTTTTTTGCATCCATGCATGAAGGATTAGTTATGATAATTTCATGAAATACACTGTCACGTGTGTCTCTATTTACATTCATTTTTTATTTCAACAAATTTTTATTACAAAAACAAAAAAAAAACAGAATGAATGAGACCCAAATAGAAATTTATTGAAGCAGGAACTTACCTTCAAATGTTGCGGACGAGAGCTGTGCATGAAGGATCGAACGACAATTGTTAGAGAGAGAGAACGAGAGAAAAAAAAATTAAAAAAAAGACAACGAGAGAAAACAAACAAGAATGAGAGAGAGAAAGAAAAAACTTACCTTCAACTGTCGCAGTGGCCGGAGTTCTCAGTGGTGGTGGTGGTTTATACATAGAGAGATGCATGGTGGTGGTTCAGAGAGAGAGAGAATGACGACGACGCGCGAACGAGGTAGAGGGAAGAGGGTTCAGAGAGTAAGATGATGGAGTGAAGAACGAACACGTAAATGAAACTACATGATGACTGGACACTTGCTAAAGAGAGACCATAGGAAGAATTGCAGCCAGTGTTTTAAAACTCGGACTGATCATCGACTCAGTCGATGTACTGGGTCACCGGGTCGCTGGTTGAACTAGTGAGCCAGTAGTCGAACCACATAATATATATATATATATATGTGTGTGTGTGTGTGTGTGTGTGTGTGTGTGTGTGTGTGTGTGTGTGTGTGTGTTTCCATAAAATACAACAAGTCATTCTACAGCCTAATGGTAGATCGAATTTTCTGTAGCACGCAACTCCTGGGATTTTCTCGTAGGTAAAGTCAGCTTGGTTCGCATCGTGTATGAAAGTTGATGAAGGGGAGGCACTAGCCCTTCAGGCTGCATTACAATGGACTTTAGACATGGGTTTAGATCATATCATCTTTGAGCTTGATGCTAAGACTATGGTTGACGGTGTCAACAGGAAAGATGAGGACGACTTCGAACTTTGGTTCCATTATTACCATGTGTGGGTCAGCCCTTTTAAGTAGACCAAATTGTTCAGTGAGTTTTGTAAAACGACAAGCCAATACTATTGCTCATACACTAGCTAGGATGACAATGTCTAAACCTTGTTGCTATATTTATGAGTCTATTCCTGGTTATGTAGCAGGATTTATTACTAATGATGAAATAAGATTGTTCTTGTAAAAAAAATTAATAAGTATTTATTAATATCTGATATATTTATTATTATCTTATAGATTTATTAATATGATATATATATATATTAATATTTTACATAATTATTACTATCTCTATTCTTTTTTAGATGTCGTTTAAGATTGTTTTATACAAACCAAGGAAACCGGTAAATTTCGTTGCTCTTGATGAAATTATTTGTCTCTTTCATGTGATACCGGTGATTACTTATTATCTCACTACACTTATTTATCTCTCTATAATAAATAGTTAATAATATAATTGATAAAAAAATAAATAATATAATATTAAACTTTGAAAACCACATATAAATAGTAACAAAATTTTTCTAAAAAGTGGAAAATAAAAATGAATGAAGAGAATAATATCTTATGTTATCTTACGTGGCTGGTATTGGCTTTTGCTAATGAAGGGAGTAATATCTTATCCCACTTTTCTTTAAAATGCTAATGGATGGAAGATTGAAAGGCATTGAATCACGTTCAGCTTTGAATTTTTATCAAAAGAAAACAGTGGACCCCACTTTCTTAATTGAATGAAATTAATTGAGTGAATCATCAAACTCTCACTCCGTGTACAACATTTATGGCCTGTTCGTACTATAGGAAAGTGGAAGGAAAGAATCTAGTAAGATAGAAATTTTCTTGAATTTTTAACCTTCCATTGTTTGGTTCTGCATAGAAAGGAAAAGGAATGATAGCTATTGGTGGGACTCACACCAAAAAGTGTTTCCCCCAAGCTGTGAAGAAATCGGAAGACAACATTATTTTTTTGGAAAATGATATTAATGCCCTTGATATTCTTGTTTCATGAAAGAGATGGATATCTTTAATTTAATTTTTTTTAAAATTACTTTCCTTTCTTGAACGTTGTGATGTGTCTTTGTTTTTTGACAAACGATAGACAATAGATTTTAGCTTGTCTTTTTTTTTATCAATTTTTTATTGCAATAAAATTGATCTTCGGAATCCAAATTAATTTTTGTGGTAATTTTTTATCTTTTTCAAAATTAAAATTAATGACCTTACATTTATTAGATGACATAATATTGAAATTAAAATTATAATATATATATATATACATAGGGGTATTTATGTCATTTACTAAATATATCTCTTTCCTTCCCCTTACTTTATATACAATTTCATTCCTACCAAACAACACAAAAATCATCTCATTTTTCATTCATTTTTTATTCACTTTCGTTTCTTCAACATTCTTTCTTCTTAATCCTTCAACTTTCTTCTTATCCAAACAAAGCCTTAGAAATAAGAGATATCGAAAAACAAGGAAACAAAATGCAAGCACAGGATGAATACAAGTGACGGTGAATGAGTGAAGGATATCAGGGAGCACGATCGAACAATGAAAAAAACACGAGATTATATGTGACGTTTCAGATTTGGGGTAAGCATTCTAGGCGTTTGATATGAGAGAAAATGATACGGTCATAAGGAATATTCGTGATTGGGAGGTCTACGAGAGGGGCTAAGTTTAAGGTATACCCCTCCAAAATGGGTACTTCAATAGTCCATTTTTATAAATTGTTGATTTATCATGTTGTTTACACCTAAAAAAATATTCTTGAGGATTAGCGAAACCCGACCCACAATGAACGGATCAAATAGCCGAGCGAAGGCCAAATTAACTACATGATAGTCGATCTTGCAGCTGATAGAGCCGCAGGCAGGAAGTCAGAAGTGGGAAAGGGGCCTTAGGATTGCTGGCCTTCAAGGAAGATATTTGGGTCCATGGGGTTGGCGTGAAGACACATATTGGATCAGTTGCTCGCTCCATGAGCCGAATGATGTGGAAATAATTTTGAATTAATTTAAATTCAAGACTAAACGGAGTCAAGATTTTTCTCCACGTTTCTAGGAGCTGAGCGAAGGAATCTGAGATAAGGTCAATGCTAAGGAGACCGTTGGGTGAGAAGACGTGACCACGATGCGGTAATGCACCTAGATTTTAGGAATGTGGTTAGTGGAATATGGTACTACTCAGCCGAATAACTGTCAACTAGGAGTTTATCAATGTTAGCCAGCTGAACGTGGCATATAGGGGTAGTTCCTAGTTATTACTATAAATACCCAAGTTGTAAATAATTTAAGAATCAATCAATCAAACAACTTATATTTTTCGCTCAAGCTTTTATTCATTCGCATTTATGTTTACCTTTATGTCCCAGTTTTTATCTTAGTTCATCGACTTAAACCTTTCTGGAGTGAGTTAAGGGACCCATAGCTAAGGAACAGAGTTCCTTCCTTGGCGTAATCGCTTGAAGAAAAGGGAATCACCATTTTGGAAGTTAGCCGATCTGCGGCTAATTGATATTCCAGACAACAAAATTGGCACGCCCGGTGCTACCAAAGGTGAACGAATCAACATGTTCGAATCCCCAGGTCAGGATTACCATTGGCGTATGCACTTGCGTTCGGGCAAAAGTTTGGACAATATGACTGCAAAAAGCAATCTCAGGAAACCAATTGAAGGAAGCCCATCCCGTGGAAACAATGCTCCACCAGCAGAGCAAGTACAAGTGGAGATAGGGGCTGAAACTCAACCCAATGAGCCCAATGAGACCCCGGTGGTGATGACCACTTCGTTTATACACCAACAACTCGATTTGGGAATCAATGATATCATGTACTAAGTGTCACAACAATTGGCCGATATTGTGAAACCTATGGTACATAACGAAGTGCAGCAAGCCAGGGAGATAGAGGCTAAGAGGGCTCACGCAAGTGAAAGCTCTATCAATTCAGCTATCCCAACGCAAGTGGGGTACCCTACCCAGGCAGGACTCGTCATCCAAAAGTGCAAAGTGACCAATTCAGGTTCAGCCGAACATGACTCAGGCAGGTGCACAGCAAGTTCAACCTACCTACATTCAGGCCGGACCTACTCAAGTTCAGCCGAATATAGGACAGGTACCTTTTAATCCAATTAATTCCCAGCATGGTGCTTTTGCCACATTGAACACTGGAGGTCAACAGGTGGCGAATGACGCGAATAACCAGGCTAATCTTCATTTTGGACAGGTGCAGATGGCTAGGAGGCCACCGGATGCAGTGGGACCAATTGGTATGCCGCAAGCTACGCCATGTGCTCAGCTTCATGGTTTTGCTGTGCAGGCGACTAACCCACAACACACTGGGGGGCAAACTCTTGGCCCGGGAATGGGTGGTGCAAGACCAACTGGAGGATATGCGGGTCAGCAGTCATGGAACAATGTTCCACCTGTATCGGCTAACCTTCCATTCTATCCATCCTACCCTGAAGGGTATGCAGGCATTCAAATGGGGTCAACTCCTCCAAGGGCACCTGGTTTGATGGTGGAGCCGTCATGGGGACAGATCCCACCTCTACCATTTAACACAAGTGTTCCTGGAACTCAATAATGGGCACCTGGTGAAGGGAACATGGAGCAGCCATGGGGGGTTTACCCACCTCCATCGTTTAATCAACCAGGCTACCCCAACTTGGAGACAGCAACCACAAACGGCTGCTCCTAACTTGGGAGAAGTAAGGCCAGGGGGTTCACAGCTGCTAGACCCAGCCATCATTGCAGACACCATCAAGAAATACTTTGGTGTGCAGCTGAAGCCTTTGGATCGTCCGATCTATAGGAAACCATACCCTGAGTGGGTGGATAGATTGGTACCTCTGCCCAGAGGGTATAAGACTCCAGATTTCGCTACTTTCTCCGGAGAGGATGGCAAATCGACTATGGAGCATATAGGCAGGTTTACTGCCCAATGTGGTGAAGGAAACCAGAATGAATATCACAAGTTGCAGCTGTTCCCCTTGTCACTTACCGGGACAGCTTTTACATGGTATTCCTCTTTACCACCTAATTCTATACAAACATGGTCAGATATGGAGAGGTGCTTTCATGATAGATTCTACTGGCCCCAACCCGAAGTCACTGCGGCTGATCTCATGAACCTGAGACAACAGGTAGATGAATCGGCTGCTGATTTTGTGGAAAGGTTCCGGAAAATGGCTGGGAAATGTTCAGTGCAATTCCCTGAGACAGAATATGCAGTCATGGCTATTAGCAGCATGCATCCTCAACTTAAGGAAAAACTAGTAGGCCAAGCTTGCACTGACCTAAACCAGTTGGTATCAAGGGCTATACGCATTGAGCAGTTTATCCAGGAGAAGGAAAAGAAGCGAGCCAGTAGAGGAAGAGGTCCTCAGTTGGTGTCCATTGTAGAAGCCGAAGACTCCGATGATGATTCAGCTGATTCCACGGCAGACATCATGGCAGCTGAAATAGTGAAGGGTAAAGGATATACCTGCCCTGCCCTAAGAGCTGCCAAGGGAAAGGAACTAAGTTCGGGAGACGGCAAGACAGAATACTCCTTTAATATCTCCAAGGCAGACCAGATCTTTGACTACTTGCTTAAGGATAGGCAGATTCGACTGCTGGATGGGCACAATATCCCACCTGCTGAAGAGTTAAAAGATAAGAAATACTGCAAATGACATAACTCTTATAATCACGCGACTCTAAATTGCGTGGTTTTTAGGAAGGCCATTCAGAAGGGGATAAAAGAGGGGAGGTTCAAGCTTACAGATAAAGGAATCGCTGAAATGACAGTTGATACTGATCCATTCCCTGCCCTTGGGATAAGTATGGTCTCATTCTCAGGATTCGATGATGAAGGACCCAGCCATAAGCACAGGATATCTGTACAACAAGTCTGGAGGCCAAAAAAAGGATCAGCCGACTCAACCCATAGTGATCGACTGGAACCTCAGGCTGCCAGGATTTCTGTCTTTGACAGGTTGGGAAAACCCCAACCAGAGGTAGGACGTAGGCAGGGGGCAAGCCACCTAAGCCAGGTAGGCTCACCCAGGAATTAGTGAAACAGTACATTACACATGGCCAGACCCTAACAGGGAAGCCTGACAAGGAAAAGGATGAGGCACCCATTGCTAAAACTGGGGGGCAAGATCGGCTAACCCTCAGAGAAAGTGGTAAGATATCCTTGCCCAAGGTGGACGAGGAACCTATCCCCAAGGATAAAAGAAGGGTAGACGAGTTCACTGGAGAAGGGGGAATGTCTTCCTTAAGGATAACAGTAAGAAATGACGAGAAGTTGAGGACTCATAGAATGTTAAAACCCCTGGCTAACGTCAAAGAAGGGCACTGGTTCTTGAATAAGTATGCCAAAGACAAAAAGGCGGTGCCAGCCATGTTGACGAGAACCCAAAAGAGGAGGATGCAGAGAATAAGGTCTGTTCAGAAGATGAAACAAACTCTGCAGATGATAGCCGACGTAAGGAACAGTGAAAAGAGCGAGATCCCCTTAGAAACGGTGAATGCAGCACTGGATAAGGCTTTCCCAAAGCTGGAGGCTGAGGAAGCTGGGAAAGAGAAAGGGCCCGAAAATATAGAGCCGATTATTGACCAGGAACCTGTTCCTGAAGCAAAGGGTCTCATCGCCTCAGTCGACGTAGGCGAAGAGGCAGTCACTATAGAGGGACCAGCAATCCCAGAGAAGTATTGGGAGCAGGAAGATATCATGGAAGATTCTTTGTTGGATCTCCTGTTCAATGAAGAGGCTGATGGCCTAATGGCTGAGATAGAGGTTATTAGCTTATTCCCAGAAGAGTTTTGGCAAACAACTCTCAACCAGGAGGTTTGGAGGGAGACGTGTTTGCTGAGGAGACAGAATGGGCCACGTTAGCTGATACACCGGCTGATGAGGTTACCAAGGTAGTGTTTGAGAAACCTACAGAGGAAATGGTGAAGCATCTGAAACCCCTTTATATCAAGGCCTATATCAACGGGAAGATCTTTGGAAGAGTCTTCGTGGACGGAGGGGCTGTGCTAAATGTCATGCCTGTGACGACCATGAGGAAACTTGGGAAAAGTCTTGAGGACCTAGTCCCTACCAACATAAAAATGTCCAATTTCCTGGGGGAACCTTCCAGAGCACTTGGAGTCTTGATATCCGAAGTTATAGTAGGCCCCAAAACCATCAAGGCAGCTTTCTTTGTGGTTGATGGCAAACCTTCCTATAGTGTAATCCTGGGAAGGGATTGGATTCACACAAGTCAGTGTGTACCTTCCACACTTCATCAGAAGCTTATGTTTTGGGTTGGAGACAACGTTGAGACAGTCGAGGCGGACAAGAATCCTTTTTCGGCTGAAGTAAAGATGCTAGAAGCCTTGTTCTATTCCCTACACCTAGGTCCTATTGCCATCCCAGAAGATTATGAAGAGGGTGCCTGGAAAGCATGCAACCTTACTAATGAGGGATTCAAGCTAAGATCTCAGGCCGAGCCACGGCCCAATGCGCAGGTAACTAATGAGTAAGGCATTTCAGGTACTCGAAGACCTTTTGGGTCAGCTAGAAACCTTTAAGGCCGAGTCCAAAGCGATGGATGCCATGATGGAAGATTATGACACTGAAGAGGAAGAGGAGGTACTATTCTCCAAGGAGGAAGGTGCGGTAGCTGAGCTTAATAAGGCGTGTGCAGCCGAGCCTATGGAATTGGACTCCCCTCTTCACAAGACGGCTCTTGCGTTTGAGGCAGAGGATCCGTTAATTGAGATCAATTTGGGTACGCCAGAACAACCCAGAATCGTGAAGGTGAGTGGGTTACTTGAGGAAGACAAACGGGGTAAGATAGTCGAATTAATCCAGTGGTACAAAGATTGCTTTGCCTGGAATTACTTCGAAATGCCTGGTTTGGCGAGAAAGTTGGTGGAACACAGGTTGCCTATCAAAGCGGGATACAAACCTTTCAAGCAGGCGCCTCGCAGGTTCAATCCCCAACTGATGCCTCAAATTAAAGCCGAAATTGAAAGACTACTGAAGGCAGGCTTTATAAGAACGGCCAGATATGTTGAATGGCTATCTAATATAGTCCCTGTCGTCAAGAAGAATGGCCAGATAAGAGTATGTATAGACTACAGAAACTTGAACTTGGCCACTCCAAAGGATGAGTATGCTATGCCTGTGGCTGACATGTTAGTCGATGCGGAAGCCACACATGGTATTCTCACCTTTATGGATGGATACTCCGGGTATAACCAGATCTTTCTAGCGAAAGAAGATACTCACAAGACAGCCTTCAGATGCCCAGGAGCATTGGGGATCTATGAATGGGTGGTCATGCCTTTCGGGCTCAAGAACGCAGGAGCTACTTATCAAAGGGCCATGAACTCCATTTTTCATGACTTGATCGGAAAAACCATGGAAGTGTACATAGATGACGTGGTTATCAAGTCTGAGGGTTTTGAAAGCCACCTAGTCGATCTAGAGCAAGCCCTAAAAAGGATGCGAGCCCATGGGCTGAAAATGAATCCGGCCAAATGTGCTTTTGGAGTGGCAGCTGGCAATTTCCTAGGATTTTTGGTCCACCATCAAGGAATAGAAGTAGACAAGAACAAGGTGAAAGCTATCTTGGAGGCCAGACCTCCTAGGAACAAGAAGGAACTGCAAAGTTTGATTGGCAAGATCAATTTCCTAAGGAGGTTCATAGCTAATTCGGCTGGGAAAATGAAGGCTTTTTCCCCTTGCTAAAATTAAAGGATACGGAGGATATGGTATGGGGGAGAGAGCAACAACAGGCCTTTGATCAAATTAAGCAAGGGTTGGCCAGACCTCCTGTACTGACACCTCCGGTGTCAGGAAGGCCACTCAAATTGTATATAGCTGCAGAAGAAGAATCAATCGGCTGCCTGCTCGCGCAGGATGCTGAGGATGGGACTGAAAGAGCTGTATACTATCTCAGCCGCATCTTGGATGATGCCGAAACCAGATATACCCCTATTGAGAAATTATGTTTATCATTGTTCTATGCTTGTACAAAACTTGAATATTATTTGTTGCCTAAGAAAGTATTGGTTTCGTGCAAAATTGATATCATTAGGTATTTACTTAATAGGCCTGTTCTACAGGGTCGACTAATGAAATGGGCCATTAAGTTTAATGCTTTTGCGTTGAAATACGTCCCATTAAGAGCAATGAAAGGTCAGTAATAGCCGATTTCTTAGCTCAACACCCTTGTGTTGAAGTCAATGACCTGTTAGCCGAACACGTTGCATGTATTAATTTGAAACCTTGGGTGCTGACGTTTGACGGGTCAATAATGCAAAGAGGGGTAGGTGCTGGCATCACCATTACGGACCCGGCAGGGAAAAGTTGGAAATTCATGTGTCAGCTGGATCTTGGGAATTCAAATAATCAGGCAGAATACAAAGCCCTGATTTTGCGGCTTAAGATCCTGGCAGCCATGAAAGCGAATTATGTTCAAGTTATGGGAGATTCACAGTTAGTGATAAAACAGCTAACTGGGAAATATAGATGTAATAACCTTAACTTGAAAGAGTGCTATGAAACAGCTAGCAGGCTATTGTGCTTGTTTGCTGATGCAGTAGTATATCATATTCCTAGGAAAGAGAATAAAGAGGCTAATAATTTGGCTCAACAAGCCTCAGGGTACAAAGACATGATAGTCGAAGTAAGACAGGAAGAGTACCCAACCTGGGAGTGTGCAGCTATAGGAACGATCGACTCCTGAAAGCAGGAGTTAATCGACTATCTTAAAGATCCTTCAAGCAGTGCTAATTTCAAGCTCAAGCAGAAGGCACTTAAATATGTATTGGTAGACAATGAAGTCTACAGGAGAACCATCAACGGGGTATTACTCAAGTGTATTG
The DNA here is from genome assembly GCA_037113605.1 of Calophaca sinica. Lineage (NCBI taxonomy): Eukaryota > Viridiplantae > Streptophyta > Magnoliopsida > Fabales > Fabaceae > Calophaca > Calophaca sinica. The sequence goes on from CM073735.1 coordinate 120,552,416, forward strand.
ATAAAGAGGAGTCCATGAAGGTCATGGGAGAAGTACATGAAGGAATCTGTGGATCTCACAGGGCTGGACCCACCATGAAATGGCTGATATACAAACATGGATATTATTGGCTTACCATTACAGCTGATTGTTATCAATATGCCAAGGGATGTGAGGCGTGTCAGCTGCATGGTCCAATTCAAAGGGTTCCAGCCGAAAACCTCTACCCAGTGATAAAGCCTTGGCCATTCAGGGGATGGGCCATGGATTTAATAGGCAAGATCTACCCACCTTCGTCCAAGAGGCATGCGTTTATCATAGTTGCGACTGACTACTTTACCAAATGGGTAGAGGCCCAGCCAATGGTGAATGTGACTCAGGATAGGTGATTAGGTTCATACAATGCCAAATCATCTATAGATTTGGGATACCTGAAACCATCACCACAGATCAAGGTACTATGTTCACTGGGGAGAAAGTGGTGGTCTTCGCGCAATAATTTGGGATTAAGTTAATTCACTCATCCCCTTATTATGCTCAAGCCAATGGGCAGGCAAAGGCCACCAACAAGGTTCTTATTGATATAATCAAGAAGAATATTGAGGACCAGCCAAGGAAGTGGCATGAAACACTAAATGAGGCATTGTGGGCTGTGAGGAATTCCAAGTGCAGTGCGACTGGTTTTACCCCGTATCGGCTGACATATGGTCAAGATGCAGTGTTACCCTTAGAGATAAACGTGACTTCATTAAGGGTAGCAAAGCAAAACCTGCTAAGTCTAGATGAATATCAATAGGCCATGTTAATGGAGTTAGATTCGGTTAGCGAAGATCGACTCATGGCTTTGGACCAAATTGAGCATAGCAAGCAAAAAATGGCTAGGGCTTATAACAAACATGTGACGCCGAAAAGGTTTGTTGAAGGAGACCTCGTTTGGAAAATCATTCTACCTATTGGGATCAAGGATCCCAAATTTGGGAAATGGTCACCAAATTAGGAAGGACCATTTGTTGTTAACAAAGCCTATCATGGTGGTGCTTATCGGCTAGTTAACATGCAAGGCGAAGAACTAAATAGAAGCATAAATGGAAAACATCTTAAGAGATACTATCCCACTATATGGGAAGGCATATTGGAGAATTAAAAGTAACTGCATTAGCATAAAGAGGTAATTGTTTTTGGTAACCACAGGATGGCCACCTAGCCAAAAGTTACAAGAATTTAGCATAAGTGATTAAAGCTAGGAAGCTGCAGCCTCAGGATCATCACTTGATTTTTCTCCAATTGGGGCAGGACATGGATCGGCTGACGATGCAGAAGCATCAGTCGTAGCCGAAGCTGCAGCTACATCCAGAATGGGCTCAGGTGCTGGTGCGTCAACCAATACCTCCACTGGCGGGACAATAGCATCCTCAGATTCACCTTGTTGGGTGGCTGGAGGATCGGATGCCACAACAGCTTCCTGTCTCCTAGCCTCATCCAGCTGATGCTTAAAGGATCCCCAGGCTTGAGTGGCCTCAGCTAACCCAGCACTGCTAGTCTCAAGATCTTTTTCTAGACACGTCCTTTGAGCACCTAATACTGCCAAGTCACGGTCTAGAGAGGAAGATTGGTTGAAGAGGTCATAACGTTGCTGAGAGTAGGAACAGAGCTTCTCGCCAGAGCACCGATCAGGGGTCAACTCCGCTATCTCCTTCTTAATCCTCTCTAATTCAGCCGACAAAATGGATAACCTTTGATCCGTGTCCTTAAGTCGGGTCGAAGTTTCTGGCGATCCTTCTCCAAGGTCATGAAGGAGTTCTGGAAATGGGTTTTCTGAGCCTGGAGATCCCTCAATCGTTGGAGGTCATGAGACGTCATGTCATGAACTTCCCGAGAGCGCCCGTATTGTTGAGATAAACAGCTCAGTTGGAGGGCCAAAGTATTGTATACCTCCTGGCTAGCTGCAGGGATATCAGCCGAATTGGCTAGTTTGAACAAAGAAGTTCTCAAATTAGCGACCTGTTCCCTGTTGGTTGGTATCTCCCCCATCAATGCGGCATTGACTCTCTCCAAGTGGTTGGAGATGGGAGAGGAAGCCATTGAATAGGGGTCAGCAGAGGTAAAATACTTTGTCAACTCCTCCTCTAAGATAGCCATTGCAGGTGCTGTGGGAGGCGAAGGCACTCGGAGAGCCTCATAGACGACCTCTTCAGGTTGTGGGTGGGGATCCTGTGACAGATGATGGTTAGCCGATTGAGTAAGCAAACAATATATGTTGAGAGTAATTAGGAATCGGCTGTACCATTGGAGGAAATTGAGAGCTAGCGCCCTCAGCAAAATCTTGGATGTACGGAAAGGGAATTTCCACACGTGGTTTCTGAAAACAAGATGGTGTGGTTAGGTTCAGGCTAACAAAGAGTAATAAGAAAAAGGGGATAATGATAATATATTTACCTTCACCTTCGGCTGTTTCCCTTTACTAGCCGAATGCGTTTTTTCTTTAGGCTTGGCCTGAACCTGGGCAGGTTCTTCTATTACAATGCCAGGGGCCCTTGCTCTTTTCTTGGAAGGAGGACTAACATGGTCGTCTTCAACGACAATGACTTGCGGAGTGGTGGTGGTAGCTGCCATAAGACAAGAAAAGTAAGGGACTACGGTGAATTAAAAGCAAGAACCGCAAAGAGCCGAATGTAAATGTACTTACTTGGTTGGTATACCAGGGTTCTCATCCGGGTGGAAGTCTGTTTTTGGGTTTGAGCCTGTCCCTAAGGCTTGGTTTTAACGGGAGTGTGTTTTGGTTGGCTCGATGGCGTCATTGCTTCGGCTACATCAGTGAGGATTAATCGGGTTGCATATCTGTCCAGCCGATCGGGGAACGGTCTGTCCTTCACTGATGGCCACCAATTGGCAAAAGCAGAAGTTTCACCCGATACTGGAGTGAAAAGGATGAAACGGAAAGCCTGAATCTTTTTGAAGTTGGTAGAGACCACCTCCATTACATCATTGGCACCAAAGGGCAGTCGACCCAGGCTCCCTACCATAGAGTCGTATGGCAGAGAAATATGCTGTAACAACCCAAACTGCCTCGCTACGCAGTTGGGAAAGTAGAACTCAGCCGAAGACTTGTTATTTCGTGAAGTGGGTTTGAGGCCACAAAGCAAGTCACGAGAAGTCAAGACTGAGCTCCAGTTGAGCTCCAATTAGTTTTGCTGATCGACTGGGAGAGGATCATTGGTAGAGAAAATCCAGAAAGGCCCAATACCTTTCTCCAAGACAGGACACCAGTTAGCGGCTATCTGGGTCAGACCAAAGAGCTTGGTGGCCATGGTGAAAGTGTAAGAGGGCTCACAGGGAGTGAGCACCAGATGGCTACCCAAAACGCCTGCATCCCGAGGGAGAACGCTAGGTTGAAGCGCGAGTCGATGAACTCTGGAAAATAGAGCATTATCCAGAGTTGCAAGAACCAGAGTGGTCCCTGAACGTTCCTAATATCTTCACCTCTTTGCAGCCGATCCATTATGGTGAACAGGCAGCGATAGAGGTATGAGAGGAAAAGGGTTCCCCAAGAAAAGTTGCCATCAGAGTTAACAAGGGCCACATAAAGCTGTAACTCTTGAACCACGGCAATAGAGCTGGAGCAGAGAAAGTACTTGCTGAACCAGTACAGAAGAAATGCGTTGTGTTCAGCATCTGACACAGATCCTCTGGACTTGGCATTGTTAGCAAGGAAATTGGAATATCCGGAAGTGTTTTTCGAAAAGTGAAATCCCAGTTCTGGAATGTGGAAGGAATAATGAGAGAGGACATCATCGCCTGTGATCGGAAGTCCCAGAATAGCCGCCACATCCAGGAGAGTAGGGGAAACCATGCCCCATGGGAAGGTAAAGGTGTTGGTGGCAATACTCCAGTAGCCGAAGAAGCCATAAAGCAACTCCAGGTTAAGGGGAATATCCTGAGTCGACAGCATGATCATATCGTAGAGACCCCATTGTTTCCATTTATCAGATTTAGCAGCCTTCAGTCGATCTACCCAATCAAGGTAGGGTTGAGATGAACGAGGCCAAGAACGAAGGTCAGTAGGTTTGGACTTAGTGGTGAACCAATCACGGGAGATTGGTAATGCGTAGAGAGAGGGGGCCATGTACTCCTTCAGAAAGACTGCTCCTTCACTCATATCTGAAGTGGAAGGAGCCAAGGAAAGAGAGTCTTGGATCTCGAACAGGGGAGATTGAAGGCCAGAATCAGGAGCCTCAGGGGGCTGAGGGAGCCGTCAAGGTTCATAGAGGAGGAAGAAGACTGCTCGCTATCATGTGCATAAGATTGGTTTTGAGAATCAGAAGCAGAAGACATGGTGGGCCTGGTTTGTAGGTGAAAGACGAAGGTTGGAGGACGGTGAAAGCTACAAGATTTAGGGCTGGTAGTAAGAGTGAAAGGTAATTCGGCTAGTGAGTATTTAAAGAGATGGAAGAATCACTGATGGTGGGATTTGAAGGCACTTAAATCGGATGGATAAGGCGAACCGTTGCACTGTTTAAAAGTTTGTTGCCAACGCCCAACGGATTACCTTGTATTTATGATGAAAAGAATGATTTGACTTGAATCATTACGCCGCCTCAGCCTAAATTCAAAATTACCGACTGAAGACAGCGTAGGGGGCATGTGTTTACACCTAAAAAAATATTCCTGAGGATTAGCCGAAGCCAGCCACAGCCGAACGGATCAAATAGCCGAGTGAGCGTCAGCCGAACTACATGATAGTCGATCTTGCAGCTGATAGAGCCGCAGGCAGGAAGTCAGAAGTGGGAAAGGGGCCTTAGGATTGCTGGCCTTCAAGGAAGATATTTGGGTCCATGGGGTTGGCGTGAAGACACATATTGGATCAGATGCTCGCTCCATGAGCCGAATGATGTGGAAATAATTTTGAATTAATTTAAATTCAAGACTAAACGGAGTCAAGATTTTTCTCCACGTTTCTAGGAGCTGAGCGAAGGAATCTGAGATAAGGTCAATGCTAAGGAGACCGTTGGGTGAGAAGACGTGACCACGATGCGGTAATGCACCTAGATTTTAGGAATGTGGTTAATGGAATATGACACTACTCAGCCGAATAACTGTCAACTAGGAGTTTATCAATGTTAGCTAGCTGAACGTGGCATATAGGGGTAGTTCCTAGTTATTACTATAAATACCCAAGTTGTAAATAATTTAAGAATCAATCAATCAAACAACTTATATTTTTCGCTCAAGCTTTTATTCATTCACATTTATGTTTACCTTTATGTCCCAGTTTTTATCTTAGTTCATCGACTTAAACCTTTCTGTAGTGAGTTAAGGGACCCATAGCTAAGGAACAGAGTTCCTTCCTTGGCATAATCGCTTGAAGAAAAGGGAATCACCGTTTTGGAAGTTAGCCGATCTGCGGCTAATTGATATTCCAGACAACACATGTAAAAATAAATAAATGACCTTTTTATTATAATCTGACGATTATTTGTTAGAGGAATACTAGTGTACCCTCATAAGAGGGAACACCCTAGAATCAGCCCTGTGAGTAATCACACCCTTTTCGACCCTTAAATGATATAATTATTTTGGGAGCTTGGGATTGAGAATGGGTTATGGATTTTATTTTAAAAAGAGAATTAATGCCATAGAATGTGTTGTTTTTATGAAAACCTTACTCTTTAAATTTGGGGATTTGTAAAATACAAGACTAAATTGATTGTTTTAATATCTTGATCTATTGATTCAATTATTATTGATGACATTCTATGATTGATTGAACATGTATTTTTTTTATATTTGTTGCTATAAGGATTTGCATGATTCACCATTTTTACTTGTGTGATTTAATTTTAATGAGTATTGATTATGTTTGAGATGCGGCTCGTGCTCCATATAGATGGCTCTTGTACCTTAGTTATTTACCCAGAGATGAATTAAGTGCTCCACCAGGATGAGTTTCGTACCCCCACTATTATTTACCTAGATATTGTGCTATGTGCTCCACAAGGATGGGTCTCATACCCCACAATTATTTACCTATGGGTAAGCTATGTGCTCTATATGGATGGATCTCGTACCCACACGAATGAACTTCGAGCTCCACACAGATGAGTTTGATACTATCACCCTTTGGGAAGGGATATACCCTTCTGATGCGATGAGACAAATTCTTTGAGAGAATGGGACGACGCCATTACATTGTCTTAATTATTTTTATTATGAGATGGCTTGAATGATTATTGAAAGTGGATTGACAAATTTGATTTAATTGAGATTTATTATTCTACAAAATAAATATGTGTGATTGATTTATTTTTATAATTATGGATGTGGAATATTGTCTATTATGAGTGGATGAGTCTTGAATGAATAGAATGATTGTTGTAAATTATTATTTATCATAGAAAATTTATTGAACTACCATATTATTTTATAAACTATTTTTTTTGAAGAAAGGGGTATCATGGTCTATTTTTCTGGTTAACGCTCCGACTGGAAACAATGTTTACTTGCGAAAACATTTTAAAACTATGTGCATTATTCACTGAAATTTCATATCTTATTAGAATGTTATATTCATAGATTCAAAAAAGAGACTTTGAGCACACTGAGGAGTTGTTTGTTCGTTAGTTTATTGTTTCTTTTGTTTAGGATTGAAAATTGTAGATACTTTTGGATAGGTGGGAAATTTATTTATTTTTAGTTTAATAGAAGATGCCCAATTTTTGAGGCACTTGTATTATTATTAAAAAATTTCAAATGTATTATTTATTGCCTTTTAAGACAAAATTTTATGAAGGTACCTTTCATATTCTCAATTATAATTTATTATAACTTTTTTGCTTAATTTCAATATATTAACCTCATGAAACCGAGGTGATACATATACTGATTGTATTTTTCTCGTACTCTCTGAGTATTGTTGTAATATTGCTTTTGATAGACTGGAATTTATAAATTATATACTAAATCTTATTTTGTAGGACACAATGTGTATTTGTGTTTGTTTTGAAACTTGAAAGCTTAAAGTTAAAGATTCATAATATCATTTATACAGGCTATAAGGTTTACAATAAATTGATATATTTAATAGATGCCAAAATAGAACAAAAAATGCTACAAGAGTAGATAACATGTGAATATTAGTCTGGTCGCGACGCAATCATATCCGCTCGCGACGCGACGAGCCAGAAACACATGTCATTCTGCATGCGATCAGAATGACACCTAAGAGCCACTAGTAGCGCAAGATGATCACCTCACACTGAGGAGTTATTTGTTCGTTGGTTGATTTATTGTTTCATTTGTTTATGATTGAAAATTGTAGATTCTTTTGGATAGGTGGAAAATTTATTTATTTTGAGTTTAATAGAAGACGTCCAATTTTTGAGGCACTTGTTTTATTATTAAAAGGGTATTGTTAACAAGTGCCCTTAGGGCACTAGTTAAGAAATACAAAAATAGAAATTTTGTATTAGAAATAACAACATTTAAACTTTCAAGTAATTGAATGCACAACTTCCAATACAAAATTCCTATATTTAGTTCTTTAACCAGTGCTCTTAGGGCACTCATTAGCATTTTTCCTATTAAAAAATTTCAAATGTATTAATTATTGTCTTTTAAGACAAAATTTTATGAAGGTACCTTTCATATTCTCAGTTATAATTTATTATAACTTTTTTGCTTAGTTTCAATATTTTAACCTCATGAAACCGAGGTGATGCATATACTGATTGTATTTTTCTCGTACTCTTTGAGTATTGTTGTGATATTGCTTTTGATGGACCGGAATTTAAAAATTATATACTAAATCTTATTTTGTAGGACACAATGTGTATTTGTGTTTGTGTTGAAACTTGAAAGCTTAAAGTTAAAGATTCATAATATCATTTATATAGGCTTTAAGGTTTACAATAAATTGATATATTTAATAGATGCCAAAATATAAAAAAAATGCTACAAGAGTAGATAACCTGTGAATATTAGTCTGGTCACGACGCAATCATATCCGCTTGCGACGCGACGAGCCAAAAACGCATGTCATTCTGCATGCGATCAGAATGACATGTAAGAGCCACTCGCAACGCGAGATGATCACCTCACAGCACGACGAGCTCGACTTAGTCCCTATAAATAGGCCTCAAACCCTCTCTTCGTGTCCCAAACTCTCATGAGCATTACCTCTCTCTCTAAACCTCTCTCTTGAATAAGGGTATTCTGGTCATTTTGGGTCTGAATACCCTAGTTTTGGTCCAATCAAATGCTCAAAGAAAGCAACGAAAGGAGAATAATAAGGTCTAGGGGACTAGCGAGAATAGGAGGATAGTGGGGGTCGAGGGTCAAGGTAGATTGAAAATTCATAATACGAGTTTAGGAGTACATGGAGAATTCAGGTGAGGGGAAAAACCTTTTAGTTAGTGAAAATATTCTTAGATTGTAGCAGTTAATAGGCGTAGGGCTCCTTAAACCCTACTAGGGATTGATGTCAACAACACCTCAGGAGAGGGGATGCGGTGATTACGGATAGTTGCCTTAGACCTATCAACCAGTTAGGTTTTATTTGTTTGCTTACTTGTGTGTCTATTTAATAACATGATATATATGTGATGTTTGTTCTTGTTTATATGTCTACTTATATGTCTGTTTGATTAGTTAATTGAGTGATAACACAATAGGAGTAGGTATCCTTAAGCGACGCAAGGCTTTGATCCATATGGTTGATTATGGATGGCTTTGTAAATAAGCGTGGACATACATAATGTCAGATGAAAACTGTAGGTAGAGTCGTAGGATTAGTGCCTCCTTATGGTTATTAGCTATTACAAAAGGAAGGTGGTTTGTGCAAAAGATTTTCTGTACAGATATTGTGACAGCCATGGCGCATGGCGGGATCCGCAATAAGCTCGCGATTATCCCTACGAATAGCTACTGCGTACGAGTTAACCACGGTGGTCGGACATTGCATCATAATAGAGAAGAAATAGAAGGTTTCGTTAATGGTGCATAGATGAGCAATTGCCAATGCCCATTTACTCAACAAACTAAGCATTGTATTGTATGAAAGAGGAAGACAAACTACTTAAAAGTATTGAGAAGTTAGCAAAAATGAGCAGTATAGTTTTTAAATTGGATTAGATTGGATTCCACTATTTAAGGTTAGTTTCTTAATAATAATAATAATAATAATAATAATAATAATAAACTAGGTGACAGGGCATGGTTGTGGGACCGTAAAGATGTCGCAAAAAAAAAATTTGATTGCTTAGACACTAAACAACGGTTAGACATTTCCCTTTTACGGGATGCATAATATAGAGGTACTTTGAAACTTATAAAATTATATTCACTTCACCTTTCTTTAAAGAAGCGAAACACTTACCGTCAAAGAAATCTTGAAAATGTGCAAGCCAGTTGGCCTTAGCAAAGGAAAAAAAGGATGAGCTTGTGAGTTTGTGCTTTCATTAGAGGTTTGTTGGTTAATTATACAAAACAAATTATGAAAGAAAGAGGGAGAAAAGGCCTCTCTCAAATATCATTCCTTTCCTATTTACTCCTTTTCTTCTATTTTTCATAAGCAAATTATATTAACTAATACTGCAAAGGGAGACTTTTAGCACAGGACAGGTGCCAAAATCTGCAAATGTACAATAGCGGCAAAGTACATAGCATCACCATATCAGGACAAAGCACCAAAATATACATACACCCTCAAGCTCCACTTTAAGAACCAAAATTAATTAGCTAATACCCCTCCTCAGGTGGAAAATGACAAAGCTAACAATTCAAATTCGTACTAAAGGGAAGGGAACTCCTAAGCCTAAATGCATATCAATAGCACCCACCCATCAACACCCTTCCATCTAAATGTCCAAGACACCACCCTGGATATTGACGGATCTAAGACACGAAATCAGTGGGGGCAATTTATATAAAAAAATAAAAATTAATAATAAGTATGAATAAAAAATAAAATAAAATATGAATCAAACAGTGAGAGCTAATTTGTCGAAGAGAGCCCACATTCTTGGGTGTCTTTCACTATTTACTCCTCTATCATTGTCTTTCATAATCTTTAATTAATAGATTAATGTTGTTTCTTGATTTTCTTTTTCGGTTTTTCTAATAAAAAATGTTAGCAAAAATTCTTAATAATAATTTAAATTGAACAGAAATTATTTGATGAAATATTATATTTTTCAACAACATATGGACTCGGATAGATTCTAAAATTAATTTTTTAATATAATTTCTTACTAAACACAACATTTTAACCCTAAAAAACACCTAATTTCCTACCATAAGTGTAAATGGAGGAAAAAATTGAAACTGATAATTCTGAAACCAACCATGACATGTGTAGTGCACAAGATATTTACCTGAGTCATCAAAAATAATACGAACAATCACTTACATATTATGAGACAAAGACAAATGGGAGAGGTGAGAGATTGTAGGGGTGCCAAAAAAAAATAGAGGGTCAAAATAAAAAAAACAACACAAGGTATTCAATGGTGTTTAGAAACTTGAGAAACTGCATGTGCTCACTGTAAGCTCTAAGTAGGTCCTCCTACGATTCCAGATGTAGGTATTTCATATCCTATCCCGATGTGGATATTTTCCTTCATATGATGTACACAGTCAAGGATGGACCTAAGTATACTGATGTGAGGGCAAATGCCCCCATTATGATTTTAGTCTTTCTCAACATATATATGTACATATCTCATAAAGAAGTGGCCGATACAAGTTATTATGATTTACAATAGAGAGAAGAACACGATATCTATACTACAGTGATAAACTTCTTTCAAATATTACTATTGCATTTATTAATAAGAAAATCAACAGCAAGAATCTAATAAAATAAAGGAGACCAATATATTAGATATCGTTATTAATTAAGTGTTCATTTCAGTCAAATGAATTACGGTTAGTTAGGCTTAAATATTGCCTAGAACGATGGGATTGAGTCAACCAAGAAATAGAGACAATCATGATTGAAAATTTGAAAAGACAACTAGTCTTGTCTATTAGCTTTGAAAGTTTGTTGAAAATTCTCATCGGTTAGAAAGTCAAAATATTAACTCTTTAAAATCAAGAGCTAATATTTTGAGGGACATCTGTTGAGGCAAAAATTTGAACTTTTGAGAGTAGGAGTTCTTCGAATGGTTCACATGCATTCAGATGATGATTCACGAAGAAATGTTGGTGACTAATCGAGGTAAAACAATCGAAGTAGAAGACTTGAAGATGCGTAATCGAAAGGATGCAAATCAAAGACACAGGTTGAAATCACGCCGTTGAGAATGATTGTAGAAGGCGCCAAAAGATTGCTGAGCAAGGAAATGATAAGGATGAGGGTAGTTACCCAAGGCAACAATCGGAGTAGTGGGTGGTTTTAGAAGCCACAATGGTAGCATGGTAACGGGAGACACACAATGGAGTGGTTACTAGAGGAAGTGGTCTGAGGATAGGTGATTGGCTATGAATAAGAGTCTTGGATATCAAAGAAGGGACGAACAGAGCAATGCAAAAAAACTCCTAAAATGCCTAACACACTCGCTCACACAAGGTCACTGACTAAACAGAAAGTGAAGTACGCAATTACAACCTTTTCCACTACTTAGATTTAATTCCAGCACTTAGCCTTAATTCTTTCTTTTAAGTTTATAATCGAGCATATTGCATTGCTGCAAGAGCTGTCTGTAGTTTGTTTTATTTCTTTGTGTAAAAACTTGCTTGTTTCCATCTATTGTTATCATTTATTTGCATTCAAAGTTACATTGTTCTTTCTTATACTGTCAATTCATACTTGTTCTTCTTAATCCTCGACGTGGAATCAAACTTAGGCCCGTAAACCTATCAGTTGGCTCCTTACCCTTTTAAAAATTTGGTTCAACGCTTACCTGTATCCTTCGAATCAATGTTCTAAACATACTCTTATTATTGTTCCTATAAAAAGAAGAAAACGTTTTAACCAGATGAAAAAACATACACAAATTGCAAGATAGACATGGGGTATGATAATAAGCAAAGCTATAGAGGGAGAGAAGAAAGGGGAAGGTTTGGAGGAGTTGTTGGGGTTTGGATTAATAGAAAATGACCTTTGGGACAGTGCAGTCAGGGCGAGCGGCGACGATGCCAATAGAGTGAAAGGCAACGATGCCGACAGAGTGTGAGGCGACAACGCTGACAAAGCGAGAGGCAGCAACGTAAACAGAGTGGTGGACATTGGAGCTCTATAAAAGTGAGAGGTCACGACGTGGAGAGAGCGAGAGGGAGAGCCTGGAGAGAGTGAAATGCGGCAAAGCTCTATGACAGGGGAAAAGAAAGACAATTTGGGAAGAAAGCAACACAGTGGGAAGGTGAAAGAGGGTCTGGGATAGAGAGATAACAAAAAAACGAGGGAATCGCGTGAAGTGGGGAATCGATTGGGAGGGACAACGAAAAAAAAAAGAGAAGGACGAGGACTTTTCTTTGGTAAGGGTGTTTTGACCTCCTTAGATTAAACAAAATCCTCCACTATTTTTTAGTATTTGATGGGTTAGTAAAGCTACATTTTTTAAATTATTTTGGAGAGGTTTTAATAACCTCCACAAATAAACTCGTGCAAATTACTCTATCCCAAATGATTTATAAGAAAAAAAAAAGTCCCTTCAACATTCGTTAAAAAATGTATGTATCTGGTCCAAATTTTGGACCAGATACATACATTTTTTAACGAATGTTGAAAGGACTTTTTCTTATAAATCATTCCGAAAGGAGTAACCATTTTTTTACTGATGCAAGTTAACGTAGAATGCAAATCAACATCTCAACTCAGAAACTCATAGTTTTTTGCCAAGACATAGGTCAAGATTTTATAAACTTATTTAAATTTAAATTGTGAATCTACTCAATCGTTCGCATTCATGTGTAGTCTATTCCGGGCTAGACTAACGTACCCACATGTGCACCTATGAACTTACATTAAGATCACTTATTTCAAGAAATTAGATAACAGAATTTCTTAGATTTAAAACAATGTTCCTGTGTGATACACAAGAAGTACTCACTAATTAAGGTCATATTTGGATAGAATTTGTTAGTGGAGTAAACAATGGAGTTAAAAATCATGTGAAAAACATATGAAAAGCCTATAAATGAAGGGCATATCGCAAAACACAAGTCCCTTAAAATTGCCAATGCTAGCCATTAAAGTAGGTTGCCATGTATGTTCTACATTTTGACAATGCTACATCTTGTAAGTAAGAATATTGTAAGTACTTGTTGTATTCCACTACAGTTTGTACAAACAAATTAACATCCAGAAATTTGCGCATACATATTGTGGTCTCTAACAAGAGAGAAAGAAAAAAAGGATTGATTGTAAAATACTTGTATCAATATCAAATTTACAATTTCGTAGCTAGATTCAGAAGAACGCAATCAAAACAACATACTGAAAAGATGATAAAGATTAATGATTGGCATGTGTTTCTAGGGTGCCATCACACGATTCAGCTGTGGAAGGTATCTGGGTTGTGGTTAGTCATTGATCAATTTCAACAAGCAGCGAGGGATTGCCCAGATTTCATTTTTAATGTGTTTGAACATCTACCGGTTCATCACAGAAGCAAGGTCGCTGCAATGTTCTGGTGTATTTGGCGACGAAGAAACCTAAAGGTTTGGGAGAATGAGCTCCAACCTGAGGCGATGGTGGTGAGACTCGTCGTGGAATACATTGAGGACTGAGAGAGGATTAGAGCGAATTAGGGAGGTGGGACACACAATCGGTCGAGAGTCAACATTCATAAGTGGAAGAAGCCAGAGCAGGGGGTGCTAAAATGTAATGTGGATGCTGCAATTTTTGAAGATCAACTGTGCTTTGGTGTGGGATTTTGAATTAGAAATGACAAAGGAGAATTTATCCGGGCTGTTACGAAGAGCTTTGAAGGGATGCCGCAACCAAAAGAAGCTGAAGCCATAGGACTTAGAGAAGCTATCACTTGACTTAGTGAGTTAGGAGACCACAAGATTATCACTGAACTGGATTGTCAACCAGTAGTAGATGGTGTCCTTGGGGACCACTTCCCAAACACTGAGTTAGGTTCTATTCTTTCGTTTTGTAAGGCTAAGCTAGTTAATCAAAGAAACTGTGAGGTTAGTTTCGTTAGGAGACAAACAAATTTTGTGGCTCATATGCTTACGAGGGCAGCAAAATTCTATGCTAGTCACCAAGTTTTTGACATAGTACCAACTTGTATTGAGGACTTTATTATGAATGAAATGCAATGAGTATGTTACTTTCAAAAAAAAAAAATTGAACATAACGCCATAAACATGCACAACAAAACCTTTATCTATAATCAATAGTAAAACAATTTAATATTGGCTTGGGGAGTTACGATTCATTCAGTCCACATATCTTGTTAGTCGTATACCATTTTGCCTTTTGTAAAAAAAAAAAAAATATGAAGAAATTGTGTAGTGGTTGGTGGTGGATACGACATTCTTCCTTTGTTTTTTCAAGCTATGTGTAGTTATTTCATGACAACTAATCCTTAGCTAAATACTATTGAAAGTTTTGAAGCAATTCCAGAGCTAATTCCTAGCTATTGCCTTTTCTAAAACAATTAATGCTCCTAGAAGCTATTTGATGAATAAATTGTAACTAATCAATGAGTTAATTGAATTTGAGTCCATTTTGATATCAGATAACTATGAGGGCAATATTCCTTTTTGGTTTCATTGTAATATTTTTTTACTTCAATTTCATTTAATTTTTGCTTAAGATGGATGGAAAAGAAATTTTACAGTCTGTCCATTAATAATTAAATATTCAGGAAAGAGTAAGACCCCTTATATTAATATGCATCACTGTCAGCAGGAGTCTACTCTTCACCTCTTTACCAAATGTGTTTTCTCGGGTAGGGTGTGGTATGAAATTGTGAATTGGTTGGGATGCGATTTAGTGGTGCCACCTGACTTCTTCTCCTTCTTTTGCTCTCTTGGTGATAAGTCTAGGTGTTCACATGGTCTGGCTCCAAAATGAGTACATTTTTTCTGGGATATTAGTGTCTGACTTTGAGCATACTGTTGATCGTATTAGGTCTCTGTCATGGAGGTGGTTTTTGGCAAAAGGGCAAGTCTCAACAATGTATGTATTATGAGTTGTCTGTAAAACCTCTTGAGTGTATTCTCAGGCGCTAGTCTCTTTGGCATGAACTATGTTCTGCTATGGATGGGGGAATAGATTCCCGCCGGTAAACTGTATGATTCTGTTGGTAGTATATTGGTAGGTATAAATTGTCCAATTCATTGTCTCTATAGTCTAATGCGAATTCTTTTTTTTTTTTGTCATGAACACAAATTTTAATCTACCCATCGCAAATTGAATATGAACAAAAAATTTAATCTGTCCAATAACGAAAAATTTAATTAAATATTCCCAAAAGTCCTCACACATAATGTTTCAGAATGCACTTAAGTTTTTAGCTTTGTTGCCTATTTCAAATGCTTTAGGGGCCTTTATTTAATTTATTGCACGATGATAATGACTTAATTGTGTTTACTTGACTTGAGTTTCTTTCTCTAACTATTTTTTCTAACAATAAATATGTCCATCTCAATAATGTATTATCATAGAATGCAATATAGGAAGGATTGTGAGATAAAATACTAGTGCTGTGATGGAGACGTAACATATTGGAAGTTGCAAGAAACAAAAAAGAGATGATATCCATGTTATTTTAATTTAGAAATATGGTTTAAAAGTGGGTTTTTAGATGTTGATATACCACCAATGTATAACACGTTGTGGACCTTTTCAATACTTAGTGTTCTTCTTTTCTCTCCCATTAATCTATATTCGAATACCTCAACAAAATTTGCGAAACATTTCTTTTCCTTTTCTTTATTTTTATTTTATTTTATTTTAGTTTGTTTCCAAAAAGTTGTTGATGCGCCGTTGCTAATTTAAGTGTAGTGCTAGCAAAAAGTGATTGTTGTATCCTAGAGGGTATTTGTCTTGAGACCAACTACATCGAGTATAATTTACTCGTGGTGGCAAAATACTCTTAAGCCGAGTATTTTGCACGCCTCAGACAAAACCGATAAGTCTATCTTTACGTGTTTTATTTTATTTAATTGCTTGTCTTTCTATGTTGTGTTAATTTTATTATGAAAATTATTCTAATATTATTTTGTGTAAATTTTACATTTTGTTAATTTAGCACCCAATTTTTCCAACATGAATTATATTAATTAATACCGAGACAATTATGTTATTTGTACACCCAAAACATATATTATTTAATTGCTATACTAAACTGCAGTAACTAAATTTTTATATGTCATTAACCAGGTATTGCTAAATTGTTAAATTTTGGGTGTTGACAAATCATTTCCAATACCGAAAAGGGAGATTTTTAGAACAAGGAGAGCAAAAATCCTGAAATGTACAATAGCATCATTGCATCACCATCAAGACAAAGCATCACAATATACACACACCCTCAAGCCTCACTTAAGAACCGAAATTAATGAGCCAATTAATACACCCTCACGCGGAAAATGACAAAGCTAACAATTCAAATTCGTACTAAAGAAAAGGGATCACCTAAGCCTAAGTGCATATCAGTAGCACCCACCCAATAACACACTCTTCCATCCGAATGTCCATCCCAGACACTCAACACTACCCCAAGCTCATCAGGATTCAGGATAAATAAACAAACCAGTTTGATTCCTTCCTGCATAACATCACCCGATTGAGTTTTATTTATTTTTTTTTTTTTGAAGAGGCTAAAAAAGCTTTATTAATATAGGTGGAAATCAAGGCTCAAGATGAGCCAAGGCCACTGACAGATACAAGCAGATTCCAAAGTTACAAGCAAGATAACACCACTTTGCCTTCTAATATACCAATCCCACGTCAGAATTTGTACAAGCACTTTTACATCACAAACACATCGCCAATAAATAACAGATCCAGACGTTACTTAGCAAACAAGCACTTCAATTTTTACATCACTGCAGCTGCTGAGTTTTGCAACACTTCCTACTTTCCATCTATCATCGGAAGAAGAATTATGCTCCATTAATTAATTCCCATTCCCTAAGAATTGAAAGAGACAGAGAGAGAGAGAGAGAAAGAAAGTAAGAAAATGTTCTCAGTACTCTTAACTAGCTAGTTGGAGAGGTGAATACAATTTTGTTTTTTATCCACGTATATATGTTTCGGGTACCCCTATAATATGCACCCGGTAAAATGGAAATGTAGAACCTTTGTTTATTGTTTAAGCAATCATATTTTTTTTTCTTTTTCTGAAACATCTTTACGGTCCCACAACCACTGTCACCTAGTTTATTATTATTATTATTATTATTATTATTATTATTATTATTATTATTATTATTATTATTATTGAAAAGAGGGATTTCTAGCACAGGATAGGAGTGCCAAAATCCACAAATGTACAATATATAGCAGCAAATTAAGTACATGGCATCACCATATATCAAGACAAAGCATCACAATATACTACCTCCTCCTCCGTCCCTAAATATTAGTCCTCTTTAGAAAAAAAATTTATCCCTTTTTATAAGTCAATTTCCAAGTTACTAGGTGCAATAATTATTTTTTACAAGAATATTTATAACTAATTTATATAGTAAATGAGGTGACTATTTCTCACTCTAAAGTCAATAATTGAATGATAGTTTTGAAAAAATAGTATATATTATGGACAAATTAAATGAGTTACTCCATCCAACTCATATTATTTGTCGTTCAAGTTTATGCACACATTTTAAGAAAATTATTAATTACATTCATTTATAAGGTAAAGTAATTTAGTTTAACTAAAATACTCATATTGTAGTAGGAGTTAGGTGGAAGAGTCAATAAATATAAGGTAGTTGAAATATAAATAAATAAGGGTATTGTTGAAAAAATATAATTAATGTTCTCTCGATATTATAAAATGACAAATAATTTGTCCAAACATGGCAAATAATATGAGACAGAAGGAATAACTAATTTTCTTAATCTGTATATTTTCGATGAAAATGGTTTTATATTTAGAGAAAGAGGTAGTACATATGTACACTCTCAAACCTCACTTAAGAACAGAAATTAATGAGCCAATTAACACCCCTCACTGGTCCTGCCAAAATTCGGACTAAAGCAGATCACCCAGCTAAGCCTAAGTGCATTTGGCATGGTATGTATATATCAGTAACGTAGAACCCACCCACCCATATATAAACACCCTTCCATATGATTTTAGCAATACCACGTCTGTCTCAATATGAATAAAATGTTGATCTGAATTAATTGTTAATGTCCATCCATCCAAGACACCCTGTATACCACACCACTCTTGCTACGTACCCACCCGAAGCTCATCATCAGGATATATAAATTGACCTTTTCTTCCTTCCTTCTTTCCTGCATATATATATATATATATATAGATAATCGGTTCCACACTTGAATACATATATTTGAAGTCGAATGCAAAATCCGAATTCTCCGTTCGCTATCTGGTAAGCTCTTTTGCAAAGTGCTTCGCTCTCTCACTAACCTTCCTTCGTTCATATATATACCACTGTAGTTTCCATTAATTTATGATATAATTAATTATCTTTCGCACTTCAATTTCACTTCCTTTAGTTCAATCTGTTACAGCAAGTCCCACATCGGTGGGTTCTTGCTTTGGTGAAAGCTTTGGAGCCTATACAAGGAGGCTTAGTAATGCTTTTATAAATCATCCCAAATCTTCTTCTCTTCTCATCTTTTATTGTTTCTTATACTCAACAAGAGTATTGTGAGAGTATTTGTGAGGTATTTTGTGAGAGGTATTCTTGTAATATTTTTCCACATAGTGAAATTCTTTCTCGCGCCGCTCAGTGGTTTTTCCCTTATTTGTTGAGGGTTTTCCACGTAAATTTTGTGTGTGTTCATTTCTTATTTTCTCGTCTCTTATTTTAGTTGTGTGACACCATTCCGATACTCTGGTACCTAACAGTGGTATCGTGAGCTCCAAGGTTGGTGATACTTGTCCCATTTGCGCCACTCTAGGAAGGTGTCGGTTCTTAGTATGCTCGTGGTTTGCAAAGATTGTCTGATCTTCCACATCAGAAAAGAATTGTTGCTGGAAATAGTGTGGTAGTGTAGAAGTGCATGTCTAGGAAAAGTTCTGGCTAAGGAAAGACTTGGTATTTAAGCGTGTCCATTGGTGACCCACCTCTGCTTCCGGAACTTCACCTGGTGTACTATTTACTCGCCTATACCACTATTCCAAAGATTATCGATACTATTCCCATATACGGTTACTATTCATACGTGTGGTTGTATACTTTACAAGGTAATTGTTAACGATACTAGATTTGTTCTCGTATACGGGATAATGCATAACATCGTTTCACGTGATAATCGCATACTATTCACTGCGTGAAATAGTGTAATCCGTTTGGTTCGGTACAACCATGGCAAAGAAAATTTGAGATAGAAGTTCAACCAGAGTAACTTCTCCTGTGAAATTGAAGGTGGCGGTAGCTTTTGAGGAAGGATAATTGCTTGAAGCAATCAAAGCGCAAACCTGCAGATATGACTGATGAAAAGTGGAAAGAGAAGGATGGCAATGTCATGTTGCCAATTTGCACCTAGCAATGGCGGATTCTGCTTTTGTCAAGTGTTGCGAAAAGTTAAGACCGCAGCGAGATTTGGGATGTACTTAACAAATTGTACGAGGTTAAGTCACTTCACACAAGAATATTCTTGAAGAGGAAACTCTACACTCTTCGAACGAGTTGAATCCACATTGGTGACTGGATCACATTAACACCTCAACACGCTATTTGCTCAAATTTCACAAAGATCGATTTCAAAATAGCGTAAAAATGAACGGCGTAACTTTTACTTGTGAGTTTACCGATTCAGATGATCAACTCATCATCAACATTACAAACAATAATGTTGCGACACCTTCACTTTGATGATGTTGCTTGCAATTCTTGAAGAAGAATCCAGCGCAAGAATAAGGAGGAAAGGTCGTAGTTCAAGCAAGCGTAAGCTTTATCGATGACGAGGCGGATCAATCTAACGTGGCCCCGGTGGGAGCCAAGATCATGGTAGATCAAAATCTCAAGAAGAAAGAATCTCAAATGCTACAAGCGTGGCATGAGAGGCACTTGAAGAAGGAGTGTTGGAACAAGAAGAATGGAGAGAAGACTCGTGAGCATCAACCTTCTCAAGGTTGTGTTGCAAGTACCTCTCGATGATGGAGAAATCGATAATGGAGCAACAAGTTCTAAAGGTGGAAGGAAGCTCAATGATGTCCGGATAGTGGATTCAAAGCACGTGGCACATGACTTCACACCGTGATTGGTTTTGTACTTATGAGCCTTTGTCTCGCAGGATCCGTGTTTATGGGAAATGATCACACCTAGAAATTGTTGGAATCTGTGATCGCTGTAATAAAGATGCAAGATGGCAATCGTTTCGTAGAAGACAAGGGGCACGACATGTGAATGGCTTGAAAAAGGAATCTATTGTCCATCGGGCAATTGGATGACCTCGGTGCAAGATCCATATTGAAGGTGGAGTCTTGAAAGTAGTGAAGGGCAACCTTGTGGTGATGAAAGCGAAAAGATCACAAGCAATCTATACATGCTTGGGAGATACGCTGCAAAGAGGCGGATGCATCGCTTGCATCGGCGAGCCATGAAGAATCAACGATGATGTGGCATCGCAGTTGTGGCCATATGTCGTAACGTGGCGGTTTAAAGTTCTTATGAACGCAATCTCTTACCCTGCTCAAGACGTAACTTTACCCTTCGTGATAATCGTAGACAAGTGAAAGGCATAGATTGAAATTTGCAAAAGTAGCTACCGTAAGCAAACGCATACTAGACTTGATACATTCCGATGTGTGGGAGTCGCCGAAACATCCATGGGGGAGCAAAGTATTTTGTATCATTCATTGATGACTACTTCCAGAGATTGTGGGTGTACCCAATCAAGAAGAAGTCGATGTGTTTCCAGATTCAAGGAGTTCAAAGCACAAGTAGAGCTTGAAACCGGGAAGAAAATCAAGTGCTTGAGGACGACAATGGAGGAGAATATGTAGATGGTAACTTTCTATCATTACGCAAGCGCAGGTATTACGAGACACCATCAAGGTACATACACCTCAAACAATGGTGTAGCAGAGCGGATGAACAGGACTCTCCTAGAGTTAACAAGAGCTATGTCGAGAACATCGATTGGCCAAATCTTAGCGTACTTTTTGGCAAAATCACCTGCTACATGTGATAAATCGATCGCCATCACGAAATTGGGTTGGCTCAAGTCACCAATGGAGATGTGGAAAGGAAAGTAGGTAGATTATTCTTCTTTACATGTGTTTGGATGTCCTCACGTAATGTACAACTCCCAAGAAAGAACAAAATTGATCCAAAATCCAGAAAATGTATATTCTTGGGTTATGCGCCGACAATGTCAAGGGGTATCGCGGGACCCTACTACCCGCAGTTTATTGTTAGCAGAGATGTAGTCTTTGCGTAAAATGAACCGCAAAGTGAGCAGAAAATGACAAAGACTTCCAATGAGACTGCTATAGTGCGCTTGGAGAGAAAGACTGAAGATGATTCTTCCGGGAGAACCAGAGTACATAGAACAAGAACGGATGAGGTCAATGATGAAGGCGAGTTCGACGATCAACACGTCGAGATCAAAGACCATCATGGCACTCGTGACTATGTTATGGCTGCCATGATGCATACTGCCTTTTGACCGAAGAATGTGAACCATCGCCTCTTCCGAAGCGTTGAATGGCTGGGAGATGCTTCTCAATGGACGACAAAGAATGCAGGAAGAAATGGAAGCCCTACATAGAAATAAGACTTGGGAACTTGTTGAACTTCCAAAGGGTTCTGAAAGCCATCTGGGAACAAATGGGTGTTCAAAATTAAACGAGACTAAGCAATGATCAAGTGGAATCCAGTATCGTGCACTTGTAGTCAAAGGTTATGCTCGGAAAGAAGTGGATAGACTTTGACGATATATTTTCTCCAGCTTGTCGACTTACTACTATCGTGGTAGTGTTGGCAATGTGTCGATTTGATTTACATCTTGAGCTTGGATGTAAAGACTGCTTCATGGAGAGCTTGAAGAAGAAATTTATATGCTCCAAACTGTATGGCTTTAAAGAACAAGGAAAAGAAAACTTGGTTTCAGAGGTTGACCAAATCTCTGCATTTCGGCCTAAAGAGCGCCTGTGATGTTTGGTACAAGAGATTTGATTCTTTCATAATTAGCCTTGGTTATAATGCATCGAGTTCACCATTGTAATGCATTACAAGAGGTTTCGATGATAATGATTTCATCATTTTTTGTCACAGATGTGGATGACATTGGTGTAGCCTCAACAAAGATCGAATCCAGAATTAAAGGCACATATTGTGGAGTTTGATATGAAGGACTTGGGACCCGCAGAAACAAGATTTTAGGGATGCAAATTCACCGAGAGACAGTAAATGTTAGGAAGATTTGGCTTTCTCAAACTAATTATCTAAGGAAGGTCTTCAGCGCTTCAACATGCAAGATTGTAAGCCAATTTCTACCCCGCCTCGTCAATTTTAAATTATCCTCAGTAATGAGTCCAGCAATGACGGAGAGGATGGAAATGTCTCGAGCACCGTATGCATCACGGTGGGAAGCCTTATGTATGCTGATGATATGTACCGCACTGCATTGCACAAGCAATGGGAGCGGTTAGTGGTTTATGGCAAATCCAGGTGAGAGCATTGAATACCGTTAAGAGGATCCTTAGATACATCAAAGGAACCTCCGATGTTGCATTATGTTACTTGAGGATCGTAATTCATTGTCGTGGTTATGTTGATTCAGATTTTTGCAGTGATCTTGATAAAAGCGAAATCCACTTCTTGGGTATGTATTCACAATTGCAGGGAGCAAAGAGTCGGGTTATCTAGTTACGCATCTGTAGCTTTGTCTACCACAGAGTGAGTACATGGCAGCCTACCCGTGCTTGCAAGGAAGCTATCCGGATTAAAGGTTTAATGGAGGGCTCCCCGCACAAGCAACAAATGATTACTGTATCAGGACAAATGTAGTGCCTTGCACATTGCAAAGAATCCAGCTTTTCATTCCAGGGACAAAGCATATAGATACCCAAAGATCACTTTGTTCGTGAAGTGGTAGAGAAAGGAACCGTGGATATGCAAAGATTCACACCAAAGATAACCTAGCGATGTGATGACTAAGCCAATCAATGCCGACAAGTTTATTTGGTGTCGATCCTCCCATGGCCAATCGAAACGTGTAGCGACATGGAATGGCAAGGCGTAAAGAGTGGTGTGAAGATATGATTGGCTCAATCAAAATCTTCAAGTGGGAGAATGTTACAGCAAGTCCCACATCGGTGGGTTCTTGCTTTGGTGAAAGCTTTGGAGCCTATATAAGGAGGCTTAGTAATGCTTTTATAAATCATCCCAAATCTTCTTCTCTTCTCATCTTTTATTGTTTCTTATACTCAACAAGAGTATTGTGAGAGTATTTGTGAGGTATTTTGTGAGAGGTATTCTTGTAATATTTTTCCACATAGTGAAATTCTTCTGGCCTTCGCCAGTGGTTTTTCCCTTATTTGTAGGTTTTCCAATGTAAATTTTGTGTGTTCATTTCCTTATTTTCTCGTCTCTTATTTTAGTTGTGTGACACCATTCCGATACTCTGGTACCTAACACAATCAAGGATATTATCATTAACCATAACTACTTACAATTTTAACATTTCTTGCTACAATATAATTTTTCTCGCATATATAGCTAACAATTCATTCTATCAGTTCCATTCTTCATGTCGTGATTGACTTTCATTGTGTTTGTGTTGTGTTGTGTAGAAGAGAGTCACCAACATCCATCCCTTCTCCAAGAGTTCAACAGATTGCACCATCTGCTTCTTCTACCACTAGCCTACTCTAAGTATACTTTATATATACATATCCACAGTTTTGTTTATTTGCTTTTTCTTTTTTTTTTTTGATGAGTTTTGTTTTGTTTATTTGCTTCGAGTGTTCACTTGAGTCTTTGCTTTTTTTTATTTTTATATATAACTGGATTGAAACAAGCAACTAATCAACAGCCCGAGGTATAGAACCACCTCTTACATCATTAAGCAAATACAAATCAAGAATAGGTAAACTACCATCACTGGTCACCCCATCAAAGGACAAAGAGTGACCTTTATTGGTGAGGAAGTCCGCACAAAAATTAGCCTCACGGAAAATTTGCAATATGAGATCCATCGATAAGCAGAACTTCCAGAATTTGCAATATGAGATCCATCGATATTAATCTTAACACAGCCTTCTTGGGGTAGACACCAAGCAACGTCCAGAAACTTACTAACAGAATCAACCCCAAACTTTGAACTATTGCTCTGCTGCACAATGAAATGCATTTGAGCTACTATCCGATTGAACATATGCCTATTTAAGTTGAAAGATTGACTAAAAACAAGAGAGTTCCGACCTCTCCAAAGCTCACTAATAGCAAGCACAAAGAAAATAGGCCAATTCAAATGAGGACCACCAACATCCATAGCAGTCAAGTTCCAATCTAACCAATCATAGGTGCCAATGCTGAAAATTTACTCCACTTGAGTCTTTGCTTTGTGACAGTGAGTACCCATGGTTATATATATATATATACATATACATATATATACATATATATATATATATATATGAAAAAGATTTTTCTTCTTTTTCATTCATGTGCGTGCATCTCTTCGATCAACTGCTATTTCGATCGCCAGCAGCTAGCATTTGTCTGAATTATTTCACCTAGTTTAGTTTCTTGCTAATTTCTTTTTCTTTCTTTTATGGCTTCTTTCATTATATAGGAAGATTGATTCTGAATTTGATCATCTGCAGGGAGACATCGATCTTTTGCTGTATTGCCCTTTTCCATCGCTGTTTCAAGAATTTAGCTTCAGAAGTAGAGAAGGTACGGTTCTTCACTTCTTATCATTTCTAGGTTAAAAATTGAGTTTTTTTTTTATGAATTTTTTTGTTTATTTGCTTGCTTTGAGTGTTCATTCACTTTTGCCTTTGCTTTGAGTAGTGTGCCCATGAAGTCTATTTTATATATATATCTATATATATATATATATATATATATAGATTTTTCTCCTTTTTCATTCCATATCTACCATCGACTACTGTTTAGCTTTTCTCGCTAATTTCTTTCTTTTATGTCTTCTTTCATTATATAGCTAGGAAGATTCTGAATTTACTCCTATAATCTCTTCGATCGACTACTGCATTCTTCTTTTTTTTTTTGTTGAGATTAAAGAGAAACTTTAAATATACTCTTATAGGCTATAATAATTCAAGGACCAAGCAACGTGTAGAATACAGTTTCCCGTTATGCATGTACAAATCCCCCTTGGCAAATAGAGAGAGTGAGTGCGTAGAATACAAATCCCGTTATGCAGAATTTTTATTTTTTTTAACAAAAATTATAAAGAATGAGTTTTTGTTGATTTCTCCTCTTCTTAATTTGTACAACAATATTGCTAATCAGTTCTTTGGTTACATGTTTTTTTGGGTTTTAAAGAGTCATAAGTGGAAAACTGAATAGGATTCACTACTTGTGAAGATTATTTCAGTGTGTAAGTTTAATGCTCCCAGACTTGAATTATAACTCTTGAAGGACACTTGTGAGGTTGTCTTCATAACTATTGGTTGGTGACCAAATAGCATTAATTATATATATGGGTCTGTATTAGTTATACTATATGAAGCAGAGCGGAATAACTAGTTCTGGAGCACTGCCAAATGCATATGTTGTTTCAATATTAATTAGCTTTGTGGTATTTTCGTCCGTTTGAATGCAAATAATTTTAACTTTAATTTTAATTTCTAGGGCTTGTTACCAATTAAAAGTATGTGCTTGCTTGTTTGTTGTTATATATGCATCCAAACAGTCCTTAAGAACATGATGAGTCTCGTTAGTTACAGAACTCATGAAACTCCTCTGCACTGCTGCACCACACCCTCATGACTCATCATCTTGTTTCTGAAATTAATTAATCTCTCTCAGGATCTTCGTGTGTGATGTGAACTTGGTCCTGAACGGAACCTATAGCTAGTTATCTAGCTTTTCTATTTCGATCGAGTTTGAACCTCTACGGCCATAATTATTTATTGATGGGGTAGGGTGGGACCGGTCATTAACATTCCTCAAAAGAACGTCCAAACCCAACAGAAGAAGAATTACATTATGCTCCATTAATTAATTCCCATTCCTTAAGAATTGAAAGAAATATCGTCAAAAAAAAAAAAAAAGAATTGAAAGAAATCATATATCCAAAGAAGCCATATTTGTTTTTTTCCACGTATATATGTTTCGGGTACCCCAATAATATGCATCCCGTAAAATGGAAATTTCGAACCCTTGTTTAGCGTTTAAGCAATCATTTTTTGCTACAACATCTTTACGGTCCCACAATCATGCACTATAACCGCGTTTATTTTTATTATTGATATTATTAATTCATTTTATTTGTATTTATTAATTTATCAGGTCGGAGGCTAGCCAGAAAAATGTCACACCCTCAAGATCATAGAGTTAGATTTGTTGATCGCCGCAGATTTATAATCATGCTAATATTACTAATCAGCCTTTTTTCTATTGGATATATACTACACATTTTATATTTACGTGTTAGAGATTATATGGCTCGTCGAGCATTGCGACGAGCAATATTGGAAGAGAGAATAGTTGAGTTATCCTATAGCTCAACTAATCCTCCTCAATCAAATGAAACAATGTGTAGTATATGTCAACAAGATTTTGAAAATAGTCAATCTTTATAAATTACCATGTGGACATATGTTACATAGGGATTGTGTCTCCACATGGTTATTAAGAAATGGTAGTTGTCCTAATTGTAGAGAAAGAATTTGGGTTAATCTTTTTTTTTATAGTATGCATTGATGATCAAGAGTCAAAAGTGGTGTATGAAATTTTAGTAATAAAAATAAGGGAAAAATATGTTTTCAATCCCTAGAAATATCATGATTTTCAATTTTAGTCCCTCTAAAATTTTTTTTCGAAAATTAGTCCCTCAAAAATTTACCCGTTACTGATTATGGTCCCTCCGTTATCTTACATACCAGCTGGCTAACGGCAGAATCCAAGGTGGCACGCGAACTCTCCACAGCTCGGCATACAAACTCTCCACAGCTCGGCATACGACCTCTCCACAGCTCGGCACGCGACCTCAGCTCGGTACGCGAACTCCCCACAGCTCGGCACGCGAACTCTCCACAGCTCGGCATACGACCTCTCCACAGCTCGGCACGCGACCTCAGCTCGGTAAGCGAACTCCCCACAGCTCGGCACGCGAACTCTCCACAGCTCGGCATACGACCTCTCCACAGCTCGGCACGCGACCTCAGCTCGGTACGCGAACTCCCCACAGCTCTGTATACGACCTCCTCATCAGCTCGGTCCTCATAGCTCGGCACGCGACCTCATCAGCACGACACGCGACCTCGGTAAGCGACCTCATCAGCTCGACACGGATCATCAGCTCGGCACGCGACAAGAGCTCATCACGCGACCTCGGTACGCGACCTCATAAGCTTGACACGCGACCTCCTCCTCAGTTCGACATACTACTTCCTCAGAGCTCAACATCCGACTTCCTCCTCAGCTCGACATCCGATTTACTCAGAGCTCGACATACGACTTCCTCAGATCTCGACACGCGACTTAATCCTCAGCTCGACATCCGAGCTCCTCAGCTCGACATCCGACACGAGATATGCATGTCAAAATATTTTGTGCGTGTGTGATTTAATTTTAATTGAGAGCTTTTTATTACTACTTACAAATTGTCTTAATAAAGATAAATAAATACCCAGAACCCAAAGACTTGAAAAACTATCATTCTTGATACGCGTCTTGGTATTCTTTTCCACTTTTGCACGGTTGACTATTTGCAAAGCTCCCTTTTTGTCAATCATCAAAACCATCCTGTCAAGGCATGTATTCACAGACTCCCCCTTTTTGATGATGACAAACATCTCATGGAGGGAATTTAGTAAAATATAATCATGATATAGCAATGAGATATAAGCATGGTTTTTCAATAAAAGATATCAGAGTTTAAGCACAATATTTAGAAAAACTCCCTCTCACAATAGGCAATACTTAAAATATCACTCCCCCTGAATCATGCATTCATGTAACTCTCCCCCTTTTGGCAACATCAAAAAGTGGGAAAGACAAATAAAGCAAGGCATATATTCAGGATTAAACAAGTATATTTTGATAGTTACGTGATACCAATGCTTGGTGTGTGACAGATGAGCTGGTTGGACATGATTAGCTAGTTGCATAAGACAAATGCGTCACCCACTCATTATTCCGTACTTAAAGAAAATGGAAGGGGAAAAGACCTGCATAAACTCGTTAGCACACTCAAACGCCCAAGTTAGAACTTATTCATAATAAAATGCACTCACACGCAGTCATTCAATGCATGATTGATCTAAAATTCCTAACTCGGTTCTTATAAAAAAGAAGCTTTCTTTAGGCAAAAGGTTTAGTAAAAATATCTGCAAGTTGTTTAGATGTTTCCACAAACTCAATCACACAATCTCCTTTTTGAACATGATCTCTAATAAAATGGTGCCTAATTTCTATGTGTTTGGTCCGGGAGTGATAAACCGGGTTTTCGTGAGGTTTATGGCACTAGTATTGTCGCACTTAATTGGAACAGTTTTCAGATTAATCCCATAATCATTCAACTGTTGTTTCATCCAAATAATTTGTGCACAACAACTGCCTGCTGCAACGTATTCCGCTTCAGCAGTGGACAAAGCCACACTGGCTTGTTTCTTACTATGCCATGAGACCAAGGCATTCCCAAGTAAGTGACATGTCCCACTAGTGCTTTTTCGGTCCATTTTGCAACCCGCAAAATCAGAATCCGAGTACCCAATAAGTGTGCAGTCAGCACCTTTGGGGTACCATAAACCCATGGTTTGTGTGCCAGTGAGATATCTCATGATGCGTTTTACCGCTAAGAGATGTGATTCCTTAGGATTTGCTTGAAAACGTGCACACATACAAACACTAGACATAATATCCGGACGACTTGCAGTGAGATAGAGAAGAGATCCTATCATACCTCGATACTTACTTACTTCGACCGACTTACCACCTTCATCTTTGTCAAGATAGCATGATGTGCTCATGGGAGTTGAGATTTCTTTGGCGTTGCTCATTCCAAATCTTTTAAGCAACTCCTTGCAATATTTGGATTGATTTATAAAAATTCCTTCTTTTGTTTGTTTGATTTGAAGACCAAGGAAGTAATTTAGCTCTCCCATCATTGACATTTCAAATTCACTTTGCATGATATCGAGAAAATTCCTTACACAAGGATTCATTAGTAGCACCAAATATTATATCATCGACATAAATTTGAACAAGTAAAATGTCATGCTTCTTATGTTTGATGAAAAGAGTAGTATCAACTTTTCCTCTTTCAAAACCTTTTTCAAGTAAGTATGTGCTCAACCTCTCGTACCAAGCTCTCGGAGCTTGTTTTAAACCATATAAAGCCTTTTTCAATTTGAAAACATGATTTGGAAATTCAAAATTTTCAAAACCGGGAGGTTGATCAACATATACTTCTTCTTGAATAAAGCCATTAAGAAATGCACTTTTAACATCCATTTGAAAAAGTTTGAAATCCATGATGCATGCAAATGCGAGAAGCATGCGAATAGCTTCTAATCTAGCCACGGGTGCATAGGTTTCATCGAAATCTATGCCCTCTTGTTGGTTATAGCCTTTTGCAACAAGTCTAGCTTTATTTCTAACAATGATACCGTTTTCATCAAGCTTATTGCGAAAGACCCATTTGGTCCCAATGACTAGGTGATCTTTAGGCCTAGGGACAAGTTCCCAAACATCATTTCTCTCAAATTGATTTAATTCCTCTTGCATAGCAACGGTCCAATGCTCATCAAAGATGGCTTCATTGACGTCATTTGGTTCAATTTGAGAGACAAAGGCCATATGATGACATGCATGATTAAGAGAGTTTCGAGTCGTTACCCCTTTTGAGATATCACCTATTATGTTGTCAAGAGGATGGTTCTTTGAGACTCTCCATTCCTTTGGAAGATTTGAGTGAGAGAGTTCTTGAGAGGGTTGAGGCAAGGACTCTTGATCCTCCTTTTGAACTTTTGATCTCTCTTGTTCCTCTAAATAGGTATCTCCAAATACTTACAAGATCATCAACACTTTCTTCTTTGAAGATTTGGGGTTAGATTCATCAAAAGAAACATGCATGATTCTTCAACACCCAAGTTCTTTTATTAAAAATTCGAAAGCTTTACTAGAAGTGGAATATCCAAGAAATAAACCTTCATCAGCTTTAGCATCAAATTTACCAAGGTTATTCTTACCATTGTTTAGGACAAAACACTTGCATCCAAAAACGTGAAGGTGGGAAATGTTGGGCTTCCTTCCTTTGTAGAGTTCATACGGTGTTTGCTTAAGGATCGGCCTTATAAGAACTCGATTCATCACATAGCAAGCGGTGCTCACGGCGTCTGCCCAAAAGTACTTAGGAAGGTTAGTCTCATTGAGCATCGTCCTCGCTAGCTCTTCAAGAGACCGATTTTTCCTTTCAACCACTCCATTTTGTTGCGGTGTCCTTGGAGCGAGAAAAGTTGTGATCGATGCCATTTTCGTGCAAAATGCTTCAAATGCTTCATTCTCAAATTCCCCACCATGATCACTTGAATGGAAGCAATGTTAAGTCCCTTCTCATTTTGTATAACCTTTGCAAGTTTTGAAAAGCATTAAAAGCATCATTTTTGTGAGAAATAAATAAAGTCCATGTATAGCGAGAATAGTCATCCACAATAACAAGAGCATAGTAATTGCCACCAAAGCTTTTAGTTCTAGAAGGGCCAAATAAATCCATATGTAAAAGTTGTAAAGGCCCGTTTGTAGAAACAATATTTTTAGATTTGAAAGATGCCTTTACTTGTTTTCCTTTTTGACATGCATCACAAAGTTTATCTTTTTCAAAACGAAGCTTTGGTAAGCCAATTACTAAGTCTTTACGAACCAATTTATTAAGATGATCCATGTGAATATGAGCCATTCTTCTATGCCATAGCCAAGATTCATTCTCTTTACTAAAAAGACAAAGATGCATCATTTGAAGGTAGTTCATCTAAATTAACCATATAGATATTTCCAATTCTAGATCCAACGAAAACTGTACTTTTATTAAAAGAATTTACGACCATGCATTTTGAAGAATCAAATATAACATTATTGCCTTTGTCAGAAAGTTGACTAATACTTAGCAAGTTATGTTTCAAACCTTCCACATACAAGACATTCTCTATAATGGGATTAGGACTCTTACTGTAACACCTGAGGACGAGATCGACATCGTATTAGGACGACGTATCGAGACCTCGACCAAGACCTTGTGTCGAGATCCCGTGACTAGATCGTTTGCCGAGATCTTTTGTCGAGCTGATGAGACCACGTACACTAGCTGCTGAGCTGAGGAGGTCGGGTGTCGAGTTGATGAAGTCGCGTACCGAGCTGATGAGGACGCAAGTCGAGCTGAGGAGACCGCGTTCACAAACTCGTGTTAGAACTTTGTACATTTGCACGAGCACTCTTGTCGACATCGTGTCGAGATGACACCTCGTATTATTTCGAACGTTACTCAGCGTTATTATTATATTGTTTGTAATTATTACATTGTCGGCTTGTCGTTGACCAAGCGAGTAGAGGGTAATCATGAGAGGAACGAGTTAACGGGTAGATGATTATTGGGATTGGTATCTTATATCTGGAGTTACGTTTTTACCTCTTTCTCCCCAGCTGTTTACCTTGATCGTTTCACTCATTTCTCTTTTCTTCTTTCTTCTTCCTTCCTTCTGCTCTGTGTTTCGTTGTTTCCTTAAAAATCTTCATCGATGGCTTAAACCGTGAGTTCCAAATGAGATTCTGCACAAGATTTCTTCATCAATTTTGTTCATCATCAACTTCTCGACCCATATCTCGCCTGATCGACCATCACCGTTGAGGTATGAAGAACAGATTTTCTTTCATCCGTACTCTTTGTTTAGCGCTAAATCTTCTTCCATTTTTAATCAGTTTATGCTTCCAAATCATATCAAATTGATGGGTTTTCTTCTTCACAATATTACCTATCTTTTTAACCGATTAATTGGGCTTGTAAAACAAATTTCTTTCTCTGCTTTTTCTCGCAATCGGCAATGCCCGTAAAACCCCATTTTTGGTTCATTTCGATTTTCTTGATTTTCATTCGTTGCTTCGATTATTGTTGTTGTCGATCTATCATTGAAGCATCGGATAACTTTTCATGAATTCCGATCGAAATCCCTAACTTTGTGTTGGAGGAAAAATATCTTTCGATTCTTGAGTTTTATATTTTCCGGGTTGTGGTTGAGTTTGGGAAGAGAGAGCTAGATGTATTAGAACCATAGATCGATCCGAGTTGTGTTTGTTTTAGGAAGTCCGATTCGAGATCGAGTGAATTAGAATCGAGGTGTACGGAAAGCGAATCCAAGGACGCTAAGCGCAGAATCCGTAACGAGGATCAGATGCGTGTCGAGGTCGACTGAGAAGCGTACGTATCGAAGTCGTTGTCGAGTTCGTTGAAGACAGCCGTGTCGAGATCGAGTAAGAGAAGTCGTTGTCGAGTTCTTTGAAGACAGCTGTGTCGAGGTCGTTGTCGAGCAGCATTTAACTTGAAGTTCGGTAAGGGCGCTTCACATTTATATTTGTTATAGTATGTAAGGGCGCTTCACATTTATATTTGTTATAGTATGTAAGGGCATTTCATATTCTATGTGGTTATGTTATTGTGTATGGAATTACTGATTTGTGTCGAGATGAAATGTTGTGATATGATTGAGTTTTGCATGTATTTAATATGTGATTGAATATATGTCGTGAAGTGTGTATTGCATGTTGAATTGCGTTTCTTCATGTCGAGCTTGCTCTTTTATTTGACATGCGGTTGAATATTTTGTGTTTAACTCCTTGAATATCGTATCGCGGCTTAATTGTTCATCGAGTGAGCGAGCTAGGTGAGTCGTATGACGTTTTTGAGCCGTGGACCGGATAGCGAGGGTGCTAGGTCCCTTTTGTTTACGGAGATTGACTAGACGCCGCCACGCTTACTTGACCTGAGTTGATTGTCCCTAGGGAGAGCGAGGATCCCAAGGCTTTGCTGGACTTTCCGACATCTGAGACGGCGTGTGCATTCGGAAAATTGTCGAGTCGAGAGAAAATGGAATTGTGAGTTGTGTCGAGTTTAGAGTGAGATGGTCGAGTCACGTCGGTGATTGTTATACTTTCTTTGTTTGCTTATATTTTTATGTCGAGCTTATCTTAACTTGTTGAGAAGTTGACCACTTTCCCGTGGTGCCTTCAATCCATGACGGTTACCCAGGCGATGTCGAGCGCAGTAACTCGGCGATGAGACGATGCCGAGGAGGAGGTCGGCGAGGACCCGGTGACGACCTCACCTGTCGTGATTGTTTATTTATTGGATGTTGGTTTTTCCGAGGACTGTTCTTGTATTTCTTTTATGTTCGAGGTCGTGACCAGTTTAGGCGATGTTGTTTTTGTTGCTCTGAGGTAGTTGGTGGTCTTACTTTTGGAGCAGCCCCTGCGTGGGAGTCTGGAAGTACCCCAGTGGTATGATGGCTCTTTTGAAGTTGTCGTACCTTAGGTGTATTTTCTTTGCACATTTGCTACTCTGTATTTGTATACATTATTATTCGGGTGATATATATATGTGTATGTTATGCATGTATGTTTTATTTGAATTTAAGTCTTGTGTCTTAGTTGCACCATGTTTCAAAAGTCTGTAATTACTACGATGTGCACGAGTTGGTTTTATATGAAAAAATATATATCGCATTTTTAAAAGGCATAAGAGTTTTGTTTTTAAAACACATCTCATATAGGTTTTGTTGAGCTTGGTGTGTTGAGCTCGGTAACTCGAGCTCGGTATATTGAGCTTCGGTAGCGGTCGGAAGCGGTCGTTCTGACTTTGGTATCGAGCGATTCGGTTCTCGACCGAGTGTGCATAGGATTTGACCGTCACCGTGGTCGGGTTATGTGTTGGGTACCTAGTTGTTTTGTGTTGATTCTTTGTTTGATTAAGTGAAGCACTTATTGCTTGAGAAATTGTTTGAACTGTTTCTTGATTGAAGCGGTGTGTTTTAACACATCCTTGTTGTGAGATTCTGAGGTTTTGAACTTTGTGGAATCTAATGCCACCTCGTAGGAATACGACATCCGCAACCGAGAACGCCGACATGGAACGAGCTATTCAAGCTATGGCCGAGATGGCGGCAGCCATGGCTCAACAATCACCGCCAGAACTCAGCGGACTAACGCGATGGCTCAACAGACGGCGGCGTTAACTCGAACTTGCAAAGAACAAAGAACGAGCGTAACGTAATGTCAAGCAAGAGGATTGGCCGACTTTAGGAAGCATGATCCACCGGGTTCTACGGTGAGCCAAATCGGATAAAGGCGATCTTTGGATGCAAGAGATCGAGAAGATCTTTGAGGCACTTCATTGCGGGACAACGCGTGAAGGTCGACTATGCCACCTACTTATTGCTAGGAGACGCAGAGTATTGGTGGAGAGGAGTTGAAGCAAGCGTTTATAGCGTAACATCGCGAGATGACTCGGGAGCTTTTTCGTGAAAGGTTCTTGGACAAGTACTTCCCGGATCTGCCGAGCCGAAGAAGGCGGGAATTTCTTCAAGCTGCAAAGAAGGCAACTCGGCGGTGTCCGAGTATGCGCCAAGTTTGAATCGTTGGCGAGGTATTTCAGTCCATTTCGTGACCGAGTTGACGAGAGATGGTTAAGTGAGAGATTTCAACGAGGATTGAGATTCGACATTCGAAGTCGATGGTGTCGTTGAGGATCCGAAATCTCCAAGAGTGATTGACCGATGTGTCGAGGTAGAAGGAGTGAGGAGCCACAAGAAGAAGACTGCTAGGGCGACCGGTGAGACCCCGTGAGTGCGGGGCGTAGATTTGCACAGAAGCGGAAACTACCGCAGAAGAGACCTTACGACCGACCTCGGGGAACAACAACAGGGGACAGATCGTCCGATGACCCAAGTACCGAGGAGTGGAGAGTCGGACTTGTCGAGGTGATTTGCTACCGATGTGGAAAGCGGGACATTACGCGAGTAATCAGACTCGAGAGGGAGGAGGTGTGTTTCAACCGCAAGAAGCCAGGGCATTTTGCTAAGGATTGTCCTACACCTAAAGTCGAACCGACTATGCTTGCGGCAAAGGCCAAAGGAAGCGTCAAGTGGCTAAAGGCGTAGTTTTCTGCATGAGTGGCGAGAAGCGGTCGGTGATGATCTTATCCAAGGTGAATGTGAGATCGAGGGTAAATCCTTATCCGTTCTTTTTGATTGGTGCAACCCATTCCTTCATTTCTTGATTGTGTGAACCTTTTGAGCTTGGTGTGATCGCTTTATCGCTTAAATTAGTAGTTACAACCCGTTTGCTAAAACCTTAGTCACAAACACCGCATGTCTTAATTGTGTAGTGATTATTCGAATAGAAAGTTTGTGGTCAATTTGGTTTGTTTGCCTCTTAAGGGTTTAGATGTTATCCTCGGGATGGATTGGTTGTCACACCACCATGTCCTTTTGGGTGTGCCAGTAAAGCGTAATTTTTCCAGACCTTGGAGTCTCCAATTATCTTTCTCGCCAACGTATTGGAGTTTCTTTGAAAGAAGGAACTAGGGAATACATGTATCTCGCTAGTTCTAAGTCTTCCAGCAGATCGGCGTGAAGAATGTTCCGTGGTGTGTGATTTTGAGGGCGTTTTCAAGACGTGCGGGATTACCACCCGATGCAGAGGTCGAAGTTCTCCATCGACTGATTCCAGGAACAGACCGATTTCCAAAGCGCGATGCAGGATGTCTCCCGCCGAGATGAAAGAGTTGAAGTCCCGTGATCGAACACTTGGAGTCGAAGCGATTCATACGACCGAGCCGTGTCACCGTGGGGAGCTCGGTGTTGTTGGTTAAGAAGAAGGATGGACGATCAAGGCCGTGGCGTGGACTATCGCGAGCTCAACAAGGTTACCGTGAAGAACCGTTATCCGTTACCACGTATTGACGATTTGATGGACCAACTTCGTGGGAGCGGCGATCTTTCCAAGATAGACTTGAAGTCGGGCTACCATCGATTCGCGTGAAGGAGGAAGATGTCGCCAAAACAGCTTTCAGGACTAGATACGGTCACCACGCAGTACTTGGTGATGCCGTTTGGAGTAGCGAATCGCGCCTGTGTTTATGGACTACATGAACAGGATTTTTCATTCGTTTTGGATCAGTTCGTTGTAGTGTTCATCGACGACATATTGATTTACTCGAGGAACCGAGAAGAGCACGCATGAACACCTATGCCGTAGCTGCAGATATTACGAGATAAGCAACTCTATGCCAACTGTCAAGTGTGAATTTTGGCTTGAAGAGGTGAATTTTCTTGGTCACGTGATTTCCAGAGAAGGGATAGTTGTGGATCCAACTAAGATTGAGGCGGTGCTAGCGTGGGAACAGTAGAAGGCGATTCTGAGATCGGGAGTTTTGTCGGCTTAGCGAGGATATTACAGAAGATTCATTGAAAGTTTCTCGAAGATTGTCGCGCCTCTTTACGATTGACGAGGAAGGATCAACCTTTGCTTGGGCCGAGGGAGTGTGAAGCCGATTTTCCAACGATCAAGGAGCTTTTGACGGCGCTTTGTCTTGATTTTGCCTCAACCGAAGAGCCTTTCGAGGTGTATTGTGATGCGTCACACCAGGATTGGGATGTGTCTTTGATGCAACATCGGAAGGTGGTCGCGTATGCTTCAAGGCGACTTAAGATTCACGAGAGGAACTATCCTACTCACGATTTGGAGCTAGCGGCTGATAGTTTGCTATCAAGATATGGAGGCACTACCTTTACGGAGCACTCTTCTTTGTTTCGGCGATCACAAGAGCTTGAAGTACTGTTCGACCGAAGGAGCTCAACATGCGCCAACGTAGATGGACGAATTTCTCAAGGACTACGACTTTACGTTGGAATACCATCCTGGTAAGGCTAACGTAGTAGCAGATCGTTGAGCGGGAAGAGCGTTTTAACCTCGGTAATGATGATCAAGGAGTTGGAGATGCTCGAGAAGTTCCGAGATTTGAAGTTGAGTGTCGAAGTTTCACCTGGGAAGCCGAGATTTGGTATGCTTACCATTTCTAACAGATTGTTGGACGAGATCCGAGACCAAAGAAGTTCGCGGACGAGCTTCGCAAGAGAAGATTCAGCTTGATAGCGCAAGGGAAGGCTATTGACTTCAGGTGAGCGACGACATCTTGAGGTGCAATGGCCGAGTGTGCGTGCCTAACGATCCGAAATGAGGAAGTTGATTCTCGGCGAAGCGCATAAGAGCAACTTTAGTATTCATCCCGAGTTACGAAGATGTATCAAGACTTGAAGAAGCATTTTTGGTGGTCGGAATGAAGAAGCAAGTGGCGAGCACGAGCTTCATGTTTCGACGTGTCGTAAAGCGAAGGTGGAGCACCAACGACCGCAGGAATGCTACAATCGCTGACGTACAAGAGATGGAAATGGGACAAGATTTCCATGGATTTCGTTGTAGGTTTGCCGAAGACGCAGAAGAAGAATGATTCGATTTGGGTGATCGTCGACCGATTGACCAAATCGCTCATTTCTTGCCGGTGAGGTCGACATACAACGTGGAAAAAGTTGACCGAGATCTACATCGCGAGATAGTACGACTTCATGGAATACCTCTTCGATGCGTGTCGGACCGAGATCCGAAGTTCACGTCTCATTTTTGGAGGGAATTGCAAGGGAGCGATGGGAACCGAGCTCGAGCTTAGCTCGGCATATCATCCACAGATCGACGGACAGACCGAGAACGATCCAATCGCTTGAAGATTTGTTACGAGCTTATGCGTTAGATCACCGAGGAAGTTGGGACGGCGTCTTACCATTGGTGGAGTTCACATACAACAACGACTTCCATGCGAGTATTGGGATGGCACCTTTTGAAGCGGCTGTATGGGCGGAAATGTCGACGCCTCTTTGTTGGTACCAGGGCGGCGAAGCTGTCGTAGGACCAGATATGATCCGGCCAGACTACCGAGAAGATCCGTTTGATCGAGATCGGATGCGAACATCTCAAAGTCGATGTAAGAGTTATGCAGATCAACGGCGCCGACCACTCGAGTTCGAGGAAGGAGGACATGTATTTCTTAAAGTCACCCCCACTACTGGAGTTGGTCGAGCGATCAAATCCAAGAAACTTACCCCTAAATTCATTGGACCTTACCGCATTCTTCGTCGTATTGGTCCGGTGGCATATCGGTGCATTGCCACCATTCTTGTCGAACATCCACGACGTCTTTCACGCGTCTCACAATTGCGGAAGTATGTTTCCGACCGCCTCATGTCATCGAACCAGATGTGATTCAAGCGAAGGGCGACTTATCTTTTGAAGCGGCACGGCAAGAATCGTTGATCGGAAAGCCAAGCGATTCTATGAACAAAGAGATCCAACTTGTCAAGGTTGTGTGGGATCGAAGGCGGGAGATGCGACTTGGGAGCTGGAGGAGAAGATGAAGATTGATTACCACTGAACTTTACGAGGTAAGAAGCTTATTTGCAATTTCGAGGACGAAATTTTTTAGAGGAGAGATTGTAACACCTGAGGACGAGATCGACATCGTATTAGGACGACGTATCGAGACCTCGACCAAGACCTTGTGTCGAGATCCCGTGACTAGATCGTTTGCGAGATCTTTTGTCGGTGATGAGACCACGTACACTAGTTCTTTGGTGAGGAGGTCGGGTGTCGAGTTGATGAAGTCGCTGCATCTGGCGGTGATGAGGGCGCAAGTCGAAGCCGAGGAGACCGCGTTCACACAAACTCGTGTTAGAACTTTGTACATTTGCACGAGCACTCTTGTCGACATCGTGTCGAGATGACACCTCGTATTATTTGAACGTTACTCAGCGTTATTATTATATTGTTTGTAATTATTACATTGTCGACTTGTCGTTGACCGACAGAGTAGAGGTAATCATGAGAGGAACGAGTTAACGGGTAGATGATTATTGGGATTGGCATCTTATAGCTGGAGTTACGTTTTTACCCCTTTCTCGCCACTTGTATACCACGGCCGTTTCACTCATTTCTCTTTTCTTCTTTCTTCTTCCTTCCTTACGCTCTGTGTTTCGTTGTTTCCTTAAAAATCTTCATCGATTTAAACCGTGAGTTCCAAATGAGATTCTGCACAAGATTTCTTCATCAATTTTGTTCATCATCAACTTCTCGACCCATATCTCGTCCTGATCGACCATCACCGCTGAGGTATGAAGAATGATTTTCTTTCATCGTACTCTTGTTTAGCGCTAAATCTTCTTCCATTTTTAATCAGTTTATGCTTCCAAATCATATCAAATTGATGCGTTTTCTTCTTCACAATATTACCTATCTTTTTAACCGATTAATTGGGCTTGTAAAACAAATTTCTTTCTCTGTTTTTACGCACCGGCAATGCCCGAAACCCCATTTTTGGTTCATTTCGATTTTCTTGATTTTCATTCGTTGCTTCGATTATTGTTGTTGTCGATCTATCTGTTGAAGCATCGATAACTTTTCATGAATTCTCGATCGAAATCCCTAACTTTGTGTTGGAGGAAAAATATCTTTCAGTTCTTGAGTTTTATATTTTACGGGTTGTGGTTGAGTTTGGGGAAGAGAGCTAGATGTATTAGAACCATAGATCGATCCGAGTTGTGTTTGTTTTAGGAAGTCCGATTCAGAGATCGAGTGAATTCGAATCGAGGTGTACGGAAAGCGAATCCAAGGACGCGAAGCAGAATCCGTAACGAGGATCATGCGTGTCGAGGTCGACCGAGAAGCCGTACGTATCGAAGTCGTTGTCGAGTTCGTTGAAGACAGCCGTGTCGAGATCGAGTAAGAGAAGTCGTTGTCGAGTTCTTTGAAGACAGCTGTGTCGAGGTCGTTGTCGAGCAGCATTTAACTTGGAGTTCGGTAAGGGCGCTTCACATTTATATTTGTTATAGTATGTAAGGGCGCTTCACATTTATATTTGTTATAGTATGTAAGGGCATTTCATATTCTATGTGGTTATGTTATTGTGTATGGAATTACTGATTTGTGTCGAGATGAAATGTTGTGATATGATTGAGTTTTGCATGTATTTAATATGTGATTGAATATATGTCGTGAAGTGTGTATTGCATGTTGAATTGCGTTTCTTCATGTCGAGCTTGCTCTTTTATTTGACATGCGGTTGAATATTTTGTGTTTAACTCCTTGAATATCGTATGCGGCGAATTGTTCATCGAGTGAGCGAGCTAGGTGAGTCGTATGACGTTTTGAGCCGTGACCGGATAATCGAGGGTGCTAGGTCCCCTTTTGTTTACTGGGAGATTGACTAGACGTCGCCACGCTCACGGGACCTCGAGTTGATTGTCCTAGGGAGAGCGAGGATCCCAAGGCTTCGGCTGGACTTTCCGACATCTGATGCGGCGTGTGCATTCGGAAAATTGTCGAGTCGAGAGAAAATGGAATTGTGAGTTGTGTCGAGTTTAGAGTGAGATGGTCGAGTCACGTCGGTGATTGTTATACTTTCTTTGTTTGCTTATATTTTTATGTCGAGCTTATCTTAACTTGTTGAGAAGTTGACCCTTTCCCGTGGTGCCTTCAATCCATGACGGTTACCCAGGCGATGTCGAGGGCGCAGTAACTCGGCGATGAAGCGATCTTAGGAGGAGGTCGACGAGGACCAGTGACGACCTCTACTGTCGTGATTGTTTATTTATTGGATGTTGGTTTTTCCGAGGACTGTTCTTGTATTTCTTTTATGTTCGAGGTCGTGACCAGTTTGGGCGATGTTGTTTTTGTTGCTACAGGTAGGCTGGTGGTCTTACTTTTGAGCAGCCCCTGCGTGGGAGTCTGGAAGTACCCCAGTGGTATGATGGCTCTTTTGAAGTTGTCGTACCTTAGGTGTATTTTCTTTGCACATTTGCTACTCTGTATTTGTATACATTATTATTCGGGTGATATATATATGTGTATGTTATGCATGTATGTTTTATTTGAATTTAAGTCTTGTGTCTTAGTTGCACCATGTTTCGAAAAGCTGTAATTACTCTGATGTGCACGAGTTGGTTTTATATGAAAAAAATATATATCGCATTTTTAAAAGGCATAAGAGTTTTGTTTTTAAAACACATCTCATATAGGTTTTGTTGAGCTTGGTGTGTTGAGCTCGGTAACTCGAGCTCGGTATATTGAGCTCGGTAGCGGTCCGGAAACGGGTCGTTACACTTACCAATAGTACCAATCCCAAGAATTTTACCTTTGTTGTTGTCACCATACCGGACATAACCACTATTCTTAGGTACCAATGAGGAGAACTTGCTTTTGTCTCCTGTCATGTGCTTTGAACAGCCGCTATCAAGATACCAATTTAAGTCCTTGGCTTTCAAGCACACCTACAACAACAAATCATATTTTAACCTTTGGTACCCATACCATCTTGGGTCCATATGAGTTAGTCTTGGGCAAGGTGCCCTTTGGAATCCACATATTTTTGCCAACTACATTTTTATTCTTTCTAATATTGCAAATAGAGGCAGTGTGACCATTTCTACCACAGTGAAAGCATTTAATGAAAGGACTACTTGAGGGTTTGTTGTGATTGAAGAGTTTAAAAGATTTTTCATGAATTTTTGGATGATAACCTAAACCAGACTTTTCCAAAAGTACCTTTTTGGTTTCCTAACATAATGTTTAGATTATCTCTTCCCATCGTAAATTTTGCAAGAGTGTTATTTAAATCCTTAACCTTATTTTTCAAAACACTACACTCATTGCATTTTAAAACTTCATCCTTTTTATTTTCACAAGATATGGGAGGAGAAGTTTCAATCACAAAGAACTTGTTTTTCTTTAAGAATCACTATCTCTTTGTTTAAAATTTCAATTTTGATTCAAGAGAAGAGATGGTTTTCTTAGAAGAAAGAACAATTTTTCCAAGTTTAATCGTTTCATTATTTAATTCTTCACAAGCAATAAGCGACTCATCATAAGTTAAAGGAGATTCGAGTTCAAGAGCATTTACCTCATCCTCCTCGTGTTTTGCCATGAGACATAAGTTGGCCTCATTAGTACCTTCATGGGTCAATAGAAGGGTGTCCCACATTTCTTTAGCAGATCTTGCAATTTGAGACCCTATAGAACTCATCGTAGCTTAAAGCGAAGTGATGATGTTCTTAGCTTTCAAATTGTATTGGACCTTTTTCTTATCATCTTCGGTCCAAAGTGATCTTGGTTTGTCTACCTTTGCATCATTAATTGATTGAGTGGGGACAAATGGACCATTT
This sequence comes from Calophaca sinica, assembly GCA_037113605.1. Lineage (NCBI taxonomy): Eukaryota > Viridiplantae > Streptophyta > Magnoliopsida > Fabales > Fabaceae > Calophaca > Calophaca sinica. The sequence goes on from CM073735.1 coordinate 120,594,949, forward strand.
TCCACAAAGATCCCAAATATCAAGATCAACACCCTCAAGAAAGATTTGCATTCTATCCTTCCAATAACCATACCCCTCACCATTGAAAAATGGGGGTCTGTTCATGGAAGTTCCCTCGTAATTGTTTGAAGTCATTCTCTTGAGACGGTTAAGTCCTTTATACAAGATTCTAGCTCTGATGCCAATTGTTACCAATTGACTTCAAACACAAGAGGGGGGTGAATTGTGTTAGCGGTGCTTATATAAAAAATTACAGAAAATAAATGACCGAATAATAAATAAAGAACAAAAATAAATAAAGTGCTTGAATGATAAAGAGACAGAGAGCAAAGAAGAGCACGCAAAGAATTTATACTGAGTTCGCCACCAAACACCCTGTGGCCTACGCCTGTCCCCAAAGCAAACCACTATGGGATTTTCACTAAATCACTAGCTTTTAAATCGAGGTTCACTAGAAACCTTTACAACTCTATACCAGAGCAATACGTTCAAGAGATATCACCTCTCTATGAACACCTTGGGATTCCTACCCAAAAAGAAATGATTTTCACAAATAAAATGAGACGAAAAAGATACACTCAATAGTGCAGATATAACAAATTGAAGCTCAAATAATACAACTCAAATTATGTAGAATAAAAAGACTCTCAGAAAATTGTGCTCAAATAAGTGTGAGTGATGAAAAATATTTGACAGAGTTTTTGGCACAAAAATTAAGCACTGCGTTGTTGTTGTTTTCGTGTTATAAGAAAGAGCACAGCGTTGTTTATTTATAGACCGACTGAGGAGCGTTTGCCCGTTGAGTTGATTTGTCCGTTGGAAGATTTGACCGTTGCACAGGGATCTGTCCGTTGGAATTTGTCCGTTGCGTTGAAAACACGGAGACGGCTCGGCATACGACCTCTGAAGACAGCTCGGCAGACGACCTCGCCACACAGCTCGACAGACGACCTCGACACAGCTCGGCATACGACCTCTGAACAGCTCGGCAAAAGACCTCGGCACACAGCTCGGCATACGACCTCCTCATCAGCTCGGTTCTCATAGCTCGGCACGCGACCTCATCAGCTCGACACGGATCATCAGCTCGGCACGCGACAAGAGCTCATCACGCGACCTCGGTACGCGACCTCATAAGCTTGACACGCGACCTCCTCCTCAGTTCGACATACGACTTCCTCAGAGCTCAACATCCGACTTCCTCCTCAGCTCGACATCCGATTTACTCAGAGCTCGACATACGACTTCCTCAGATCTCGACACGCGACTTAATCCTCAGCTCGACATCCGAGCTCCTCAGCTCGACATCCGACACGAGATATGCATGTCAAAATATTTTGTGCGTGTGTGATTTAATTTTAATTGAGAGCTTTTTATTACTACTTACAAATTGTCTTAATAAAGATAAATAAATACCCAGAACCCAAAGACTTGAAAAACTATCATTCTTGATACGCGTCTTGGTATTCTTTTCCACTTTTTGCACGGTTGACTATTTGTAAAGCTCCCTTTTGTCAATCATCAAAACCATCCTGTCAAGGCATGTATTCACAAAAAACATTCAAGGAGATCTTGCCTCAACAATATATGTGTGTGTGTGCGCGCGCGTGCGTACGCGCGCGTATAATATTTTTATATTCTCACATTAAATATCTAATATATTTATTATTCTTATTATATTATTATATTCTATATAAGTTAAAGTCAACACCATATTAATTGTGAATATTGAAAAATCAATGTGTATGCGCGTGCGTATAATATTTTTATATTCTCACATTAAATATCTAATATATTTATTATTCTTATTATAGTACTATGTTTTATATAAGTTAAAGTCAACACTATATTAATTGTGAATATTGAAAAATCAATGTAGGTGTGTCTATATATATATAATATTATGTCAATAGTATTTAGTAATAAATAATAATAACAATGGTAACAATAACAACAACAACAACAACAACAATAATAATAATAATAATAATAATAATAATAATAATAATAATAATAACTCTCATTATTAGTTATTTATTTAAAAACTTAACTATTATATCATATATTGCTATATAATATTAGAATTTAATATCAATGTACTGATGGTGTAAAAACGTTTAAGACATATTTTATATAATGCATTAATTAGTACAATATCATATTTATATTTCATGCAACAATAAAAAAACATAGTTAATTGCCAAGGTAATATCTCATCTTGTCTATATAAACAAATGTCTAAGGAACATATGTTCTATGAGCAAGATGGAGACCGCAAAGAATTCTGCTCTCAAGTTGGTATTCTTGTTGGCTTTTTCCATCATTGCATCAGGTCTAAAACCAATGATCGAATTTTCTATGCATCACGTTGTGATCTTTTACTTCAACCAGTTTACCCTTCAAATGTTAATTTTACATGTTGCATAACACGTTTTACTGGTGTTCATGTGTTGTTTGTGTATGCAGATATGTGCATGGAATCAGAAGCAAGGGGACTCCGTGAGGAGAATAAAGTAGCTTTCATAAATCATTGTGTGCAATGTTGTCCAAGTGGTAATTGTCCTAGTTATTGCAAGTGTTGTACACAAAACTCAGATTGTCATCCATATATGTGTGTTTTTGTTCCTGCCCATTGTGTTTTAAACAAGTACTGTACATGTGGGTCTAATATTGTAATGGATGACATTCTTAGTCTAGCACCGCCAATTGCTAACTGAGTATTGGATCAATATTGTAATGCAATCACCATGTATGGATGATAATAATATATATAAAAGAATAAATTAAGTTTATTATGTATTCAAACATTATCTTATATTAGATAGAATGATTTTAATATTATTTTTATTTTTCTTGATTGATACAACTGTGTCTTTAAACAAAAAGTTTATTTGTATTTTTGGTCCCACTGTTTTAACAAATCCACGATTTTGGTCTCCTTGTTTTATTTTTCACGAATTTGGTCCTCATACTTTTTATTTTTTACGAATTTGGTCTTTACACTTTTTTAATTGCACTTTCGATCCCCAAAAATCTTCGATTATTGCACTTTTGGTCCCACTTTCCCAAAATCCTAAGTTTTTGGGACCAAAATTGTAAGAAATCTGCAATTTTGGAAGACCAAAAGTGTAGTTAAAAAAGTATAGGGACGAAATTCGTGAAAAAAAATAAGAGGACCAAAATTATAGATTTGAGAAAATAGAGAGACCAAAAATACAATTAAATCTAAACAAAATAATTGTTCTGAAAGATTATTGTTGATTCTCCTCATTCAAAAAGACTGCGGTTGTAACCACTCTTAATTTAAAAGCCACTTGGAATCATTGTTTTAAACGATTTCTGGTGTAGTAAATAAGAATATTTTAAACACAAATTTTATCGGTATAGATAAATAAAAAATTAGACCAACACACACATATATAGTCTAGAGGGAGTATCTTAAAACCCCCTTGGAATCACATTTCGTAACCAAAATTTTGCAGTTAATTAAAACTTTTCTGAAAATTACTCAACAAGTAGTTGTGGAAAACCTGATACCACTATAAAATACTTTTAATGAAAAAGCTTTAATAACAAAATCAAGAATCAAAATATGATCATCTATGAATTCAAATCAACATTGCCCTAAGGCATACAACTTTTTAATCTTTTGAGTAAACCACATACTAAATCACAGTTATAAAACCTGACTTAATTAACAAAAAATCCTAAGAGTTAGTCTAATTAAGGGCTCGTTTGTAATGGCTTAAAAAAATGATTTTGCTTTAAAATAATTTAGAGATTATTTTTTAGAGATTTTAAAAAAATTAGAAGCTAATTTGTGTTTGTTTAGGATCATAAAAATCATTTTTTTTAAAATGATTTTTAACTTGTTTGGATACAACAACGCAAAAATAATTTTTTTTAAATTCAAAATTACCATAAAGGACATAAAAATCATTTTTTAAGAAAACATGTTTGTTTGAAAAAAACACTTTTTTAAATACAAAATATTTTTAAAAACACTTTTTATGTATTTTTTTTATTATACTTTTTAAAAATTTAATACATAATATTTTATATGCTTGTTTCACATAATTTATATTTAATTTTATGTCACGTAATATTAATTTTTAAAATTAATACATAACATTTTATATATACTTGTGTCACATATATATGTCACGTAATTTTTAAAGCTAATACCGTCGATGAAATCCACCCCTGTAAGAGATGCACAACCCAGCTTTTGTGCACTCGTCTGGATACCCACTTCGCCTAGCTAATACATTTTTTTATAAATTATATATCTGAAACAACAGAAAAATACTTATGACACTTAAAAAAACATGAATTCAATCAAAAAAACATTGCCCCACTAGTCACTCAAGTCACTACTTTTTCCCTTTTTTTATTTAATAAAAGAATTCACTACCTTTCTTTCCTTGTCGGTGCCTCTTGCCTTTTTCATTCACTCTCGTCACACAGACCCAAACCCACCGCCTCTACATTTCTTTCTGCTAAGAACCCCCTAAACAAAAATCCCCATAACAGGCGGTGGTTGGTGCTCTCCACCAGATCTGCAAACAAAGCCACCATCTTTTTCGGTGGGCTCTGATTACCATCAGTGATGGGCAAGCTTCCCGATCCCCAAACCACAAAAGGGGATGCATATAAAACCGAACCCATGGCGGAAGCGCGAGCGATTCGCAGTGGAGGAGGCTGCCAGCGAATGAGGCTGTGGAGGTTCAGACAGATAAGACCCACAGTGGTGCCAGGATTTCTGCGGTGGTTCACGGAGGGGGTAGAGCAGTGGCGCATGAGATTCCTGCACCGTGCTCAGTGGTTGCACATTCGGTTCTTCAGTTCTTAGCCATGTGGAGAGGAGTCGCCGGTCCTGATCCGTGTGGTGGGTGACGTGATTCCGCGGTGGCAACGTTCGAAGCTGAGCATAATGGTGCTCGTGGGTATGTTGCATGAGAGAGAGGTCTCCACAAACAGACAGGGGCAACTCTTGTCATTTTATTAAAATTGTAAGGTCATTTTTGTAAAGAAAAACTAGAGTGCACTAAGCTCCGCCTTTTTTATCATTTTCTCTCTCTTCTACGGCAGAAACTTTTCTCCAAAGGTTTAACTGTACTTTTAATCTCCTATTATTGTCAATCTGCAATTTTAATCATTCTATTTTTAATTTCGCAATTTTGATCTCCTTATTTTTTAAATTACACGATTTTGATCCAACCATTAACTTATTATCATCCAATTTTTAATGAAAATACTGACGTGGCAATCAAATGCTGAAGTATCACACACAGGTGGAGATGACGTGGTTGTGATATGCTAACGTGGATGTGCACATGTGGAGAGCTGACATGGCATTAGGAATAATGATGATGTCTGAAAATGAAAAAAATGCAAGTCTCACATTCAAACACAGGACCTATGGAATTGATAGACAATGGTATACCATCGCACCACAATGTTTCCTTGGCATAGAATGTGTAAATATTTGTTTATATACCGTTTCCCTAAAATCTTTTCTTTCATTAAAGCTGACGTGCACTATTTTTTTAATTCACTCACTATATTATCTTTCTTTCATTAAAATTAGCAATAATATATTAATAAAATAATAAAAATAAATATAATATTGATTATCTGTCATATAAAAATCTAAGTTTTTCAAATCTGATAAACATGTTTAAATTTCAAAAAATATTAATATCAATACTGTAACACCCTAATTCAATTATCACATCGAATCATAGCATTTTATACATTATCAGATATCGACACAAGGATAAATTAAACTTGATAGAACACAAGTCATAAGTCATACATAATACTGGTCTCACGAGTTTTAGTACATCACTTAAGACTCAAAATTACAATCATAAATCATAAAGGTTACAAAAGGTAAGGTCCATAAGCCCACATACATCACTTAAACAAAATACATAAAACTAGCGGATAAGCAATCCCTTTAGTTAGTCAATCTTCTGCACCTGCTTATCTGAAACAATTAAATGAAAGGGTGAGATTAAGAAATCTCAGTGAGTCCTCCATGGACCCCGCACCACACTTACCTCCTTAAAACATAATCTCCAAGTAAGCAAATATAATAGTAATTTCCAAGTCACATTTATACCTCTAACATATCTAAACAAACATCTATTAAGTATTGCTTACAAACAAGTCACAAATTATAATCACAAAGGATGTACCCACTTGGTGCCACTCAATAGCCCAAGAAAAGAGTGACAGCTATTCAATTATATACCGCTCCACCAAGGGGTCCTCGTCAGTGGAAAAACCCTATATAACCAAAAACGAGTTGCCATACAATTGCAAACACCCTCAGCCTCAACCAAACTCAATCATAAATCATTAACTCATAACAAACACAAGTCATTTTCAAATTGTGTATAGCTCTAACACATTCCTCATAATCTCATATAAAGATACATAAGAGTAATACCTAAGCATAACAAGCATATTAGCATGTTTAAGGGAGTCAAATGGTCCAAAACTAAGCATTTTAAGCCTAGCAGACAGATTAAAACACGGCCTGGCCGTGCTGCATAACACAGCCGTGCCAGGCCTTCTGCAGAATTTCTGCAGCAGAGTATCAACTTCGGGAATTTTGCTAACATATCAAACAAAGTCGGAATTGAGCAAACGACCACTCATTGGAAAGATTAGGATGTCTAGTTTATTAATATAATTTTTATTTTGGAAGATAACCATCATATTAGTGCAGTTTTAACAAACAATCCACTGGTGTCAGAAAACAGGACATCATTCATACCTGAACTTGTAAATTCTATATCTAATTCAATTCTTAACATTTTCAAGTGATTCTTGTGCCTAAAATGAAGCCCCTCATGTCTAGTTTACACAGAAACAAAAATCATTTCAATCCAAGGTCTATAGAGAGAGTTATACTCGAAATACCAGAGGCAGTCTTAACATGCATGTCCACTAGGTTGTAACTCAAATTTCTACTAAGTTCAACATCAAACCCTCACTCAAAAATCTCCATCTTAGACCAGCTAAGCCACATGCAAAGGGAAATAAAAACCCTAATGGGGGTCTTATTGGTTGCCTACCACCTAAAAGAGAAGAACTCACCTTAAATCAAGAAGAAGAATCAAGGGCTTGGAAGACTTCCTATCCTTCCTCTTCCTCCTTGTGATTTTCGAGCTGAACTCCTTCTTCTCCACTCAACTTCAGTTTGGTCCACCAAAGAGGTTGCAGTCCTAACCTTCTTCTACCCAAGGACCAAAATATGAGGGTGCTTCCTTCTCTCCTTTGTTCTTCTTCAAGGTGCAGGACTTAGCTTATTATTTTGTTTTTCTTCTCCCCTAGGGCATGGAGAGGAAGAAAACGTGGGTGAGGGTAGAGAGAGGGTTGAATGTGTGTTGTGTGAGGAAATGAGAGGTAATATGGGTCTTCTAGAGGTGTTTGGTCCCAATTATCCCTTATCTTCTAATGTAGGTTTACTATCCTACCCTTGGTTACGACTCATCTTACTAATGGCCATCTCCATTCACACCCCACAAATCATACATTGCACCTCAAAAGTTTTCTACTCAATTAATTAACAATAACCCATATGAATCCTAATTTAAAAGCTAACTAATTAAATTAGGGCAAATTAAGCAATTTAAGTAAATCATACAATTATGCAAATTATACAAATTAGGCAATTTTGGTGGGATGTTACATTACTCCCCACCTTTTTAGGATTTTTGCCCTCAAAAATTAAATACACATACCTATTGAACAGATATGGATATGCTTCTCGCATCTCTTCTTCCATCTCCCAAGTAGCTTCCCCCGGAGTAGATCCTTCCCAAATGACCTTAACCAATGGAATGCGTTTGTTCCTCAGCGCCTTTATGTCCCAATCTACGATTTGGACCGGCATAGGTTGGTACGTTAGGTCCGATCTTAGTTGCACAGACTCATGAGATAAGGGTTGAAAAGGATCGGAAATATACCTTCGGAGTAGCGACACATGAAACACATTGTGCAAGTTGGACAAAGAGGGAGGAAGTGCAAGTGCGTAAGCAATAGAACCGACTCGACTCAAGATTTGAAAAGGACCGATGTAACAAGGATGTAACTTTTTGGCCTTTAGTGCCCTACCAACACCTATTGTAGGAGACACTTTCAAAAACACATGTTCGCCCTCTTCAAATTCAAGTGGTCTAGATTTTAAGTCCACATAACTCTTTTGCCGACTTTGGGCGGTCTTAAGCTTATCCCTAATCATCCGAATCTTATTCGTTGTCTCCTGACCTAGGTCGGGACCTATCAATTTCCTTTCCCCAACTTCATACCAACACAAAGGTGTCCTACACTTCCGCCCATAAAGGGCTTCATAAGGAGCCATCCCTATGCTCGAATGGTAGCTATTGTTGTAAGCAAACTCTGCCAAAGGTAGATAATCAATCCAACTTCCTCCATCCTCTAAGACACATGCTCTAAGCATGTCCTCTAAGGTTTGGATGATCCTCTCAGTTTGACCATCGGTCTGGGGGTGGTATGCGGTGCTAAGGTTCAACCTAGTTCCCAAAGCTTGCTGAAAAACCTTCCAAAATCTAGAGGTGAATTTGGGATCTCTATCCGAGACGATGCTCGTAGGGACCCCGTGGAGCTTGACTATTTCCTGGATGTAGACTTTTGCTAGCTTAGAGGTGGAGTATGTAGTCTTAACAGGTATGAAGTGAGCTGATTTTGTCAATCGGTCCACAATCACCCAAATTGAGTCATGACCGGCTTGGAGTGCGGGGTAATCCACTTAGAAGTCCATAGATATACCTTCCCACTTCCACTCAGGTATTTCTAGGGGTTGGAGCATGCCAGAAGGTTTCTGATGTTCAATTTTGGTTTTTTGGCACACTAGACATCGGGCTACAAAGTCAGCTACATCCGTTTTCATCCCCCGCCACCAATATCAGTGTCTAAGGTCATGGTACATTTTGGTTATACCGGGATGGACTGTGAATCCGCTCCTATGAGCTTCTTCTAAAATTTGCCACTTAAGTTCTGAATTTTTAGGGACACAGATTCTATGTTGAAACAGGATAGTTCCCTCGTTGTCTATAGAGAAGTCGACTGATTCTTCCTAGTTTGCAATTCTTCATCCAAGAGTTGAGCTTGCCTAATCTGAGACTTGAGGTCACAACTGATTTGCAATTGATGCACTAGAAGACTATAACCAGTAGAGAAGGATTCGAAGGTTAAGTCTCTAAAGGACTCCAACAACTCTAATTCCTTAATTGTGACACCCTCTACCCCGCATGTTATCATTACGAAAATAAATTAAGAAAAAATGTAATTGCTGAAAAATACAGTCAAATAAAATTTTCATAAATAAGGATAGAGTCGTCACACTCTCATAAACTTGCGGAAATAATCATTTGACGGTTACGAATAAAATTCACATGATACAAACACCCCGATGTCACAACGTCTCAGAGCTGACCCTAAACATTTACTTCGAAAATAACAACATCGATAATAACCAAAACATCAAAAATCCTAATCTACGATGACCGCGCCCATAGATCACCTCACCACGTCGTCATCGTCACTGCGATCTCATCGTCTAAACATACACAATGGTGTATGAGTAGCCACAGCAAAAAGGGGTTAGACATCATATACAATCACAGCACAAAACGGCAAAGGACATAGCTTAAGCAATGCGCATACAACACGTTAACTTAATCAACACATAACATGAATGCTTGACTCAACGAGTACTTATGCAATCCTAGACAACATCTACTTCACCGAACATGTGGATCCAAACCATCTCAGATGAGCGAGTGAGAAAACATCATCACTCTTGAGTACGAACAGTGTCTAGTCAGGGTAACCGGTATATTTATTGGTCACGTCCCAGCTGTGGTAGCTATCCACCGCCTTTATATAAGACGCTCCTACCCGATTGACCCCCAAGGCCGGGTACCTTGCCCATTATGGCCGATACTATATCGCATCATCGTTGCTCACCCCCAATAACGTTAACTTAACAAGACATATATGATGCATGAACGCAAACCAAGCAAGTGTCTAACAATAACAACAACAACAACAACTCACCAACCATCTCATCAAGCGGCCGGCTATAACAACGATAACAAGGTATTACTCGTCAGTAAACTGACAAATTTCCCGCAATCTTGGAACAAGTCCAAGTTATCAACCTACCTCACCACACTAAGTCTAAGCTAACTTAACTAAATTCCCAACCCTTAACTCAAGTATTTCAACTTACTTATTTGACCGGACGTACCATACTACTCCCCTAAAATTATAGGACACTATCCAAGAGAGTTTGGGTCAATACTTATTATATCCTGAATTTAAAAATTCAATTAGTGAGACTTTGCTAAAATAATTCTAGACTTAGTCATCTTTCTGCATAATTTTTCTGTATAACTATTACTCTAAGTTGTCAACTAGGCTGAAATACTCATAACACCAAATATTGCTTCTAAAGCATTTAAACCATCGACACCACAATATGACCATCATATCCTAGTCCTAAGACTTGCTTGTACCATAACTTAAACGCTAAAAATATCATTATACCTTAGTTAACTTCTAACAATTACACCCATCATCCATACTTTATCCTTTCACATAACCATGATATACCACCTAGAGAATCTAAGTGTAACAAACCACACTCTATGATCATCTAGCTCTCACTCAACACAACAAATCCAGAACATCAAATAGCAACAAGCAATCTCATTTAAACACATTTACATACATTTATCAATAACAAGCCAAGACAACCAAATCATCATATGATCCATACATGACATTTCATCGTAACACATCCATTCAAACAACACCTTATAAGACAATTTCAATTAACATTAACATCATGAGATAATTTAATATCAAATTTTCCCATCACAATGGCAATGGTACTTATTTTGCACAACCGCGCCAAGTCTAGGGACCATGGGACGTCCCTATTGCCTAATTATATCCATGAGCCCACTAATCTTGTATCCATCTACCCCCCCTTACCTCAATAAAAAGTTTGAAGTATTCCAAGGTGAAGAAAACTGGCTACAACGACAATTTGAGCACCAACTGAGCACAGAATAAAATTTTCGGAAGAGCGAAACGCGGCTGGACAAAATAATAATTAGTATAATGTATTTTTTCAGAATTTTTAAGGCTGAAACGAAATTAAAAAGAAGCAAAAAGAGTGACCGGAGAACGCCATACCGAGACAAAGGGGTTACGAAGGGTCCGACATCAACTTCACCGAATCGAGCAAAGGAGTATTGTTTTCTGAAGGTTTCGACGCGAGGAATCCGAAAATGACGTCCGTTTTTCGAACCGAAAACTGTGGTGTCCGAAAAAGTGAAATTACAGCTTGCTAGCGTAAATAAACGCGACGAACGGAGCCGCGGTTGAACGAACAGAGGCCGGAAACGAATTCTATGGTTGATTTCGAGTGGGGAGGTGAAGTTTGGCAATTTTTCGTGGCCTAGGATGAGAGAACAAGAAGAGAGAAGAAAAGGAATAAGGGTTCGTATTTTTTTTATCAGCCGAATGAGCAAGACGATGAACAGTCGCAGTAAAGCAAAAGAACGTGACCTGCTGGGCTTGGGCCTTCTTCCTTTTTTTTAATTTAAAACGTGAGCAGCATACATATATGTCACATATGATTATATCCTTTTTTTTTTGAAACAATTTCACTAATAAAGAATTATTCCCATATAACTCCAAAAATGTACTATTATTCAGAATTATCTATAATAAATTCAAAACTAATATTTAATAAAAATATAGTAAAATAGTATTAATTAAAATATACTAATTATTAAGGCAAACACACTCAAGTTGTCACAAAATTACCAATATGAGCACACAATTTATAGATCCTAAGAACTTAAATTTGAGGGTGTTACAATTCTCTGTTAACAATAGTACTAAGAATAATAATAAAATATCATTCCAATACTCCTTAAATTTAAATAATTATTAACAAGATAATATCAATATTTCACACTAATGTTTTACAAAAATAAAGATAATAATAAAACAATAAAACATTACTAAAAATACTAATTTTCAAAGTAACTTACATAAAAATTATCACAAAAATTATTAATATATTCAGACATATATACATATGTATTAATACGAAAATTGGGGTGTTACAATTCCACCCCCCTTAAAAAAAATTCCGTCCTCGGAATTTCTCTGGGTGCTATTAAACGATACGGTTCATGTCCCTAAAACATCATGCAACCTTCTTCACTATTGCTATATATATTCCACACAATTCTTTCTTAAGTGGGTCAACTAAGGTCACTAGCTGGAGAACTTAGTCCTTTTAAAGGTCTAGAATTTTAAAAGTTCTAACTTAAATGTCTGGTGTACTAACCAATCATGCTCAAGTGACTTTCATGGCTCTTTCTAGGATTAACTCTTTAAACTAAGGAATACTAAAACATTACCATCTTAAGGCTTCAAAATTGCAACAACCACAACGAATTAACAAGGCTAACATCTAAATCCTTAAGAACCACTTCATGATTTAAGATTCAGTTCTTAAGCTAAGAATTAGTTTCCTCTTACTCAAACAAAATAGTCTTCCTAATCATGACAATTGAAATAAGCAATGATTTTTTTCTTAGGCATTAATCACTACTTCTGATCTTTCTTATAACATGCTACAACTTAAAAGCACTATTTCATTCTATTCTCATATGTCTATACTGTAAGACACCTAGTTTCATATCGCTACGCATTCTATATCAGGTTCCATAAAGGCAATGTTTTCTCAACCTTCCAAACCAAAAGCTATGAGTTCCAACTCTTTCCATGAATCTCAACTTAAAGGTGTTGACTACCGATCCTTATTTCGCATAACCACGTTCTTTAAAACTTAATACAACACACCGTACAAGGTCTACTAAGGTCAGGTGGAACTAAAACGAGATTGAGGTTAACTATCTTATGGTAAAATCATGTGAAGCTAGACATACAACCTTTATAAAACCAAATCATAATTAAAGCTATAATATATATATATATACACACACATTTAGCAACATATCATAAACAACAATTCAACAATCAATATTCACTTAAACATAATATATAAAAGTTAACGACCAAAGTACGACAGACTAAAGCATCAATTTAGAAAGAGAAAATAACATTTTTTTATAAATATTAGTACTAATAGAAAAAATGAAACACAAACAAAACAATTTCCCTTATCAAAGGCATTTTATATTGCAGCCAAGATTAATCACGAGCTAAATACATAAGCTGATCAAAAGGCATCAGACATTTAAACTAGAAATCAATAATTTAGTAATGCAACACAGTCATATAATTATCTAACAAAGTTCAGAAACTTACCTCAGTTCAAGCATGTAACATTTTCAAAGCAAACTAAGCAACAGATATAACGTAGCGCTTTCACATTTCAATATAAATATTCAGTATAACCTGAAGTCCCCTTGAAAGAAATAACACGTTTGTATATTGTATTTAATAGAGAGTCAAATGAAGCATAAAATATAGAAAGATCAATTAACCGCATGTCAGTGAATGTAACAAAATAATTTTAATTTTTTTTTTAATATCATATCGAAAATAATTCAGCAATCAAGACTTAGTTAAGCATAATGCACACACAAAAATTATAGGCTAAAGTATGTTAGACTAAAACGTTAAAATAAAATGAATAAAAAAAATTATTCATCATTTTTAATCTATTTATTCCGTAAAAAAAATAGAAACCTATTTATCCTAAAAGAAATAACATGTTTGCATGCAATGTTTCATAGTCATTAAAGTTAAGCACACAATATAGCAAAAGTAGTTTATCGCAAATTAAGGCATGACTAACTACAAGTATTTATCTTAAGGTACCCTACTAAGTTCACTAACCAGAAACTTGCTTCATGCAAAACCTTTATTATTTCTATTGCTCAACTTACTCGCGGAAACATTCTTTAGGATGCTACCCAATGATAGACTCGGTTTCTGTTAAAACATCTAAAATCGGTTTTGTGGTCTTATCAGAAGGTAAAACAATATATTTCCCAAAGATTAACTAATGTCCCACACTAATTTCTACTTCTATCCTCACTCTATGGTTGGTCTCTATGCCTAAGGAAAATTACTTTCCACCTTTAGAATCTACGGTTTCAAAGCCTTATGCCTATCCGAAGCCCTTAAGAATTTAACTGCAATGTAGATAATCTATGGCCATAACTAATTCTAGTAGCTAAGGTAATTCAAAAAAACTAATACTATCCACCAAACTGATTATCATTGCTTTTCTCACCGGCGGTAAGTGATTGGGCTGCAGTCCCTCCTACTCGCTCAGCCAGGTAATCCAAGCAATAATAACCATGTGCAACAATCATCTATTCTTCTATAAGGTTCTCTGATAGGGGCTTAAGCGTAAAGATGTCGACGTCACATGATTACCCTCAAGCTCTACAAAAGATCCTTCCTATAGCATAGCCACGATTCCGCTGCGCTACTCTGATAACACATTTCCCAGCTAACAATGCTGTAAATCTAAAATAAGGCCAGCTTATCCTTTCTAGTTAAGCTACTAGCCCATTGTACTTACTAGAATTCCTTTAAGGTAATGGATAAAAGTCTTGCACCTTAAGTGCAACAACTAAGGGTTAACCTGCATCTCTCAGTTTTGGGTTGATCCTTCTCAATTCACTAAGCGTAATTTTAAACAAGATACTAGGAAATTAATAACTTAGGAAATTGCTAACCCAAGATTCATAGCTAATGGTTCAGGTACCTACTATCTTAGCTCTATCTATCATATACTCCTGTGAACTTAGCCCATTGAGAATTGTTCGTGTACTAGAACAAACAAAATTAAACAAGTAATGCATGTAACCCAACTCAGAGTTCACGCACTGAAGCACAATAGACCCCACACAAAGTCCGGTTAGAACCGAACTGCTCTGATACCACTAATTGTGACACCCTCTACCCCGCATGTTATCATTACGAAAATAAATTAAGAAAAAATGTAATTGCTGAAAAATACAGTCAAATAAAATTTTCATAAATAAGGATAGAGTCGTCACACTCTCATAAACTTGCGGAAATAATCATTTGACGGTTACGAATAAAATTCACATGATACAAACACCCCGATGTCACAACGTCTCAGAGCTGACCCTAAACATTTACTTCGAAAATAACAACATCGATAATAACCAAAACATCGAAAATCCTAATCTACGATGACCGCGCCCATAGATCACTCCTCAGCCACGTCGTCATCGTCACCTGCAGTCTCATCGTCTAAACATACACAATGGTGTATGAGTAGCCACAGCAAAAAGGGGTTAGACATCATATACAATCACAGCACAAAACGGCAAAGGACATAGCTTAAGCAATGCGCATACAACACGTTAACTTAATCAACACATAACATGAATGCTTGACTCAACGAGTACTTATGCAATCCTAGACAACGTCTACTTCACCGAACATGTGGATCCAAACCAACTCAGATGAGCGAGTGAGAAAACATCATCACTCTTGAGTACGAACAGTGTCTAGTCAGGGTAACCGGTATATTTATTGGTCACGCCCCAGCTGTGGTAGCTATCCACCACCTTTATATAAGACGCTCCTACCCGATTGACCCCCAAGGCCGGGTACCTTGCCCATTATGGCTGATGCTATATCGCATCATCGTTGCTCACCCCCAATAACGTTAACTTAACAAGACATATATGATGCATGAACGCAAACCAAGCAAGTGTCTAACAATAACAACAACAACAACAACTCACCAACCATCTCATCAAGCGGCCGACTATAACAACGATAACAAGGTACTACTCGTCAGTAAACTGACAAATTTCCCGCAATCTTGGAACAAGTCCAAGTTATCAACCTACCTCACCACACTAAGTCTAAGCTAACTTAACTAAATTCCCAACCCTTAACTCAAATATTTCAACTTACTTATTTGACCGGACGTACCATACTACTCCCCTAAAATTATAGGACACTATCCAAGAGAGTTTGGGTCAATACTTATTATATCCTGAATTTAAAAATTCAATTAGTGAGACTTTGCTAAAATAATTCTAGACTTAGTCATCTTTCTGCATAATTTTTCTGTATAACTATTACTCTAAGTTGTCAACTAGGCTGAAATACTCATAACACCAAATCTTGCTTCTAAAGCATTTAAACCATCGACACCACAATATGACCATCATATCCTAGTCCTAAGACTTGCTTGTACCATAACTTAAACGCTAAAAATATCATTATACCTTAGTTAACTTCTAACAATTACACCCATCATCCATACTTTATCCTTTCACATAACCATGATATACCACCTAGAGAATCTAAGTGTAACAAACCACACTCTATGATCATCTAGCTCTCACTCAACACAACAAATCCAGAACATCAAATAGCAACAAGCAATCTCATTTAAACACATTTACATACATTTATCAATAACAAGCCAAGACAACCAAATCATCATATGATCCATACATGACATTTCATCGTAACACATCCATTCAAACAACACCTTATAAGACAATTTCAATTAACATTAACATCATGACATAATTTAATATCAAATTTTCCCATCACAATGGCAATGGTACTTATTTTGCACAACCGCGCCAAGTTTAGGGACCATGGGACGTCCCTATTGCCTAATTATATCCATGAGCCCACTAATCTTGTATCCATCTACCCTCCTTACCTCAATAAAAAGTTTGAAGTATTCCAAGGTGAAGAAAACTGGCTACAACGACAATTTGAGCACCAACTGAGCACAGGATAAAATTTTCGGAAGAGCGAAACGCGGCTGGAAAAAATAATAATTAGTATAATATATTTTTTCAGAATTTTTAAGGCTGAAACGAAATTAAAAAGAAGCAAAAAGAGTGACCGGAAAACGCCATACCGAGACAAAGGGGTTACGAAGGGTCCGACATCAACTTCACCGAATCGAGCAAAGGAGTATTGTTTTCTGAAGGTTTCGACGCGAGGAATCCGAAAATGATGTCCGTTTTTCGAACCGAAAACTGTGGTGTCCAAAAAAGTGAAATTACAGCTCGCCCAGCGTAAATAAACGCGACGAACGGAGTCGCGGTTGAACGAACAGAGGCCGGAAACGAATTCTATGGTTGATTTCGAGTGGGGAGGTGAAGTTTGGCAATTTTTCGTGGCCTAGGATGAGAGAACAAGAAGAGAGAAGAAAAGGAATAAGGGTTCGTATTTTTTTTATCAGCCGAATGAGCAAGACGATGAACAGTCGCAGTAAAGCAAAAGAACGTGACCTGCTGGGCTTGGGCCTTCTTCCTTTTTTTTTATTTAAAACGTGAGCAGCATACATATATGTCACATATGATTATATTTTTTTTTTGAAACAATTTCACTAATAAAGAATTATTCCCATATAACTCCAAAAATGTACTATTATTCAGAATTATCTATAATAAATTCAAAACTAATATTTAATAAAAATATAGTAAAATAGTATTAATTAAAATATACTAATTATTAAGGCAAACACACTCAAGTTGTCACAAAATTACCAATATGAGCACACAATTTATAGATCATAAGAACTTAAATTTGAGGGTGTTACAATTCTCTCTTAACAATAGTACTAAGAATAATAATAAAATATCATTCTAATACTCCTTAAATTTAAATAATTATTAACAAGATAATATCAATATTTCACACTAATGTTTTACAAAAATAAAGATAATAATAAAACAATAAAACATTACTAAAAATACTAATTTTCAAAGTAACTTACATAAAAATTATCACAAAAATTATTAATATATTCAGGCATATATACATATGTATTAATACGAAAATTGGGGTGTTACATTAATCATCAAGGATGATATTTGAAGGGACTTCCTACTCAAAGCATCGGCGACCACATTCGCCTTGCCTGGGTGATATTTCAGCTCAAAATCGTAATCCTTGAGGAGTTCTACCCACCTTCTTTGCAGGGCCGGCGTTTCACCTGTGCAACCTGTGCAGTTGCACAGGGCCTAATTTAGGGGTCCAATTTAAGGGCCCAATTTTATTATATATTTTAAGGTTAAATATGTTTTTAGTCCCTATAAAATTACGACTTTTCAAGTTTAGTCCTTATAAAAATTTAATACCTTTTTATTATGGGCCTAATTTTTAAGATTAGAATATTTTTAGTCCTTATAAAATCACGATTTTTCAAATTTAGTCCTTATAAAAATTTAATAACTTTTTATGAAGGACTTAATTTTTAAGATTAGAACAGGGCCCTCAAAATGTTTAAGACGGCCCTGCTTCTTTGTCTCATGTTGAGTTCCTTTTGATCAAAGAGATATTTCAAACTCTTATGATCACTAAAGACCTCAAACTGGGCACCATACAAATAGTGCCTCCAAATTTTTAAGGCAAAAACAATTGCCGCGAGTTCCAAATCATGAGTTGGGTAGTTCTCTTCATGAGGTTTCAATTGTCTTGAAGCATAAGCTACCATAGCCGACCTTGCATAAGCACACATCCTAATCCCTTAATCGAAGCATCACTATACACTTCAAACCCTAATGATGGATCCTGAATAATCAGTACCAGAGCAGTGGTCAGTCTAATCTTGAGCTCTAAGAAGCTATTCTCACAACTATTACTCCATACAAACGACTGCCCCTTACGGGTTAGCCTCGTTAGCAGAAGTGCTAACTGGGAGAACCCTTTGATGAATCTCCTATAATACCCAGCTAAACCCAAAAAGCTTCTAATTTTAGTAATAGTGGTCGGCCTTTCCCAATCCAGCACTGCTCGTACTTTATCGGGGTCAACCGACACTCCTGCGTGTGAGATCACATGTCCTAGAAACTTTACTTCTTCTAACCAAAACTCACACTTGGAAGGTTTTGCAAACAATCTCTTTTGCCTAAGGGTATCAAGCATGATCCTAAGTTGTTCCGTGTGCTCATGGGAGCTTTTAGAATAAATCAGAATATCATCAATGAACACCACCACAAATTTATCAAGAAAAGGCCCTAGAATTTGATTCATTTAGCTCATGAACACGGCGGGAGCATTGGTTAACCCGAAGGGCATAACCAAATACTCGTAGTGGCCGTACCGGGTTCTAAAAGCGGTTTTGGGAACATCTTTGGCCTTAACCCGAATTTGGTGGTAGCCAGACCTTAGGTCAATCTTGGAAAAGTATGAAGCTCCCCTAAGTTGATCTATGAGATCGTCTATCCGGGGAAGCGGGTACTTATTTTTGATGGTCACCTTATTAATCTGCCTATAGTCCACACACAGCCTCATACTACCATCCTTCTTCTTAACTAACAAGACAGGTGCTCCCCAAGGGGAGGCACTAGGTCTGATGAACTGCTTGGATATCAGTTCCTCCAATTGGGATTTGAGCTCTTTAAGTTCTGCTGGTGACATCCTATACGGAGCTATTGATATTGGTCCCGTCCCGGGGATTAAATCTATTGAAAACTCAATCTCCCTCTCCGGAGGTAGGGACATCACCTCCTCAGGAAACACATTTAAGTATTCGTTTATGACCGGGACAATGTTCAAATCTAGTCCAGCCTCTAAAGATGAAGAGAGTAATAGAACATAGCCGAAATATCCCTCTCCTAGGCATTGGTTTAATAGAGCAACACTGGCCAACACATCAGGATGAACATTCTTTTGGGGAGGTTGTAAATTTGCAAATTATATGGTTTTACAATAACAATTCAGAACGACTTGATTAGCCGCAAGCCAATCCATCCCCAAAATAATATCCATACCTTCCAAGGGTAAACAAACTAGATTGACCAGGAATACCCTTCCTTGTATCTCGAGAGGACAATTCTCGCATAGGAAGGAAGTAGAGATGTTGCCATCAGCAAGTGTCTGAACATTCAAAGGAACTGACAACGAAGTAAGTGGTAACTTTAACCTTGTTACACATTTGTAGGAGATGAAAGAATGAGTGGCACCAGAATCATAAAGAACAATAACAGGCTGATCACTTAAGAGACACGTACCTTTCATCAGACCGTCTCCACCCTTTGCCCTCTTGGTGTCTAAGGCAAAAACATGCCCTTGGTTAGGTTCACCACTTCTCGCTGCTTCTCTTTTTTCACCTTTCTTTTTGAGTGTGGGACAATTATTGGTAAAATGACCCTTTTTCTTACAGTAGAAGCAGTAGTCCTTGCCCAAGCACTCCCCTCTATGGTACCTACCGCAAGTGGTACAAGTTTTCAATTTGTCGGTGTCGGATGATTGAGCTTGCTTTCCTTTGCTGGAGTTGCCCTTTTGTTTTGGGGGTTGGCTAGTCTTACGGTCTTCATTCCTTTTCTTCCATTTCTCTTGTCTCTCCTCCATTACCTCCTTCAAACTTATCTCTGCCACCAAGCTTTGGTGCACTAGAGTGGCATAGTCATTAAACTTAGTCTGGGACAAACTGTTTCGAATTTCAGCCCTCAAACCCCATTTAAATTGGTCAATTTTCCAAGTCTCATCGGGAGCATAGGTGGCCCAGGGAGCATACCTAGCCAGCTCTTCAAATTTCATCACATACTCCCTAACTGTCTTATCTCCTTGCTTGCAGTCTTGGAACTCCCTATGTTTTTGCTTCCTAATGGCTTTGGGAACATATTTGTCGAGGAAGGCCTTGCGGAAGTTTGCCCAAGTAAGGGGTGTATGAGCAGCTTGGAGATGAGCTTTCTCTCCTCTCCACCAATGTTTTGCCTCCTCTTTCAGCATCTGAGTAGCATTTATTACTTTTTGTTCTTCAGTACAGGGAACCACCTGAAAACCCCCTTCCATCTCATCCAGCCAATACTGAGCTTTGGTGGGGTCTAAGGCGCCGACAAAGGTGGAAGGTTTCAGCCTGAGAAAGTTAAGGAAATTCCCGTCAACTATATAGGGAGGTTGTGGGGCTGCCTGCGGCTGTTGCTGTTGTACCATAAGGGTTGCAAATTGATTGGTTGCTGCTGCTTGAGTTTAAATTGCCTGTAGTATTCCCTGCATGATGTTGTCATTTTGTCCCGGTGGGTCATTAGGGTCAGCAGCGTTCCTCCTAGGCCTACCGCGTCATCAGCACCTGAGGCCATAATTCTGCATAAAATGCACTAAGTTGATTAGGCTCAATATCTCATAGCATAATAAGGAGAAATATAACAACAGTTTCTAACAACACGTTAAGCAGTTCCTAGCTATTCCACAGTCCGATAAGAATCGAACTGATCTGATACCATAATGTAACACCCTAATTCAATTTTCACATCGAATCATAGCATTTTATACATTATCAGATATCAACACAAGGATAAATTAAACTTGATAGAACACAAGTCATAAGTCATACATAATACTGGTCTCACGAGTTTTAGTACATCACTTAAGACTCAAAATTACAATCATAAATCATAAAGGTTACAAAAGGTAAGGTCCATAAGCCCACATACATCACTTAAACAAAATACATAAAACTAGCGGATAAACAATCCCTTCAGTTAGTCAATCTTCTGCACCTGCTTATCTGAAACAATTAAATAAAAGGGTGAGATTAAGAAATCTCAGTGAGTCCTCCACGGACCCCTCACCACACTTACCTCCTTAAAACATAATCTCCAAGTAAGCAAATGTAATAGTAATTTCCAAGTCACATTTATACCTCTAACATATCTAAACAAACATCTATTAAGTATTGCTTACAAACAAGTCACAAATCATAATCACAAAGGATGTACCCATTTGGTGCCACTCAATAGCCCAAGAAAAGAGTGAGGGTTATTCAATTATATACCGCTCCACCAAGGGGTCATCGTCAGTGGAAAAACCCTATATAACCAAAAACGAGTTGCCATACAATTGCAAACACCCTCAGCCTCAACCAAACTCAATCATAAATCATTAACTCATAACAAATCACAAGTCATTATCAAATTGTGTATAGCTCTAACACATTCCTCATAATCTCATATAAAGATACATAAGAGTAATACCTAAACATAACAAGCATATTAGCATGTTTAAGGGAGTCAAATGGTCCAAAACTAAGCATTTTAATCCTAGCAGACAGATTAAAACACGGCCTGGCCGTGCTGCATAACACAGCCGTGCCAGGCCTTCTGCAGAATTTCTGCAGCAGAGCATCAACTTCGGGAATTTTGCTAACATATCAAACGAAGTCGAAATTGAGCAAACGACGACTCATTGGAAATCTTAGGATGTCTAGTTTATGAATATAATTTTTATTTTGGAAGATAACCATCAGATTAGTGCAGTTTTAACAAACAATCCACTGGTGTCAGAAAACAGGACAGCATTCATACCTGAACTTGTAAATTCTATATCTATTTCAATGCTTAACATTTTCAAGTGATTCTTGTGCCTAAAATGAAGCCCCTCATGTCTAGTTTACACAGAAACAAAAATCATTTCAATCCAAGGTCTATAGTGAGAGTTACACTCGAAATACCAGTGGCAGTCTTAACATGCATGTCCACTAGGTTGTAACTCAAATTTCTACTAAGTTCAACATCAAACCCTCACTCAAAAATCTCCATCTTAGACCAGCTAAGCCACATGCAAAGGGAAATAAAAACCCTAATGGGGGTCTTATTGGTTGCCCACCACCTATAGGAGAAGAACTCACCTTAAATCAAGAAGAAGAATCAAGGGCTTGGAAGACTTCCTATCCTTCCTCTTCCTCCTTGTGATTTTCGAGCTGAACTCCTTCTTCTCCACTCAACTTCAGTTTGGTCCACCAAAGAGGTTGCAGTCCTAACCTTCTTCTACCCAAGGACTAAAATATGAGGGTGCTTCCTTCTCTCCTTTGTTCTTCTTCAAGGTGCAGGACTTAGCTTATTATTTTGTTTTTCTTCTCCCCTAGGGCATGGAGAGGAAGAAAACGTGGGTGAGGGTAGAGAGAGGGCTGAATGTGTGTTGTGTGAGGAAATGAGAGGTAATAGGGGTCTTCTAGAGGTGTGTGGTCCCAATTATCCCTTATCTTCTAATGTAGGTTTACTATCCTACCCTTGGTTAAGACTCATCTTACTAATGGCCATCTCCATT
Organism: Calophaca sinica; assembly: GCA_037113605.1. Taxonomy (NCBI): domain Eukaryota; kingdom Viridiplantae; phylum Streptophyta; class Magnoliopsida; order Fabales; family Fabaceae; genus Calophaca; species Calophaca sinica. The sequence continues at coordinate 120,618,058 of CM073735.1, forward strand.
CACACTCCACAAATCATACATTGCACCTCAAAAGTTTTCTACTCAATTAATTAACAATAACCCATATGAATCCTAATTTAAAAGCTAACTAATTAAATTAGGCAAATTAAGCAATTTAAGCAAATCATACAATTATGCAAATTATACAAATTAGGCAATTTTGGTGGGATGTTACAAATACCTTATCAAAAAAAAATTAACTAAAGACAAAAATTATTAAATAATAGTTTACTTAAATCATATATTTATATTAAAGGTAATTCTTTCATATAATAAACATATTAATACATTAAATAATACAGTTACCCAAGATATAATTAAAATTGTGTAAAAAAAAGGTAATCTATTTTGTAAAGTTGAGCTAAAAAATATTCAAATTTTGCAAAAAAAAAAGAAAAAGAAAAAAAGTAATCAATATTAATTTTAGTGTAAATAAAGGATAATTCATTTTTAGTTAAAATTAAGAAAGATCTGTCAAAACAAACTTTACTAAAGAAAGAAATAAATTTTATTATTTATTTATCATTTGTATATTGATTTATTATTTTAGTAATATATCGTTACTGAATTTTGAACATGGCAAAAACACAAGAAAGTGAGGGTTTAAATTGGGTTTTAGAAATATTTTCTTAAAACTTGTGTATTTTTTAAAAACCTTTTCAAAACAACTCTTTAACAAAATAGTAATGAAAACAAGTAAAGAGACGAGAAGAGAATGACACAGTGATTTATACTAGTTCACTATCATCTGACAGCTACATCTAGTCCCTTCACACACTTGAAGGATTTCTCAACTATAATCAACCTGATTACACTTGAGAGTATACTACTGCCAAACTGGCTATACTCACAACTTCTTAGAACGACTTAGTACAATCAAGCCTCTAAGGAATGCAGCCGCTGCTGGGCTAAATACAGTGTTTAAAAGTAGTTTGAAACAATATCAAATAACTCTCAACAGAGAGGATATACAATGGAAAACTCAAGTACGAAGAATAACTTTCAAACTGAAAGAGTAAAACATTTAAGTGCTTGTTCAATGTGATCTCAGATACTTGGAATAATTTCTTGGTTGCTCACTTTGATTCACATCATTTCAGTTTCGTTAACCTACTTCAGTGGGAGAAGTAAGGTATATATAGCTAGGGTTGTGAATGGTGCCGTTGTGACCTAACAACTCTGTTCACCAATAGACAAAACTTTAGATCCCCTTTCGGTGGCTTTTAGCAAGACACGTCGCTTTCCACTCTGCTCTTGCATACTGACACAACAAACTTTTGCAGGATCTTGTCCCTTATGACCTTTTTGAAAATAAGACACTTCTTGAGTAAGTTTTCTGATGATTATATCCGTTGACATTCCCTTTGGCTTTTGAATCCTTATACGTTAAAACACTCATCAATGAGGTCTCTTTAATATATGAAGTAGCCTTTAATGAACACTCAGTCTGATTTCCAATTAGAACATCTGTCAAACAGATGATGCTTGTTACTGAGATACTCTGTTCATCAGAGTGAGCTTGAAACAGAGGCAAATTCTTTAGTACAGAATTTGTTGGCCTTGCATATAACAGAGTCTTGTAGAAATAGACGAAAGTTTCCACTGAGTAGTCTATTCATAGTCTGTTTAGCATTGATAAAAAACAGAGTGTTGACCAAGACAAAGCATGGTCTCACCAGAGCATGGTCTATCAGAGCATTAACTGATAACAGAGCGTTGACCAAGACAGAGTGAGGCTATCAGACGATGACATCAGCAATTTTCAGAGGATTAATACCAGACTCAGATTTATGAAACTGAGAGTGAAATACATATTTTCACTTAGTCTTCTGAGATAATTCCTTCTAATGAATAGTGACTTCTGTACACTAACAAACACATCAAAGGATAATTTGTTCTATTAAATATTCGTTATCATCAAAACAATTAAGGGTCATTGTTTCTGAATCCACTTTATTCCAATTTAATGAAAGAAATAAAATAGTGAGTGTCAACTTTACTAAAAAGAGAGAAGCATGAATTCAATTTTAGTGAAAAAGAGATTATATAATTTTTCTCATCTACGGAATTTATTAATTTTAAATTATATCTCTAAAATATTTTAAATATTTAGTACATGAATTTATATACTTATTAGTTTTAAAAATGAAAATACACACATAATTAAAAATGGAATAAAAAACAATACATTAACTATAGCTATTTTTATTATTTATTTATTAACTGTTTGTTTATCGTTTTATTAATATATCATTGCTAATTTTTAATGAAAGAAAGACGACAGCGAGTGAATTAAACATTAAAACTGTATATATACAACTAAGTCCGTATTTTATTTTAAAGAAACTCTATGGCGCAGTGGTATTCTGGTGGTGTAACTTTTCGTGGGTGCTGTGTTCGAATCTATGGGACTCCATTTTGCATTTTCAGACATCAATATTCCTACTTCCATGTCAGCTCTCCACGTGTGCACATCCGCATCACCATATCATAGCCACATCACCTCCACTTGTGTGTGACCCTTCAGCATTTAATTGCTACGTCAGCATTTCCGTTAACAATTGGGTGACAACTTAACGGTTGGACCAAAATCGCGTAATTTGAAAAATGGGGGGACTAAAATTGCGAAATTAAAAATAGAAGGACTAAAATTGCGGATTGACAATAATAAGGGGACTAAAAATGCAGTTAAGCGCTAATACAACTAGCTTTTCATTTTTAACTTAAAAATCATTTTTTTAACAAAATCATTTTCTTAAAAATCTTAAACAAACACATTTAAACCAATAAAAATGATTTCTTTTATAAAAAAAGTGATTTTATCCTAAAAGAATCCATAACAAACGGCCCCTGAAATTCTAAGTATACTGATTTAGATTACTAGTCAGAGACACAATAAGGGAATTACAAACCCTTTGAAAAATGTTATCTATTGATACTTATAAGAAAATACCTAGTAAGTCTAAAACACATAATTCTAAAAACTGATTGTCCACTTCGAAGCCGATCCATTAGTCACTGACATATGCTACTACGACTGAATCCTTTTTAGTGCGACCAATTAATAGTCATTATCCTTTTTCCTTTTCCAAATACTTATGAACTTAAGGTTTTTTTCTCATTGCTGTAACATGATTGTTTGCACGAGTTTGGCCATTACATCCAAAGTTCTCAACCATTCTGGCCTGAGCACCATCTTAAATGTAAAGTCCTGCATTGTCAGGTTTATCGTGTTAGGAGTATGATCTTCCTTGAATAGGCTGCGATCCTTAAAGTAATAGAAGCTCAAAACACAATGAAAATGCACAATGAAGTCAATGCACAAACCAAAACTAGGATTGAGCAACAAACCAAAACTAGGTATTTAGCAGTGAAAACTGAAAACTCCAGTAGCAAAGCGAAAGAGCAAGGGAAGAAATAAAGTTAGGGTAAAGAGAGCAAAGTGGGAAGGAGATTCACCTGAGCTGCAGCTAAACGAGGAAGAAGAGATGGGGTGAGACCGCACAGTGGTGACGACGAAGAAGAAGGAACGATGCGGTGGAGAACCTTAAAGTGCCACTATGTCGACAAAAAAGGAGGAACGACGCGGCAGAGAACCTTAAAGGCAAATGAACTTGTACGACGGGTCGAGAGGGAGAGAGTGACGGCACTGAGGGACTGAGACAGAGGCACGACACAGCGACAACGGGTAGACAAAGACAGCGATGACAGAGGCACTGTTCTGTTCTTTAGACGAAAGAGAGGGAATACATATCACGCATAAGAGACTGAATTGTAACGGAAGGATATATAGGATTTAATTTAATTCAAAAAATAGGTAGTGCTTTTTTGGAAAAGCGCTAGTGATGGTGAAACATAGACATCATTTTCCTGGGAAAGCATAGCGAAGAAAAAACATAGACAACGCTTTTTGAAAAAGCGCTAGCGAAGATCACCAGTGTTTTTCAGAAAAAAAAAACTAGCTATTTAGTTGACTAAAGCTAGTGTTTATTCAAAGAAGCGCTAGCGATGAGTTCCGAATTTTTTTAGCCAGCATTTTCAGTGGATAACGCTAGTTAAGGGGGTGCCATTTTTCTACAAATTTGTTGTAGTACCTATCTTTCCTCTAGGCTTCAAAATTTCAAAGATTTTGCAAAAAAAAAAAAAATTAAAACAAAATCGGCGGCTACCTTTTATGCCTTTAAGGAGGAGGGCTCTGGCTTCGGGAAATGCGAGAGGGAGAGGATTAAGAGGAAGAGAAAGATTGAAGCAAGAGGTAGAACAGGAGCAAAAGTGAGCGCGAGCGAGAAGAGGAGTGTAACACCCTAACTCTAATTAGGGGATTGCTTACTAGTTTAAGTTAAGTTAGCATATATACGTTGAAAATTTTTCGAATACAGACGAATACTAAAGAATGATTCCTGTTTTTCAAATACTACACTATACGTTAGTTAGTAAAACTCCTGGATACATACACGTCGTACAAAAATACGTTACTAAAATAGGAAACATAATTCAGAGTTTCTAAAGCAGGATTAACTTTAATTATTACAACTTCTGTTTCAAAAGAATAATAAAGCAAAACAATTACAATTACATCTTATTCACACATAATACTAGGACACAACCTAGGACTTAGGACATGACTTGCGATCCGGTGACTCGGGACCTCTTCAAACAGCTATACCTGAAAACAACACCCCAAAGGTGAGTTTATAAGAATCAATAACACAGACTTAGAATAAAAATACTTTTATCGTTGTTTTCAGCCATACGTAGTGTGCGACGTATGGAAAATCCATCCCATAAGCATAGGTATAAATATTTATACTACCTTAACGAATTCTCAAGACATGATATTTCAAACATCAATTACAGAGTCAAACATATGTCACAACAATCACAATGAATGTTCCCCACTTGATCCAGCTCAAGTACAAAATGAGTAAAATCCTATTAAAAGGATAAAACCAAGGGAGCCCCCAACCGCACATGTGGTAGCTAATCACTTACGATGGGGTTGTAGAGCGAATTGCAAACATTCCACACACAAACAATGCCTGTTATTGTGACATCCCAAGCCATACTCACATTGGAGCCACAAGGCCTTACGAAAGGGTATGCCACTCACAGGACTTCACACAAGCAATTCAATCAAGATCATTAATGAATAATGCAACACACAGCACTAGCATAATTCGATAATGTTTGCAGTTTAAGCACAAACATTTCGAACATATATAAGTTTCAATCAATGAGAAACAACAAGCTCAATGCAATTACACGTAGTAAACACTAATGAATGTACCCACTTGACAAAGCCCAAGGATCAAAATGAGCAAGGACCTATTTGTGGTCCTACCAAAGGGTCCCCATCAACGAAAGTGACCGAAGTACACATATGACGAGTTTGCCTTTCAAACACAAACATTCAGACACATAAACAACCAAGTTTCAATCAAAACAAGAGTCAAAACAAGGTTTTACATGCATTATTAGGATTCAATAACACATCACATAATAATTCATTACAATTATCACAATCCCAATCAAATAAAAATTCTAAATATTTTACATGTCTAATTGGGAAGTCAAACACTTAGCAATATAACCACAACTTATTTAAAAGGGGCATAAAGCCCTTCACCTATTTCAGGAAATCATAACCACTCCAAATTAGGCTAGTTCATACGCCAATCCTTCCAAATTAATTAATGCATATTGATGAACGTGACCAATAAAACCAAACCAAGCACATATATATATATACACCAGTTGGAGTTCGATGAAACTCTCAACAGTACAAACATCACACATTGGTTTAGGGGGGTTGGGGACAGAATCCAATCCTATTTCAGTCAAAACCCCATACAAGACCATTTCAGAATACTTAATTGACTAATTATTGCACTAAAGAATCTAAATAACAAATCCTAGCACACCCTAAGGGAGGTTTTAGGGGAAATCTATGTTACCTGAGAAATCTCAAGTTAGGGATTTGAGTTCCAAAACCCTCTTTTTCCTCGATTGGTCCCCAATCTGAATTCCATTCTTCTCCTTCTTCTCCAAAAAGCCCACATGCAGGTCCCAACCTCCATGGGAGGGGATTCAAAGCTTTCATCTTCTTCTTTCTTCAATTCCTTGAATCTATGGTTGGTCCTTCCTTTTCCTTCACCCATTCGAGTTCCTCTCCTCACTATCTCTCTCCATCTCTCGGTTTCTCACTGTCTCTCGAACTCTCCCTCTCTCTCTCTCCCACGGTGGCTGCTGCCACCTCCCTCTCGGCCCATCTCTCTCGCCCTTCCTCCTCCTTCTCCGGCGCGCCACCACGTGCGCCGCTGTGGGCTAGCCAACGCGGCCTCCCTCCTCTCTTCCTCCATCGCGATCGCACCTCCCCTTTTCCTTCTTTCTTTCTTCCCTTTTTTTTCTTCTTTCCCTTTTTTCTGCAGAGGGGTCACGATAGGAGGGAGTAGATGAGGGTTTGGGGAGTGATAAGGTGGATTTAAGTGGAACATAGTGTATAGTGGGACTTAGGTCTAATGTTAATTAAAAATCATGCAAACAAGTCCTATTAAACCTCCTTAATTTAACTCTTGGTTTCTAATAACATCTTGAGTAATTTTAATCAATTAAAACTACTCCTAATTAATTAGTCCCACATTTCCTAATTTATTGGGTAAAATTGCTATTTTACCCTTTAGTTCCAAATTGGTTTTAAATTACTAAATTAAGGCTATGAACTATATTTAATCATTAGGGATTAAATCTCGTTTTCACTTAGAATCTCTAATAATTAGGCTTAGGGAATTTTGGGATGTTACAAGGAGCGAGAAGAGGCAGGTCTAGAGCTCTAATGGAACTCGACGGTGGTGAGTGTTATACCCAAATTTTGTCCTTTCTCCTCTTTTAATTTTTTTTATTGAGCTTTTATTTTAAAAATGAAGCAAGCTAAATTTGATAATTATTGGGCTTGTATTTTATGTTAGTTCATTTGGACTAACTTCAACCTAATTGCAATGAAAAATAAATGAAAGGCCCAAGCAAAACAAAAAAAAAGACTAATAACATTAAAAAAAAAAAGGAAAGGAGCACCGCTAAGCTCGTTGCTTTCTGCAAATTTCTAAAGCTATTACGGCTATATGTAATTTTTTTCAAACTAGCTGCAATTTTTCTGAAAAACTATTAAAGCTAACCGCAATTTTTTTCAAACCGCTGCAATTTTTTTTTTTCAAACCATTAATGCTATCTCAAACTCTGCAGCAAGTAACCATCATTTCAGCCCCAATTTGTAGTTGCAAGTGGACAAACTGAGCCCTCTGTTTTTTCTATAAATAGCAGTAGAGAATAGGGGGAGAGAGGAGGAGATTTTTAGAGGAAAAATTCTGGGCGTTTTTACTACAAATCAAAGAATTAGAGGCTCCACACTGAAGCCCTAATTCACCAAGTCAGAAAAAAAAAAGAGGAAAAGAAATAGACACAAGAAAAAACATGAAACAGAAGCATAAAAAAGAGAAGCAAAAGCAAAAAAAATAAAGAAGAAGCAGGGAAGAAACAAGAAGAAGAAGGGAGAAGACAAGGAGGTAAAACCTCCCTCACCCTCTCAGCCTCCCTCATCTTCCTTCTTTCTCCCTCTTGCCACCCTCCTTCTCTCTCTCTCTATTTCTCTCTTTCTCTCTGTACCTCTTCTTTTCCCAGCGGCGTGGCTGCTTTCCTTTTCTCTGATTTTGTGTGCTATGTTTTTAGGTTTCATTGTGTGAGTGTGTGTTTTATTTTTTTTTAGTTTCATGCTGTTAGTGAGTGTGTGTGTGTGTTCAGCGTGGGTGAGTGTGCAAGTGTGTGTCGGTGAGTGTGTTTTAGTGTGTGTGGGTGAGTGTGGTACTATTATTATTATTATTATTATTATTACCTTTTTTCTTTTGTTTTGTGTTGTTTTCAAATGGGCTCCATCCCCACATTAACCCACGCTTCCCCCCTTTTTTTGTGTTCTTTTTTTTTTTGGCTCAACCCATTTCACTTTCTTTTTACACCCCTCCCCTTTTTTTTTATTTCTGATCCCTTTATTTTTATTTTAGGCTTCAGCCCCCTGGTTTTAACCCAATCTAGGGTTCCTAAAAAAAACATATGAATGTTCCCCTCATCCTTTTTATTTATTAATCATACTTTTTTTTATTATTAAAAAATTCTTCAATCTTCTTGAATAAATACTAGTAGTGACAACGCCAAATCCGCTTTTGGTTTGGTCACTATGTAAACTCTTTTAAAAAAATTAAAATCAATGACTACTCCAAATTGCCTTTTGGTTTGGTCATCACAAGTTCTTAATAAAATATCTTAAAATATTAGTAGTGATTACACCAAATCCACTTTTAATTTTGTCACTATGCAAATCATAAAAAATAAGTCACAATTTGATTAATTAAAATCAACAAACACACGACCATTTTTTTTTACCCAAGAACTACGTAGCCTTTGATTTCTCAACTGCACCCGGAGATACGTAGGAGCAGGAGCACACTCCTGTCAAGCGCAAAAATAAACAACTTTCATTAACCCTTTTTTTATTTATTTATTTCATCATTGTAAATCCTTGACTTTTTTGTTTAGGGAAACAAATATTTTTTTAGAAGTTAATAAATTTTGCACAATTAATTAGAGGTAACCTTTTTTCGAAAGGATGTCGTGGGGTGCTAATACCTTCCCTACGCATAATCGACTCCCGAACCCAAATCCGGTCTTAAGGACCATTTTTCTTCAAAAAAGGTTTTTTCCAATATTTTTCCTTCGAAAATAAATTATTGGTGGCGACTCCATTAAACTCGAATAAATCCCTCCGGATTTTTCGGTCGCTACAGCTGGCGACTCCGCTGAGGAATTTTTTTTAGAGAGTCAAGCCTAACATGATTAATTGTGCCAAATGATTAACTTCATTTTTTTATTTTTTGTTGTTATTCTTTTTTAAATTCCCCTTCTTTTTATTATTTTTTATTATTTTTTTATTTTTTTTCTTTTGTAAATATTTATTTATTATTTATTTGTTTAATTTTAATTTGTTGTGAATATTGAACATTAGGATAGACGACTATATTTGTATGCTTTGTTTGTTTTGCAGCTTGGGTAGTGTTAGGGTGTTGCCCCTCTCACACATTTCACTTACACACCTTTTACACACACTTATGAGTGGGACCCTATACCCGGGCCCGAGTGCAGCTTAGGGAGTGAGAGGTTGTTAGTGATAGTCACTTCGGATTTACTTTCGATTTGGGTATCACGAGAACCTCGTCTAGAGTGCGACCGTTTCGTGGATGCCCACACGTAGGATCCTCTTCCTATTGGTGGTCGCATCTCGAAATGGAACTTGGCTCTAGAAACCTTTGGTGAGGAAGTGTTAGTACCACCTATGAAAGTGTTCACAAGTCGAATGACCTATAGATCATCAGAAATAGAAATCCTCTAATTTAGAGTGACCCTGTTTAGGACACAAGGAGACAGTCTTACTTTTGGTTGACCTTTTTAAATGCTTCTTTTCAAAGTAGTATAGGCATCCCATCATTTACAAACATTTCAAAATATGTCCCTTTCATTATTAGTTGCATCATTCGTCATGTTCATGCATTTTTTTTTAATCAAACATGATAAAAGTTTGAACATATTGCATTCATCCTCATTTCATTTTATTTTGAATAGGTTCACCAGGGAATCGTAAGGAAGAGCTAGCTTGTAAGTATCTACAACAAAATAATATGGGATCAGATAAGGAAACAGTTTCAAAAAGGCTTATACATGCCAATGCAAAGATGCCGGAAATACAAGGTTTAAAAGAATTTGGGAAGTTGCTAACAAGGAAAAACCGCATAGCCTTCAATAATAAATATGGGAAGATTCTTGCATTGATGGAGGTAGATGTACAAGTAGAGGCTGTTACTGCACTAGCTCAATTTTATGATCCCCCGATGAGGTGCTTCACATTTCAAGATTTCTAAATGGCGCCCACTTTAGAAGAGTATGAGCAAATTTTAGAGTACCCTCTGGAAAATGCTAAGCCTTACCATTATATAGGGCATTATCCCTCCTACCCAACAGTTGCTTCAATTTTAAAAGTTGAGGAAAGTAAGTTGAAAGCCAACAAGAAAAATCCAAATGGTGTTGATGGCTTCCCACTAGCATGTTGCCAAGTGACTCCAAACACAAGAGGGGGGTGAATTGTGTGTGAACGGTGCTTTCAAGAACTTTTGGAGAAATAAGCGCTAATTATGAGTTGCGGAAATATTAATGTGAAATAGATAAATCACTTGAAGAATAAATTGCAAACGAGTTAAAAATAAAGTAAATAGTAAGATATAAATAACAATAAAATAAAGTGCAGAAATTTAATTGACTGAAAAGTAGAGAGATAAGGAGTAAAAAAGCACACAACAAATTATCCAGGTTCGGCCACCTAACACCCCTGTGGCCTACGTCCTGTCCCCAAAGCAAACCACTATGGGATTTTCACTAAGACACTAGCTTTTAAATCAGGTTCAGCTAGAAACCTTTACAACTCTAAACCAGAGCAATACGTTCAAGAGATATCACCTCTCTATGAACACCTTGGGATTCCTACCCAAAAAGAAATGATTTTCGCAAATAAAATGAGATGAGAAAGATACACTCAATAGTGCAGATATAACAAATTGAAGCTCAAATAATACAACTCAAATTATGTAGAATAAAAAGACTCTCAAAAAATTGTGCTCAAATAAGTGTGAATGATGGAGAATATTTGATAGAGTTTTGGCACAAAGAGTAAGTGAGTGTATTGTTTAAAAACATCAGTCTTTGTTGCTTTTATAGGCAATGGAGGAGCGTGTAGCATTAAAAATTTGCCCGCTATGCGTTTTGATTATTAAAAGGATAATTTGTCCGTAGCAAAGATTAAAAGGAAAATCTGCCTGCTTGCGTTTTGATTATGAAGAATTTGAAAACACTGAGGCGGAAATGATTCGGACACACTTGGAGTTCGACATCAGATTTCCATACGACCTCTCCCATTTCGGCATACGACCTCCTCATTTCGGCATACGACTTCTTCACGGCTCGACAGACCACGACCTCCTCACGGCTCGACGCGACCTCCTCGCCAAGACGCGACCTCCTCACACCGGGCACGTGACCTCCTCGGCTCGACGCGACCTCCTCACGGCTCGGCATACGACCTCTCCACACGGCTCGGCACGAGACCTCGGCTCGACACACTACTTTCCCACGGTTGATGCGCGACCTCGGCTCGACGCGACCTCGGCTCAAGACGCGACCTCGGCAAGACGCGATCTCAGCTCGGCACACGACTTGCATGTCAAAATATCACTGCTCGACACGGAGAATATTTTCCAAAGAAAACTTCAAATATTTTCCAAACAATATTTTGAGCACAACTTAAGAATTTTTCAAAATACTTTGTGCCTAAAAATAATTTAAGAAAAATTATCATAAAATCAATTTTAGAATAAAAATCATTTTGTGAGTGTGTGATTTTATTTTAATTGAGAGCTTTTTATTACTACTTACAAATAGTCTTAATAAAAATAAATAAATACCCAAAACCCAAAGACTTGAGAAACTATCATTCTTGATACGCGTCTTGGTATTTTTTTCCACTTTTTGCACGGTTGACTATTTGCAAAGCTCCCTTTTGTCAATCATCAAAACCATCCCGTCAAGGCATGTATTCACAGACTCCCCCTTTTTGATGATGACAAACATCTCATGGAGGGAATTTAGTAAAATATAATCATGATATGGCAATGAGATATAAGCATGGTTTTTCAATAAAAGATATCAGAGTTTAAGCACAATATTTAGAAAAACTCCCCCTCACAATAAGCACAATATTTAGAAAAAAGATATCAGAGTTTAAGCACAATATTTAGAAAAACTCCCCCTCACAATATGCATAATATCATTTACTCCGCCTGAATCATAAAACTCTCCCCCTTTTGTCAACATCAAAAAGCGGAAAAGATTAGAGGGAAAGGCATGTAAAACGTATGCATATACGTGTAACTAGATGGCAAAAAATAATAGAGTATCAAGGGTTCAATGAAGCATAAGAAATCCTTGGTAAAAAAAATTATTCAGGGAGATAGCAAAAATAAAGCACTAGGATAAGAGTTACTAGTCCTCGTTCAACTCATTCTCATCATCAATTGTTTCCTCATCTTCACTGATATTAAGCGCATAATTGTTTGCAGTTAACATAACACGCATACTTTTATTTTAACGATTACAGGAAGGACGGTTGCATTTCTCCACTTTTAGTCTTGGTAACGGAACCTGCATAAAAATGTTAGCACACTCCAACGCCCAAGTTAGAACTTATTCATAATAAAATGCACTCACACGCAGTCATTCAATGCATGATTGATCTAAAATTCCTAACTCGGTTCTTAAAAAAAAGAAGTTTTCTTTAGGCAAAGGTTTAGTAAAAATATCTGCGAGTTGTTTAGATGTTTCCACAAACTCAATCACACAATCTCCTTTTTGAACATGATCTCTAATAAAATGGTGTCTAATTGCTATGTGCTTAGTCCGGGAGTGATAGACCGGGTTTTTCGTGAGGTTTATAGCACTAGTATTATCGCACTTAATTGGAACAGTTTTCAGATTAATCCCATAATCATTCATTGTTGTTTCATCCAAATAATTTGTGCACAACAACCGCACGTAACGTATTCCGCTTCAAAGAAGTGGACAAAGCCACACGGCTTGTTTCTTACTATGCCATGAGACCAAGGCATTCTCAAGTAAGTGACAAGTCCCACTAGTGCTTTTTCAGTCCATTGTGCAACCCGCAAAATCACAATCCGAGTACCCAATAAGTGTGCGGTCGGCACCTTTGGGGTACCATAAACCCATGGTTTGTGTGCGGTGAGATATCTCATGATGCTTTACCGCTAAGAGATGTGATTCCTTAGGATTTGCTTGAAAACGTGCACACATACAAACACTAGACATAATATCCGGACGACTAGCAGTGAGATAGAGAAGAGATCCTATCATACCTCGATACTTACTTACTTCGCCCGACTTACCACCTTCATCTTTGTCAAGATAGCATGATGTGCTCATGGGAGTTGAGATTTCTTTGGCGTTGCTCATTCCAAATCTTTTAAGCAACTCCTTGCAATATTTGGATTGGCTTATGAAAATTCCTTCCTTTGCTTGTTTGATTTGGAGACCAAGGAAGTAGTTGAGCTCTCCCATCATGGACATTTCAAACTCACTTTGCATGATCTTAGAAAATTCCTTACACAAGGATTCATTAGTAGCACCAAATATTATATCATCGACATAAATTTGAACAAGTAAAATGTCATGCTTCTTATGTTTGATGAAAAGAGTAGTATCAACTTTTCCTCTTTCAAAACCTTTTTCAAGTAAGTATTTGCTCAACCTATCATACCAAGCTCTAGGAGCTTGTTTTAAACCATACAGAGCCTTTTTCAATTTAAAAACATGATTTGGAAATTCAAAATTTTCAAAACCAGGAGGTTGATCAACAAATACTTCTTCTTGAATATAATCATTTAGAAAAGCACTCTTTACATCCATTTGAAAAAGTTTAAAATCCATGACACATGCAAATGCTAGAAGCATCTGAATGGCTTCTAATCTAGCTACGGTGCATAGGTTTCATCGAAATCTATGCCCTCTTGTTGGTTGTAGCCTTTTGCAACAAGTCTAGCTTTGTTTCTAACAATAATACCATTTTCATCAAGCTTGTTGCGAAAGACCCATTTGGTCCCAATGACTATATGATCTTTAGGTTTAGGAACTAGTTCCCAAACATTGTTTCTTTCAAATTGATTTAATTCCTCTTGCATAGCAAGGGTCCAATGTTCATCAATAATGGCTTCATTGATGTCCTTTGGTTCAACTTGAGAAACAAAAGCCATGAAAAGACATGCATGATTAAGAGAGTTTCGAGTTGTTACCCCTTTAGAGATATCGCCAATTATATTGTCAAGTGGATGATGTTTTGAGACTCTCCATTCTTTTGATAGATTTGAATGAGGAGATTCCTTAGAAGATTGTGGCAAAGGATTTTCATCTTCATCTTTGGACTCATTTGAATCTTCTAAGTGACTCTTTCCCAATATTTCTGCAAGATCATCAACATTATCTTCTACCAAAGATTTTGGGTTATACTCATCAAAGGTAACATGCATAGATTCTTCAGTGGTCAAAGTTCTCTTATTATAAATTCGAAAAGCTTTACTAGAAATAGAATATCCAAGAAATATACCTTCATCCGCTTTGGCATCAAATTTTCCAAGGTTATTCTTACCATTGTTTAGGACAAAACACTTGCATCCGAAAACGTGAAGGTGGGAAATGTTGGGCTTCCTTCCTTTGTAGAGTTCATACGGTGTTTGTTTAAGGATCGGCCTTATAAGAACTCGATTCATCACATAGCAAGCGGTGCTCACGGCGTCTGCCCAAAAGTACTTAGGAAGGTTAGTCTCATTGAGCATCGTCCTCGCTAGCTCTTCAAGAGACCGATTTTTCCTTTCAACCACTCCATTTTGTTGCGGTGTCCTTGGAGCAGAAAAGTTGTGATTGATGCCATTTTCTGTGCAAAATGCTTCAAATGCTTCATTCTCAAATTCCCCACCATGATCACTTCGAATGGAAGCAATGTTAAGTCCCTTCTCATTTTGTATAACCTTTGCAAGTTTTCGAAAAGCATTAAAAGCATCATTTTTGTGAGAAATAAATAAAGTCCATATATAGTGAGAATAGTCATCCACAATAACAAGAGCATAGTAATTGCCACCAAAGCTCATGGTTCTAGAAGGGCCAAATAAATCCATATGTAAAAGTTGTAAAGGCCGGTTTGTAGAAACAATATTTTTAGATTTGAAAGATGCCTTTACTTGTTTTCCTTTTTGACACGCATCACAAAGTTTATCTTTTTCAAAACGAAGCTTTGGTAAGCCAATTACTAAGTCCTTTTGAACCAACTTATTAAGATGATCCATGTGAATATGAGCCATTCTTCTATGCCATAGCCAAGATTCATCCTCTTTACTAATAAGACAACATGCATCATTTGAAGGTATTTTATCTAAATCAAGCATATAGATATTTCCAATTCTGGGTCCAATAACAATAACATTTTCATTTAAAGAATCCATGACCATGCATTTTGAAGAATCGAAAACCACTTTGTTTCCTTTATCACAAAGTTGACTAATGCTTAGCAAATTATGCTTCAAACCATCCACATACAAAACATTTTCAATAGTGGGATTAGGACTCTTACCAATAGAACCAATCCCAAGAATTTTACCTTTGTTGTTGTCACCATACCGGACATAACCACTATTCTTAGGTACCAATGAGGAGAACTTGCTTTTGTCTCCTGTCATGTGCTTTGAACAGCCGCTATCAAGATACCAATTTAAGTCCTTGGCTTTCAAGCACACCTGCAAAATAAAATCAGGTTTTAACTTTTGGTACCCAAGCCATCTTGGGTCCAGGTGAGTTAGTTTTGGGCAAGGTTCCCTTTGGAATCCACATCTTTTTACCAATCACATTCAGGCTTTTCCTAATATTGCAAATGGAAGCAGTGTGACCTTTTCTACCACAGTGAAAACATTTAATGAAAGGACTACTTGAGGGTTTGTTGTGATTGATGAGTTTGAAAGATTTTTCATGAATTTTTGGATGATAACCTAAACCAGCTTTTCTAAAAATACCTTTTTGGTTTCCTAAAATAATGTTTAGATTATCTCTTCCCATTGTAAATTTTGCAAGAGTGTTATTTAAATCCTCAACCTTATTTTTCAAAACACTACACTCATTGCATTTTAAAACTTCATCTTTTTTATTTTCACAAGATATGGGAGGAGAAGTTTCAATCACAGCAACTTGTTTTTCTTTAAGAATCACTATCTCTTTGTTTAAAATTTCAATTTTTGATTCAAGAGAAGAGATGGTTTTCTTAGAAGAACGAACAATTTTTTCAAGTTTAATCGTTTCATTATTGAATTCTTCACAAGCAGCAAGTAATTCATCATAAGTTAAAGGAGAGTCAGGATCATAAAAATTTACTTCATCTTCATCATGATTTGCCATTAGACTAAGGTGAGCCTCTTCATTTTCAGATTCATCAGAAGAATCCATATCATTATCATCCCAGGCAATGTAAGCTCTTCTTCCCTTCGAATCCTTTGGTGGTTTCTTTTGAAATTTCTCATTCCTCGTTTGGTTTTGAGGACAATCGGGTTTTATGTGACCTTTCTTTCCACACTTGTAGTAGGTAGGATTAAAAGAAGTTGTTTCATCACTTTTCTTTTGAGAGCTTGGGAACTTACCTTTGTTTCTGAGTCTCATGAACCTCTTGAATTTGCGAACCATTAGACTCATGTTTTCCTCATTATTTTCATCTTCAAGGAAATTACACTCGTCATTGTCAGTTTCCTCAATGCTTGCTTTGAGGGCGAGCCCTTTCTTTTTCTTATCAGCTTCTTCGCTTTCCATGAGACGATTTAGTTCAAGTTCATGTTCCTGCAATTTTCCAAATTAAGTAGCCAAGGTCATAGAAGATAAGTCTCTAGATTCAGCTATAGCAGTGACCTTGGGTTGCCAATTCCTGTTTAGACATCTAAGAACTTTGTTAATCAAATCTTCATTAGTAAAGGATTTCCCAAGAGTTACGAGATGATTTATTATATGAGTAAATCGTTTTGCATATCTTGTATGCTTTCACAGGGTTCATCCTAAATAACTCATACTCATGGGTTAATATGTTCATTCGAGCCCTCTTGACCTCGGTAGTACCTTCATGGGTCACTTGGAGGGTGTCCCACATTTCCTTAGCGGACTCACAATTTGAGACCCTATAGAACTCATCGTAGCTTAAAGCAGAGGTGATGATGTTTTTGGCTTTTAAATTGTGTTGGACCTTTTTCTTTTCCTCATCGGTCCAAAGGGTTCTTGGTTTGTTCACCATCTCATTATTGACTGAATGAGTGGGAACAAACGGACCGTTTTCCACTGCATCCCAAACATCAAGGTCTACAGCTTCAAGGAAAATTTTCATTCTTTCTTTCCAATAACCATACCCTGCACCATTGAAAGATGGGGGTCTGTTCATGGAATGTCCCACATTACAAAAACTGTTTGAAGTCATCCTCTTAAGATGGTTTGGTCCTTTAAACAAGAGCCTAGCTCTGATACCACTTGTTGCCAAGTGACTCCAAACACAAGAGGGGGGTGAATTGTGTATGAACGGTGCTTTCAAGAACTTTTGGAGAAATAAGCGCTAATTATGAGTTGCGGAAATATTAATGTGAAATAGATAAATCACTTGAAGAATAAATTGCAAACGAGTTAAAAATAAAGTAAATAGTAAGATATAAATACCAATAAAATAAAGTGCAGAAATTTAATTGGTGAAAAGTAGAGAGATAAGGAGTAAAAAGCACACAACAAATTATCCAGGTTCGCCACCTAACACCCTGTGGCCTACGTCCCGTCCCCAAAGCAAACCACTATGAGATTTTCACTAAGACACTAGCTTTTAAATCAGGTTCAGCTAGAAACCTTTACAACTCTAAACCAGAGCAATACGTTCAAGAGATATCACCTCTCTATGAACACCTTGGGATTCCTACCCAAAAAGAAATGATTTTCGCAAATAAAATGAGATGAGAAAGATACACTCAATAGTGCAGATATAACAAATGAAGCTCAAATAATACAACTCAAATTATGTAGAATAAAAAGACTCTCAAAAAATTGTGCTCAAATAAGTGTGAGTGATGGAGAATATTTGATAGAGTTTTGGCACAAAGAGTAAGTGAGTGTATTGTTTAAAAACATCAGTCTGTTGCTTTTATAGGCAATGGAGGAGCGTGTAGCATTAAAAATTTGCCGTTATGCGTTTTGATTATTAAAAGGATAATTTGTCCGTTGCAGCATTAAAAGGGAAATATGCCCGTTGCGTTTTGATTATGAAGAATTTGAAAACACGGAGACGGAAATGATTCTCGGACACACTTGGAGTTCGACATCGTATTTCCATACGACCTCTCCCCAGCTCGGCATACGACCTCCTCAGCTCGGCATACGACCTCTTCACAGCTCGGCACAGACACGACCTCCTCACAGCTCGGCACGCGACCTCCTCACATTTCGGCATGCGACCTCCTCAGCTCGGCACGCGACCTCCTCACAGCTCGGCATACGACCTCTCCACACAGCTCGACATACGACCTCTCCACACAGCTCGGTACGAGACCTCGGCATTTCGACACCACGACTTCCCCACAGTCAAGACGCGACCTCGCCAAGACGCGACCTCACCAAGACACGACTTGCATGTCAAAATATCACTGCTCGACACGGAGAATATTTTCCAAAGAAAACTTCAAATATTTTCCAAACAATATTTTGAGCACAACTTAAGAATTTTTCAAAATACTTTGTGCCTAAAAATAATTTAAGAAAAATTATCATAAAATAAATTTTAGAATAAACATCATTTTGTGAGTGTGTGATTTTATTTTAATTGAGAGCTTTTTATTACTACTTACAAATAGTCTTAATAAAAATAAATAAATACCCAAAACCCAAAGACTTGAGAAACTATCATTCTTGATACGCGTCTTGATATTTTTTTCCACTTTTTGCACGGTTGACTATTTGCAAAGCTCCCTTTTGTCAATCATCAAAACCATCCTGTCAAGGCATGTATTCACATAGCATACCTAGAGGAGAGATTAAAGTCATTATCTGAAGGTGGGGAATGGGTTGCTTTCATGGATGTATTAGCCCTTGCCATTTTTGGAGTAGTTCTGTTCCCACAGATAGAAGACCATGTTGATTTTGCAGCAATTGATGTTTTCATGGCAGTAAAAAACAAGGGCGAGAACCCTGTACCTGCTGTGCTCACTGATACATATTACATCCTTAATACCAGTCATGAGAAGAAAAAGAAGAGGATATCTTGTTGCCTACCAGCGCTCTATGTATGGCTTGTCACCCATGTATTTCATGAGGGGCGAAGAGCACTATGCCCTATTGTTGATTCCAATTGGTGCTCTGTGAAAACTAAGAGCAAATCAGAGTGGGCTCAGTATCTACGTGGCCTTGATGAGAAGACTATTCGTTGGTATCCCAAATGGCAAGAAGTGAATGAGGTAATCTACCAGTGTGGCAGTTTCCCAAATGTGCCTCTCTTAGGAACGAAGGGTTGCATAAATTATAATCCCTCTTTATCACTAAGACAATTGTGTTATCCCATCATGCATCCCCCAGCTGAAGAGTTGATAACCCCTTTCATTGTGTATGGGATAGATAAGAAAGATACAGAGGAACACAAAAGGATCAGGCAGGCATGGAGCCAAGTCATCCGAAAGGGGAAAATACTTGGGAAAAGAAGCACTGACGCCAAAGAAAGCTACATCAGTGGGTTAAGGATAGAGTTCAGGAAATCAAGCTACCTTTCAATGGGACACCTCCTCCCAAGCAAGAGACACCTGAACCTATCCCTATTACAAATGAAGAGGTAGAAGAACTTAAGGCATCACTGCTGAAGTCTGAAGAGGAAAAAGAAGGCTTGCAAGCAAAGTTAGAAAAAGCACTTCAGGAGAATAGGAACTTACGTTCAGAAAACACTCTTAAAGGGCAATTCATCGAAAGAAGCAACAAAAGAGCTGCAATAGAGGAAAAAAAAAGCATGATATACAACTTTGTCTAAGAGGCGCAAATGAACAGTTGAGCTTGCGTAATCAAGAGAGGGATAAGGCTATAGATAACGCCTATATATGGAAAGGATTATGGAAAAAATCCTCAGCTACCGAAAAGAATTTGCAAGAGGAGCTTGAAGGTTCAAAGCAACATCTTGAGAAGGTGGTAGATGGGTATGAGAACCAAGCCCAAAAAGAGAAGCAATGCAAGGAAGAAATGGAAGAGATGCTTGTGAAGTATCAAGAGGCGCTGAAAAAAGAACAAGAAGATGCAAATGAGTTGCGGAATTATATTGAATACCAAGAGAAGATCTATGATGACCTAAAAAATGAAAGCGTGTATTAGGAGAATTGTTTTACAAAACTGGTCAGTCAGATAGAAAATCAAGCGCTCTTTAATGAACTGAGGAACGAAGGCATGCATTGGAGGGACTGTTTTTCAAAGTTGGAAAGTTTGGCCAATCAAGCAATCATAGATATCCCAAGGCGTCTAGAGGAGGCTGATGCGGCGATGCACCCACTGAATACTCCAGTCAATGTTTACAAGTTTATTGAATTTTGTAAAAGTTTGATAGAAGAATTGAGAGAAAAGTCCGGTTGTCCTATGAAGAAGAAAAAAAAGGGCGGCTAATTGATGAGGCTTTAGTTTGAGTGAATTGTACTATTTGTCTTTCTCATCAACAAAGGATTTGTCACTTTACTTATTGATCCCATTTTATTCTCCAAATTACTTAACGCTTTTTAAAAGAAAATAAATGGATAATTACAACAAAGCAATGAGGCCTACGGTTCCCTGGTACAAAATGAATAGACTCATACATCCACATCCATCCATTCATTTTTTTTTTCTTACATACTCATGTCATTTTTTTTAATCACCAGAAAATAATCAAACAAACTGGTTCCTCGACATCCTTATCGAACTCGCTCTCAATCAAAGATCATGGATGACCAAGAGATGAAAGAGGACGTCAACCAGCTGAAAGAACAGATGAGCAAAGTTTTGGAGCTTCTGCAGTCCCTAAACAAAGACAAGGCTGTAGATGGGGTATCTCGGTGATGAATGATGAAAGTCAAGCTACACCTTCCCACCCACCTGGCTTTGGTCCTATGCAGTTGCAATATGGTCTCAATACTCAAGGGATGATGGTACCTTTTGCAATTTACCCGCATGGTCCTACACATCCACCAGTTAGCAACCCTCAGAATCAAGTACCACAGTTCCCACTTTACGGACTCCCACCTGGTTACACGCCACCTATGGCCAATGATGATACTGCGAACCATAACCCTCAAGGCCCTTAGAATCAAGTACCACAGTTCCCATTATTTGGTCTCCCGCCAGGTTACACACTGCCAGGTGCTAACAATAACTCTGCAGAAACTGATTCCCAAGCACTTGTTGTGCAAGATGTAGCTCAAGGATCCGGCCCAAAGATCGAAACCATACGGTTCAAAGCTCAACTCCTGGCTTCATGACATACACCTTTCCACCTGGTTATGCGCCATCCCATCTCGGGAATACTCAAGGAGTCAGTACGCCTGTAGTGACCCCCGTAGTGAATCCCCGACCATTTGGTTACCCCTATTATATTCAAGGAAATCCCCGAATCCCGGACTAACCGCATTGCCTGGTCTCGGCTATAGGGGACCTAATCTGAAAGGCCCCAGGTTGGGAATCAGTGGTCTGATACGAAGTTGCAAATCCTCGAAGACAGACTAAGAGCTATAGAAGGAGTGAGTTATCTCGGGTCAAGTATCGCTTCAGATCTTTGTCTCGTACCGGATGTGGTTGTGCCGCCGAAGTTCAAAGTGCCAGACTTTGACAAGTATAAAGGGACAACTTGCCCGAAAAGCCACTTGACCATGTACTGTAGGAAGATGGCGTCCTATGCACATGATGACAAACTTCTGATTCACTTCTTCCAGGATAGTTTGACAAGGGCAGCGTCGAGTTGGTATACACACCTTGAGTGATCTCATATTCACTGTTGGAAAGATTTGGCGGATGCCTTTTTGAAGCAGTATAAGTATAACATTGATATGGCTCCTGATAGAATGCAGTTGCAAAACATGGCAAAAAGAGACAATGAGACCTTCAAGGAATATGCCCAACGATGGAGAGGACTGGCAGCCCAAGTGGAACCGCCTCTGATTGAAAAAGAAATGGTGGCCATGTTCATGGATACTCTTCAATCACCCTTCTATGACAAAATGATCGGAAGTGTATCATCGAATTTTTCAGATATGGTCATCGTAGGGGAAAGAGTTGAAGGAGGAATGAGGAATGGAAAGATTGCCCAAAGTTTTGCTGGAACTAATAATATCAAGAGACCCCCGACTAACTTCGTAAAGAAGAAAGAAGGGGAAACCAATGCTGTGATAGCAAGCCCGGGAGGACAAACACAAGGAAAACCACCCCAATTCTTTACCAATTTCCCACATCCTTTTCCATACCCCTACTTTCCACCTCCATACATTGTCGCCGCCTCTCATAATCCAACCCCCCGGCCAAACCAACCAATGATGCCCTTTCGACCACCTCCCCCCATCCAAACACAAGCACAGCCAGTTGCTCCCACCCAACCAAGCCAAAACCAGAAACAACCAAATGACCAAGAAAAGAAAGCAGTCCAATTTGATCCTATCCCCATGACCTATACAGATTTGTTCCAGCACCTCATCAACAACTCTTTGGTTTCTCCACGCTCAATGAAACCACTTCAACCTCCCTTCCCAAGAGGATATGACCCAAATGCCAAGTGTGAGTTTCATGCAGGGGCGATAGGTCACACAACTGAAAATTGCAAGGCTTTGAAGTACGTGGTTCAAGATCTGATCAATGCCAAATGGTTGTGTTTTAAGGAGGATGGACCTAATGTGGGTAATAATCCCCTTCCAGGTCATGGAGGTTCGGCAGTCAACGCCATTATTGAAGAGTTTAGGGATCAACCCCTGATAATGAAAGTGGAAGATATTCGTACTCCCTTGAGGATCATTTATGCCAAACTCTACAAGTTCGATATAATACGATGAGAGGGACTTATGTAGCTTGCATCCTGATGACAGTCATTGCATAGAGGAATGCGAGGAATTCAGGCAAATTCTCCAAGAATTGTTAGACAGGCACTTGATACAGGTAGGTTGTGTGAAGAAAGATGAAAACATATTGACCCTTCGGTCAAGTGAAGATAAAAACACGACCTTCCCAAAACCATTGGAGATTTGCTACAACAAGCCAGTCCGAGGCGTGCCTAAACCGATAACTATTCGTGTACCAAATCCTTTCCCTTTCAAGAACGTTAATGCAGTGCCATGGGATTACAATATGAAGGCCTTTGTGGACAATTTAGGGGGTGACCAGTTAAAAGCGGTATCTGGATCTGGCAATCCTGCTATCACTAACATCTCGGGAATTGGTGGGATGACCCGAAGTGGACGAATTTATACCCCTAACGGACCCATGGACAAAGCTCGCAAGGGAAAAGATAAAGAAGAAGAATCAATTGATAAAGATATGGGTAATAAGGCAAAGAAAGAAGAAGGAAACAAGAAAGTAGTGTCTGAAGAAGAGGTTTGTGAATTCCTGAAATTTATGAAGCAGAGTGAATACAAGGTGGTGGATCAGTTGAATCATACTCCTGCAAAAATATCTGTGTTATCACTGCTTTCTTGAATTACGGCGCCATAGGGAATCATTGATGAAAGTACTAAATGAAGCTCATGTCACCCATGACATCACGGTGAACCAATTCGACGGGATTGTGGGTAATATTGTTGCTAGTAATTACCTTACCTTCACTGATGAAAAAATTCCAGTTGAAGGGATGGGGCATAATAAAGCATTGCACATCTCTGTGAAGTGTGGAGACTATATCCTTGCTAGGGTACTCGTCGATAATGGGTCATCTCTAAATGTCATGCCAAAATCTACCTTGGCTAAGTTGTCTGTTGATGGATCATATATGAAGCCCAGTACCATGGTGGTAAGAGCCTTCGATGGGTCTAGAAGAGAGGTTATTGGAGAAATCGAGCTACCTATACAAGTCGGCCCTCGCACATTTGAGGTAGTCTTTCAGGTGATGGAAATTGTACCAGCATATAGCTGCCTCCTTGGAAGACCATGGATCCATTCAGCTGGAGTTGTGCCTTCAACCTTACACCAAAAGCTGAAATTTTCAATGGATAATAAGTTGGTGACTGTCTCGGGTGAAGAAGAGATGCTAGTAAGTAAGCCATCCTCCACACGCTATATTGAGGCTACAGAAGAAGCTCTTGAGACATTTTTTCAAACGTTAGAGATTGCGAATGCTACCTCCGCGGGAGAAGGGGTCCTAATGAAGAAACCAAAGCTGTCTGAAACCTCCATGATGATCGCTAAAGTTATGATGAAAGGAGGGTATCAGGCCGGATGTAGATTGGGAAGATATGAACAAGGGATCGTGATGCTGGTAGAACTTCCAAATAATAGAAACAATATGGGTTGGGATACGAACCTAATAGGTTTGACAAAAAGAAAATTGCCAAAGAAAGAAAAGAAAAGAGAATAGCTAGACTGGAAGGCAGGAAGCCAAAAGATGAGAGTATCCCCATCTGTGACATCAGGCAAAGCTTTCGGAGTGCAGGAATATTGAATCCGAATCAGATAGCAGTTATCCAGGACGATCACAGTGCAGAAAACGACAATGTCAACCTTGTCCACCCTTGCTCGCCGGATGAAGAACTTGGAAATTGGGAGATCGTTGAGTTTCCCGTGATCTTTGATTCAAAGTAATTATGTAACGCAAATTATATTGCTCTGCCCAAGGCTTTAGAATAACTTATTGTCAAAAGGGTGCACATGTTTTATTTCAGTACCATTATCAATAAAATGCACTTTGAAATTCTCCAATCATTTCTCTTTTCTTTCGTTTTCCATCGTTTCCATTTCTCTTCATCTCTTTCCGCTTTTTATTTCGTCATTTTTTTTAACTAATGCAGATCCAAAAACATTGTCTTTGAAAATAACAATGCCAGTAACTCATACTATAATTTTGAATACCCCATTAATCATACTGAGGAAGATAATGAGGACAATTGGGATACCCCTCCTGAATTAATGAAGTTGGTGGAACAAGAAGCTAAAATGATTCAACCCCACGAGGAAGAAACTGAAACAATCAATCTGCGCACTGAAAATGACAAGAAAGAAGTTAAGATCGGAACCACAATGAAAAGCAGCGAGCGAGAAAAATTGGTTAAACTCCTATTTGAATATGCGGATGTTTTCGCATAGACATACCGAGATATGCCTGAATTAGATAATAGCATAGTCGAGCACAAATTGCCATTAAAACCCGAATGCCCATCGGTCAAGCAGAAGTTGAGAAGGATGAAGCCGGAGATGTCACTCAAGATTAGAGATGAGGTAAAAAAACAGTTCGACGCCGGTTTTCTGGCTGTAGCAAAATACCCTCAATGGGTGGCTAATATTGTCCCAGTCCCAAAGAAAGATGGAAAGGTCCGAATGTGTGTTGACTATAGAGATCTAAACCGGGCTAGCCCTAAGGATGACTTCCCTTTGCCACATATTGATGTCTTGGTAGATAACACTGCTCAACACTCTGTCTTCTCTTTCATGGATGGATATTCTGGCTATAATCAAATCAAGATGGCTCCCGAGGATATGGAGAAAGCCACATTTATCACTTTATGGGGAACTTTTTGTTACAAAGTAATGTCGTTTGGATTACGAAATGCTGGGGAAACATACCAAAGAGCAATGGTGGCTTTGTTCCATGACATGATGCACAAAGAGATAGAGGTCTATGTGGATGACATGATTGTAAAGTCCAAAACAGAGGAAGGTCATGCTATTAACCTACAAAAGCTTTTTGAGCGACTGAGGAAATACAAACTCCGGTTAAACCCAGCTAAGTGTAGCTTTGGTGTAAGGTCAGGCAAGCTGCTAGGGTTTATAGTCAGCCAGAAGGGAATAGAAGTTGATCCGGCCAAAGTAAAGGCAATCCTGGAAATGCCGACTCCTCGCACCGAAAAACAAGTTCGTGGATTCTTAGGAAGATTGAACTACATCGCCAGATTTATATCCCAGCTAACTGCTACTTGTGAGCCAATTTTCAAGCTGTTGTGTAAGAATCAGGAAACCAAATGGAACGACAATTGCCAGAAAGCTTTTGAGAAAATCAAACAGTACTTACAAGATCCACCGGTTTTGGTACCCCCTGTGCCAGGAAGACCCCTCATCATGTACTTAACAGTATTGGACGAATCAATGGGTTGTGTGCTAGGACAACATGATGAATCTGGTAAGAAGGAGCATGCCATTTACTACTTGAGCAAGAAATTCACTAGCTACGAGACGAGGTATTCATTTTTAGAACGAACATGTTGCGCGTTAACCTGGGCCGCACACCGTTTGAGATAATATATGCTATCCCATACAACTTGTTTGGTATCCAAAATGGATCCGATCAAATATATTTTCGAAAAGCCTGCTCTCACAGGAAGAATTGCTCGTTGGCAAATGTTGTTATCTGAGTATGATATTGTGTATGTCACCCAAAAGGAAATTAAAGGCAGTACCTTAGCTGAATACTTGGCTCATCAACCTGTGGAAGAGTATCAGTCAATGCAGTGTGATTTCCCAGACGAAGACATAATGGCTCTATTTGAAGGAA
This sequence comes from Calophaca sinica, assembly GCA_037113605.1. NCBI lineage: Eukaryota > Viridiplantae > Streptophyta > Magnoliopsida > Fabales > Fabaceae > Calophaca > Calophaca sinica. Next base: position 120,644,447 of record CM073735.1, read on the forward strand.
AAGAAACCCCTTACGATGAAAAATGGATCTTGTTGTTTGATGGTGCTTCTAACGCATCCCCAGAAAGTCATTTCATCCCATTTACTGCAAGATTGTGTTTCGATTGTACAAACAATATGGCAGAGTATGAGGCATGTGCTATGGGCATTCAGGCGGCCATTGAATCGAATGTCAAAATTCTCGAAGTATATGGAGACTCGGCTTTGGTCGTCCATCAGTTAAAAGCCGAATGGGAAACGAGGGATTCCAAATTAGTTCCTTACCACGATCACATCAAAGAATTGATGGAGCAGTTTGATGAAGTCACCTTCCATCACATTCCGCATGAAGATAATCAGCTAGCTGACGCCTTAGCTACTCTATCATCAATGTTCAAAATCAGTAACAGGGAGAACCTACCGCTCATAAAAGTACAGAATCACGACCGGCCAGCATATTGCTTAGCAATAGAAGGAGAGCTTGATGGCAAACCCTGGTATTACGACATCAAACGATACATCACAAGTAGAGAATATCCTCCTAATGTCTTAGAGAATGATAAAAGGGCATTAAGGCAGTTGGCAATGGGATTCTTTCTAAACAGCGAAGTGCTTTATAAGAGAAACCATGACATGGTACTTCTCAGGTGTGTTGATAAGACTGAGGCGGAAAAGATTATGCGAGAGGTTCATGAAGGTTCCTTTGGGACTCACGCAAATGGGCATGCGATGGCAAGAAAAATCTTGAGGGCTGGCTACTATTGGTTGTCTATGGAGACTGATTGTTTCGGTTATGTGAAGAAATGCCACAAATGTCAGATTTACGCCGATAACATCCATGTGCCACCAGTCTCTTTGAACATCTTAACAGCACCATGGCCATTCTCAATGTGGGGATTGGATGTCATTGGACCCATTGAACCTAAGGCATCAAATGGACATCGCTTCATTCTCGTCGCAATCGACTATTTCACTAAATGGGTTGAAGCGGCTTCATATGTGAGTGTGACAAAAAATGTGGTTGTCAAATTCATCAAGAAAGATTTGATCTGCCGCTATGGTTTACCAAATAAGATCATCATTGATAATGGGACTAATTTGAACAACAAGATGATGAAGGAGCTGTACAATGACTTCAAGATCCAACATCATAATTCCTCACCGTACCGCCCAAAGATGAATGGGACAGTTGAAGCTGCAAATAAGAACATCAAGAAGATTGTCCAAAAGATGGTGGTAACATTTAGAGATTGGCACGAAATGCTCCCTTTCGCCTTGCATGGTTATCGGACTTCGGTTCGCACCTCAACAGGGGCAACCCCTTTCTCGCTGGTGTATGGAATGGAAGCAGTGCTTCCTATTGAAGTCGAGATCCCCTCGTTAAGGGTATTGATGGAGACAAAACTAGAAGAGGCAGAATGGGTTCAGGCTCGACTGGATCAATTGAATCTTATTGAAGAAAAGAGAGTGATGGCCTTATGTCATGGGCAACTATATCAGCACAGGATGAAGAGGGCTTACGAAAAGAAAGTTTGCCCTCGGGAATTCCAAGAAGGAGACCTAGTACTCAAGAAGATTTTACCCATCCAAAAGGATTCTCGTGGAAAATGGACTCCGAATTATGAAGGCCCGTATGTTGTGAAAAAAGCTTTTTTTGGAGGAGCCTTAATCCTCACAAGGATAGACGGTGAAGATCTCCCACTCCCAGTGAACTCTGATGCAGTCAAAAAATATTATGCCTAAAAAGGAAAAAACATATGTAAAGCCAAGCAAATGTGAGCTCGCTAGGTTGAAAACCTGAAAGGGCGACCTAGGCAAAAATTAGAGCGACACGTTGGATTGAAAACTTGAAAGAGCAATCCAAGCAGAAGTTAGGGTCTAAAATTGGACATTGAAGAAGGCTGGTGCATCAAGGGGCTCTTATCCAACTGGGGCAATTCTGTAGTAGAGTAATGAGTAATCGAAGTTACGGATATGGGAAGCGGGCATTTGTTCCTACGAAGACACAAGCTATAAAATATCTGCTTAGTTATTGTCTTTCTTTGTTTTTTCTTCTTCCTGCATTTTTCTTGATGTATTTTCAAGTCTGTGTAACTTCAGTCCTTGTACACATAACTCTTCTTTTGAATACCAAACACCTCCGTTCTTGTATTTCAAAATGTTGTTTTATGATAATAGGCACTGAATTGTGAAGCATGTGATGATATGGGAAAGCATTACGTTTATTTACATACATATTAAGAGTCACGAGGAAGCGCCAAATCTCGACAAATGAGTTTCGAAAGGCAAAGGGATTACCTTTAAAAAGCAACTAGCGCTGCAACGATAACTCACGCTCCTTCCCAATCGAAGGCATAGCATGACTAAATCCGATGAATCTCAGTCTGTCCCATATTTTTAAGCACTAGAGATCATACGGGACGAGGAATCAGTAAAAATAATAATCACATTGCATACATGCATCACATACCATATATTCGTGCATCATCTTCATATCACCACCTTTTAGCCGTTTTGTTACACCTGGTCCGTGCACCAAATTTTGATCCTTCATTCTCGTTTACAAATAATGCGCCTAGCATTGGTCCTTTATTTTGCTTTCTAAGAGACACGCCAAGTATCGCTCACTCTTTATTGCTTTTCGATCACCGCGTCAGTACCCGACCTGGCGGAGATCCTTCTTTATAGTTTTCTGATAAACGCGTCGAGCATCACCCCTTTCTATTGCTTTAAGATTATCGCGTCAGTACCCGACCTGGCGGTAGTCCCTCATTATTGCTTTTTGACCAACATATCAGTTCCAGACCTGATGTTGATCCTTCTTTATTGCTTTCTATTGACGCGTCAATACCCTACTTGGCGTCGAACCTTCTGATCATCGCGTCAGTACCTGACCTGGCGGTGATCCTTCTTTATTGCTTCCCATCGACGTATCAATATGTTATTTGGCGTCGAACCCTCATCATTGCTTTCCGATCACCGAGTCAGTACCTGACCTGGCGGTGACCCTTCTTTTTAGTTTTTTTGATAAACGTGCCAAGTGTTAATCACTCATTACTGCTTTTTCGATTACCGCGTCAGTACCCGACCTGGCAGGGATCATTCTTTATAAGTTTTCTGATGAACGCACTGAGCGTTAATCCCTCTTTATTGCTTTTAGATTATCTCGCCAGCACCCGACCTGGCCGTAATCCTTCCTTATCACTTTCCGATTAAACGCATCAAGCATTGATCCCTCATTGTCATTCATCACGTCAAGTTCAGGACAAAATTAGTGTATTTATCTTTAGTTCTATTTTACGACAAAAATATAACAACCATTGTTGTTTGCATTTTCTAATAAAATATAACTAAAGAGGGGCAGCTGTTATACCCAAATTTTGTCCTTTCTCCTCTTTTAATTTATTTTTTTTTATTGTGTTTTTATTTTAAAAATGAAGCAAGCTAAATTTGATAATTATTGGGCTTGTATTTTATGTTAGTTCATTTGGACTAACTTCAACCCAATTGCAATGAAAAATAAATGAAAGGCCCAAGCAAAACAAAAAAAAAGACTAATAACATTAAAAAAAAAGAAGAAAGGAGCACCGCTCAGCTCGTTGCTTTCTGCAAATTTCTAAAGCTATTACGGCTATCTGTAATTTTTTTCAAACTAGCTGCAATTTTTTCCAAAAAACTATTAAAGCTAACTGCAATTTTTTTCAAACCACTGCAATTTTTTTTTCAAACCATTAATGCTATCTCAAACTCTGCAGCAAGTAACCATCATTTCAGCCCCAATTTGTAGTTGCAAGTGGACAAACTGAGCCCTCTGTTTTTTCTATAAATAGCAGTAGAGAATAGGGGGAGAGAGGAGGAGATTTTTAGAGGAAAAATTCTGGGCGTTTTTACTACAAATCAAAGAATTAGAGGCTCCACACTGAAGCCCTAATTCACCAAGTCAGAAAAAAAAGAGGAGAAGAAATAGACACAAGAAAAAACGTGAAACAGAAGCATAAAAAAGAGAAGCAAAAGCAAAAAAATAAAAATAAAGAAGAAGCAGGGAAGAAACAAGAAGAAGAAGGGAGAAGACAAGGAGGTAAAACCTCCCTCACCCTCTCAGCCTCCCTCATCTTCCTTCTTTCTCCCTCTTGCCACCCTCCTTCTCTCTCTCTCTCTCTCTCTCTTTCTATCTCTCTCTCTCTATCCCTCTTCTTTTCCCAGCGGCGTGGCTGCTTTCCTTTTCTCTGATTTTGTGTGCTATGTTTTTAGGTTTCATTCAGTGTTTGAAAAACCGGACCGGACCGGACGGTCCGACCGGTCCGACCGTCGACCGGCACACACACGTGATCAGTTCAAGCGTAGTTGGACCATGATCCTAGTTGGACCTTGAGCCGGATCGAGCCGGGTTGGGCCGTGATCGAACCGGGTTGGACCGGTCAATTGGACCGGGTTGGACCGGTTTAGCTTGTTTTTTTATTATTTTTATTTACTTTTTCCTCAAAATTGGTACTTTTTTATTTATTTAATTATTTATTTATCATCCGGTTCGACCGATGGTTCAACCGGCTGAACCAATTGAACCATGACCCGACAGTCTCACCGGTTCAACGACCGGTCCGGTTTTTAAAACATTGGTTTCATTGTGTGAGTGTGTGTTTTAGTTTTTTTTGGTTTCATGCTGTTAGTGAGTGTGTGTGTGTGTGTTCAGCGTGGGTGAGTGTGCAAGTGTGTGTCGGTGAGTGTGTTTTAGTGTGTGTGGGTGAGTGTGGTACTATTATTATTATTATTATTATTATTATTATTATTATTATTATTATTATTATTATTACCTTTTTTCTTTTGTTTTGTGTTGTTTTCAAATGGGCTCCAGCCCCACATTAACCCACGCTTCCCCCCTTTTTTTGGGTTCTTTTTTTTTTGGCTCAACCCATTTCTCTTTCTTTTTACACCCCTCCCCTTTTTTTTTATTTCTGATCCCTTTATTTTTATTTTAGGCTTCAGCCCCCTGGTTTTAACCCAATCTAGGGTTCCTAAAAAAAACATATCCTCATCCTTTTTATTTATTAATCATACTTTTTTTTATTATTAAAAAATTCTTCAATCTTCTTGAATAAATACTAGTAGTGACAACGCCAAATCCGCTTTTGGTTTGGTCACTATGCAAACTCTTTTAAAAAAATTAAAATCAATGACTACTCCAAATTCCCTTTTGGTTTGGTCATCACAAGTTCTTAATAAAATATCTTAAAATATTAGTAGTGATTACGCCAAATCCACTTTTAGTTTAGTCACTATGCAAATCGTAAAAAATAAGTCACAATTTGATTAATTAAAATCAACAAACACACGACCATTTTTTTTTACCCAAGAACTATGTAGCCTTTGATTTCTCCACTGCACCCGGAGATACGTATGAGCAGGAGCACACTCCTGTCAAGCGCAAAAATAAACAACTTTCATTAACCCTTTTTTTTATTTATTTATTTCATCATTGTAAATCCTTGTCTTTTTGTTTAGGGAAACAAATATTTTTTTAGAAGTTAATAAATTTTGCACAATTAATTAGAGGTAACCTTTTTTCGAAAGGATGTCGTGGGGTGCTAATACCTTCCCTACGCATAATCGACTCCCGAACCCAAATCCGGTCTTAAGGACCATTTTTCTTCAAAAAAGGTTTTTTCCAATATTTTTCCTTCGAAAATAAATTATTGGTGGCGACTCCATTAAACTCGAATAAATCCCTCCGGATTTTTCGGTCGCTACAGCGAGCAACGACCTCGGCCAGGTTTCGCCATTGTTGGGAAACAGAGAGAGAACGAAACCCTCGATAAACCCTAGCTGGTAGCAAAGTGTGAAATCCAAGATAAGAAGAAGGAAGTGTTGGAACCTAAACGATTGAGAAGTTTAGACCCTCATTAATTTTGATGATAACAAAGTATTCACAAGAGAACAATTTATGTTCTAACATTTCTTGAAGTGTGCAGATACTAATAATACAAATATTCTAAGCCACTCAAGCAAGAAGAAAGTAATTCTCAAGAGAAGGATATATTCCATGTGTCAGCATCCGGCTCATCCTTGTGAGCATCTGGAATTTTCTCTCTATGACACTAGGCTTATGCAATTGCTACGAGCGTCCGAACTTCCGATTCTGAGCGAGCGTCTGAACTTCATTTCAAATCACGTGTTAGTCACGTTGCTGCTCTTCCTCTCAGAAGTTTCTGAAACGGATTTCAAAATTGATCCTGAGCGCTAAAATTGTTGTATGAGGTATCAAAGGTGACACCTTTAGCTACAAGACAAAAATCGTACAAGCAATTGTGAAAAGCAAGGTAGTACGAAAACGGTAATATGTACTACTAGGATATTCTCTGGAAAGGAAGAAAGAGACAGCTTTTTGAATTTACCTCACTCAATGGAAAGGAGCCATTTTTACCGTAACAGTAATATCCTTGGAACTTCTATATATACCTCATGATATCCATTGAAGAAAAAGAGGACATACTGTGAAAAAGCTTGCTGAAATACTACTGAAATATTACCTCATTTACTGAGAACAAGCACTGCTTCTGTGAGCAATCAAGTCTCGTGCTAAGTCTCTGGACAACAAGAACTGAACTCAGCGTCCGACCCTTTCTTTTAGAAAGTTTTTCTATTGTTGAGCTTAATCTTTTATCCTCTCTGTGAGAGTTATTTTTAACTGTATTTCAACTCACTTGTAAAAGTTGTTTTGGCCTAGTTAAGGCTGTATCCTCAAAGGCTCGACTGTACTGAGTCGTTTTGAGAAGTTGAGAGTATTGTCAAGTTGTAACAGTAGAATACTCTTGAGGAAATTGTAATCAGGTTGATTATAGTGGAAAATCCTTCAGGAACAAAGGGACTAGACGTAGCTACCAGTTTGGTAGTGAACTAGTATAAATCTCTGTGTCTCTTGCTTTACTGCTTTCTATTCATTTCTATCTTGCTGTGTTTAAAAACAAGTTTTCATAAACTGCTTTTTCAGCGTCCGGTTTATTTTCACCGTCCGATAAACAAACAGTTTTAAGAAACTTGTGTTCTAAGTGTTTCTATCTTAAAGTTTGAAGAAAAGTTTTCAACACAATTTAACCCCCCTTCTTGTGTTCACGTTCAGTTGGTACCAGAGCTCGGCCTCTTAGTTGAGCACTTAACAGTGTCAAGAGAAAAGATCCTATATTGTGAACATGTCTACTGAAGGTGGTCATATGAACCGTCCTCCTCTATTCAATGATGAAAAATTTGATTACTGGAAAGATAAGATGAAAGCATTCCTCGAGGCACAAAATCTTGATTTGTGGGATATAGTTGAAAGCGGATACATTTCTCCCGCTAATGCCCTTGGCGTTGCAATACCTAGGGAAAACTGGTCTGATGATCAGAAAAAGAGATATCAAACCAATCAGAAGGCTAGATTCATTCTCATTTGTGCTATGACAGAAAGAGAATATGATAAATGTGGTAAGTTTGATACTGCCAAAGAAATTTGGGATTCTCTTGTGTTGTCTTATGAGGGTTCTGCCCAAGTATGAGAAACAAAGGCTAGCATGATGGTTCGCCAGTATGAACTATTCAAAATGGAATATGGAGAAAACATTGAAACTATGTTTGGAAGGTTCCAAACACTTGTTCATGGGTTGCAGGCCCTTGGAAAAAGCTATACTACACCTGATCATGTGAGAAAGATATTGAGAAGCTTGACTAAGCAGTGGAGACCCAAAGTCACTGCTATTCAAGAAACAAAAGATCTAAATGTTCTTCGGCTTGAAGATCTTATGAGTTCTTTGAAAGCTCATGAACTTGAGCTAAATGAAGAAGAACCTACCAAGAAGAGTAAGTCTATTGCTTTAAGAGTTAATCAACATAAACCTAGTACTTCTAAAGCTTTTCAGGCTGAAGAAGAAGAATCAGATGATGAAGCTTCAGAAGGAGATTCTGATGGATCAGACGATGAGCTAGCATTCATATCTAAGAAGATCCAGAGAATGTGGAAGAAAAGAAACTTCAGAAGGAGGTTTCAAAAGAAAGATTCAAAGGACAAGAAGGAGAGCAAAGGCAAGGACAAAGCCCAAGTCATTTGCTATGAATGTAAGAAGCCTGGACATTTCAAATCCGAGTGTCCTAATCTTAAAGAAAAGTCCACAAGAAGCTCCTTCAAGAAAAAGAAGAAAGGTCTCATGGCAACATGGGAAGATCTTGACTTATCCTCCTCTGAGGAAGATAAAGAAGAAGCTCACATTGCTCTCATGGCAGACACTGACATTGATTCAGAAGAAGATGTTGAAGAGGTAATAGTATATGATTCCTACTCTGAACTTCAACTTGCTTTTGATGATCTTCTTAAGGACTCTGCCACTCTCTCTATTGAGTATAAGAATTTGAAAAAGAAATTTTTAAAACTATCACAAGATTTTCATTCTTTACGTAATGAAAAATCTGTACTCAATGAAGAGAACCAGAAGCTGAAAATTGAAAATCAACGTCTGGTGGATAACCAGCGTCTGGAAGCTAACAAGTAACCAGAAGCTGAGAGCTCTCAAGCTAAGAGTTCTGTAGTTACAGGGAATCCTAACTGCAAATCAAATGAATATGAACAAGCATTTCAAAAGTTTCTTGTAGAGAGTGTAACTCGAAGCAAGCAAGCTTCAATGATCTGGGGTGTCAGTAAAACGACAACTCATGGTCTTGGCTATATATCAGATGAACCCCTTTTGGAAAATAATTCAGCATCTGATAAATCCCATAGTCATAGTAAATGCTTACACTGTACTTACTGTAATAAATCTGGTCATTTGAAAAGTGCATGTAACGTTTTTAAAACTGTGAAGGATAAGCTTCCTTCAAAAACTAACAAGAAAGGACCCAAAAAGATATGGGTACCTAAAGATAAAATAGTCTATGTTGCAGACATGCTTAGCAACAAAGTCAACACACCAGTCCTGGTACTTAGACAGTGGATGCTCGCGTCACATGATGGGAGAAAAGCATATGTTCCAAGAACTAAGACCTAGAGAAGCTGGATTCGTTGGTTTCGGAGGAATCCAGAAAGGTAAAATAGTTGGAATTGGTCGGATAGGTAAAGGCTCTCTTCCTTCTATTGATAATGTTTTATATGTTGTAGGACTGAAACATAATCTATTGAGCATAAGTCAATTATGTGACAATGGTTATGAAGTCATCTTTACAGAAACTAGATGTTTAGTAAAAAGCAAAAACGATGGATCTATATTCTTTACAGCAAAAAGGAAACAAAATGTTTATAAAGTTGATCTTTCTGAACTTGAAAAACAAGATGTCAAGTGTCTTATGTCTGTTGAAGATGAGCAATGGATTTGGCACAAAAGATTAGGTCATGCCAACTTGAGGTTAATCTCAAAATTAAACAAGCACAATCTTGTTAAAGGCTTACCAAATCTTAAGTACCAATCTGATGCCCTTTGTGAGGCTTGTCAAAAAGGAAAACAAGTTAAAACTTCCTTTTATTTAAAAAATGTTGTTTCAACTTCTAGACCACTTGAACTTTTACATCTTGATCTTTTTGGTCCCACAAGAACATCCTCTTTAGCTGGAAAGAAATATGGTTTAGTCATTGTTGATGATTTTACCAGATGGACATGGGTTAAATTCCTTGCCCACAAGGATGAGTATTTTAAGGTATTTACTGTATTCTGCAAATCAGTTCAAAATGAAAAAGGCATTTGTATTTCCTCTATTAGAAGTGATCATGGGGGAGAATTTGAAAATGAGAACTTTCAAAAATTTTGTGAAGAAAATGGCATCTCCCACAATTTCTCCTCTCCTAGAACACCACAACAAAATGGTGTTGTAGAAAGGAAAAATAGGTCCCTCCAGGAAATGGCCAGGACCATGATCAATGAAGCTGATATTGCGAAACATTTTTGGGCAGAAGCAGTAAACACAGCCTGTTATATTCAAAATAGAATCCTTATAAGACCTATTTTGAATAAGACTCCTTATGAATTGTGGAAAGGTAGAAAACCAAACATTTCTTACTTTCATCCTTTTGGTTGTATTTGTTATATCTTGAATACTAAAGATCAACTTGGTAAGTTTGATTCCAAGGCTGACAAAGGAATCTTTTTGGGATATTCTGAAAGATCTAAAGCTTTTAGAATGTACAACAAAGAAACTTTGACAGTTGAAGAGTCCATTCATGTCAAGATTGATGATAAGAAGCCTGACACTGCAATGTCAGAGCTAGATGAGTTATTTTCAAAATTAAACCTCAGTGACAAGCCAGATGGTGAACATGCATCTTCATCATCCGGTGGTGACAAGATGAAGAATTCTACTCAAGCGGAAGCTGAAGCAAGAAAAAGCTGGAAGTACAAAACCAATCATCCAAAAGATCAAATCATAGGAGAACCTAGTGACAAAGTACGAACCAGTCTCTGAGATGGAACCTAAGACGATTGATCAAGCCTTGGAAGATGAAGGGTGGATTCTAGCAATGCAAGATGAGCTAAATCAGTTCCAAAGAAATGATGTATGGAAGCTAGTCACTCTAGCAGAAGATAAGCAAGCTATTGGTACTAAATGGGTATTTAGAAATAAGCTTGATGAAGATGGTAAAGTTGTGAGAAATAAAGCAAGGTTAGTTGCTCAAGGTTACTCACAAGAAGAAGGTATTGATTTCACTGAAACTTTTGTACCTGTTGCAAGACTAGAAGGTATTCGTATTTTACTTTCATTTGCAGCACATCATGGAATAACATTATATCAAATGGATGTGAAAAGTGCTTTCCTAAATGGTTTTATAACTGAGGAAGTTTATGTTAAACAACCTCCTGGTTTTGAAGATATTGAATTTCCAGAACATGTTTTTAAACTTAAAAAGGCACTATATGGTCTTAAACAAGCTCCCAGAGCATAGTATGATAGACTAAGTTCCTTTTTAATGGAAAATGGATTTACAAGAGGATTAGTTGATACTACTCTTTTCAGAAAAACCTCTAACAAGCATTTCATACTTGTACAAATATATGTTGATGATATCATTTTTGGAGCTACTAATGAAAGCCTTTGCAAATAATTTTCTAAGCTTATGCAGGCTGAATTTGAGATGAGCATGATGGGAGAATTAAAATTCTTCCTTGGAATTCAAATCAAGCAATGCAGCGATGGTATTTATATTCATCAAAGCAAATATGTCAAAGAATTATTAAAGAAATTCAAGATGCTGGACTGCAAGCCTATGTGTACACCTATGCATCCTACTTGCACTCTTAGTAAAGATGAAATTAGTAAGAAGGTAGATCAGAAAATGTACAGAGGTATGATTGGATCTCTACTTTATCTTACGGCTTCAAGACCTGATATTATGTTCAGCGTCTGCCTATGTGCTAGGTTTCAATCAGATCCTAGAGAATCACATTTAAGTGCTGTTAAAAGAATATTTAGATATTTGCAAGGAACTACTAATCTTGGTTTGCTTTATAAGAAATCAAAAGATTACAAATTAGTAGGTTTACGTGATCTTTGACTTTCTTTGGAGATCGAACTGAAAGAAAAAGCACAAGTGGAGGCTGCCAGTTCCTTGGAGCTAATCTTGTGTCTTGGTCAAGCAAAAGGCAAAGCACAATTGCACTCTCAACGGCAGAAGCTGAATACATCTCAGCAGCAAGTTGCAGTTCTCAACTTCTGTGGATGAAGTATCAACTTGAAGACTACTTGATAAAAGAGAGTAACATTCCTATCTTCTGTGATAATACATCTGCCATATGTCTTACTAAAAATCCTATATTGCATTCCAGAGCAAAGCACATTGAGATTAAGCATCATTTTATAAGAGACTATGTTCAGAAGGGTATTCTAGAAATAAAGTTTGTGGACACTGATCATCAGTGGGCTGACATATTTACAAAACCCCTTGCTGAAGATAGATTCAATTTTATAAGAAGAAACTTAAACTTTCATCTTATAGAAGAATGATTAATTTCAGCATCTGATATGATATAAGCATGTATGTGCATCAGCATCTTATTTGTGATATGCATCATAACTCATCATCCGGTGAATAGGTTGCGTGCGTCCGAGCACATTCACACGTGTCACACGTGTTAAGGACTCAACCGTCTCATCATATCTACTGAGTCATGATTATTTACGTTTTCAATAAAATCTTTTACTTTTATTTTGGCGTCTGCATTTAATAAAAAGCGAATCTTTATTTTCTTTTCTTTTTGATTTAATTTTCATGTGGAAATACGTAGCGATTTTTGAAAAAGAATTGTTCCATTCTCTATAACTTTCTCACTACTCCACATTTTTTGCTCCACTCTCTGTTTTCTGCAAAAACCGTACTCGTTCTCTCTTTTTCTCTATCTCTCTGTGTGTGCGTTTGAACCCTAAAACCTCCATCACCTCCATCTCTCAACTGAAATCATGTCTGGAGTATCAACCTCTGAGTATACGGCTATCTACGACACCATGGCTGAAGGAAAAGTCTTGTTGGAAAATCGAGTTGATTTGGAAAACTTCAAACTCTATGGCTTCGACTTCTACAGCGGTTTCAAGGCAATGGGCTGGGAACAGTATTTCTTCTGGAACCCGGTTGAGGTTCTAGTGACTGCCATCAAAGAATTTTGGGGTAATGTTCGGTTACACAAAGGTGGTATCTTTGAAGGAACAGTGAAGGATTCAAGTTTGTTTTTACCATAAAAAATATTTCTGAAGTCACTGGTTGTCCATGTGAAGGTCTCGTCTTCTACTCAGATTGGGCTGACGCTTTTCATGGCATTGAGAAGGTCAATGATGATCTGTTTGAGAACTACAAGCAGTTGAAAGAATCTGGTGAAACTCCTACTGCAAAGAATCTGAAGAGTCATCTCAGAGTTCTTCACAAGATAATCACCAAGAGCGTCCTGTTGAAGGCTGGCTCTAGTGACATTGTCAACTACGAACAGAAGTTCATCATGAGACACTTCATGGCTGGTCACAAGGTAAACCTGCCAAGGTTAATCTACAACAACCTGCTTAATGCACTGGTTAACTCAAGAAAAGGTGTTGCTGACAAGAAGAACACCTACAAGTTCATTCCTTATGGTGTCCTGCTCACCAAAATGATGATCAAGAATCTAGTCATAAACAAGCTGACTGCCTTACCAGATCAAGAAAAGGCAAAGTATTTTGGTGCTGAAAACATTGTGATTCCTGACACCTTTGGAGTCAATAGTCTGGTCAGAATGAAACTGATCACTGGGTCCATGAACAAGAAGGTGAAGGTTGAGCAACAGGAAGAGGAAGCTGAAAAGAAAACCACCAAAAGCTCAAAGACTGGTGTGAAAAGACCTGTTGAGTCTCCTTCGAGAGAGACCAGAAGAACAAAACAGAAGGTGGCTCCTGCACCTACTATTGTGGAACTAGAAGATGAGGATCGAGTTCCCATCAGTCAGGTTCTAAGAAAAAGGAGCAAGCCATAAGCTGAGAAGCAAGTTTCAGCGTCCGGACAATAGAAGAAGGAAATTCAACGTCCGCCTCCAGCTACTGCTCCTAGACAGAAGCTGAAGAGATTGGTCAGGCAATCAGAGTCTGAACCTAAGGTACTGAATTCTCCTGATGATTCAGATCTGCTTTACGCATCTGATGATACCATTCCCGCTCCACCAATATTTGTTGCACAACCACCAAACACTCAAACCCGTGTACAGAAAACCTCCAAAACTCCCAAACACCTTACCCAAACACAAACCAATACACTCACCATCTCATCACCTCAAACCTCCACATATAACTCCCTCACTACATACATTTCCAAGCTTCATTCTCATTCGTTTAACCTCCTTTTCAAAATACCTCCCATCAATCCCTTCAAACCCCACTCACCAAAAGCCTACAAAATCACCATAACCACTCCCACCTTACTTGCTCTTACCCTTAAACCTACTGACGATGGTGGAAAGAAAAATATCTCATACAAACCCCGGTTTGTCAAGTGTGAGATATATAACAGCATCTACAACCGTCCCTCTACATGGCATTTGAAGACCTTCACTTCTGGAGCTGCCAGATTGGAGATTGCCGCTCCAACAAGTGCAACTTTCAAGGATGGAGAAGATCACTTCCAAATGTCATTTAAAGGAAGGTTGAGACCAGCGTCCGGAAGCAGAGAAATTCCATTCTCCATTGATCTTCCTAGATCCCTACCACAGTCTGAACCACTCACGTTGGAAGAATGTGGAAGGTGGATCACAGATGAAGAAGCTGCCTTCATGGCACACTGTCTTGAGCAGAAAAGGCTTGAAGTTATAGGACAATATCGAGACCCATCATCTGTTTCTATTAAGATAGTACCAGATAGACAAAGGTGGCTACCTTGGTCTATTCCTGGGAAAAGGAAGGAACCTGCTCCGGGCATGCAGCCATTCAGCAAGATCAGGCTAAAGGAGTATGAGAAGGCACCTACAAAGTACAATATTAAGGAATTCTCATAGCTTCCGATTGCCAAGATCTCTGAGGATCATGCCAAAAGGTATTACCTGACTTCTCTGAAGAAAGATGAATGGAGAATTGGCTCCTCAAACTGCTGCAATGCTGAAAAGGCTACTATTCCAACTGTTGGGACAATCAGCAGAGTTACTGACATCAATCTCAGAACAGTTTACTTCGATGACATGTTCAGATGCTCAGTAATCAGACCCTTGGATTGCATGAAGATTTATGACCAATGGGCTGCTGTGACCAAGCACTTCGACATTGGGTTTACGTGGAGTCAATGGTCTGAATCGTGGAAAGCCAAAGCTATGTTACCATACCTCGACCCCCTTGTGCTAGAAGAAGATGACAGGGAAAATCTGAGAAGAATTTACCTGGCAGAAAATGAAGCACTCTCATTCATATGGGAAGCATTGAGTGTCTTCATCAACAACTTATGGGGAGAAGAAGCTGGTCATAGGTTTGACTCTTTCACTGCTGATGTTGTTCTTCACAGAGAAATCATCTTCATGAATTTGCTGTATCCAGAAGATGTGAAGCATCAGTGGGAGATTCAGACAGAATCAGAGCTCAGAAGACTTGGAAATTTCATCAAATGGTTTATACCAAATGATGCATTCTTTTTAAGAGCTCAAAGGAAGAAGGATTTGAGACTGAAGATATCCAACTGGGTGCTAGCAGAGCATCAGAAGATGAAGCTTTGCACGATGCAGGCTGGACCTTCTACTTCTGCAGTTGAGATGGTCACCATTCCCAAAGCAGAATTTGAAGAAATGAAGGCCTCAAACTTGAAGGTCACTCAGCTGGAGACTGCACTGAAGTTACTCTATGAACGTCTCAATATCCCACCTCCACCTCCTCAAAACCCTTGATTTTTTACTTGTGTGTGATATAAAATCTGTTCAATTTGCTTATATATAACCATTTTTGATCTATTTATCTGCCTCTATTCAAATTTTTCTAAGTCTTATTTTGACTATGATGTGTTTTTACACTCTTTTTGTCTGATGACAAAAGGGGGAGTAAATTAAAGGTATGATGAACACGAAAGAAAGGAATTAAAAGAAAGGTATAATGAACACGTGAAAATCTGATAATTCACCATCCGATTTTCACCGTCCGATGGATACACTAGAACTAAAGTATCATGCATAGCATTTCATACATAGCATTTGTGTGCGCTAATATTCATTGATCTAGTGCTCTTATAATGTTTAATAAATTTTGGTATAATGAAATAAATTTGATTAAATCAATCTATTTGATATATAATCAGCATCCGATCTCACTTTATTAAATATATGCTCTAATATATTTACGGATTTTTTTTCGCAATCACTTAAAGGAATTTGTTTACTAACATTTGCCTTAATACCTGAATTGCTCATATATATCTAAACTGTTAAATTCAGGGGGAGACCCTTGATGTCTTTTTGAAACTAAATTGTTCATCAACCTTAGATGTTTGTCATCATCAAAAAGGGGGAGATTGTTGGAACCTAAACGATTGAGAAGTTTAGACCCTCATTAATTTTGATGATAACAAAGTATTCACAAGAGAACAATTTATGTTCTGACATTTCTTGAAGTGTGCAGATACTAATAATACAGATATTCTAAGCCACTAAAGCAAGAAGAAAGTAATTCTTAAGAGAAGGATATATTCCATGTGTCAGCATCCGACTCATCCTTGTGAGCGTCTGGAATTTTCTCTCTATGACACTAGGCTTATGCAATTGCTACGAGCGTCCGAACTTCCGATTCTGAGCGAGCGTCTGAACTTCATTTCAAATCACGTGTTAGTCACGTTACTGCTCTTCCTCTCAGAAGTTTCTGAAACGGATTTCAAAATTGATCCTGAGCGCTAAAATTGTTGTACGAGGTATCAAATGTGACACCTTTAGCTACAAGTCAAAAATCGTACAAGCAATTGTGAAAAGCAAGGTAGTACGAAAACGGTAATATGTACTACTGGGATATTCTTTGGAAAGGAAGAAAGAGACAGCTTTTTGAATTTACCTCACTCAATTGAAAGGAGCCATTTTTACCGTAACGGTAATATCCTTGGAACTTCTATATATACCTCATGATATCCATTGAAGAAAAAGAGGACATACTGTGAAAAAGCTTGCTGAAATACTGCTGAAATATTACCTCATTTACTGAGAACAAGCACTGCTTCTGTGAGCAATCAAGTCTCGTGCTAAGTCTCTGGACAACAAGAACTGAACTCAGCGTCCGACCCTTTCTTTTAGAAAGTTTTTCTATTGTTGAGCTTAATCTTTTATCCTCTCTGTGAGAGTTATTTTTAACTGTATTTCAACTCACTTGTAAAAGTTGTTTTGGCCTAGTTAAGGCTGTATCCTCAAAGGCTCGACTGTACTGAGTCGTTTTGAGAAGTTGAGAGTATTGTCAAGTTGTGATGAGAATACTCTTGAGGAAATTGTAATCAGGTTGATTATAGTGGAAAATCCTTCAGGAACAAAGGGACTAGACGTAGCTACCAGTTTGGTAGTGAACTAGTATAAATCTCTGTGTCTCTTGCTTTACTGCTTTCTATTCATTTCTATCTTGCTGTGTTTAAAAACAAGTTTTCATAAACTACTTTTTCAGCGTCCGGTTTATTTTCACCGTCCGATAAACAAACAGTTTTAAGAAACTTGTGTTCTAAGTGTTTCTATCTTAAAGTTTGAAGATAAGTTTTCAACACAATTTAACCCCCCCTTCTTGTGTTCACGTTCAGTTGGTACCAGAGCTCGGCCTCTTAGTTGAGCACTTAACAGTGTCAAGAGAAAAGATCATATATTGTGAACATGTCTACTGAAGGTGGTCATATGAACCGTCCTCCTCTATTCAATGGTGAAAATTTTGATTACTGGAAAGATAAGATGAAAGCATTCCTCTATTCGTAACTATCTAGTATATTAGTAATGCAAATTTGACAAAAATCAATACATAATTCAAAGGAATAAATAAGAAGAGGAAGGTTTTGTTTGAGAGCTAGTAGAGAGAAGGCTAGACGTTAAAGGACAGTCTCGTGAAATTGAAATGGAACCAAGGGCGTCAGTGGTCATTAATAAATAAAAGGGCTAGAAATTATAAAAGGTAATAAAATACAAACCAAAGGTCTCGTCCTGCAAAACTAGATCCAAGAAATTTGATCCAACTTCTTGGTTTTAGGATGAAATGAAAGTTCGAAGTTAATTGTGTGCATATAGTCGTGTAGCTAGCTAGGGTAAGGGCGCATATTCTTTTTTTTCTTTTTTTTCTTGAAATAGCAGAATCATTTCTTTTCCATCCATCTTAAGCAAGAATTAAATGACATAAAAGTAAAGAAAATTACAATCAAGACTAATCCAATGAAGAATTTAGTGAATTTTCATGTTTGTTTAGGGATCGAAGTGTAAAATATTGAACTACATAACATTGTTTCTTTGTCTGTTGTAGAAAAGAATTAAATTGGTAGCTTGATGATACTATCACTCAATATTAATGCTTTGTCATAGAATGCAATATAGGAAGGATTATGAGGAAAAGACTTGTGGTGTGATGGTACCGTAACCTAGTGGAAGTGGCTGGAAACAAAAAAGAGATGATATCCATGTTATTTTAGTTTAGAAATATTGTTTATAATTTTGGAAGCAAGTTCATCTGTGAAATTTGAAGAATGGATCTCCAAATACAAGGTTGTGCTAGGGACTCCTCAAAGCACAAATTATAAAATAATACATGTGTGAGTTTACGTGAACAAATTAGTATTTTATAGATAATAAGTTTCTACAAATTGTATAAAATCTATCATGCAACTTATATTTTTTTATTTAATACAGTGTAAGTTGATGAAATTGTAAGTACTACATCCGGTCTCGAATATAAGCAAAAACAAAAAGTTACCTCACACCCTTTAAGAAAATTAGTTAATCTCATTTAATTTTTTTAAAGTAGTGAAAATAGTAATTACATTCCCCAATTTATCGAAGAAGGAATGTCATCAGAGCCTTAACGACTGTCGACCTATCTCCCTTATTGGTTGTATGTATAAGGTCATTAGTAAGTTATTGGCTAAGAGGCTTAGGAAGGTCATTTCTCAGGTGATCTCTGAGAACCAATATGCTTTTATTGCTAGTAGATAGATTTTATAAGGTGTTCTTATTGCTAATGAAGTGGTAGACAAGACCAAGAAGCAAAGGAAGAAATGTTTCTTATTTAAGGTGCATTTTGAAAAAGCTTTTGATTATGTCAATTGGGATTTCTTGGAATATATAATGTCAAGAACTGGGTTTCTGGAGCAATGACGGAGGTGGATTTCACAATGTCTTTCATCTTCTTCTATTTATGTTCTTGTTAATGGTTATCCAACAGAGGAATTCGTACCAGGTAGAAGGTTACGACAGGGTGATCTTTTATCACCTTTCTTGTTCTTAATTGCTGTAGAGGGCCCTAGAATTATGATTAAGAAGGTAGTGAATTGTAATCTTTATTTCGGATTCAAGATTGGTGCTGAGAATATAAAGCTGTCTCATTTGCAATATGCTGATGACACATTGATTATTTGTGATGAAGACTTCTCTAATGTGTGGGCTATTAAGGCCTTGCTGCAATTGTTTGAGTTGGTTTTAGGATTAAAGGTGATTTTTTTTTCAAAAGCCAATTGTTGGGTCTAAATATGGAGGAAGAGTGGCTTACTAGAGTCGCATATATGCTTTATTGCAAAACTGTGAATTTGCCTTTTAAATACTTAGGCCTTCCTATTGGAGCAAACCTTAGAAAGAAAATCACTTGGTTGCCTGTGATAGATAAGATAAAATCTAAATTGTCCTCATGGAAAAACAAATTTCTGTCTTTTGGTGGTCGTTTGGTACTCGTCAAATCGGTCTTGTTATCACTGCCAGTCTACTTCCTTTCTTTTTTCAAGGCACCTAAAGGTATTATTGTCACCCTTGAATCTCTTATTTTTTGTTTCTTATGGGGCAAGTAAGGATAAATAGAAAATTCATTGGGTTACTGGGAATAAAGTATGTATGCGCAACGAAGAGAGAGGCTTAGGTTTGAAAGATGTTAGGGCTTTTAATTTAGCTAGCTCTCTTAGGGAAGTGGAGATGGAAAATAACTCTTTGTGGCGTTCTATATTGAGATCTAAATATGGGGATATCAGTGTTGATAATGTTCAGCGGGATACTAGGAGTTCTAGATGGTGGTAGGATATTTGGTCTATTGATGGAGGTGTAGGAGATCTTCAGGAAAATTGGTTTAAAGATTCTGTTGTGAAAAATGTGGGGTTTTGAAATAAAACTTCTTCCTAGAAGGATAATTGGGTAGGAGATAGGCCTTTTTACACTGCATTTAACAAATTTTTTTTGTTAGCTATTGATAAAGAGGCTTTAATGAGAGATATGGGTTATTGGGAGAAGATCATTATTTCAATGGGAGTTGGAATTGGAACAAGAGGTTTTACAGGTCTTACATACAATCACATCAAGAGAGCTATTTCTTCCAGCAATGATTACTTTTTCAGGAATATGTGGGCAAAATATGTGTTGAAAAAATTGGTTGCTAAATAATAATTATGAAAATTCACAAAAATAATATTGAAATAAATTTGACAATAAAATAACACAATAACAAAGAATTATATGTTACAATTAAATATGCAATATCAAATAAAATAAAACACGTAAAAGAATGGACTTATCAATTTGGCTGAGGCGTACAAAGCACTGGGCTTAAAAGTATTTCGCCACCACGAGTAAATTACTCGGTGCAGTTGGTCTCAAGGCTAATACCCTCTAGGATACGACAACAAATTCTTGCTAACTATGACAACCACCCTCAAAATTCAATGGAGCCGCCACCTAAGTTTATTAAGGAAAAATATTAGGAAAAAACTTTCTTGAAAATAACTTGAAAAAATGGTCTTCGAAACAAATTTGGGTTCGGGAGTTGGTTACGCGTAAGGAAAGTGTTAGCACCCTTACGACGCCTATTTAGAAACGGTACCCTTTCAATTGTTTTAAAAAAAATGTTTGCCTTCAAAATTAATTCCCTTAACATAACTTGCTTGTTTGATTTCTTAAAATTAAGGAAGAAGTTGCAAAACGACCGAATCGTACGAATGTCGTTTCAAGACTTCTAGCCGAAAGATAAATGCAAAAAATATTATACTTTTATAAAAATAGAGATGAGCAAGAAATCGCAAAACGACCGAATCGTGCGAGTGGCGTTTCGAAGCTTCTTGCAAAAAAACTCATTTTTAGTGAACTAAGTAAAGAAATAAATGGAAGAATTAGGCACGTATGAAATTATTGCTTCACTATTTTTTTATACAATATGGATAGAAAATTACATGGTTAATATCTGGTTCTTTTCATTATTCCTAAATAAAACAAACAAAACTAATTTCAGAAATATAATTTTTATTATTTATTATATTAACCATTAACCAATTTATTTTAAAAACGTGTATATGTTGAACAGAAATCCGGAAACCCCCTTTTTGCCTTTATGCTCCTCTTAACAACATATTTGCTACCGGGTCCCTACCTAGGGTTTGGCCCCATTGAAAGGCCAAATCCTAGCTCTAATTTCAGTCCTGAACTGGAGGATGAACAACAATAACTCAAACAACCATAATTTTAATAAAAATAAAAAAATTAAGGAAAGATGAAGAACAATGCCAAAGAATTGATCACAAACTTTTGATTCAAGTCTCTACAACATGGTCATATAGAGAACAGAAAAATAAAAATTAAAAAAGAAGATGAAACCTCGATACAAGCTTTCCCAGAAAATTCTATAGAATCGTGAATGGGGTGAACAAGAAAACCTAAAACTAAAAAGAAAGTGTTTATTTTTGGTTCTAGGGCCTCACGGGTTTCTTTGTTCTTCTTTACGTCCCTCTGTTTTCGTCTTTCTCATCTCTGCTCCCGGTTTTTCTCTTTGTGGATTCCTCCTTGTGCATGGTCTTGAGCTTGGCTTTTATAGACCTGCGAAAACATATCAAAACGAAATCAGTCATTGAATCAAAGTAAAAAAAAAAGGGAAAGGAAATGAAACGAAAAGTCTCTTCGTCGCGTCTAGGTCCGTGATTCTCGGGGAGATTTTCGCGAAAATCGTTGTGATTCGATGGGGGTTACGGTAGATATGATCCAGTTTTGGTGCGATTTACGGGATTAAGGGATGAGGTTGAGGAAAAAATGGAAAGAAATTAAAAAAAGAAAGATGAAGGGGAGATATGATTCGGTTTGATTGAGAAAAGATTGAGGCCGAGAAAAGGGGAGGGGCGTCACGGCTGAAGCTCCTAGGTTTAAGGTTTGAGAAGGTGAAGGAGAAGAGAAATGGAAGAAAAAGAAAGAAGAATGAGGGAGAGAGGGAGAGGAGCGCCGCGGCTAGATTAGGGTTGCCAAGGTTAGGGTTTGGTGATAGAGAGAAGAAGAGAAATATGGAGGAGAGGTGAAGGAAGAATGGTCGGAGCGGCTGCCTAGGGTTAAGGTTAGAGAAGGAGAGGAGAAGAAAAATTAAGAAAGAGGGAGAGATGGAGTGGTGCCGCAGCGGGTTGGAGGAAAGGGTTGTGGCTGGAGAATGAGAGAATGAGATGGTTTTAGGGTTTTTTAGGATAGGGAAAGATTGGGCCATGGGCTGCGTGTTTGGGCGTGTGGGTTGAAGGGAAAAACGGGTGTGCCAAAATAAAGAAAAGTGGTGCGCGCTGATAACATCAATATTGCATCATTTTATTAGGGATAGTAGAGTGTAATTTGAATAATTGTTGAATGGTTTCACATACAATCACTCTATTTTCATCTTAAATGTGCAGAAATAGAAATTAAGCAATATGATGAAGAAATGCAAGTTTGGGTTTAAAAGTGGGCTAAAAGAGGCCCATAATGCTAAACACGGCCTTCGCATAATATAATGAAGCATGTCCATGCTTATCTGAAGAAGCAATTAGCCACGAGCTCACCTCACGTGCGTCCATGCGCTCCTCGGATAACTGGTTGATATTTTAATCATATATGGAGTTGTAGTTATCGGATTGAGGCGTTCTTTGTGGCATTGGAAAGCTAAGAGAATTTCCTACAACTTTGTCATAAATTGGATGACTTTAACATGTAGCACGGCCTCTTCATCATGGAGCACAACCGTGCTCCACCAAAAAAATCTCAGAAATTGATGTCGGTAAGCGTAGAGGCGGCGCAGACGCGTAAAACAGCCTGTAAAAGGAGCACGACCTTAGAGCACGGCCGTGCTCAGGCCGTGCTCAACCCAAAACTCAGCCTATAAAAGGAGCGCTCAGTAGAACGTTTAAAAATACTCTGGGATCGACTTTCTCCGAAATTCTTTTCTTTCCCTGTAATATTTCAGTCTTATTTTACTAGTTTTAGTTGTTACTCTGTTTGTTTTTATATCTAGTTTATTATTTCCTTCTACTTAGTAGTGGAATAAAATCTCGTCACTGAGGTGATGAGGGATCTAATGCTGTATCTGTGATCATTAAATAATTTATAATATTATTACTTAATCTCTTCTATGATTAAATTATTCCTAGTGAATTTATTCTATAAGAACTGATCATTCTTTACTAAGCTAATTAATTTTGTGGCGATCGTACCTTCAGTTAGTTAACGAAACTCTAAGGATAATTGAATCTGCATGCTCTGCCGGATCAAGGATTGCGTGTTCGTTTTCAGTCAGTCATTGAATTGATAAATCAATTGGTACTTTATGCTTTTTTATTTACTTGCTTTGAATGATCAAACAAAGTAATAAACTAGAAAGAAGACTGTTAACATTGCATGATCATTGGGTGTTAATAGCTTTTGAATAGAAATTGGTAATCAGTTAGAATTATTGCTTTCATTATAAATTGGTCAAATACATAGATATACGCATTAGTGATCCCGTTACCTTGGTGATATTTATTTTATTTGCTTTCTTTTTATTTATTTTTATATGACTTATCTTTTACACACTCTTTGTGTAATTTCACTTCAACCATTTTTCTAAATAATAAATTAATCTAAGTAGAGCAGTATTCATTTCAATTCCCTGTGGAGATGATAATCTTACGTCCTATAACTTGATGTTTAATCGTGCACTTGCGATTTTGACGCAACAAGTTTTTGGCGCTGTTGCCGGGAAATTGTTAATGATATTGATCGAAATGATTAATTGTTAATTTAGACGCTTTTTATAATTTATTTTTTTCTCTTATTTTTATTTTTATCTTTTATTTTTCTTTTTTTCTTGTCATTTAAATTCCAATATAAACCGCCTACAGAAGGTTCATCCTACTATATGGACGGTTATATTTTTTCTTTTTATTTCTTGTCATTTAAATTCTAGTATAACCGCCTACAGAAGGTTTTACCTACTACATGACGGTTTTATTTTATTTTTTTGCCTTTTATTTTTTTATTTTATTTTATTGTTGTATAGCATCTCTTGTTAGAAGATTATGTCTCCTGTTGGAAGATTATATTTTATTTTTCTTTGTTTTAAATTTTATTTCTATTTTCTTTTCTTTTAATTTCTAAAAAAAAGGATAATGTTTCCTAATTTAGAACTTAATTGATCTGGATTAGGATAGTGTACTTCTGACATTTATTTGTTGGAAGGTCCCCTTGAGGTGTACCAAGAGCTGGAAGTGATTGCCGGCAAGGATTGGGTAAACTCGGGACTTTGAATAGACAATGTTGAGCTTCGCATGCTGCTCAGTAAAAAAAGATCATGTGCTACCCTTTACAGAAAGGCTTCTTCTTATGGAAGTAAACATAGGAATGATTTGTTGGTAATCATGCTGAGAAACCCTCTGGCTTTTGTCATCTGTAGCCACCTAGGAGGTAAGACTCTGGGTTCCAACAAATAGAGCATTGTGATTAAATAAAATATACAATCATCTGTGATAAACTGTCAGTTTTGGGAAGAAAATGCCTATTGCATCTCCTCCAGAATATGCTCGTGAAATTTTTCACAGGGGAGTCCCTTTCCACTCTTTACTTTTAGCACTTAAATTTATTTAAATTTATTGTTATATCTTTATGTGCTTATGCTGTGATTACTAGCATTGAGGACAATGTTAGAAGTAAGTGTGGGGGGAGAACAACATGATTACATGACTCATGAATTCTCAAATAAATTGAAAATTTAAAGTTAATTAATTTTTGGGAAAATTAAAATTTTTAGACAGCTTTAAATTTCTTAAAAGAAAATATTTTCTGAAAAGCTGAGAAATTGTGTTCTAGAACTTGATATGTGACCATTTAAAGCGAAACTAATTTACAAAATTTTTGAAAAATGATTGAGGCACTTAGGATTGTTTCTAGCCTCCAACACTTTGAATTGAAAATTTTTACCAACTAGCTGCCCACTTCGAGCCTTCAAGATAAAATTCATTTGATACCTCATATTCCTTTGAAAGAACTACAAAATTGGTTATCATTGAGTTATAAAGAGCAACGTGGTATTGGTAAAACAAATATATTGAGAGGAAAAAGGAAAAAAAGTGCAATGAGGAAGTATAAAAAAAAAAAAAAAACAAGTTTATGAAAAATGTGGTTTTCTGCACCTAAAAATGTCAAAATTGTGAAACAAGGATTTATGCTCAAAAATAAATAACTGAATTTTCCAAAGCCCTTGTAAAACCATTTTTCTAGATCTTCATACCTTGAATTTCTACCCTTAGCCTCATTACAACCTTATACCAAGACCTCTTGATTTCAAAATTTTCTGTGAATTGTTAGTCGAGTTTTGGTCTATTGTCAAGCCTATGGTAATGCATTGTTTCTGAGAAAATTGTGTGAATTCCCCTTAACCATTGAAACACTTGAGAGATTGAAAGGGAGCGACATATTCTTGGTTGATTTAAATATCAAAGTGCTTATCTTGTTAAAAGTTTCAATCAAGTGGAAATATTTTTTCAAAGAGATAAAAGCATCTTTCGAAACATTTGCTCTGCCCCATTCATTGTTAGCTGTTGTTGAAAAATTATTGAGAATTCATAAAACCAATTTGCTTGAGGGCAAGCAAAATTCAAGTGTGGGGGTATTGATAACATCAATATTGCATCATTTTATTAGGGATAGTAGAGTGTAATTTGAATAATTATTGAATGGTTTCACATACAATTCACTCTCTTTTCATCTTAAATGTACAGAAATAGAAATTAAGCGATATGATGAAGAAATGCAAGTTTGGGCTTAAAAGTGGGCTAAAAGAGGACCATAATGCTAAACACGGCCTTTGCATAATATAATGAAGCATGTCCATGCTTATCTGAAGAAGCAATTAGCCACGAGTGCGCCTCACGCGCGTCCATGCGCTCCCTGGATAGCTGGTTGGTATTTTAATCATATCTGGAGCTGTAGTTATCGGATTGAGGTGTTCTTTGTGGCGTTGAAAGCTAAGAGAATTTTCTACAACTTTGTCACAAATTGGATGACTTTAACATGTAGCACAGCCTCTTCATCATGGAGCACGACCGTGCTCCACTAAAAAAATCTCAGAAATTGATGTCGGCAAGCGTAGAGGCGGCGCAGACACGTAAAACAGCCTGTAAAAGGAGCACGGCCTTGGAGCACGGCCGTGCTCAGGCCGTGCTCAACCCAAAACTCAGCCCTATAAAAGGAGCGCTTAGCAAAACATTTAAAAATACTCCAGGATTGACTTTCTCCCAAATTCTTTTCTTTCCCTGTAATATTTCAGTCTTATTTTACTAGTTTTAATTGTTACTCTGTTTGTTTTTATATCTAGTTTATTATTTCCTTCTATTTAGTAGTGGAATAAAACCCCGTCACTGAGGTGATGGGGGATCTAATGTTGTATCTGTGATCATTAAATAATTTACAATATTAGTACTTAATCTCTTCTATGATTAATTATTCCTAGTGAATTTATTCTATAAGAACTGATCATTCTTTACTCAGCTAATTAATTTTGTGGCGATCGTACCTTCAATTAGTTAACGAAACTCTAGGGATAATTGAATCTGCATGCTCTGCCGGATCAAGGATTGCGTGTTTGTTTTCAGTCAGTCATTGAATTGATAAATCTATTGGTACTTTATGCTCTTTCTATTTACTTGCTTTGAATGATCAAACAAAGTAATAAACTAGAAAGAAGACTGTTAACATTGCATGATCATTGGGTGTTAATAGCTTTTGAATAGAGATTGGTAATCCGTTAGAATTATTGCTTTTATTATAAATTGGTCAAATACACAGATATACGCATTAGTGATCCCGTTACCTTGGTGACATTTATTTTATCTGCTTTCTTTTTATTTATTTTTATATGACTTATCTTTTACACACTCTTTGTGTAATTTCACTTCAACCATTTGTCTAAATAACAAATTAATCTAAGTAGAGCAGTATTCATTTCAATTCCTTGTGGAGACGATAATCTTATAAACTATAACTTGACATTTAATCGCGCACTTGTAATTTTGACGCAACACGCGTAAGGAGTGGGGAAATGAGGCGCAGGGGAGTGTGAGATCAAAAAAAGGGGTGCACAAGTAAGCAGTGGGGTGGAGCGCCTAGGCTACTGGGCTGTCCAGTTCTTGGGCCTTCATTATTGGCACCCACGATTTTAATACTTGCATCCTCTTTCCCAATTTTGTTTTCCTTTCTTTTCCTTCTTTTTTCATTCCTTTTTTTTTCTTTCTATTTATTCATTTTTGCTTTCTTTTTTTATTGAGACCAAGATATCATTATTATTACTAAGCAAGCAAAACTAATTAAATAAAATGAATAAATAAAGCTCGGACAAAATTAGGGTACTACAGCTGCCCCTCCTTAATTACATTTTACTCGAAGGTCTTCATGCATTCGTTGCAAAAAGTAATTAAGGATAAAGGACTCTAATTTTTTTCGAAACAAGTGGTTTGAGATTGCGGGATTAGTTCCTGACTTTGGTGGGAGATTCTGGGGTTGGTATCCTAGTGAATTCCCTGTAAGGCATAGGCATGACTATGATTCCTTACAAAATTGGCGGGAGATTCCAGGTTCGGTTTTCTGGCGAATTCCCAGTAAGGCATAGGTCTGGTTCCTAGCTAGTACGGAATTGGTGAGAGATTCTAGCTTTGATTCCTAGTGAATTCTCAATAAGGCATAGGCTTGTTTCCTAGCTCTTTGAGAAATTGGTGAGAGATTCTAGGTTTGATTCCTAGTGAATTCTCGGTAAGACACATGTTTGGTTCCTAGCTCTTACAAAATGGATTAACTTCCCATTTTGGGGAAAGTTTAGGGCGCGACTTTCTTCGTCACTCGACACAAGTTCGGGTCAAATTTTCGGCAAGGGGTTAGTCAGGTTCCAAACTCTTGCTAAAAGGTACGAATTGGCTATCCTATTGTAGTATAGTGGTAAGTATTCCCGCCTGTCACGCGGGTGACCCGGGTTCGTTCCCCGGCAACGGCGCCACAAAAACTTGTTGGGCAAAATCGCAAGTGTACGATTCGTCGTCAAGTAATAAAAAGATCGAATCCACAGGGATTGTAACTAATTATTTAACTTAACAAACTTGTAATAATTTGAAGCAAGGACGAGAAGAAAAGAACTAACCGAAAAAAAAAACTTGGATTGCCTTCCAAGAAGCGCTTCTTTAATGTCGTTAGCTTGACACTTCAACACCCATGTTATGGTGGATAACATGACAAAAAGAAGATTTCATCCTTCCGCTTCCTTCTTTTGGGGAGAATTCCCATGTATTTGGCATAGGGATGTAAGTGTTTCCATGCCCCAACAACTAGACAATTGGGATATTGTTTCCCCCAGTCTTTCTCTTGAAGCACATCAAATTCATCTTGCGGAGGACGATTCTCTTCAATGCCCAAGAATTGAGCTATCACTTGAATCTCTCCATGCCTCAACCTTAGGTCCTCTTTTATGTCACTATTTTTGTTTTTCCATTCTTCTTCAAATGCCACCATGAAGTTATGTTCACTCTCTATCTCCACTTTCTTCTGCTCAAATTGGGATAATTGCTCTGATAACCCCTCACAACGAACCACAAAGCTATCAAATGAAGCTTGGTTGGCTCTCATGAATTCCACCAAAACATTGTTGAGGCAAGAGTCTCTGTCATGGGATTCATCGAATTGAGTTTCAGGATGTGACTCTTTAGTTGGCTCCGTAAGTTGCTTTGAGAGTTGCCCAATTTGATTCTCCAGATTTTTGATAGAGGCCTCTTGGTTTTTGAAATGAGACTCATGATTCTGGAAATTGGATTGCGTCATCTTCATGAACTGAATAAGAGCATCTTCTAAGGCACTTATCTTCTCTTGATTTTTAGGATGTGACTCTTCTTCTTCCAAGATACTTTCCATGCAATAGTCCTCTTCTTCTTCCACCATGACTAAGAAATCCTCACAATAGCCATTTCTATGCTTTTCTCAACAAAAGTCACATCTAAGAGGCTGCATGTAATAATCCTCTTCTTCCTCCGCCATGACTAAGAAATCCTCACAATAGCCATTCCTATGCTTTCCTCCACAAAAATCACATCTAAGAGGCTGCATGCTACAGAAGCTAAGAGAATTGTGAGCAACACAACAATAAACAGAAAATAAATGTTCAAAATAACACTAGTTTGCCTTGTTAAATATTAATTCAACAATCCCCGGCAACGGCGCCAAAAACTTGTTGGGCAAAATCGCAAGTGTACGATTCGTCGCCAAGTAATAAAAAGATCGAATCCACAGGGATTGTAACTAATTATTTAACTTAACAAACTTGTAATAATTTGAACTATTGAACCAAGTGATGTCTTTGAAATATTTGTGACTTATATCAAAAGACAAAAACAGTAAACAACTAAACAAAAATTTGGATTTTAAGGAGAATTAAAATCGACTAGGGATCGAATCCTCTTGCTTCCACTCTTATGCAATTAATTTACAACCAACACAAGCTATTCCATATAATTGAAGTTCGAATCAACAAAATTAGTTTAAGGACAATTCTTTGCCTCATAAACCCTTTACTTTAACTAAAATCCCCTAATCCCTTAGGTGAATTAAAGCTAGATTAAGCAATAAGACTAATGATTCACACTACAAGAAAACAGCTCGTTACCGACGGAATTTTACCGACGGCCCCGACTCCGTCGGTAACATGTTTATTACCGAGGGCTAAGCCGTCGCTAATGCGCCGGAAAATTATGACTTGCGAAATTATTTTTTTCCGACATTACCGACGGCTTAGCCGTCGGAAACGTCGAAATATAAAAACTGATTTTTTTCCTACGTTACCGACGGCTAAGCCGTCGGTAATTTCGGATGGCTTTTGGGCCGTCTGTAATTACCGGCGGCTAAGCCGTCGGTACAAAATTATGTTGGCGGTAAAATTTTTTGTTGTCCCGCGTTTAATTGGCGGACGGTGGACGAAGTACCGACGGCGGGCTTTAGCCGTCGGTAATATTCAGACAAAATTTTTTTACCTATATGTTCTAATTTTTCTCTCCCTCTCATTCTCAAAACTTCCCACTCTTCACTGCAGCGCCCTAAAACGAAAGCATCAAAATCGATTTGATTTCCGAGAGCATCAAAATCGGAGCCCTAAAACGAAAGGGCAACCAACACATTCAAAATCGTTCTCCCATTCATTTTCATTCCCAAGAAAAAGTGAATTTGCTGGATGGCGAAAAACGGCGAGGGCGACAAACGGTGGATCGTGGAGGAAAGAGCGGACGGCACCAACGTCCACAATCGGCACCGGTCCGAAACCAACTAGAATGGTCTAAAACCTTCTTCACAAACCTCCTCTCCAACCTCGTTATCCTCGACGGCGACGGCAACCTCTTCATCAAAACCACCACGCCCGCAACCTCGACGGCGAGGCCTACGTCCAACATCCGAAAGGGGAAAATCATCCTGCCACGAGATCAACCTCACTCGATTGGGAAGGCGAGGCCAAAGACTCAAGGCAAATCCTTACTCAAAGTTAACGACCGCCGAAATCTTACATCGCCGAAAACGCCGACGAGGATCCCGACCTTAGGTTACCGTTAATGACGAAGGACCGATCGGGAAGAGAATCAAGGACGCCATGGTTTCGGGGAAGCCGTTGATTTTGGAGAAGGTTAAGGTTTGGGTTGAGCATGGCTAAAGGAGGTCTTAAGGAGGAGTTGGACGCCAATAAGCCATCGACGCAGGCATGAGAATCCATGCGGCGCTGCGACATCAGCTGATGTCGCCAAGCGTCGTCGAGGTTCGGCGGAGAAGAAAGAGAGCAAGAAGGGACGGAAGAACATTGTGATGACGGAGAGGTTTAATTGTAGGCGAGGGATTTGTATGAGATATTGATGGATGAGAATAGGTGGAAGGGTTTCACGCAGAGCAATGCGAGGATTAGTAAAGAGGTTGGTGGTGAGTTCAGTATTTTTGATGGGTCGATTCTGGAACTAATTTGGAGTTGCAGGAAGCTAAGTTGATTGTGCGAGAGATGGAGATTTGGGAGTTGGAGCGATGGTGATCAGTCTCGGTATGTAGATTTAGGTTTTGGTTTAGTGTTAATTTTGAATGGTGTAGAATCAATGTGATGATTGGTGATGAGTGGTGGTTGATTATTGTAGGTGAGGCTTGTGCTTGAGGAGCCTGAACCGGTGTTATTCTTGTTGTTAAGTGAAGCATCTTGATGTGCCTGAAGAAGATAGGTGAGTGTTTAAATGTTTAGATTGGTTTTTGTTGAATGATGATTGGAATGTGTTTTTTTTTGTGTGATTTGCTGACGTGGTTGGTTGTTGATGCAGGTATGGGAATGCAACTGTGGTGGAGAACATGGAGGAAGCGACGTTCCTCACCAAGTACGGTTCCGAAGTGTACATAATTCACCGGAGGGACACGTTCAGGGCTTCGAAGATCATGCAGAGCAAGGCGTTGAGCAATAGCAAGATCAAGGTGATATGGAACTCGATGGTGGTTGAGGCGTATGGGGAGGGAGAGAGCAAGAGAGTGCTTGGTGGGTTGAAGGTTAAGAATTTGGTGACCCAAGAGGTGTGCGATTTGAAGGTCTCTGGTTGTTCTTTGCAATTGGTCATGAGCACGCAACCAAGTTCTTGGATGGTCGGCTAGAACCGGATTCGATGGCTACATTGTGACAAAGCCTGGGACCACTAAGACCGGTGTTGAGGGACTGTTCTTCTTGGGGATGTTCAGGGACAAGAAGTATAGGCAAGCTATCACCGCTGGCAGCGATAATTCTATTGCCTTCTAGCATCGTTTTTACATTTTTAGATTCATTATTCTTCTTAGTGGAGTGCTTATTGGGTGTGTGTGATCCCTGGTTTTGAACATAGCCATGTTTCGTCCATTTTGTCAGTGTGTTTCAACCTGTATCTGGTGGAATCCTTATTGTTGATTGTCATTTAAGAAAATTTCTGATTACCTGTTATTCAACTGACTGTTAAACCAAGCTTGCTTCACTGTTGCGTTCATATGGAAGGTACTGTAAAATTTTGGGGCTGCTTAAAAACAAAAATTTTGTAAAAAAAAAAAAAAAATAACATTACCGACGGCCAAGCCGTCGCTAAATTAATCCAGATTTTGAGAGGGTTACAGACGGCTTAGCCGTCGGTAAATTACAGACGGCTTAGCCGTCGCAAATTCAATGAAATTTTCATATTTGCCAATGGAAAAACTGTTTTAATTCGTGAGATTTACCGACGGAAAAGCCGTCGGTAATGCGCCACCGTGCACGGTGGCGCATTACCAACGGCTTTTCCGTCGGTAAATCTCACAAAAAGTTTAAAAAAACCAACGAAATAGCGACGGTTGTATATAATTTACCTTAGGCTAAGCCGTCGGTAATACCGACGGATTTAATTGGCCGTCGGTAAAAAATTTCCAACGAACGATTTTCCAAGGGCCCCGAGGCCGTCGGTAATCCGTCGGTAATCACGATTTTGAACGTGAACACAAGAAGGGGGGGTTGAATTGTGTTGAAAACTTTTCGCAAACTTAATGTTAAAAACACTTAGAATAAAAGTTTCTCAAAAACTGTTTTTTAATCGGACGGTGAAAATAAACCGGACGCTGAAAATCAGTTTGTGAAAACTTGTTTTTAACTCAACAAAATAGAAATGAATAGAAAGCAGTAAAGCAGGAGACACAGAAATTTATACTAGTTCACTACCAAACTGGTAGCTACGTCTAGTCCCTTCGTTCCTGAAGGATTTTCCACTATAATCAGACTGATTACAATTTCCTCAAGAGTATTCTACTGTCACAACTTGAAAATACTCTCAACTTCTCAAAACGACTCAATACAGTCGAGCCTTTGAGGATACAGCCTAAACTAGGCCAAAACAAACTTATACAAGTGAGTTGAAATACAGTTGAAAATAACTCTCACAGAGAGGATAAAAGATTAAGTTCAACTAAAGAAAAACTTTCTTAAAGAAAGGGTAGGACGCTGAGTTCAGTTCAGTAGTCCAGGGACTTAGTTGCTCACAGAAGCAGTGTATGTTCTCAGCAGAATTTCAGCAAGCTTTTTCACAGAGTGTTCTATCTTATTTCTTCAATGGATACCATGAGGTATATATAGGAGTTCCAAGGATATGACCGTTAAGGTAAAAATGGCTCCTAACCATTGACTAGAGTAAATTCAAAATGCTGTCTCTATCTTGCTTTGCAGAGAATATCCCAGTAGTCCATGTTACCGTTTCTTGTACTACCTTGCTTGTACAATTTTTGTCTTGTAGTCAAAGATTTCAACTTTGATATCTCGTACACCGACTTTAGCGCTCAAGATCAATTTTGAGATCCGTTCCAAAGACTTCTGAGAGGTAGAGCAGCAACGTGACTAACACGTGATTTGAAGTGAGGTTCAGACGCTCGCTCAGAGTTGGAAGTTCGGACGCTCGTTCAGAATCTGAAGTTCGGACGCTCGTAGCAATAGGATAAGCATAGTGTATAAAGAGGAATTTCCAGACGCTCACTAGGATGAGCCGGATGCTGACACATAGAATGAATCCTTCACTTGAGAATTACTTTCTTCTTGCTTGAGTGGCTTAGAATATACGTATTATTAGTATCTGCACACTTCAAGAAATGTTAGAACATAAATTGTTCTCTTGTGAATACTTTGTTATCATCAAAATTAATGAGGGTCTAAACATCTCAATCGTTTAGGTTCCAACAATCTCCCCCTTTTTGATGATGACAAACATCTAAGGTTGATGAACAATTTATTTTCAAAAAGACATTAAGGGTCTCCCCCTGAATTTAACAGTTTAGATATATATGAACAATTCAGGTTTTAAGCCAATTTTTGGTAATCAAATTCATCTAAGTGATTACGAAAAATCAGTAAATATATCAGAGCATGTATTTAATAAGGTGAGATCGGATGCTGATTATATACCAAATAGATTGATTTAATCAAATATATTTCATTGTTCCGAAAATTTATTAAACATTATCATAGCACTAGATCAATGAATATTAGCGCACAAAGATGCTATGTATGAAATGATATGCATGATACTTTATCCATCGGACAGTGGGCATCGGATGGTGGAGAATCGAATTCTCACGTGTTCAGTATACCTTTCTTTCGTGTTCATCATACCTTTTCTTTTACTCCCCCTTTTGTCATCAGACAAAAAGAGTGTAAAAACACATCATAGTCAAAATACTACTTAGAAAAATTTGAGCAAAAAGCAGATAATTAGATCAAAAACAGTTATATATATAATTGTATCAACCAAATAAAACATATTTTATATCACACAAGAAAAAAAATATTTCAAGGGTTTTGAAGAGGTGGAGGTGGGATATTGAGACGTTCGTAGAGAAGCTTCAGTGCAGTCTCCAGCTGAGTAACCTTCAAGTTTGTAGCCTTCATTTCTTCAAATTCTGCTCTTGGAATGGTGACCATCTCAACTGCAGAAGTAGAAGTAGAAGGTCCGACCAGTGCAGATCTGCAGACTTCATCTTCGATGCTCTGCTAGCACCCGGTTGGATAAGCTGTAGTCTCAAATCCTTCTTCCTTTGAGCTCTTAAAAAGAATCCATCATTTGGTATAACCCATTTGATGAAGTTTCCGAGTCTTCTTAGCTCGATTACATGCGAATCTCCCACTGATGCTTGACATCTTCTGGATACAGCAAATTCATGAAGATGGTTTCTCTATGACGAACAACATCAGCTGTGTAAGAGTCAAATCTATCTCCAGCGTCTTCTCCCCATAGATTTCTGATAAAGACACTCAAAGCTTCACAAGTGAAGGAGAGTGCTTCATTTTCTGCCAGGTAAATTCTTCTCAGATTTTCCCTGTCATATTCTTCTAGCACAAGGGGGTCGAGACGTGGTAATAAGGCTTTGGCTTTCCACGATTCAGACCATTGACTCCACGAAAACCCAATATCGAAGAGTTTGGTCACAACAGCCCATTGGTTATTGATCTTCATGCAGTCCAAGGGTCTTATTACCGAGCATCTGAACATATCATCGAAGTATACTGTTCCGAAGTTGATGTCAGTAACTTTGCTGATTTTCCCAACAGTAGGAATAGTGGCCTTTTCAGCATTGCAGCAGCTTGAGGAGCCAGTTCTCCATTCATCTTGCTTCAGAGAAGTCAGGTAGAACCTTCTGGCGTGATCCTCAGAAATTTTGGCAATCGGAAGCTGAGAGAAATCCTTAATATTGTACTTGGTAGGTGCTTTCTCATATTCCTTTAGCCCTATCTTGCTGAAAGGCTGCTTCCCTGGAGCGGGTTCCTTCCTTTTCCCAGGAATAGACCAAGGTAGCCACCTTTGTCTATCTGGTACTATCTTGACAGAGACAGATGATGGGTCTCGATATTGCCTTATAACTTCAAGCCTTTTCTGCTCAAGGCAATGTAGTGGGAAGGATATAGACAGTAGTACAGTACTTTTTCAAAAACCGCTACGTATTTCCACATGAAATTTAAATCAAAAAGAAAAGAAAATAAAGATTCGCTTTTTATTAAATGCGGACGCCAAAATAAAAGTAAAATTTTTTATCGAAGAACGTAAATAATCATGACTCAGTAGGTATGATGAAACGCTTGAGTCCGTAACACGTGTGACACGTGTGGGTGTGCTTTCGGACGCAATGGCCGACTTCTGGATGATGAGTTATGATGCGTATGACAAATAAGATGCGGATGCACATACATGCTTACGTCATATCGGATGCTGAAATTTAGCTTATTATCGGTGGCCGAGATTAATCATTCTTTTATAAGATGAAAGTTTAAATTCCTTCTTATAAAATTGAATCTATCTTGACAAGGGGTTTTGTAAATATGTCATTGCGATGATCGGTGTCTACAAATTTTATTTCTAAAATACCCTTCGAACATAGTCTCTTATAAAATGATGCTTAATCTCAATATGCTTTGCTCTAGAATGCAATATTGGATTTTTAGTCGGACATATGGCGGATGTATTATCACGGAAGATAGGAATGTTACTCTCGTTTATCAAGTAGTCTTCAAGTTGATACTTCATCCACGAAGTTGAGAGCGCAACTTCTTCTTTGAGATGTATTAAACACGCCGTTGAGAGTGCTATTGTGCTTTGCCTTTTGCTTGACCAAGACACAAGATTAGCTCCAAGGAATTGGCAGCCTCCACTTGTACTTTTTCTTTCAATTCGATCTCCAAAGAAAGTCAAAGATCGCAGAGAAACCTACTAATTGGTAATCTTTTGATTTCTTATAAAGCAAACCAAGATTAGTAGTTCCTTGCAAATATCTAAATATTCTTTTAACAGCACTTAAATGTGATTCTCTAGGATCAGATTGAAACCTAGCACATAGGCAGACGCTGAACATAATATCAGGTCTTGAAGCCGTAAGATAAAGTAGAGATCCAATCATAACTCTGTATAGCTTCTGATCTACCTTCTTACCAATTTCATCTTTACTGAGAGAGCAGGTAGGATGCATAGGCGTGCTCATCGGCTTGCAATCCAGCATCTTGAATTTCTTCAATAATTCTTTGATGTATTTGCTTTGATGAATATAAATACCATCATTGCATTGCTTGATTTGTATTCCAAGGAAGAACTTCAATTCTCCCATCATGCTCATCTCAAATTCAGCCTGCATAAGCTTAGAAAATTCTTTGCAAAGGCTTTCATTAGTATCTCCAAAAATAATATCATCAACATATATTTGGACAAGTATGAAATGCTTGTTTGAGGTTTTTACGAAAGAGTTGTGTCAACTAAACCTCTTGTAAATCCATTTTCCATTAAAAAGGAACTTAGTCTATCATACCATGCTCTGGGAGCTTGCTTAAGACCACATAGTGCCTTTTTAAGTTTAAAAACATGTTCAGAAATTCAATATCTTCAAAACCAGGAGGTTGTTTGACATAAACTTCTTCAGTTATAAAACCATTTAAAAAGCACTTTTCACATCCATTTGATATAAAGTTATCTCATGATGTCTTTGCAAAAGAAAGTAAAATGCGAATTGCTTCTAATCTTGCAACAGTGCAAAAGTTTGATGAAATCAATACCTTCTTCTTGTGAGTAGCCTTGAGCAACTACCCTTGCTTTATTTCTCACAACCTTACCGTCTTCATCAAGCTTATTTCTAAATACCCATTTAGTGCCAATAGCTTGCTTATCTTCCGGTAGAGTGACTAGCTTCAGGACATCATTCCTTTGGGCCGATTTAACTCATCTTGCATGGCTAGAATCCACCCTTCATCTTCCAACGCTTGATCAATCGTCTTAGGTTCCATCTCAGAGAGAAGTGCAAAGTCAGCATGCTCCTTGAAAGAGGATCTGGTTCGTATTTTGTCACCAGGTTCTCCTATGATTTGATCTTTTGGATGATTGGTCTTGTACTTCCAGCTTTTTCTTGCTTCAGCTTCCGCTTGGGTAGAATTCTTCGTCTTGTCACCACCGGATGATGAAGATATATTTTCACCGTCTGGCTTTTCACCGAGGTTTAAATCTGAAAATAACTCATCTAGCTCTGACATTGCAGTGTCAGGCTTCTTATCATCAAACTTGACATGAATGGACTCTTCAACTGTCAAAGTTTCTTTGTTGTATATTCTAAAAGCTTTAGATCTTTCAGAATATCCCAAAAAGATTCCTTTGTCAGCCTTGGAATCAAACTTACCAAGCTGATCTTTAGTATTCAAGATATAGCAAATGCAACCAAAAGAATGAAAGTAAGAAATGTTTGGTTTTCTTCCTTTCCACAGTTTATAAGGAGTCTTATTCAAGATAGGTCTTATATAAATTCTATTTTGAATATAACAAGCTGTGTTTACTGCTTCTGCCCAAAAATGTTTTGCAATATCAGCTTCATTGATCATGGTCCTGGCCATTTCCTGGAGGGACCTATTTTTCCTTTCTACAACACCATTTTGTTGAGGTGTTCTAGGAGAGGAGAAATTGTGGGAGATGCCGTTTTCTTCACAAAATTTTTGAAAGTTCTCATTTTCAAATTCTCCCCCATGATCACTTCTAATAGAGGAAATACAAATGCCTTTTTCATTTTGAACTGATTTGCAGAAAACAGTAAATACCTTATAAGACTCATCCTTGTGGGCAAGGAATTTAACCCATGTCCATCTAGTAAAATCATCAACAATGACTAAACCGTATTTCTTTCCAGCTAAAGAGGTTGTCCTTGTGGGACCAAAAAGATCAAGATGTAAAAGTTCAAGTGGTCTAGAAGTTGAAACAATATTTTTTAAATGAAAGGAGGTTTTAACTTGTTTTCCTTTTTGACAAGCTTCACAAAGGGCATCAGATTTGTACTTAAGATTTGGTAAGCCTTTAACAAGATTGTGCTTGTTTAACTTTGAGATTAACCTCAAGTTGGCATGACCTAATCTTTTGTGCCAAATCCATTGCTCATCTTCAACAGACATAAGACACTTGACATCTTGTTTTCAAGTTGAAAGATCAACTTTATAAACATTTTGTTTCCTCTTTGCTGTAAAGAATATAGATCCATCATTTTTGCTCTTTACTAAACATCCAGTTTCTGTAAATATGACTTCATAACCATTGTCACATAATTGACTTATGCTCAATAGATTATGTTTCAGTCCTTCAA
This sequence comes from Calophaca sinica, assembly GCA_037113605.1. Taxonomy (NCBI): domain Eukaryota; kingdom Viridiplantae; phylum Streptophyta; class Magnoliopsida; order Fabales; family Fabaceae; genus Calophaca; species Calophaca sinica. The sequence continues at coordinate 120,682,923 of CM073735.1, forward strand.
CATATAAAACATTATCAATAGAAGGAAGAGAGCCTTTACCTATCCGACCAATTCCAACTATTTTACCTTTACGGTTTCCTCAGAAACCAACGAATCCAACTTCTCTAGGTCTTAGCTCTTGGAACATATGCCTTTCTCCTGTCATGTGGTGCGAGCCTCCACTGTATAAGTACCAAGAGTGGTGTGTTGACTTTGTTGCTAAGCATGTGTGCAACATAGATTATTTTATCTTTAGGTACCCATATCTTTTTGGGTCCTTTCTTGTTAGTTCTAGAAGGAGGCTTATCCTTCTTAGTTTTAAAAACATTACATGCACTTTTCAAATGACCAGATTTATTACAGTAAGTACAATGTAAGCATTTACTATGGCTATGGGATTTATCAGATGCTAAATTATTTTCCAAAAGGGTTTCATCTAGTATATAGCCAAGACCATGAGTTGTCGTTTTACTGACACCCCAGATCATTGAAGCTTGCTTGCTTCGAGTTACACTCTCTGCAAGAAACTTTTGAAATGCTTGTTCGTAGTCATTTGATTTGCAAATAGGATTGCCTGTAACTACAGAACTCTTAGCTTGAGAGCTCTCAGCTTCTGGTTGCTTGCTAGCTTCCAGACGCTGGTTATCCACCAGACGCTGATTTTCAGTTTTGACACGGTTCTCTTTAATAGTCTGAGTTTTCATTGCGTAAAGAATGAAAATCTTGTGATAGTTTTAAAAATTTCTTTTTCAAATTCTTGTACTCGATGAGAGAGTGGCGAGTCCTTAAGAAGATCATCAAAAGCAAGTTGAAGTTGAGTAGGAGTCATATATTATTACCTCTTCAACATCTTCTTGACTCAATGTCCGTGGTATGCGCCATGAGAGCAATGTGAGCTTCTTCTTTATCTTCCTCGAGAGGAGGATAAGTCAAGATCTTCCCATGTTGCCATGAGACCTTTCTTCTTTTTCTTGAAGGAGCTTCTTGTGGACTTCTCTTTAAGATTAGGACACTCGGATTTGAAATGTCCAGGCTTCTTACATTCATAGCAAATGACTTGGGCTTTGTCTTTCCTCTCCTTCTTGTCCTTTGAATCTTTCTTCTGAAACTTCCTTCTGAAGTTTCTTTTCTTCCACATTTTCTGGATCTTCTTAGATATGAACGCTAGCTCATCATCTGATCCATCAGAATCTCCTTCTGACGCTTCATCGTCTGATTCTTCTTCTTTAGCCTGCAAGACTTTTGAAGTACTAGTTTTATGATGATTGACTTTTAGAGCAATAGACTTACTCTTCTTGGTAGGTTCTTCTTCATTTAGCTCAAGTTCATGAACTTTCAACGAACTCATAAGATCTTCAAGTCGAAGAACATTTAGATCTTTTGCTTCTTGAATAGCAGTGACTTTGGGTCTCCACTGCTTAGTCAAGCTTCTTAAGATCTTTCTAACATGATCAGGTGTAGTATAGCTTTTTCCAAGGGCCTGCAACCCATGAACTAGTGTTTGGAACCTTCCAAACATAGTTTCAATGTTCTCTCCATCTTCCATTTTAAATAGTTCATACTGGCGAACCATCATGCTAGCTTTTGTTTCTCTTACTTGGGCAGAGCCCTCATAAGACAAAACAAGAGAATCCCAGATTTCTTTGGCAATATCAAACTTGCCACATTTGTCATATTCTCTTTCTGTCATAGCACAGATGAGAATAAATCTAGCCTTCTGGTTTGTTTGATATCTCTTTTTCTGATCATCAGACCAGTTTTCCCTAGGTATTGCAACACCAAGGGCATTGGCGGGAGAAATGTATCCGCTTTCAATTGTATCCCACAAATCAAGATTTTGTGCCTCAATGAATGCTTTCATCTTATCTTTCCAGTAATCAAATTTTTCTCCATTGAATAGAGGAGGACGGTTCATATGACCACCTTCAGTAGACATGTTCACAATATAGAATCTTTTCTCTTGACACTGTTAAGTGCTCAACCAAGAGGCCGAGCTCTAGTACCAACTGAACGTGAACACAAGAAGGGGGGGTTGAATTGTGTTGAAAACTTTTCACAAACTTAATGTTAAAAACACTTAGAATAAAAGTTTCTCAAAAACTGTTTGTTAATTGGACGGTGAAAATAAACCGGACGCTGAAAATCAGTTTGTGAAAACTTGTTTTTAACTCAACAAAATAGAAATGAATAGAAAGCAGTAAAGCAGGAGACACAGAAATTTATACTAGTTCACTACCAAACTGGTAGCTACGTCTAGTCCCTTTGTTCCTGAAGGATTTTCCACTATAATCAGACTGATTACAATTTCCTCAAGAGTATTCTACTGTCGAAACTTGACAATACTCTCAACTTCTCAAAACGACTCGATCTGATCGAGCCTTTGAGGATCTGACCTAAACTAGGCCAAAACAAACTTATACAAGTGAGTTGAAATACAGTTGAAAATAACTCTCACAGAGAGGATAAAAGATTAAGTTCAACTAAAGAAAAACTTTCTTAAAGAAAGGGTAGGACGCTGAGTTCAGTTCAGTAGTCCAGGGACTTAGTTGCTCACAGAAGTAGTGTATGTTCTCAGCAGAATTTCAGCAAGCTTTTTCACAGAGTGTTCTATCTTATTTCTTCAATGGATACCATGAGGTATATATAGGAGTTCCAAGGATATGACCGTTAAGGTAAAAATGGCTCCTAACCATTGACTAGAGTAAATTCAAAATGCTGTCTCTATCTTGCTTTGCAGAGAATATCCCAGTAGTCCATGTTACCGTTTCTTGTGCTACCTTGCTTGTACAATTTTTGTCTTGTAGTCAAAGATTTCAACTTTGATATCTCGTACACCGACTTTAGCGCTCAAGATCAATTTTGAGATCTGTTCCAAAGACTTCTGAGAGGTAGAAGCGACAGCGTGACTAACACGTGATTTGAAGTGAGGTTCAGACGCTCGCTCAGAGTTGGAAGTTCGGACGCTCGTTCAGAATCTGAAGTTCGGACGCTCGTAGCAATAGGATAAGCATAGTGTATAAAGAGGAATTTCCAGATGCTCACTAGGATGAGCCGGATGCTGACACATAGAATGAATCCTTCTCTTGAGAATTACTTTCTTCTTGCTTGAGTGGCTTAGAATATACGTATTATTAGTATCTGCACACTTCAAGAAATGTTAGAACATAAATTGTTCTCTTGTGAATACTTTGTTATCATCAAAATTAATGAGGGTCTAAACATCTCAATCGTTTAGGTTCCAACAGATTTACCGACGGCTTTCTTTCGTTACCGACGGAAATTGGCCGTCGGTAATGACGAAAATTCTTGTAGTGTCATAAGAACACATGCTCATAAGGTTATATTCCTATAATCCTCCTAAACATGACCAACAATTCAGTTCAAGTTCATAACCCCAATTTCCCAATCGTGAGTATAACCCAAAATCGATTCGGTAGTGATCAGTTACCAAAAAGCATTAATAATAGAATTGAAGGCTCAATCATAATTGAAATAAACTTGCATTGATATAAGTAAAACAACTACATAAGAGTATTCACAAGGTTCATCTTTCCTAGCCTAAGGAATTTAGCTACTCATAGAAAAGGAAAAGCCAAACCAGAAATTCATGAGAATTAATGAATAGATCGTTCCCAATCCTCCACCGTGCCTCCAAATAACCAAGTTCCAACCCTAGACAAGTCTCTAAAGTGTCTATTTATAGTCTAGGGTGAAAAGGAGTAAAAAAACAGGTCCAAAACATGTAAAAACATAAAATTCTGCGTCCAGGGTGCTGTCGTAGCACGACCATGGCGTGAGGCATGGCCAGGCCGTGCTTCATTCTGTTTCTCGCCTTTGTTTAGGTCTTTGTCACGCATTCTGGCCGTGCTTCCTGACACGGCCAGGCCGTGCTTCATGTTGTTTTGCATTTTTGACCTCTTTAACGTCCGAATTAGCTCAAGGTGTCTTCATAAAAGTTGAAGCTATGGATCTTAGCTTTCCAATGGCACCGGTTTCATCTCATTTGGATACCTAAAACTCCAGATATGATTAAAACATTGAACAAGTGTCAGGTTGAGACAGCATTACATTATCAACTTGTAGCACAAATTACCCCAACTTCTTCCAAGTGATTTTTCTCCTTTTTCCTAGGACAAATACCTTCCTTTAAGCACAATTGAACCAAAACCAAGTGCGCTATTCAAATCAAGCCAAATTCATAAATAACATGGATTAAAATGACTAAAATGACTAAGATGCGATGCAAAACTAACACTAAACTATATGCTATTTCAAACGCATCACCTATTTTAGGAAGGTCCGCGTTATGAGTTTCTCTGTCACTCAATATTGGTTCGGGTCAGATTCCCGGTAAGGTATAGGTCAGATTCCTAACTCTTCCTAAAGCATGGGTGGTTTCCTGTGCGGGTGAGCGTCCGATTAATGCGAGCTTCTCCGTCACTCGACACAAGTTCGGGTCAGATTCCCGACAAGGTGTAGGTCAGATTCCTAACTCTTGTTAAAAAGGTGTGGATCGATTTCCATAATGGAGGAAGATCCGAGACGCGGGTCAGGTTCTCGACTAAAGGCTTGGGTCAGATTCCCAAGGTGATGGGTCAGATTTCCAGCAAGGTGTGGAACAAGTTCCTAATTCATGCTAATAAGTGGATTGGGTAGGTTGAGTACTAGTTCTTACTGAGTAGCAACAGACCAACTGTATGTAATATTTGAGAGGGCGGGTCAATGGATCCAAAAACTTTAATGGTCATGCAGGATGCAATGAATGGTATGCCATGCATGAAATGAAATTTTTATTTTTTTAGAGAAATGTTTTTTTAAGGTGGGTCGTGGACCCAAAAGTATTGATGATTATGCAAGATGCAATGAATGGTATGCCATGCATGAATGTTGTTTTTTTTTAGAGAAATGATTTTGAAGGTGGGTAGAGGACCCAAAAGTATTGATTATTATGTAAGATGTAATGAATGGTATGTCGCGTATGAATATTATTTTGCTTTGACAGATTTTTTGATTTCCCCGAATTCCTTTTGAGGATGCTGCCCCTAGACTCGTGGGATGATAACTTTCTGTCGGATTGCTTGTCCGAATGGTTGACTTTGTACAGCCCCAGGTTTGCATATTTGCCCTAGGTAGATCATCTTAAGGATCCTCAAATTCTCCTTTTCATGCTTTGAATGCTCCTAAGAGGATTAGAATGACTCCTTTTGATCCTCAGGTTCTTTAGTGTCCTTTTGGCCTTTGCCCAACTATGTGACGAAGGATCATGTTGAGAGACAAACCACTTTGTGTAGTTCTGCAACTGGAATGAAATCTTGAATGCGAAGCTTGTAGATGATGGGCACAGCTTTTGCCTCTAGCTTCTTAATTTCTGTTTAGATCTGCAAGATACAATCCGGGTTGACATGCTTATGAATTTGACCCTAACTTTTGTTTAGGCCGCTCTTTGCGAGTTTTCAACCTAGCGGGTCGCTCTAACTTTTGCCTATACTTGCCCTTTTGGGTTTTTAGTCTAGCGAGCTTTTCTTTTGTACTCTTTTTTTTTGGTAAAGCAACTACACCGAGGATTTTATATGGATTTCCTCTTTCAAAAATCAAGTTTTGAGAAAATATGAGCAATTGGACTTTGATCAGAATGGACTTTATTAGGGTTGTAATGTGGCCAAGGGTTAACGGCTATGAAAAAAGGGATATTTCAGGCTCAAAAAGTATTTAAGGGTTTATGAAGACAAGGATCTTTAGTGCCAATATGTACTTTGATGGTTGCTAGCACAAATGTCTTGTTTTGCTTTTGCATTTTTGTTCATTTTCTCCTTGCAAGCGTCTTGATACGTTGCATTTGATATTTACTTGCTTGTTTTTTTTTTTAACAGACAAAATTTAATGGACTATTGTGCTAGACTTCAATGTATGGGTGATCCTCATTTAGGGTACTTGAAAGAATTTTTTTTATGCTCAAAAGGGGTAGCAAGGGATAAATATTTTTTATATTTTTTGGATAGAGAAAAACGGCCAAACTTCATCTCAAAATCTTATTGCTCAAATTTCACAAAAATTAATTTTGATAATTGTGCATTTGCTTTACCATTTTATTTTATATTTTTCTTAACTACTCTTTTTTTTTTATCCTGGATTGACCATGTACCAAGAAGAGAAGCTAAAAAAATTTAAATTGCATTACCATTGATGTATTGAAAAGATAGGAACAAAGTGGGCCCTTTACAAGATATGCCTTAGGGCTTCGGACAAAGCGTAAAAACAAATGAAGGTTGCTTAAACAGAGCTATTCCTTGAAGTTTTACCACTTGGTGTTGATCAGAGTCCAACAATTCTCAATGGAGTGGCCCACTGCCTCAGCGTGGTATGTCGTGATGAGCAACATTTGTATCTTCTTCCATATCTTGGCCAATACTGCGCGATGGTTGTTGAATGTTGTGGTTGCCAATCCTTCTGCTTATTATCCCTACTTCCACTCTTTCCCCGACAATAATTAGGTCTGAGAAGCTTGAAGAGACATTTCCCATCATCAGATCATATAGGGGTTGTTGAAGTGTGTCAGTGAACGTGGTAACCATCTCTTTCTCAAATAGCGGAGGTTCCACTTGGGCTGCAATCCCTCTCCATCTTTGGGCATATTCTTTGAAGCTTTCATTGCCTCCTTTTACCATGGTTTGCAACTGGGGGCGGCCAGGAGCCATGTCCATATTGTATTTATACTGTTTGATGAAAGCTTTAGCCAAATCATTCCATGAGTTGATTTTGCTCCGCTCTAATTGCATATACCAGCGTAAGGATGCCTCGGTAAGACTTTCTTGGAAGAAGTGGATTAGGAGCTTATCATTACTGGGGCAAGAGGCCATCTTTCAGTAGTACATGATGAGGTGGCTTTTTGGACAAGTTAAACCTTCATACTTGACGAACTCAGGAACTTTGAATTTTGAAGGAATTACCACGTCCAGGACCAAACATACTTCTGAAGCTTCGAACCCAATATGATTTGCCCCTTCAATTGCTTTCAGCCTCGCTTCCACAATTTGGAGTCTCTCCTGATCTAGGGGGTCTCCTGATGGGCCATTGGAAGCCTCTCGATACTCATTAGTGTTGACAGAATGGTTCTCATCAATGGTCAATTTTGCATCAAAGTTCTGCAAGAAGTCTAATATCTTGTCCATCTTACCTTTGATTTGGTCGAGTTCTTTTCTCATCGCTTGCTGATTCTGTTCCAATAAGTCCATGAGTCTAGGTTAGGCTCAAGTCCGGTAGGGATGCAAGAAAAGCTTATTTGTATCAATTTTCTGTTGAGGGGAAAAATTAAGTTATGTTATGAGGATGCCATGATTATGCATGTCATGAATTTTTTTTATGTACATTTTATACAAAATAATATGATGGATAATGGAGAAATATTTTTCTATTACATTTTTTTTCAATATATTGTTTTTTTCATGCAAATAGAATGCGATGGAAAAGAGAAAATATTCTTTTGTTTTTTTTCAAAAGGGTTTCTGAAAAAAAATGAAATTTAAATGGATGAAGATAAAAAATGGGCCAAATGCCCCTTGCGAGGTAGACCGGTAATTCCTAAGACTTTAGGTCCTACGGCTTTGATCACATGGGAAACGAGACAGATAGGGTTTGCTTCTTTAGTGATATGGGCCGGTAGTTTCTTAGAATGGATCTGTGGTTCACATAAGTGTCTTTCCATTGGGTGGCTTTAGGATACTAATCTAAAAGGTTCCAAGAGCCAAGGGTCCCATCTTCGAATATTACCGTCGATAATAGGTAAACTATTAACGAGAGTTTTTTCTCAAATGGGGCCAAACTCTAGGTGAGGCCTTCGCAAAGACCCAACTGGCCGTACGTCCAGCAGGTGCTCACTACACAGCCTCTTCTAACTTAAAGTTTTTTCTTTTTCAAACCCAGGTATAGGGTTCCACTCGTAGTGTGCAAAAAATGTGTTAAGTGAAGTGTGTGAAGGAGCAATAACCTAAAACCCTTTTAATTGTTTTAAAAAAAAATTTGCCTTAAAAATTAATTCCCTTAACGTAACTTGTTTGATTTCTTAAAAATAAGGAAGAAGTTGCAAAACGACCAAATCGTACGAATGACGTTTCAAGACTTCTAGCCGAAAGATAAATGCAAAAAATATTATACTTTCATAAAAATAGAGATGAGCAAGAAATCGCAAAACGACCGAATCGTGCAAGTGGCGTTTCGAAGCTTCTTGCAAAAAAACTCATTTTTAGTGAACTAAGTAAAGAAATAAATGGAAGAATTAGGCACATATGAAATTATTGCTTCACTATTTTTTTTATACAATATGGATAGAAAATTGCATGGTTAATATCTGGTTCTCTTCATTATTCCATTTTCTTTTAAATAAAACAAACAAAACTAATTTCAGAAATATAATTTTTATTATTTATTATATTAACCATTAACCAATTTATTTTAAAAACGTGTATATGTTGAACAGAAATTCAGAAACCCCCTTTTTGCCTTTATGCTCCTCTTAACAACATATTTGCTACTGGGTCCCTACCTAGATTTAGCCCCATTGGAAGGCCAAATCCTAGCTCTAATTTCAGTCCTGAACTGGAGGATGAACAACAATAACTCAAACAACCATAATTTTAATAAAAATAAAAAAAGTAAGGAAAGATGAAGAACAATGCCAAAGAATTGATCACAATCTTTTGATTCAAGTCTCTACTACATGGTCATATAGAGAACAGAAAAATAAAAATAAAAAAAGAAGATGAAACCTCGATACAAGCTTTCCCAAAAAATTCTATAGAATCGAGAATGGGGGGAACAAGAAAACCTAAAACTAAAAAGAAAGTGTTTATTTTTGGTTCTAGGGCCTCACGGGTTTCTTTGTTCTTTTTTGCGTCCCTCTGTTTTCGTCTTTCTCCTCTCTGCTCCCGGTTTTTCTCCTCGTGGATTTCTCTTTGTGCGTGATCTTGAGCTTGGCTTTTATAGACCTGCGAAAACATATCAAAACGAAATCAGTCATTAAATCAAAGTAAAAAAAAAGGAAAGGAAATGAAACAAAAAGTCCCTTCGTCGCGTCTAGGTCCGTGATTCTCGCGGAGATTTTCGCTAAAATCGTTGTGATTCGATGGGGGTTACGATAGATATGATCCGGTTTTGGAGCGATTTACGGGATTAAGGGATGAGGTTGAGGAAAAAATGGAAAGAAATTAAAAAAGAAAGATGAAGGGGAGATATGATTCGGTTTGATTGAGAAAAGATTGAGGCCGAGAAAAGGGGAGGGGCGCCGCGGCTGAAGCTCCTAGGTTTAGGGTTTGCGAAGGTGAAGGAGAAGAGAAATGGAAGAGAAAGAAAGAAGAATGAGGGAGAGAGGGAGAGGGGCGCCGCGGCTAGATTAGGGTTGCCAAGGTTAGGGTTTGGTGATAGAGAGAAGAAGAGAAAGATAGAGGAGAGGTGAAGGAAGAATGGTGGGAGCGGCTGCCTAGGGTTAAGGTTGGAGAAGGAGAGGAGAAGAAAAATGAAGAAATAGGGAAAGATGGAGTGGTGCTGCGGCAAGTTGGAGGAAAGGGTTGCTGCTGGAGAATGAGAGAATGAGATGGTTTTAGGGTTTTTTAGGTTAGGGAAAGATTGGGCCATGGGCTGCGTGTTTGGGCGTGTGGGTTGAAGGAAAAACGGGTGTGCCAAAATAAAGAAAAGTGGTGCGCGCAAGGAGTGGGGAAATGAGGTGCAGGGGAGTGTGAGAACAAAAAAAGGGGTGCACGAGTAAGCAGTGGCGTGGAGCGCCTAGGCTACTGGGCTGGCCAGTTCTTGGGCCTTCATTATTGGCACCCACCATTTTAATACTTGCATCCTCTTTCCCAATATTGTTTTCCTTTCTTTTCCTTCTTTTTTCTTTCCTTTTTTTTTCTCTTTATTCATTTTTGCTTTCTTTTTTTATTGAGACCAAGATATCATTATTATTACTAAGCAAGCAAAACTAATTAAATAAAATAAATAAATAAAGCCCGGACAAAATTAGGGTACTACACTAACACTGCACATGAACTAGCAAGAGCATAGGAACAACTTTTGGATGCTCAAAGGAACTAAAATACAAATATAAAAGAAGAGAAAACTTCACAAATTTTTTCCATAAAATTGTTGTTCACGTAAATTTCTTTTTTTGCAAGCCAAGATGAAATCATCACTCCTTCACCCCCAAATATATTTTACACCAATAGGATATATAGATAAAATTGGTTTTTTTCATGGAGAAAGTTGCAGAGAAAAAACCGTATCTAAGTTGAAAAACCAAATCCATTAAATAATGGAGTGTGCGAGGAAAAGAAATATTTCTGGCCGTTGGAAGATGCAGGAATAATATTTCCGTTGAGTAATCAATCAAAATCAAAACTAAAATAAATGACATATAAGCACCCTTATGATTTTAGTAACTGACTCAAAATCCAAACGTAAAGTATTACTTGATTATAGAAGTTAAATATATTAATCTTAGACTTTAAAATTAATAGTAAAATAAAATTAATATAACAATATTAATCAAAAGGAGAGTTGTTCAGCAGCAGCAGGGAGTGTGCTTGGGATGTCAAGAAGACCATGAGACTACCTCACCTTTATTCTTTCTTTGTCCTTACTTTTCACACGTGTGGCAAGTGTGCTTAAAGTGGCTGGGATTACCGTTAGCTCTTCATAACGATTGCAAGGGACATTTTTTCCAATTTGTTGGTCTTTCTTTCTTAATGTAAAGAGATAGGAACTATGGCAAGTAATTTGATGCGCATTTGTATACTCTATTTGGCTAGCTAGGAATCAATTGCGGTTTTCGTCAAACATATTTTCAATTGAACAAATTTCAAATCAAGCCAAGTGTAGGTCTTGGAAATGGTTGAATGCTAAATGTGTTGGGTTAAATTACCCATTAGCTCACTCGTTCACCAACCCAAAAGGTTGTCTTTGTTCTTTTATTAATTAAGGTCTTACTTGAAGTTGACGTGCACTTTGACGCTAGTTGTTGGATCTTGTTACTAGTTGCTTGGATGATTTTCTCAGGACCTCATTATAGCTTTTGCTTACGTGTGATTTTCATGTGATATTTTTTTAAGCTGGTGTCATCTGTCATTTGTAATTGCTTTCTCAAGGTATTTTGTACCTTTTGCTTGGCAGCCACTTCTTGTGCTTCCGCTAAGTCTTTTTAGTTCAATTCAATTTTGGTTGACTAAAAGAAATTCCCCAATTTATCCTTTATGTGAACTTGTTCAATGGGAATAAAAGGGTTATTGAAAAACAAAATCTAAATTAATTGAAGGGTATTTTAGTAATGATGTTATTAAATAAGGTGAAATTAGTCAAGATTTGCTTATATTTTGGACAACTAAACATGATTATTTTTTGCTTATATTCGAGATTGGAGTAGTTACCTATTTAATAGTGCAACTATTACTTATTCAAGTTTTATGAGATTAAAAAGAAAATTATTTGATAAAAAGAAAAATATCTGTTGTTTTGTCAATATGAGAATAGTTTTTTTTTTTTGGTACACAATATGAGAAAAGTTATTTAACATGTTAAATAAAAAGTTTAACTAACGTGTTTTCTGAGGGGTTAGGATTAAACATTTAAAATATTAATTTTGTCAATCACTAGTGCAAAAAATAGATTTTATATAGGGTTAACCCTTTAACATTGGATATTGAACCGATGTAAAAAATATTTTTTTAAAAATATTTAGGATAATCAATGTAAAAATATTTTTTTACATTGGTTAAGAAACCCGTTGTAAAAGTTAATCTTTAAAAATAATTTATTTAAAAAAAAGACTTTTTACATCGGTTTTTAAGATAATCAATGTGAAAAAACTGAATACAATGATTAAATATTATACATGTGAACTACTATAAACTATAAAAGAATCTCAAGTTTTAAACTACTTAATATGGGCACAACCCAAATAGGGAAGACAAATTTCAAGTTTCACCAAAATGAAGGCCAATTAATTCAAAGCCAGCAAGATGTGGTAACCAACATAAGGAAGAAAAATTTAAAATGAGTAGTTTTTCCATGCTTATGATTAACAAATTGAGGATAAATCAGCAGGTCATGCATTAAATTGATATGATCTATATTCTATAGTTAAAGAACATGATTTTTTTTTTTTTTTTGCATCCATGCATGAAGGATTAGTTATGATAGTTTCATGAAATACACTGTCACGTGTGTCTTTATTTACATTCATTTTTTATTTCAATAAATTTTTATTACAAAAACAAAAATAACAGAATGAATGAGACCCAAATACAAATTTATTGAAGCAGGAACTTACCTTCAAATGTCGCGGATGAGAGTTGTGCATGAAGGATCGAATGATAACTGTGAGACAGAGAGAATGAGAGGAAAAAAAAATTAAAAAAAGACAACTAGAGAAAACAAACAAGAATGAGAGAGAGAGAGAGAGAGAAAACTTACCTTCAACTGTCGCAGCGGTCGGCGTTCTCAGTGGTGGTGCTGGTGGTGGTTTATACACAGAGAGATGCATGGTGGTAGTTCAGAGAGAGAGAAGGACGATGACGCGTGAACGAGGTAGAGGGAAGAGGGTTCAGAGAGCAAGATGAGGGAGTGAAGAAGGAACGCGTAAATGAAACTACTTGATGACTGGACACTTGCTAAAGTGAGACCACAGGAAGAATTGCAGCCAGTGTTTTAAAACTCGGACCGATCATCGACTCGGTCGAGGTACTGGGTCACCGGGTCACTGGTTGAACTAGTGAGTCAGTAGTCGAACCACATAAATCAATATTAACATATTTTAAATTTAAAAAATAAGTGTAATAAGTATCAAACATATATATATATATATATATATATTTATATATGTATATATATGTATATATATGTATATGTATATGTATATATTTATGTTTCCATAAAATACAACAAGTCATTCTATAGTCTAGTGGTAGATCGAATTTTCTGTAGCATGCAGCTCCTGGGATTTTCTCGTAGGTAAAGTCACCGTGGTTCGTACCGTGTATGAAAGTTGATGAAGGGGAGGCAGTAGCCCTTCAGGCTGCATTACAATGGACTTTAGACCTGGGTTTAGATTATATCATCTTTGAGCTTGATGCTAAGACTGTAGTTGACAGTGTCAACAGGAAAGATGAGGATGACTTTGAACTTTGGTTCCATTATCACCATGTGTGGGTCAACCCTTTTAAGTAGACCAAATTATTAAGTGAGTTTTGTAAAGCAACAAACCAATACTATTGCTCATACACTAGCTAGGATGACAATGTCTAAACCTTGTTGCTATATTTATGAGTTTGTTCCTGGTTATGTTGCAAGATTTATTACTAATGATGAAATAAGATTGTTCTTATAAAAAAATTAATAAGTATTTATTAATATCTGATATATTAATTATGATCTTATAAATTTATTAATATGATATACATAATAATATTTTACGTAATTATTACTATCTTTATTATTTTTTAGATATTGTTTAAGGTTGTTTTACACAAACCAAAGAAACCGATAAATTTCGTTTCTCTTGATGAAATTATTGGTCTCTTTCCTGTGATACCCGTGATTGTTTATTATCTCACTACACTTATTTATCTCTCTATAATAAGTAGTTAATGATATAATTGAAAAAAATAAATAATATGACATTAAACTTTGAGAACGACAGATAAATAATAACAAAATTTTTCTAAAAAGCGGACAAATAAAAATGAATGAAGGGAATAATATCTTATGTTATGTTACGTGGCTGGTATTGGCTTTTGCTAATGAAGGGAGTAATACCTTATCCCACTTTTCTTTAAAATGCAAATGGAAGATTGAAAGGCATTGAATCACGTTCAGCTTTGAATTTTTATTAAAAGAAAACAGTGGACCCCAGTTTCTTAATTGAATGAAATTAATTGAGTGAATCAAACTCTCACTCCGTGTACAACATTTATTGCCTGTTCGTACAATAGGAAAGTACTCCCTTCGGAACTATTTATAAGGCAAAAAATCATTTTTAAATTCGTTAAAAAATATATGTATTTGGTCCAAAAATTAGACCAGATACATACATTTTTTAACGAATCTGGAAATGACTTTTTACCTTATAAATGGTTTCAGAGGGAGTAAAAAAAAGAATCTAGTAAAATGGTAAGTTTCTTGAATTTTGAACCTTCCATTGTTTGGTTCTGCATAGAAAGGAAAAGGAATGATAGCTATTGGTGGGACACACACCAAAAAGAGTTCCCCCAAGCTGTGAAGAAAACGGAAGACAACTTTGTTTTTCTGGAAAAAGATATCAATGCCCTTGATATTCCTGTTTCATGAAAGAGATGGATATTTTTAATTTAATTTTTTAAAAATTACTTTCCTTTCTTGAACGTTGTTTTTTTTTTATAAGCAAAACAATTATATTAACAAAGGAGTACAAAGGGTACTCTAAACCCATATTTACAAACATTGGGGGAAGGAAGTGCCTCGTTAAAACCCCTCAAGGCCAAAACCCAGTGGGAAAAAGACCAGGAGGAAAAAAAGAGTACAACAACCGACCCCAGACAACTAAGTTACAGATCAAAAAGCATTTTCAGAACAGAATTACACACAGTAAAATTATCCACCACCCCAATCCTTATTCACGACCACCCAGAATGTTGAAGTAATCAACCTGCAGCACAAGCAGAAGCAGGGCACCACCCACGTGGGCCTTCAACCAATAAAATGCAAAAGCAAGCTAGCCACCTGTTAAGGAGCACCATGCCAACAGTACCATATCCACCATCAATTTAAACCAACAGGCGTGCCTATTGGATTAGGTACAAGATACAACACCCACAAGCACAAACCAGTAGCGCACCGCCCTCATCCCAGCAAATATGTTGTGACTTTATGCAAAATCAACAAAACCTGCCACTCCCATCCCTCATCACATGCCCACAGTACCCAAAGCAGTAAAAAAGCTATATTCATACCACCATTAAATTGATCTACAACACTCCAGCGGGTTCATACACCAATCAGAAAATTTCCAATCCGAATGTCTACCTTCCCTATATATAAACCAACGCCAAGAGAACAGCTTGATTTTGGTCAATATAGATAGAGGGTCAATTTGCTCCCCTTCAAAAATGACTTTATTTCTAACTGACCAAAGCACCCAAACCACAGCGCACTTTCTTGAACGTTGTGATGTGTCTTTGTTTTTTTGACAAACAATAGATTTTACCTTATCTTTTTTTTATCAATTTTTTATTGCAATAAAATTGATCTTCGGAATCCAAATTAATTTTTGTGGTAATTTTTTATCTTTTTCAAAATTAAAATTAATGACCTTACATTTATTAGATGACAAAATATTGAAATTAAAATTATAATATATATATATATTTACATAGGAGTATTTATGTCATTTACTAAATATATCTCTTTCCTTCCCCTTACTTTATATTCAATTTCATTCCTACCAAACAACACAAAAATCATCTCATTTTTCATTCATTTTCTACTCACTTTCATTTCTTCAACATTCTTTCTTCTTAATCCTTCAACTTTCTTCTTATCCAAACAAAGCCTTAGAAATAAGAGATATCGAAAAACAAGGAAATAAAATGCAAGCACAGGATGAATACAAGTGACGCTGAATGAGTGAAGGATATCAGGGAGCACGATCGAAAAATGAAAAAAACACGAGAATATACGTGACGTTTCAGATTGGGGGTAAGCATTCTAGGCGTTTGATATGAGAGAAAATGATGCGGTCATAAGGAATGTTTGTGATTGGGAGGTCTACGAGAGGGGCTAAGTTTAAGGTATACCCCTCCAAAATGGGTACTTCAATAGTCCATTTTTATAAACTGTTGATTTATCATGTAAAAATAAATAAATGACCATTTTATTATAATCTGACGATTATTTATTAGGGGAATACTAGTGTACCCTCATTAGAGGGAACACCCTAGAATCAGCCCTGTGAGTAATCACACCCTTTTTAACCCTTCCATGATATAATTATTTTAGGAGCTTGGGATTGAGAATGGGCTATGGATTTTATTTTAAAAAGAGAAATAATGCCATAGAATGTGTTGTTTTTATGAAAACCTTACTCTTTAAATTTGGGGATTTTTAAAATACAAGACTAAATTGATTGTTTTAATGTCTTGATCTATTGATTCAATTATTATTGATGACATTCTATGATTGATTGAACATGTATTTTTTTTTTTTATGTTTGTTGCTATAAGGATTTGCATGATTCACCATTTTTGCTTGTGTGATTTAATTTTAATGAGTATTGATTATGTTTGAGATGAGGCTCGTGCTCCATTTGGATGGCTTTTGTACCATAGTTATTTATCCAGAGATGAATTAAGTGATCCACCTGGATGAGTTTTGTATACCCCCACTGTTATTTACCTAGATATTGTGCTATGTGCTCCACAAGGATGGGTCTCGTACCCCACAATTATTTACCTATAGGCAAGCTATGTGCTCCATATGGATGGATCTCGTACCCACACGAATGAACTTCGAGCTCCACACGGATGAGTTTGATACTATCACCCTTTGGGAAGGGATATACCCTGCTGATGTGATGAGACAAATTCTTTGAGAGAATGGGACGACGCCATTACATTGTGTTAATTATTTTTATTATAAGATGGCTTGAATGATTATTGAAAATGGATTGGCAAATTTGATTTAATTGAGATTTATTATTCTACAAATTAATAAATATGTGTGATTGATTTATTTTTATAATTATGGATGTGGAATATTGTCTATTATGAGTGGATGAGTCTTGAATGAATGGAATGATTGTTGTAAATTATTATTTATCGTAGAAAATTTATTGAACTACCATATTATTTTATAAACTATTTTTTTTTGAAGAAAGCGGGTGTCATGGTCTATTTTTCTGGTTAACGCTCCGACTGGAAACAATGTTTACTTGCGAAAACATTTTAAAACTACGTGCATTATTCACTGAAATTTCATATCTCATTAGAATGTTATATTCATAGATTCAAAAAAGAGACTTTGAGCACACTGAGGAGTTGTTTGTTCGTTGGTTGATTTATTGTTTCTTTTGTTTAGGATTGAAAATTGTAGATACTTTCGGATAGGTGGGAAATTTATTTATTTTGAGTTTAATAGAAGATGCCCAATTTTTGAGGCACTTGTATTATTATTAAAAAGTTCAAATGTATTATTTATTGCCTTTTAAGACAAAATTTTATGAAGGTACCTTTCATATTCTCAATTATAATTTATTATAACCTTTTTGCTTAATTTCAATATATTAACCTCATGAAACCGAGGTGATATATATACTGATTGTATTTTTCTCGTACTCTCTGAGTATTGTTGTAATATTGCTTTTAATGGACTGGAATTTATAAATTATATACTAAATCTTATTTTGTAGGACACAATGTGTATTTGTGTTTGTGTTGAAACTTGAAAGCTTAAAGTTAGAGATTCATAATATCATTTATACAGGCTTTAAGGTTTACAATATATTGATATATTTAATAGATGCCAAAATATAACAAAAAATGCTACAAGAGTAGATAACCTGTGAATATTATTCTGGTCGCGATGCAATCATATCCACTCGCGACGTGACGAGTCAGAAATGCATGTCATTCTACATGCGATCAGAATGACACGTAAGAGCCACTCGCAACGCGAGATGATCACCTCACATTGAGGAGTTGTTTGTTCACTGGTTGATTTATTGTTTCATTTGTTTAGGATTGAAAATTGTAGATAATTTTGGATAGGTGGGAAATTTATTTATTTTGAGTTTAATAGAAGATGCCCAATTTTTGAGGCACTTGTATTATTATTAAAAGGGTTTTGCTAACAAGTGCCCTTAGGGCACTAGTTAAGAAATACAAAAATAGAAATTTTGTATTAGAAATAACAACATTTAAACTTTCAAGTAATTGAATGCATAACTTCCAATACAAAATTCCTATATTTAGTTCCTTAACCAGTGCCCTTAGGGCAATTGTTAGCATTTTTCTTATTAAAAAACTTCAAATGTATTATTTATTGTCTTTTAAGACAAAATTTTATGAAGGTACCTTTCATATTCTCAGTTATAATTTATTATAACTTTTTTGCTTAGTTTCAATATATTAACCTCATGAAACTGAGGTGATACATATACTGATTGTATTTTTCTCGTACTCTTTGAGTATTGTTGTGATATTGCTTTTGATGGACTGGAATTTAAAAATTATATACTAAATCTTATTTTGTAGGACACAATGTGTATTTGTGTTTGTGTTGAAACTTGAAAGCTTAAAGTTAAAGATTCATAATATCATTTATACAAGCTTTAAGGTTTACAATAAATTGATATATTTAATAGATGCCAAAATATAACAAAAAATGCTACAAGAGTAGATAACCTGTGAATATTAGTCTGGTCACGACGCAATCATATCCACTTGCGACGCGACGAGCCAGAAACGCATGTCATTCTGCATGCGATCAGAATGACATGTAAGAGCCACTCGCAACGCGATATGATCACCTCACGGTGCGATGAGCTCGACCTAGTCCCTATAAATAGGCCTCAAACCCTCTCTTCGTGTCCCAAACTCTCATGAGCACTACCACTCTCTTTAAACCTCTCTCTAGAATAAGGGTATTCTTGTCATTTTGGGTCTGAATACGCTAGTTTTGGTCCTAGCGAATGCTCAAAGAAAGAAAGGGAAGGAGAATAATAAGGTCTAGGGGACAAGCGAGGATAGGAGGATAGTGGGGGTCGAGGGTCAAGGCAGTTTGAAAATTCATGATACGAGTCTAGGAGTACTCGGAGAATTCAGGTGAGGGGAAAAACCTTTTAGTTAGTGAAAATATTCTTAGATTATAGCAGTTAATAGGCGTAGGGCTCCTCAAACCCTACTAGGAGTTGATGTCAACAACATCTCAGGAGAGGGGTTACGGGATGCGGTGACTATGGATAGTTGCCTTAGATCTATCAACCAATTAGGTTTTATTTCTTTGCTTACTTGTGTGTCTGTTTAATAACATGATATATATTGGATGTTTGTTCTTGTTTATATGTCTACTTATATGTCTGTTTGATTGGTTAATTGAGTGATAACACAATAGGAGTAGGTATCCTTAAGCGACGCAAGGTTTTGATCATTATGGTTGATTATGGATGGCTGTGTATAAGCGTGGACATACATAATGTCAGATGAAAACTGTAGGTAGAGTCGTAGGATTAGTGCCTCCTTATGGTTATTAGCTATTACAAAAGGAAGGTAGTTTATACGAAAGATTTTCTGTATAGATATTGTGACAGCCATGGCACACGGCAGGATCCGCAATAAGCGTGCGATTATCCCTACGAATAGCTACTGCGTACGAGTTAACCACAGTGGTTGGACATTGCATCATAATAGAGAAGAAATAGAAGGTTTCGTTAATGGTGCATAGATGAGAAATTGCCAATGCCCATTAACTCAACAAACTAAGCATTGTATTGTATGAAAGAGGAAGACAAACTACTTAAAAGTATTGAGAAGTCAGCAAAAATGAGCAGTATAGTTTTTAAATTGGATTAGATTGGATTCCACTATTTAAGGTTAGTTTCTTCTTCTTAATAATAATAATAATAATAATAATAATAATAATAAACTCGGTGACAGGGCATGGTTGTGGGACCATAAAGATGTCGCAAAAAAATTGATTGCTTAGACACTAAACTACGGTTAGACATTTCCCTTTTACGGGATGCATAATATAGAGGTATTCGAAACATATATACGTGGAAAAAAATTATATTCACTTCACCTTTCTTTAGGGAAAGAAGCGAAACACTTATCGTCGAAGAAATCTTGAAAATGTGCAAGCTAGTTGGCCTTAGCAAAGGAAAAAAAGGATGAGCTTGTGAGTTTGTGCTTTCATTAGGGGTTTGTTGGTTAATTATACAAAACAAATTATGAAAGAAAGAGGGAGAAAAGGCCTCTCTCAAATCTCATTCCTTTCCTATTTATTTTCTTCTATTTTTTATAAGCAAATTATATTAACTAATACTGAAAAAAGAGACTTTTAGCATAGGACAGGTGCCAAAATCTACAAATGTACAATAGCAGCAAAGTACATAGCATCACCATATCAGGACAAAGCATCACAATATACATACACCCTCAAGCCCCACTTTAAGAACCAAAATTAATTAGCTAATACCCACCCTCAGGTGGAAAATGACAAAGCTAACAATTCAAATTCGTACTAAAGGGAAGGGAACTCCTAAACCTAAATGCATATTTGTAGCACCCACCCATCAACACCCTTCCATCTAAATGTCCAAGACACCGCCTTGGACAGTGACAGATCTAAGACCCGAGGTCAGTGGGAGCAATTTATATAAAAAATAAAAATTAATAATAAGTATGAATGAAAAATAAAATAAAATATGAATCAAACAGTGAGAGACAATTTGTCGAAGAGAGCCCACATTCTTGGGTGTCTTTCACTATTTACTCCTCTATCATTGTCTTTCATAATATTTAATTAATGGATTAATGTTGTTTCTTGAGTTTCTTTTTCGGTTTTTCTAATAAAAAATGTTAGCAAAAAATCTTAATAATAATTTAAAGTGAAGAGAAATTATTCGATGAAATATTATATTTTTCAACAACATATGGACTCGGATAGATTCCAAAATTAATTATTTAATATAATTTCCTACTAAACACAACATTTTAACCCTAAAAAACACCTAATTTCCTACCATAAGCGTAAACGGAGGAAAAATTGAAACTGATAATTCTGAAACCAACCATGACGTGTGTAGTGCACTAGATATTTACTTGAGTCATCAAAAATAATACGAACAATCACTTACATGTTGTGAGACAAAGACAAAAGGTAGAGGTGAGAGATTGTCGGGGTGCCAAAAAAAGTAGAGGGTCAAAATATATAAAAAAAAAAACAAGGTATTCAATAGAGTTTTAGAAAATTGAGAAAGTGCATGTTCTCACCGTAAGCTCTAAGTAGGTCCTCCTATGATTTCGGATGTAGGTATTTCATATCTTATCCCGATGTGGATATTTTCCTTAATATGATGTACACAGTCAAGGATGGACCTAAGTATACTGATGTGAAGGCAAATGCCCCCACTATGATTTTAGTCTTTCTCAACATATATATGTATATATCTCATAAAGAAGTGGCTGATACAAGTTATTATGATTTACAATAGAGAGAAGATTACGATAGCTATACTATAGTGATAACTTTCTTTCAAATATTACTATTGCATTTATGAATAAGAAAATCAACAACGATACAGTTCTGGTGTTCTCTCCAACTAACTTCCTACTACTTGTCCTACCACTGTCTCTTTCTTTAATCCTTACTCACTTTCTCTATTTTCTTACTTCTACATTTCAGGTCTCGGCTATAGTCCTTGATACGCTTCTCACTACTTCTGCTGCTCCACGTTCTTCATTTGAGGTATTTCCTTATCATTTTCTTCTACTTCTTTCACATTTACTAATAGGATTGAATTGGATTAGATTAGTGTCAATAAATCACTGGTTTGGTAGACTAAATATGCTGCTAGCCTTACTTTATATTATCTTGTATATTTTATTTGTGAGTACTGCTTACTGAAACTACTACCCTTTCAACTTGTGATTTTGTACAGATTGAAAACGAATATGGACCTATGGAGTATGAGCTTGGTGCTCCTGGTAAATCCTACACTAAGTGGGCAACAGATATGGCTATAGCACTTGGCACCGGGGTTCCATGGGTCATGTGCAAGCAAGATGATGCTTCTGATCCTATTGTAAGTTCTGCTGAAGTGTATCATTTTAAGAAAACATTTTTACCTTTTATCTATACTAGATAGATAGGGTCATATTTGAAGCCTTAATTATTTTGTTCTTGATTGATACAGTCCTGTATGTCTCCAAGGATTTCAACTTCTAATTTCAATGTAAAAATATTTTACAGATTAACACATGCAATGGCTTCTATATTGATTATTTCTCTCCAGATAAGGGTTTCAAACCAAAGATGTGGACATAAGCTTGGACTGGCTGGTATTGATGATGCCTTGTTTCTTATTTTTAAGGCTTCTGTAAGAATAAGATACAAACAAGTTAGATATAATCCTGACTATACATTGCCTCTATTCTTATTTTTAATGGGTGTTTCACCAAAAAGAAAGCCAGAGTTTAGTGTAGGCAGGTCTGTATAGTGCATGTATTTGTTGGTTTGTGTAATTAATTGACTTTTTGAGTTATTAAATCTGAGTGATATCAAACCCAATTTTTTTCTCAGGCATATGAATGAAATGAACCTCTCTAAACCTATAAATCATTTTTTTTAATTTTTTATTAACAACGGCAACGGTTTTGAAGTGTAGTAATGATTGACAACGGTTTTATACCAGACATCGGTGAAAACCGTTGCCATTCACTGTAACGTTTTTACCCCGTGGTCATAGAGTAAAACAAAAACTGTTGTCTTTGTCCTATCAACGGCTACGGTTTTTTGTTGGTGTTGCCTTTTCTTGCAAAAAACCGTTGCCTAAAGAATAGGCAACGCCGGCAAATACCACGGGTTCAAAACCGTTGTCGAAAGAAAAGAGAACGATTTTTTGAGTTATATCAATTAACAAGCATTTGCACAATAGTTAGCTACACTAGGTAACAAATGCAGAATAATATATAAAAAAACACCTTGATCATAAAACGCATTTTGGTGAAAGTCCAATATCTATCAAGAACAATAATAGACAGGTGAACCAACAAGCAGCAGTTATGTCCCTAACTAATGTGTTTAATGGAGAATCTTTACATGTGGTTCCAAACCTTTCCCTCGCTGAAATCTTCTTCGCCTCTCCATTTGCGTGTGCAGTTCTTCCATCCATGCAACACACAAAAACATAGCTGCACAAATTTCACAAAGGTCATGACGAAAACACCTTGATCATAAAACGCATTTTGGTGAAAGTCCAATATCTGTCAAGAACAATAATAGATAGGTGAACCAACAAGCAGCAGTTATGTCCCTAACTAATGTGTTTAATGGAGAATCTTTACATGTGGTTCCAAACCTTTCCCTCACCGAAATCTTCTTCGCCATCTCCATTTGCACGGGCAATTCTTGCATCCTTGCAACACATAAAAACATAGCTGCACAAATTTCACAAAGGTCATGACGATTGCATAGCGAATCAACTACGGTGTGCTGCAATAACATAACCCAATATGCTAACAAACATAAGCGTAACACATATCAAACCATTGCTATTGAGGTAACAACAGATCATGATAGATTAGTGTAGTAAATTTAGGTGAAGAATACACAGGTGCATATGTACAAGCATGGTATCAGAGTATACACATCTCAATTCCTTTAAAGTAGCCTTCCCATGTATATTCATACTTCCTGAACTGCAAAACTTACAATAGGGAGTATATACTCTAATTAAATTCATCAAAGCAGAACAACAAAGCTAGAGAAGCATGATCATCAACTATGCAACACAGACAACCGAGTTGACATGTTTGATAGGAAGTATTTTACAATAAACTACCATCCAATTGAACCCCAAACCCAATGTAAATGAACCCTTGGTATAAACCTTGATTTAATTCATACCAGTAGACTTATAACACTACAAGAAATCGCGGCATTACCGACGGCCAAAAGCCGTCGGTAATCCAAAAATTCCGACGGATTACCGACGGGCACGTATCCGTCGGTAAAAGGCGCGTTGCAAATGCGCACCGACGGCTTTACCTCCGTCGGCTTCAAGCCGTCGGTAAATTTCCGACGGCTTACACCCGTCGGTATGATCGTTCGGTAACCTCTTCCGACGGGTTAAACCCGTCGGTAATCCTGACAACAATTGACTTTTCCGACGGCCTTGACCGTCGGTATATCCGAACATTAATTTTTTTTTTGAATTGAAAATTGTTTAAATTTTTTTTAAAAAATTATTTAATTTTTTAAATTATTTAATTTTAATTTCTGTAATCAATTTAATTTATTTATCCATTTAATTAACGATTACTAGTTATTACATTTAATTATTAATTTATTCCTGTATTTAAAAATGCAATGCGATAACATAACTATAAAACAAATTAAAAAAAAGAAACGTAAAAAATAAATAAAAAAATTAGACGAACAAAACAGTAATAAAAAAGATATCCGAAAATATAAAAAAATATCGATACAAACATAACTAATAGTTCTGATAGTCCTGATCATGATCACCATCTACATCATCAACATGATCACCAGTACTATGAGGCGGAGGCGGAGGCGGAGGCGGTGGAGGAGGCGGCTCGCAAGCTAGCAAATGGTACAGATCCTCCTGTCGCTGCAGCACCTGAGCCAACATGGCAGACGTCCGGCGGGCCTCCTCCTGCTGCTGGGCCGCGATCCGCTGCTGGTCGGCCGCCAACCGCTGCTGCTCGGCCATGGCCCGCTTCAACTCTGCTATCTCCCGCTCATCCGGCGGCAAAGACGATCGGGCGACTCTCCAATGGAGAGGCAGCGGGCCCCTTTCTTGTAGTTGCTGGCAAGGTCGCCAGCACCGTATAGGCGACCCTTCTTCTTGCCGCCAACAACATCTGCCCAAACCATCAGCGATGCAGCTGGATCCTCTGGGCTCTGAGACGGGGAACATGACGATGTCTGAGATCTAACCTGAGACATCCTCGCCTCAAACTCCTCCTGTCAAACATAAACAAATTAGTCAATTTTTATTGTAATAAAACAATATAAACATTGTTAAAAAACTATTCATTATGTTTTATAATTACCTGGGTCCGCCTCGACCGCTCATCTACAAAATCACTGGTACCTTTCCTAATATGAGTTGCACGATGGAGCTCGTGCAACTGAACCTCCCTTTTCAACCGCTGAGACTGTAATTATTTAATAAAAAAAGCTTAACTAAATAATAATAATAATAATAATAATAATAATAATAATAATAATAATATAAAACGTACAAGTCGAGCTGCGTGCTGCGCCTGACTGACCGAACCTCCAGTATGCAAGCTCCCACCCTTTTCAGAGGCTCTATTCTTCTTCGCCTTCTCGCTTACCGCCTTGAACTCAGGGGAGTTCCAGTGCCAGAGTCGCCAGGATCTCATCTCCTATCCAAGTGGGCTGCCCATTGAGGCGGGCATCTCTAAGCATATCAGATAGGCGGTGGGAAGCCTTCATATGGAAGTTCTTCTTGATCTGCTCCTCCTGCTCTTCCTTCCAAGAAACCCTCTCCTGTATGAATATAATACGTTATTAAAAATAATTGAAATTCCGGCTGCATTTCCCATTGGTCTCTAAGTACACAAAATGATCGCAGTTACGAACAAGGCAATCAAGTATGCACCCAGAGAACAAAAGGAAATGAATGTAACCGAAATTTCATCAAATATCAAGATACGAGAATCAAGCAACAACTATTATACAAGTAAAGAAAAAGTTTTTTCCCAAACTGTCCGACTTGGACAATTCAAGGTTCAATATACAATGAACACGTGGTATCTAAAAGAGTACACGCACTCAATAATATATTGAACCTCAAACGGGAAGCTAAGGCTTTTCTCCGATACTAATAACAACAATTAAACATCCATTTCATCAATAATTAAAAAGTAACATGTTGAATGTTGACATCCTCTTAAAGGATAGAATTAAACAGGCAGAAGTGGCAAAGGAAGCATAAATCCTTTTAACAATTTTTGTTTTCATAGTGGTTTGGCTTGGTATGTGCCATGCAATTAGAGCTCCTATATGGCCACATCTACCATACATCCTAATCCATTAATTGGCCAAAAAACAATCATTTTCTGTTTCTGCAGTTAAAAAACTAGCCTAGCACCAGAATCTACTACATTAACCAAGGCAGTACTAGTGAAGGGCAAGGCAAGTGGTCATAGACAACAGGGACACCCCAGTGCCCGGGTCTCATATGTTTATTGTGGTTTGCCCATAACTGGTGAGATGGAAAAACTAAACAGAATCACCATAGTGCTTAAGGTTCCACTAAATATTGAAATTGTTAATACGAAGCAGAAGTTTTCCATTAAACCAATTTGAAACTAGACTTGGTGTTATTAAGCGGTTGTTTCATTTTGTTATTCTGAAAAATTTTGTTATTAAGCTTACACGAATTTTGCAACCTGCATTAGGGGGAAATTCTAACACAGCTATAATTTGTAATATCACACTTGCTCAGGTTAGATATCCCTGCATTTTGGCTTATGATTCATTCACACTATTGTATCAGATGTGCCTACAAGTTTAACTCTCTAACTTTATTGTCAACTATTTCTTTTCTAGATTACTTAATATAACGCACTAGTGGATGCCTTGTTTCTCTACTATGTGCTATTATATCATTGCAATAGCTAACACATGTAAATTTATGTCTGTCCTCGATGGGTGATAAGGATGTAAATATATGTTTGCTATGTGTCAAAAAGATTTATGGTTTCTTTAACCTTTAGTTGAATATAGTGCTATTCCAACCATTTTCGGTTGTGATTGTTCTTATTTTGTACATTTCGGTTGAAAAAGTAGGTGGCTTCAACTGTTTGCAGAAACATCATTGCCAATTGTATTTTATATTAACTAATATCGATCTAACATTGAGGCTTCTGAGCTATTGATGGTCACACAAGGTCAAACTTTTCTAATGCACTGCCAACCTCTATTATATTTGATATTTTTACGATGGAATCTCAAAATTTTCCGTTAATATTCTGTTCATCTAGTTTTTTCAGCACATTTGTTATGTGGCAGATACACACAGATGAAACTAAAAGCAGCCTCCAATTTGCAAGCCGAGCTTTGCGGGTCACAAATTGTGCTAAAGTCAACGAGGTTTCTTCTAAACCATTTCCTGTGTTTGGAGAGCTCTTTTTATTTGATTTTGTTCTTGGTTTTTTGTTATCATATGGCATTTTGATGTAGTGTTCTGTTTGTCGTGTGTCTTATTCCCCCTCATCATTCTTTCTCTTCTCTCTAATAAACTTATTCTTAAAGAAAAGAGTATTTTCATTGCATCATTTCTTTTGTGTGGCATCTTTCCTATGGACTACGACAATCACTTTTACCCTGCACCGCACTGTTGTAAAACACAAAACAGATGTTGAAGATTTGGAGGCCATGTTTCAGTTATATGTCTGGGGTATGCATATAAGGATGAATCTGCTTTTAATATTTTTGATTTAAGAAATGGCTTATTTTTGCAATAATCTTCATGTCCTGCGACATCCCAATTCCATGACTTTTAATTCGAAAATGAATTTCTAGAGCAAATTAATGCTGATGGAATGGCTTTGCCGTTCATTTTGTAACATTTTACATGCCACTTTGGGGTGCAATTTTATATAATGGGTTTACATACTTCCAAGTAATACGCATGCTGAATAACGCAACCCGTGTATGTATCTAATTTTGCTGATTCTTTTTCAAACAGAATAAAATGCTTGTTTAGGCACTTTCTGAGACCTTATTTTCTATTTCTTGGCAAATTTCAGATGGCAGTTGGCATGTCAGGTCAAGCTTATGTCTCAGATACAAGAGACAACATGAGGGTATTTATACTGTTATTGTTTGATGTTTCTGACAGAATATATGAAAAATACCTCAAAATCATTATTGTATAAACATTTTTAGGGTATTTTAGATGATCTCTTAGCATTGTTTTCCACGTTTCCGTATATTTTATATTTTGTTTCTGGATTTAATTAGAATTAAGAGTCTAGTACAATTATAAACAGATGTTAGTGTTTCGCCTTTTGTAGCACATCCAACACAACATATTCCCATATCATGTAAATATTAATTATAGAGTATTTAGTATGCATTATCTCCTTTTCTCCCATCTTTATGCCTGAAAAGATAAAACCGTATAATTTTAGCATGGTAATTAGAACGGTGTCTTACTATCTTATCTTCCTTGACCTGTCTTATCAGTATTCCACTACCAAGTTCCCTAAAGTCTGGAGCTCCACTTTATTTTCATGATTATTTTCTTCCTTCTGATTAGTATCTCTCTTGCTGTGTTTTCCTTCCTGCATTCGCTCTTTCTTGTTTATATTTGTCAGTGGGCTTTTTCTAACAATGCTGCCACCAGCCCCATCATTGCCTCATTCACCTAGAAGCGCTGTTGCAGTTTTGCCATTTTCTAACAATGCTGTCCCCATCCCTATTGTTATCCCATGCACCCAGGTGCGTCATGTCATAGTTTTGTCATTTACGACAAACTCATCCTCCCAGTTTGTGTCCTCCACGAGTTTGTTCTTCCACAATCAGCCACTATGTATAATTTTGCCCATGCTTGACCACTTGTCTGGTGGTTAATACTGTTTCCAGTTCATCTCCTTCATCCAACTCAACGCCCAGTCCGTCTATTAAGGAAGCTTTGCTGTGTATCCTTATTTAACTGGGAAACATGGAAAACAGGATGAATTATGGAATTTTGAGGCAACAGGAGTCTGTAAACCCGTTCTCCATACCTTTCTACTAATTGGAAGGGACCAAAATAGCAGGCTGCCCATTCAGGATTAATCCTCTTAGCAACAGACTGCTTTCCATGAGGGCACAGCTTAAGGAAAACCCAATCTCCCGCCATAAATTCCTCGATCTTTGTTTTCTGTCTTTTTGTGATTTGTTTTCTTATATAATTAGGATTAAGAGTGTAGTACAAGTATAAATAAGGATTAGAGTTATCTTTTGCAACACATCATCTATTTTCAAGTATTTAGTCTTTATTCCCTCCTTTTCCTCACTCTAGCTTAAACCCATAATTTCAACATTTTCTAAGATTAGAAATTTAAAGATCCATAATCATAGATTAGGAAACCCAAACAAATATTCACAAGATAAGCTTTCTGTTGTATCTAGCTACTCTCATAAAGTCATCTTTTGTGTCTTTCACATTTTTCATGTTACGTTTTGTCTTGTGGCATATTCATTGTAATGTATTGGTTTTGTTCAAATGCATTACTCTAGGCAGCTTTTATTATGGAATTAAAGGAAATTTTCACAAAAGCTGTTTCCATCAAAATGTATTTCTCACATATTTTCTTTGATTAAAAAATCAATAACACGCTTTTCTGTGGTTTCTAACGTTGTTTAGACTTGAGAGATGCCCAATTCATACTTTTTTTTTGGTTGGGATTTTCATGTGTAAATTTATATCCATGCTTAAACCAATTGCTTGAGATGATGAAAGTGTTGTTACCTGTAGCATCTATGTTGCAATTGAACAATACTTCAGTATTTTGGATTTTGCATTGCAGGCTCTGAATCGCTGGGGATACTATCCGCTAATTCTAATAGGATCATGGGCTTTTGGCACTATTAACCGAATTCATGATTTTTTTGAACCTAACCACAAGATCTTTTGGCTTTCAGTTCTTGATGTTGGAACGGCTGCCCTTATGGTATCTACAAGTAACCATACTGTTTCCAGCTTTATTTTCCATTCATCGAATGTTCTATAACTTGTTTGGAAACTCAGGATGGTCATGATTATTAATAATAAATCCTTACTTTTGACCGTTCCATTCATCTCTTAGGACCCATCTAGTACATTTTACTTTCTCGAACAATCGGACTTATTACATCTTCCCTACTAATATATTAATAACAGACTAGAATACGTTATCTAATTTGTAACCCAGATGCATCTGAAATAATTGATATTTGATATATTAACACTTTTGACTTTGATTGTGAAAATCTGGGTAACAACTTGTTCAAAATTGTCATTTCTTCATATTTAAACAAAAAATATAATAATAGTTTAAACAGCGTGTGATTTCACTGCCTTCCTGGTATATTAGCAAGATTACAACTTTGATTTATCTAGTTCATACATACATCAAATAAAATTTCCTCTGTGGAGAGAACTATACATCACTTCAACATAAAACATCATTTCTTAGCCAAAATATACATCACTTCAAAATTCCCTCTGTGGAGAGAACTATGAAGGAAATCAAATAAATATGTCGGTGTGGGGGTCAATAGCCAACCCTTTTCCACCCAATGAGTCAACCGACATTTCGTTAGAGTGCATACCTAATTAGAAGAACAAGAGAATGTCCACGTCCTTCGATGCTAGTGGCGGTCTCGGAGCAATGTGACAGCCTTGGACAAAAAATACTAAAAACATAGAAAATTTTAAAATTAGTTCATCATATATCAACTACCAAGACAACACTCAACATTTTTCTATGTCTCACACCATGCCCACAGTATCACCTAGAAGGCATATAAAATAGCTTCGAAGTAATTAGCTATGATTTTAACTGAGAATAGTGGAGTTGATTTCTCAATCAATCATCTCTAGATGTTGCTATTATCACTTAACCTAAACACAAACAATTATCACCAGTAAGATATCAAGTCATAATGTGGGAGGAACTTATCTTTGCCTAGGATTACAAACATAAGTATTTCCTCTCTTTTCTATCATTGATAAGGAGGAGATTGAGCTTTCATTTTATATATCACTTAACTCAAACAAAGCTTCTAAACATCATTACAATCAAAGGGGCAAATATCAAATAATAAATAGGAATAACAGTGAGGTAAAGCCAAATATTAACACTAACCACCTCGCAGAAAACGCTGGAAGAACGCTGCCGTGGAGAAACCCTAAGCCATTTGAAAGTGTCCTTGAGTCCGAGTGGAGAAAGAACCACATAGTCCGAGTGGAGAAAGAACCACACGCAGTGGTGCGGTCCGAGTGGAGAAAGAACCACACAGTCCGAGTGGAGAAAGAACCACACGCAGTGGTGCGGTGGTGGGACAGTGTCGCGATGGGGTAGTGTCGCGGTGGAGACAGGCAGGGGCGCGGTGGTCTGGCGAGATGAAGAAAGGGAAGAAAAGTCGCCGGAGAAGAAGAAAAGGAATAGAGAACGGAAGAGAAGTGGTGGTGGCGGCTGGGGAGAGGCGAACAGAAGAGAGGTGGTGGCGGCGGCACTGGGAGAGAAGTGGTGTCGGAGAGAGAGGAGAGAAGAAAAGAGAAGTAAATCTGGGAAGGGGAAGACGGCCTCTGGTTGTATTCAAAGCTTACCGACGGCCAATTAAACTTACCGTCGGTCTAAAGCCGTCGGTAAAATCCATCGGTATGCGAGTGTTTTCTTGTACCGACGGGCTCATTAACATTACCGATGGGTTTAACTCGTCGGTTCATTGACGGTATTAACGACGGAAATATTCAAATACCGACGGCTAAGCCGTCGGTAATTTAAAAAAGCGGGAACCGTGGTGTCTATCGGGCCAGCCCGTCGTATTCTCTCTTTACCGACGGGTGAAAGCCGTCGGAAATCTCGCGATTTTACCGACGGTAAAAGGCCGTCGGTAATGTCCGTCGGTATATGCGTGTTTTCTTGTAGTGTAAGTTCTCAGATTACCAACCATGAATCCAATTTTATAAGCATGCGATTTTCACTACCATTGATTCAACGAAATAACAAATACCATCTGGTGAACGCGATGCACAGACTTTAGCAACATGCAAGCAGGACACAAAACTATTTTAAGCAACCATTATAGATTATAAATTAAGCAAGCACATAAAAAAAAGACTCCCACCTTATATTCAATCGGTCCTCATCACACATGCACACATTCAGCGACATAAATTTCCCAAATTCAAACCCTGGCACACCCTACTTGGAAGATTTCAGGGGAAGAATCTATGTTACCTTAGGGATTAAGGAATTTGGGGATGAAATCCCCAATTTCTAGGGCTCAGGGACTCCTCCCTTAAGCTTGCTCCTTGCCCTAACCTCCATGAGAGCTTGACTTAAACTTCAATCTTTGCTCCTTCTTCTTCCTTGATCTACTACAACAAAAATCAGTTTAGGCAACAACAGAAAACCGTGGTTGGAAACAAAACAAAAACGTTGCCTAAACTTTAGGCTACAGTTTGACCACAGTTTTATAGGCGTGGAGTATGTGGCCGTTGCCTATTCCAATAGGCAACGGTTTTTGTACTTTAGCCCACAAAATACGAAAACCACTGCTTGAACTATGGAAAGAGGCCACGGTTTAGTGAGTTATTTTTTGGTGACGGTTTTCTTGATTAGTTTTAGGCAACGGGTAAATAAGTGTTGCCTATACGATTAAGCAATAGTTATAGAAACGTTGCCTTATATTTTAGGCAACACATTCTTAAACGTTGTAGCTTGGTATAGGTGACATTTGGATAACTGTTGCCTACACGTTTAGTCAACACTTTTTTACATGTTATCTATGTATTTAAGCTACGGTTATACAACCATTGTCATGTGTTTTAAGCAACATTTTTTTTCAAACATGGTCGAAATGTCACGCAATATAAACAATTAATCTTGTCATTTATAACACTTCTAGTATGTAATTAAATTCGATATTTAATCTAGATAATAAAAACACTTGGATTATAAAGTCTCATAACAAAGATAAAACAACTCTGTATATTGGCATATTGTAGCACTACAAAGTATGCATATAACACTAGTACTCTTACATCATTTATTATTGTAATTCTAAAAACTCAGAAATACCCTTTCATCAATTTTTATCTGCTACTATCACACATCTTGCTCCACTATGTCATAAACTGACACCCTCTTCACCTTACAAACCATCATCGTCTCCCCAATGCCATGCTCTGCCAGCACATCATCACCATAACCTTTACGGTCTCTGTTTCATCAAATACACATAAACCAGTGCCAAATGAACTAGCAAAAAGAGAGCGAGAACTGAGGCCTCAAATGCAACTGTATAACTTAAAGCAAGAAAAGATTCCTAGAAGTCCATAATTTCAGCTCAGCTACAACAAACGTGAAGCAAAGGGATTATTAAATTATGAATAATAAGTACCACTAACATGACTGAAAATATAAATTAAGGGAGAAGAAAATAAAGTAACCTCATGATGATATAGCTGACTATTGAGCGTTTAAAAAATGAGGGAAGAAGGATGTAGCACAAAGAGAATTTAAGACAATAAAATCAAGGCATATTGATTTAAGATATCATCAGCCCAACTTTTAAGCATGATTTGTGGCAGGCATAAAAGGCAAGGATCACAACAATAGTAGACAACAAACTAGAGTTACTCAGCCACAAGTTGTTGAGATGGGTCCTTTGCAGTCTGCATACATGAAACTCGTATTCATTTGTTCTGGGGATAAATACTAGATCTAAAATTATAAGCCATGTTAACATAACTAACAGCAAGATAAACATAACAGAATTAGCTATGTTAACACAACTAACAGTAAGATAAACAACCACAGAATCAGCTATGTTAAGATAACTAACAGCTTAGCATTCGATGACAATGCAACCATTCTTTACGAATGCTTCTAACTTAAATGAGAATTAGTACCTCCATGTTCACACTCATAGATTTATTAAAGACAAATACCCAAAAAAAAAAAAATTCACACAAGGGTTTGCTGCAGCACAGTTACTTCAAAATTATTTTAACATTCTTTTTCTGTTAGTGCTTATTTATAAGTGCTTATGAAAAATGTAAGCTATTATTTAGAAGGCTGAATCTATGTTTGCATATATTCTAAACTCTGCAATGACTAGACATAGTTTATATTTTCATCAAGCATAAGTGTTTTCCAGTGACCTACAGGAAATAATAATTCATAGCCAAATAAGTAAAGCAAAAAACAGAGAGGCTTGAATATATTTTAATGAAGCAATATAAAGTAGCAAAGCTGTCAAAATAGTCAGGACAAGCAGGAAATGACTTTTAAAAGTAATGACAATTGAAATCAAAGATGAAAGGAATATTATCAGTCTGTCACCTAGCACAAGGTGAGGCCACAAAGCCAAATAAATGAAGTAAATGTATGTCCTATTCTCAGTCTACACTAAAAGCAAACAATGTATCAATGTTGTGTAGGCTAATCAAAGGAAATGAAAATGAGGCATATCAAAAGCTAATACAACAAAACAGATTCATTCCATAATAGCTATTTAACAAAAAGTAAAGACTTGCACAATTAGAAATATCCAAACCAGAAAATCCATCTTTTTTTTGTGCCAATTCTTCAAAATCTATTTCACTTAGGTTGCAAGGAGTGTCTCCAAGATACTCTAATATATGCTTTCTTAGGAAATAATATTCTTTAGACTCTACATTGAGTCAACTATGCTCTTATATAAACTTTCACATTTCAAATTTGTTTTATCCCAATATTAATAATCCAACTATCAAATCTTGCAATCTATTTTCTAAATTGCACCCCTCCCCTCCCCCTCAATTAATAATTAAAAGAACCAAAATCCATAAGTATGTAGCAGAAATGAGGTGTACCTTTGGACCTGGAAGTAGCAAGTACTACTAAAGTTCTATACCCATGCCAATTTACGACTCTTCCACCTGACAATTAAATAATCTCTATTTCAATCCTCTATCTTCCACCAGTCGCGGCACAACTTCATCCATTTTTTGTCTTCGGTTGGTTTCTCCTGTTTCTTGGCTTCCTCTTTAGCTTCCTTCTTCTCTTATTCCTTCTTGGGTTCCTCCAGTTTTTTCTTCTCCACTGTGCTTTCTTCTGGTTTATTTATTCCTATTCACTCTTGTTTTAGAATATTAATTGCAATGCAGAACACACAGGAAGCATATGTTTCATATGAAATTTTAAATCAGTTCTCCTAACTTGAATCTAAAAGCTAAAGGAAGAACCTAGCTAGTAAAACATTAAAACCTTTAAGTTTTTTATATAGTGCAAAAAAAGCGGAAAAGAGAACGAAAGAGTAGGGGATCAAGAAGCTCACATGCACTACAAGATGTAGAAGGTTCCTTATGCAAATCCTTGAGCTCCTTTAAGATGTGTTTCCACGCCATAACTGAACTTTGTGGAAAAAGCCAAAAATTAGAAAAAGATAAGAGAATTGCATTAAAGCTTAAAGTAACAGATCCTAAGAAGCCAAAAATACTCAAATCAGATTATCGTGAATCAAGAAAAAATTAGTATCATGACAATCTTAGAGCTTGGGACAGTGCCAAACCCATTCACATTTAAGAGGAACTACCAAAGGCCCTTCAAAAATCAGAGATTCAAAATGTTTGGCAACCAAGAGAAGCCAAACGAGCATTGCACTTAATCATACAATTTCATTGTTGTAAAATCAGCAGAAGAAGCAAAGTGGTTGAACTTTTTTTTTACTGATATAATAAGAAGAAAAAAAATCCATGACAGCTACATCTAGTGAACCATATTGCAAAGCTGTTACGGAAAAAAAAGTGCAGGTTTTTGGAAGATATGAAACTTCATAAACTGCACGGGACTAAAGTAATAATATTTCTCTTCAATGATGGAGCTAATGTGGCGTCTCATCCAGATAACTCAGATGATTTCACCTCATAAGACAGGAATGTCAAAGACCCTTCATTAGGACCATTTATAGAGTTCTTGACTCTTGTAAGCTTATTGGAAGAAACTAAGAATTGTTCTCTGTAACTATTTTCAAGCACAAAACTCATCAGCATCATGGTTGTAATTCAAGATTTTGAAATCAAATGGCTGATTTTAATTGGAAATGAGCAACATCTCTTCCAGTGGATATGAAGTGTAGCAATAACAAGAAGATGAAGAAATCTTTCATATCACCCTCTCACCGCTTGGAGTGTTAAAAAGGAAAATAATTTATTTAGATGCATAAAACTTACAAAAGAACAATAAACAGAAGTCATGCATACACAAACATTATACATTATACATAATCAAATGTATAATAATCAGTGGCTTGCTCGAAAACCATTTATTTGCTACTAGGCATGAAAAGAACTCACCACTCTCTTGCTGAGTTGTATCCTTAAATCTAACCAATGCCTATGATAGAAAATGTTTGAACCATATATTATCAATATTTAATTTCAAATTTGAAGTTCATGACTAAATAACACTACAAGAAAACACGGGATTACCGTCGTTAATCCATAAAAGCCGTCGGTAATCCAGTTTTACCGACGGATAACCGACGGCCTAAAACCTGTCGGAAATATTGTCGTCGCAAAGGATTACCGACGGACTGTTCTTTACCGTCGGTAATACTGACGGTTATACCCGTCGGAAAATGATGGTGAATTCCGACGGGCAAAGCCTTCGTTAAATTTCCGACGGTGTTGACCGTCGGTCAATTTGAAAAGTTTCCGACGGCTTAGGCCGTCGGTAATCAGAATGTTTTTTTTCAGAAAAATATATTGATTAATAAAATATTTACTTTAATTAATTTTATTAATAAAATTAATAAAATTATTAATTAATAACCAAATTAATTTTATTCTTTAATTAATTAATTAATTAATTAATTAATTTAATTATTTATTTGTTTAATTATAAAAATAATTTATTCTCATATTAAAAAATATTTATTTAATAATTTAATTAAATATTACTTGTAATTTAATTTAATTTAATTATTAATTGATTTCCATATATAAAAATGTGATAACGTAAACTAAAAAGTAAATTAAAAAAAGAAAACATAATAAATAAAAAAATTTGACGAATAAAAATCAGTAACTAAAATAATATCCGAAACGAAAAAAAAATGATATCCAAAAATATGAAAAAATATAAGTACAAACAGAACTAATAGTCCTGGTACTCCTGATCATGATCGAGATGCTCTACATCATCTGCATCATCGACATGACCATCAGTACGCGGAGGCGGAGGCGGAGGCGGAGTCGATGGAGTAGGCTGCTGACGAGCTAGCATCTGGTACATCTCGCTTCCTGGCGCTGCAAAGACTCGAGTCAAAACCTCCTGGCTTTGGGCCACGGCGCTTCAACTCGGCTTATCTCCTGGTCATCCGGCGAGCGACCGGTGGCGGCACTACTACTCGACGACGCTCCAACGTGTGGCGGCGGGCCCCTTTTGTAGTTCTTTGGCAAGGTCGCCAAAGACCATATAGGCGACCCTTCTTCTTTCCGCCAACCACTTCCGCCAAACCCTCGGCCGGTGTAGATAGATCGCCAGGGCTCGAGATGGAGAACATGATGAGCTCGAGATCTAAGCCGAGACATCCTTGCCTCAAACTCCTCTGTTAAACAAACAAATAAGTTAAGTCTTTTTTTAACAAAACAATATAAACATTATTAAAAAATATTTATTATATTTTATAATTACCTCGAGTCCGCCTAACGCTCATCAACGAAATCACTAGTACTCCTCTTCATATGAGTTGCAAGATGGAGCTCGTACAAGTGAACTTCTCTCCCCAACCTCTTCGATTGTGATTGTATTAATAAAAACTTAAATAAAGAATAATAATAATAATAATAATAATAATAATAATAATAATAATAATAATAATAATAATAATAATAACAATTTTATAACACGCATAAGTCTAATCTGCGTCGCTACCGACCGACAGAACCTCCAAGTGCAAGCCGCCACCCTTCTCAGAGGCCCTATTCTTCTTGGCCTTCATACCGTCGCCTGGAACTCGTGGGGTGTTCCAAAGGCGCTACCAACATGCGCCAGAGCTCATCCCCTATCCAACTGGTGGCGATCACGATGCGCATCTCAAGCATGTCGAGAAAAGCGGTGGGAGGCCTTCATATGAAAGTTCTTCTCGATCGCCTCCTCATCTTTTTCCTCCCAAGCAACCTCGCTCAGTATCAATATAAGACATTATTAAACATAATTGAAATTTACGAAAATAAAATAATATGCAATAAAATAAAAATTGCAGCTTACTCTGAAAGAATTAAACATATGTTCCTGCTTAATATCCTTCAGCGTGCCCCAGGTGGGCCAAAACTCTTGGTAATTCTCCTCAATTGTTGCTGTGATAGCTAACACAACTAGCTTTGAGGGAAGAAACCTGAACAATAAAAACATGTTAAATAAAAAAAAATATACATGTAAATTATTAATAACTCGAAAAAATTGCAAATACTTACCCTTTACCAGATGGCCTGATAACAACTCGGCCATCATACAAAGATCTCAAGATTCTCAGGCTCTCGCCTCCCCGCTTCAAGAACCTCCTCCCGCTGAACCTCCTGCTCCTCCCCGCCCCGCCCAACATCGGTGTGATCGGTTGTATGGCGTACTATAATCATGGTCTGACCGATGAGCATCGCCACCGGATCGAGCACAACATGGGAACTCGAGCGCCCGTGTGGTCGCTGGAACCCAGTGGGGATCATGTCAATGTGAGGCAAAGGTGCCGAACGTGCCCGAAGTCTGTAGCTGGTGTCGAATGTGCCTGAAGTCCTGTAGGTGGTGCAAAAGGTCGTCTAGGTGCAGAGGTGTATCAGCCGTCTCGGCGTAGATGTACTAGGACGACGTGTAGATGACAACGCCGAAAACCCGATGAGGTCACGCCTAATGATGGTCGGCCTCGACGACGAGGGGTCGAGGGCGATGCCCTTCCCTTCCATTTACCAAAGACCTTTGGGTGGTCCGGGGTTCGACTCTGAACCTCCCGATGCCATATATGTCTATAGAGCAATTGAATAATAACAAATCATGAAATATTATATTTAAACATAACAATATTACAAATGAATTCCATAAAAATAAACAAGTTATGAAAATAACTGACAAATTAAAATATATTGTTACACATTAATTTCTCAAATTGTAAAAAGTTAAACAATTTCAATCTGCCCATTCTGCCCACTCAATTTCGGCATCGTCTTCAGATGTTGATGGTTCTGCCACTTTTTCATTTAATTCCTCATCCCCATCTACATCTTCATATGTGATTGGATTGTCACGTAGTCGAGTAATGGGTTCCACTTCATTTACTACATTGACATGAGACATCTCATCTACTTGATAAGCCACTTCTTCCTCTGTATCATCTGCTTCAATGCGACCCCGTGGTTTTATCTTTATTGCGACACACCAACCTTGTTTGTCCTTTCGAGTTGATGGATAAGGGACATAATACACTTGTCTTACATGTTGTGCCATGATAAACGGATCAAACATTTGGTATCTTCTGCTCATGTGTATGTCAACAGTATTATATTTTCGATCCACTCTTGTGCCTCTATTTGACGGATCAAATCAATTATAATAAAATAGCACTATTTTTTTAGTATAGTCTAAAGTATTGTATGTCAGTTCATATATATGTTGAATCACACCGTAAAAGTCATCTTCACCTCCATCTGTGGCACCTTTTACATAAACCCCGCTGTTAACTGTTTTTTTCCCCTCTGTTTTCGACTGGGTTTGGAATTTGTATCCATTTACAAAGAATGTGTGCCATTCTTTTACACGTGATTTAGGACCATGAGATAAATTCCTCAAGTGTTGGATTTTAGGGGATTCTGCCTCGCTATACACCTGTGTACACACCATGTGCAAACAAATTATGGTTCCTATTTTCAAACAATATTTTTGTATTTTCAAACAATAAATAATAATAATATATATATGACGACTCAAAAAACATACCTGGTTCCTAAACCACGTTGGGAAATATTCATGAATATAGGCAGAAGAGTCTTGTACGCTTGTGGGCTTAGTTAACAAGAATGCCCTGATCAAGTCATTATCAAACAAATGATCAAGAGCAATTGTGGATTAAAGAAATTGAAAGTGGTCAAAATGATACATACGTTAGTTACGGTGATACTTCTGCACAGTTGATCAACACGTGAATGTGGGCTGACTTCCACACTTCGCCCGTTATCCAGTTATCCACCTCCTTTCCACCATGACGGGCGGAAAGGCAAAATACTGATAAAGCAAGCGGGTGTCTTTCACTTTCAATTTCTACTTCATTCCTACTATTTGTTGGTGTCAACATGAAGTTCGTAAAATAATGGGAACAGAAATGGATTGTCTCACGGTGTAAGTAAGTTGCACAAATAGATCTTTCAACCCTGGCCTTATTTTTCACCGACCGTTTTGAGTCACCCATAAATCTACAAAATAACAACGTTGATGATAAAAATTGATACATTTAACCCTTCAAATAAATATTTATTTTAGATAATACTTTATTATAGTACCTTTCGAATGGATACATCCATCTGTATTGAACCGGTCCACCAAGTCTAGCTTCATGTGCAAGATGCACTGCTAGATGCTCCATAGAATCAAAGAAAGCAGGGGGAAATATTCTCTCCAACTTACAAAGAATGACTGGTATGTTCTGTTCCATCCTTATGAGATCATCCTCTCTCAATGTCGCAGAACACAAATCTTTAAAGAATTGGCTGAGTTCAGTCAGTGGATTTAAAACATTTGACGGCAAGTAACTAAATGCAATAGGAAGTAAACACTCCATGAATACATGACAATCATGGCTTTTCATCCTAATCATGGTTCCTTTGTTCACATCGGCACATCTTGCCAAATTAGAAGAATAACCATCTGGCATCCGAAGTTCTTTTATCCACCGACAGACTGACTTGGCTTCCTCAGTAGTTAAAGAGTAACAGGCTTTGGGTTTCAGGGTCTTCCTATCCGACCGATTCGTCAAATGCAAGTCCTTTCGCCTACAGTAAAGTGGTAAGTCTAGTCTGGCCTTCTCATTGTCTTTTGTTTTTCCTCTGACGTTCATCACTGTGAGAAAAACATTGTCAAAAAAGTTCTTCTCAATGTGCATAACATCAAGGTTGTGTCTCAATAAATTATCTCTCGGTATGGCGGATCCCAAAAATACTTCTTTTTGTCCAATTATGCCATTGTCCATATCCTTCAAATCGATCCAATTTGCCAAAATCTGTGATTTTGGGCGGTTCCATAACCCTTTCCCGGATCTGCTCGTGTCAACCTTGGGCGGGCCATCTAATTCAACTTCCCTTCTTGAAAGCGTTCTTATTCCGTCTAAATGCATGATCATCGGGTAAAAACCTGCGATGTGAGTCAAACCAAGAACTCTTCCCCAAATTTCAAGGTAAAGGCCTTTGTATGCTCCATGCAATGCGGACATGCCATTTTACCATGAGTACCCCAACCGGACAATATGCCATATGCAGGGAAGTCATTAATGGTCCACATCGCCGCCCTCATTGTAAAATTCCTCTTCGTGCAACATCGTGCGTCACAACACCATTCCACAACCTTTGAGATCGTCAATAAGAGGCTCTAAATAGATGTCAATACCATCTGTTGGATTATCCGGACCAGATAACACAAGTCAAGAACATATAAGGCTTAGACATGCACATTTCGGAGGAAGATTGTATGGGGTAACGATAATCGCCGGCAAGAATAAGGTTTCGCCGTGGATTGAACATACGGGGTAAAACCATCAGAGCATAAGCCAAGTCGTACATTACGTGGATCTGCTGCAAAATCAGGATGCACACGATCAAAGTGCTTCCAAGCTTCACCATCAGAAGGGTGGCGCAACATACCTGAAGTGCTTCTATTCTCATAGTGCCATGTCATTTTGTCTGCAGTCTGTGGTGATGCAAACATTCTCTGCAGCCTTGGAATAATTGGCAAATAAAACATTGCCTTCACTGGAACTAGTTTTTGTCTACCCGTCCGATTATTAGTATGTGACATATACCTAGGCTCACCACAAAATTTGCATTCAACTAGCGCACCATCGTTTTTACCAAATTCATTGTCGTAATACAACATACACCCTCTCACACAACAATCAATCCTTTTAGATTCCAGCCCCAACTTGGACACTAAGCTTTTAGCCTCGTAATAACTTTTTGGCAAACCATCTCTGATAGGTGACGAGTCCAACATCATTTTAGTTACGAGATCCAAGCACACCGGTAGCACCACAGTTGGACTTAAGAGCTAAGAGCCTCACACACATTGATAACTTAGAGTTCCAGTAGACCCTTCAAACAACGACTTGTTTGTTTCTAACAATAGATTATAAAATTTTTGTCTTTGTCTCATTTGGAAGTTCATCTGTGTCATCATATTGTTGCTCCTCGAATGACACGTTCACCCCAAGGCATCATATACCATATCCTGCATCACTTCAATCTGCTCACCACATCCCCAATCTACGTAACTGCTTGAAGCACCTTCCTAATTATCACCAACCCCTAAATCAACGTGAGGCAACTTTTCACCATGTCTAGTCCAAATCCGATGAATTAAGCCTAAATCCAGCGAATACGGTGGTGCATGACCTCACTTGGGCTCTTAATCCTTCTGCAATCGCAATTAAAGCACGGACATCTAATCCCTCCATTAGTTTTGAAATCTTTATGTGCCATTGCGACTTGGACAAAGTACGCAACCCCAGCGCAAAAATCATATTTTTTAACGATTACTTCCCTTGTTTCTCTTTTTTTAATTCTGCTCATCTGTTAATTATTTTTTCAATTCTGTTTTTTGAATCCTTCTACTTTTTTAATTATGTTATTTTTCAATTCTATCTCATTTCGTTTTGTTATTCTCTTCTTTCTTTTTTAAAATCTGTTTTTTTATTCTATTGTTCTTAAAAACTCTGCTTTTTTATTATTTTTTATTTTAAATCTATTTTTTAATTCTATTATTATTTGTCCTTTCCAATTCAAATCTGCCTTTTTTTTTGAGCAATGGTCTATTTACTGTGTGTGTAGTTTTATTAATCATTTAGTTACCACTATGCCATCCGCCATATATAATAAAAAATATTTTATTTTTCAATAAATAATAATTATTAACAATTCAATCAATATTGCAATTTTAATTTATATATTTTATTTTCTTAAAACGGAAGAGCTACTTATTCATTCAGGGTTTATTTAAACTTATTTTACATTTCATTCAGGGTTTATTTAAACTTATTTTACATCACTTAAAATAAATGCTGATATTAA
Source organism: Calophaca sinica (assembly GCA_037113605.1). Lineage (NCBI taxonomy): Eukaryota > Viridiplantae > Streptophyta > Magnoliopsida > Fabales > Fabaceae > Calophaca > Calophaca sinica. Next base: position 120,725,698 of record CM073735.1, read on the forward strand.
TATTCAAATATATCAACATAAAAAATATTCATATGCTCTCTTCATTTTATTTTAATAAGCCTCTAAAGTAATTTATGAATAAATAATCACGCCTGGTTTCTAAAAATTGCTCATTAAATAAATATTTTATTATGGCATTTCAGGTTTTGTGGGGGAGGTTAAGTATTATATGTCGCTTTTGTATATATAATTTTATAATTTTATTTATTTCACCCGCTATTTAACTTACGATATATGCCCGCTATTTTACGCTATCCTACCAATTTTACGCTATTTTTCGCGATCCTCGATTAACAACACTGGAATTAGAAAATCGACTTGGTCATTTAAAGAGGATAGAATTAGACAAGCAGAAGTGGCAAGGGAAAGAAGTACAGAGAGATGTGCAAAGCAAATTGCAGCCAAGCAACATCACCAATGTAAACTTCTTAAATTGAAGAAATTTTATCTAGTTTTTAAGTAAATTATTATTTTATTTTTTTAATAAAAATATATAGATTTAAATTTAAGTTTAAGTTTAAATTTTAGTTAAAGAGCAAGAAGAGAAGAAAATATAGATACCAATAAAATTAGTTACCTAAGACCATTTTCCTTATAATATAATAATAAAAAAAATAAAAATATAGGAATAGAATAGATAAAAACAATAAAATATGGTTTACTTATCTATTAGACAAGATCTATTATATATATTTAGCAAGTTTATCTAACAATAGATATATGCGAAAAATAAATAATAATATATAAAATTAGTCAACGCTGCACTGTGTGTTGTGGATCCTGTTGATATGTTATCTATTAACTATCATCTTTAGATTAAAAATATAGTTTAAGAATCCTTATTAACTTGATAAAAGAGAAATTTAACTCTTTGTTCCTTGTTCCATTTTTGCTTTTAATATTTTGTTTGGGCTGAAAAGTTGTGTCTTAAGGCTAGGAAAAGATAAAAGCGATGCAGTCTTGTCTACACATTCTATCATGATTTGCACTTTTTAAGCTATCTCATGTTGATAATACTGATGCTGGGATTAAAAGAAATCTAAACTATAAAGGTTTAAGGTATAAATCTATTACAGAGAAGTTCATGGACCATTTCTAAATTATACAATAAAATTGTACTCTTTACTCACAAGCATTGTGACTGATGAGTGATAGCAGAACTGGCAGACAATTACACAATACATATCATTTAGACAATTACACAATACACTTCAAAATCCCCTCTATGGAGAGAACTATGAACGAAAACAAATAAATATGTCGGTGTGGGGGTCAACAGACAACCCTTTTCCACCCAATGAGTTAACCGACATTTCGTTAGAGTGCATACCTAGTGGTACAAGTGGCGAACTGGTGGAGGTGGCGAACTCAGAGGCCTATGAAACAGAGCTTTTTGTGTTAGCAGAAACTAATAAAATATAAACAAGAATATCAAAACCACACCAGAATCTAAATAAGGATAGAATTCAAACAAGTTCGAATGCAACATACCTAAAAACCAGTAGATCCAGAAACCCGGGAATCCAAAAACCTAAAAAGAAAGAAAATGCAATGTAAAACCCTTGTCACCACCAAAGGAATCCAGAAACCCTTGTTCATAAGCAGCAAATTAATTCTAATCACAAGATCCATGTACATGCAGCTTCATGTTCTCTTTCTTATCATACAAACCCCATATACGTAGCTTGGTGATTGGACTTAATTATTTATAGAGTAGAAAAAAAAAAGAAAAATAACATGTACGTAGCTAAGCTAGGGGCCATGCCATGTCTTTTGATATCCGATATCCCCATCAAAAGAAGAACCTATTGAACTCCCAAATCAAACTAGCATCATTCTTCTATTGCCATTCATTCACTCATTCATTCAGTTACATCTACTTTTTTCTTTCCTTCCATCCAATATAAATCAATTTTTTTTTTAACTCCCACTGCTCCTGTGAGCAAATGCTATAGTTTATTAGTATTATTTCATACTTATACATACCTGGCAATGCCTTTTCATCATCCAAGTAATAGTAATATAATAATGATGATAAAAATATATTTCTGCTGGTACCTACTATGTGCATGCCCTCTTCTATATATCGATCCCTTATTATTATTGTTTATTTATTTATAATAAATAACCAAGCCACTAATCCTCCTACCTTATTCGATCCCTCCAATTAATTCATGCACTCTCCCTCCTCAGTCACCTACCCTCTCATATATAGCTCTTTCAACACTGTTTTGTTTGGTTGTCTTTATTTTGTTATTGTTTTAAGCTCGGCCATCATGGAACCACAACAACAACAACAACAACAACAAAACGAGGATGGCGGCAGTAGTGGAAAAGGGGGGTTTGGGAACAACAGTAGTAGGCAAAGTAGTACCCGGTGGACTCAAAACACAACCTTACCGGCGGGTTGTGAGCGTCCGGTGGTTCACAGCAGCAGCGACAGTGAAATCAATCCTGTAATCAATAAATTAGGGATTTATGTAACTTTTTCATTTAATGGTTTCAGTGCATCAGCTTTTTGAATAATTGAGAACCTTTGAATATTTGTAAGTCTTCATAATGGTTGATAAATTATTTGTAGGAATTTAAAGGACAGCCAACATTCAGATTGTTTATACCACTATTCTACAAAAATCAAAGACCACATTACTTATGCAGGAAAACTGTCACTGGTTTTGCAAGTTTGGGATCAACCATTATAATTCATTTATTGTATCAACATTCTATCAAACATGTATGTGCTATATGACAACTTTAGCTACCCAGCAATTTGCTCTAAAATGCTACAAAATGTAATATCTAGGCTATATTATATGCAATAAGACCTCATTTGCCATTCACTCCCAATCAAATCCTCCTGCTTTGACATTATTTACACCACCACTTGTACAGGTGTTCACTCCTCAAATTTCACTTCTATAAGTCCAATGGGAGCTTTCTTTCACTTGGGGACTAGGATAATATTTGTTTAGAGCCTTCCAAAAACATCATATTTGGGACCAAAATTCTGTCATCACCATGAATTCCATCACCATTAATACGAACTCCTTCTCTCACAAGGAAATGAGATCTCACAAACTCCACTGTACAATTATAGTTACATTCAAGTGTTCCAAAATCTTAACATAATAAACTACAGTTTATCCATCCAAATTTTATTTTCACAGGAAAACGAGGCAATGCGGTGGCCCGCCATTTTGTAAGTGTTTTTATATTTCACATAACTATCAACATATAGTACTTTATAAGAAGTTATGAACTTCTAGCTTCTAAGAGAGATGAATTCATTTTACGTGATACGAAAAGAAACTATAGCACCAATTTGGATTTATGTTCCGCCACAATTTTGATTCTAGCCAATCAAACCTTGAAGAGTCAAACTTACAGAGAAAATGAATAGATGATTGAATTTTTTTTTCCAAGAACGAATAATACAAAGTAGGTCATGTATTTGATGCTTAGAAGAGACTAAGTATGCATGGAAAGAGAAAAATTCACCTCAAATTTGAAATTGAAGTAGCCTCTTCCAAGTTTTTTCACACTCTGCTTGTATGATTTGAATGGCTTCAGAGCTGAATCTTCTGCCAAGAGCTACAACATAATCCAAGTAGTACAATTGAATGCACAGGCAAAATGAAAGAAAGCACAAAATTATAAAATCAAAAAATTGATGAATTTTAGCTAAACAGGGAATGATGGCAAGGGACTTATAATAAAAATTATAAAACCACAAACATTGATTCCATATGACCTGCAAAAAAGAGTTACACGAAAGTATAGGGTGAAATGGAAATTTCAAAACAAGTTGAACATAATAATTCCTATGTAGAAGGAAAATGGTTTCACTTTTATAACTCTTTCTATTTTTTTGTTGTTGCAGGTCACCCATACTCCAACCATATATTCAAAGCAACCCTCTTTTTTTGTTGATGCAGGCCTCACCAAAATCGGACTCAAGCCCAGGACTCACACTTAACCAAAATACTATTGGAACAAGTACTCTAGACTCAATTCCAGCAACAGAATTTCCAGCAACAGAACAAAAAAAAATGGCAATCAACAAACGATGACAAAAAAAATTGCCAAGCAACAGAACACCCGGCAGCCAATCAACAAACAGGGATGCCAAAATTGCCAAATTTATTTCACAGCAGAACAAAAAAAAAATTAAAAACCTAATCTTCAACAAACGATGAAAAACGAAAAAAAGGATGCATCGATCTATTGTAAGTTTCAGAGCAATTGGGAGTGCAAAGAGTGAGAGGGGGTGAGTGTTTTGAAAAGAAAAATTATGAAGAGTCAAACCTGAAAGGTCTCGAGCTTGAGAATGAGAAGGGCGTCACACACTGCGTCGTCCCTGGCAAGCCCAATCGCTGCAGAGATGAAGCTTCTGCGTAGGCAATGGTTTTGCAGACGTCGCCGAGTGGCTGAGGGATGAAAAGGGCTGAGAGCGCCGATCCTATGAGACGATCGTGGCTGAGACGGTGAAAACGGGCGAGAGAGTGACGGTTCTGCGAGTGACGGCAACGGTTGTAGACTCGAGTGGCTGATGGTTCTGCGAGTGAATGAAGAAGAAGAAGAAGGGTTCTGTTCTGGCCAACTAAAGAGCTTACCGACGGCCATTTTAAACTTACCGACGGTCTAACCCGTCGGTACACGACACGGGATTAGCGACGGACGATGCCGTCGGAAAAACTCCACATTACCGACGGTCAACAGCCGTCGGTATTAAAAAACAAGCGGGAATTTCCCAAAAGTCACGGTTTACCGATGGACATTCACCGACGGCTTGAGTCCGTCGCTAAAAAAGCGGGATTTCCGACGGCTTGACCCGTCGGTAATGTGGAGAATACAACGGGTGTGTTTTTCGACGGGTTTGGCCGTCGGAAATCCTGCTTTTTTAGCGACTGACACAAGCCGTCGGTGAATATCCGTCGGTATGTGAACTATTTCTTGTAGTGTAAGTTCCAGATATTACTAGTTACTACTTACTAGCTATCAAACTCAGAATTCGCTCTAGATCAATTGTAGAGAATCAATTAACATGTTAAACAATCTTCAATACACCCAATCAACGATTTTTAGACTCATACATATCAACAGCAATGTCTATTACTAGTTTTCCCTAACCACCGAAACCATAAAGGGTCCTTCCCTGTCTCTTGATGAATCATGGCTTAAACCAAACAATACATTTCTTAATCAAACACATAATATACATATAATGTTACCTATAAATAGCCCTCTCAAGAGTAGGGCTGTCACAGAGGAAGACGAAACAGATTTGAAAAGCATATAAACAGACGAGCAGATCAAGATTCACTTACCGTCCTAGAGGCTTGATCTTGCTAGAAGTTCCAAGTGACGTCCTAGGTTTTCAGTTTTGTGAACTTGAGATTTTCGGTGGTGTGGGTGATGACGACGAGGAGGGAGAATGGGAACCAGTGTGGGTGATGGCAATGAGGTGGTGTGGGTTTTGCGAGCTTTCTCAGCTCCATGGTGTGGATGACGGCGATGGAAGAAATTTGAAGCATCTTTTAGTTCGGGGGTGTGGCTGACAGTTCCCAAAGGGTTTTGCACGATAAGGAGGAATTGCGATGAAGGGTTTTGCGCGATGGGGCTTTCAGTTCCAAAGGGTTTTGGTTTTTCGAGTGAGAGAGCTAAAGGATTGGGAAGATCACTTGACATTTTTTTTTAAAGAATACTGCTCAAAATTTGAGATCACTTGATATTTTTTTTTAGTTTATAGAAAGTGTATAGGCAACAATTTTGCAACTTTATCCCACGATTATGTAGATGTTGTTTTAAAACTTTAAAGGCAACACTTTGATAACCATGGGCGAAACGTTGCTTAAAAGAAAGAGGCAACGGTTCCCATTAGACGGCAAGCTAGCATACCTAAATATATATATATCATTGGCCACACATGTTAAACAGTTGCCTGTTTACCTTTTAGGCCACGTTTTTTTAGCCATGGGCCAGTTTAGCGTGGCCTAAAGTCAAAAATATTGTAGTGATCTCTCCATCTCGTTTGGTCTCTTTCTCTTTCTGCTTCGGTCTCTCTCTGTCTCTCTCTCTCTCTTGCGATCTCGTCTCTGTCTCTCCCTCTTCACGGCATACGGTGGTGTGCCACCATCTCTAGGCCGTCGTGACCTTCCACCCTTCTCCTTCTCCGCCACGGGCCTCCTCTCACTTTTTCCCCTTTCTCTTCTTTCTTCCTTCTTCTCTTTTCTTCTCTTCTTTTTTCTTTCTCTGCTTCTATTTCTTCCTTTCTTTACCTTTTCTTTTTCTTTTCTTTCTTTTCTATTGTCCAGCGTGTGTGTGTGTTAAAAGAGAGAAGTGATGGTGCTAATGTAAATTGGGGGAAAGTGTGGAGTATGGTGGGGGATAGGGTACCAATTAAGTATTACTGCCCTTTGTTCGCTAACTTTTTTTTAACATTTAAGGGGGCAATAACATCATATAGATATCAACTAAAAACTTAAATGAATTTGAAAAAACTACTGTCTCATTTTGGATGGGTTTACGACGGAATCAACCTAAAATAATAAAAAAATAAGATGATTATATATTCCGTCTCAAATCTATCTCAACCATTTCAGACGAATTTGAGATGAAATCAACCTAAAATAGAAACGACATGATGATTATGGATTCCATCTTAAATTCGTCTCAAAGTTTCGGACAGATTTGAGACAAAAAGCAAATCCGTCCCAAATTTGGGACGAAATAGGGGCAAACTTGGGATGAAAAGCAAATCCGTCCCAAATATTGATGTAACTTCGGACGAAATCAATTCCTTCTGAAAATTCCGTCTGAAAATGACTGTTTTTTAGTAGTGTACCCCTCACTGGTCCTGCCAAAATTCGGACTAAAGTAGATCATCTAGCTAAGCCTAAGTGCATTTGGCAGGCTTTTTTTCCTCTGTAATATAGTTTTTTTTTTATTTACCGATCTACCATACTTTTTCTTTTAAGTACGAGATTACCATACTTTTTTTCCTGTTGAGAAATCGGTCCTGGAGGACCCGATTTCTCAACACAGTTTTATTTTTTTTTTAAAATTTTAGTATGGAAATCGGTCCCTCTGGACCCGATTTCCCTTCTTGTTTTTATTTTTTTTTTTAAAAATTTCGTAGTGAAATCGGTCCCTCTGGACCCGATTTCACTCCTAATTTGTGTTTTTTTTTCCGGTTTTGTAGTTGAGAAATCGGTCCCTCTGGACCCGATTTCTCAACGCGTTTTCTGTTTTTTTTTCCAGTTAAGTAATATTAATAATTTTAATTAAATTGGTGTTTGTATTTTTTAATTTAATTAACTAAATATTAAAATAACTAAAAATATATGTAAAAAGATAATTAACTCAAACTGATTAAAAATTAAAAATACCGACACGAAGGGGTACAAATACAGATATAAAAGGGGTACAAATAGAAACACAAACGAGTAAATATTAAATTAAATTAAATTATTCTCCAAAATGATGCCCAGTCCCACACCGTCGAGGTTTCCGGTTACGTGCAGGGTTTTTCCGTCGAGGTGGTTCGGTAGGTTGTTCTTCCTCAACAATGGTGAGTTGCTCTTCTTGATGCAACGCCTCATTGAGATCGGCGTTTGTTGGATTCAGTGAAGAACTAGCACCCGCTAGGTTAGGAAAAGCTGGAACACCGAATGAGTACAAATTGTTCATATACTGAGCCGATCTTTGGCGTATCCATCGACACCAAACAAGTTGCTCACAAAATCGACATCGAAGCAATAGAGTGTCGATGAGCGTCGTAATGCTGAGGAGCATCTTGTTGGGTTGGTGTGAAGGCAAATGAATGGCGTGGCGGTGGGGTGAAAGAAAAGGAGGGTCGGGGCCCCTCTTGGTCTTCATCTTCTATGGGTGCTGGGGTGCTGGGGACGGGCCCTCGACGCCTACTATGTCGAGCGCGCCGTTGGGTTGGTTGGGGGGGCATGCTGGGCCCAACATCTGACTCTTCTTGAACATTACCCCGTGGGTCTCGCAATTGTGGCTGAATTGATAGGTATAGGTTGGAGTTAGACCTCAACCACACCATATACTCGTTAGTGGGCAACACATGACCATGAATTGGTTGTCCCGTAAGCACCCGACGTCTGCGTTCCTTCCAAAGTTGGATCCACTCAGCTTGTGCGTGTTTCCAGTTTTCAGATTGATTGCCTCGCATGTCCACATTGTGTTGTGCATCCATATTTACAGGCTCGTTTGGTATTTCCTGGAAAAGACCAAACTGGAGCTTGACTCTGTCTGTTTGATGCCATTCTACATTCTGAAAACATATTAATGCGGTGTTGGCAGTCCATATTTCAGAACCCCTGAATGCTGCTTCTGGTAGGTAGCCAAGAAGATCTCTGTAGGGCATCCATAGAAACTACAAAATTAAGCTACGTTAGTAATATGAAAAGGTAATTGGTTGCACAGTGTATAAGTGAATATATTGAACAATGACATTTTTAACTCGATGGCTTTGCATGTGATCTATCGTGATCTCAGAATGATAATGTCACCACGAGGTGTTCCGATATAACTCATTTCCCCGAGACTCCATCTAGTAAAATACATACACATTTATAAGGTTGTATTGTATAATCAATAGAAGTGTAATGAGCTTTTATCTTTGTAATTTTTATTTACCGTCGTGCTAGTGGAAATGATGGTGTATGGCCGCATTGTGGTGCAATGAATGGCATGCGGTACCATACCCAAGACTGTAACAGTATCGTACATCCACCCATAGAATTACATGATGGTAGAGTTGCACGACACATTTCTTTGTAGAGTGTTGCCAAACAGGCTGAGCCCCAGCTGTAGCGTCCAACACTTTGGAGATCTCTCAATTTAGGTAAATACATTAGGTGTACTCTATTGCCTGATTTGTCCGGCATCAAGACCCCCCCGATCAAGCGTAAAATGTATGCTCTGCAATGGAATTGTAGTTGTTCCTCTGTTGGATCTTGTGGTATAGTGGCGAATCTATCTTTCAGCCATCTTAATTTGACACACTGTCCCACCATTTGATTGGCTGGAGGAGCTTCACCCAAAAGTTCTACGCACATGTCATTCCATTCACACATACTGGGTCCAGTGACCGGTGGTCCGTTAACCGGCAAACCTAGCTGTAGCGCAACATCTTCTAGAGTTATTGTGCATTCTCCAGTTGGAAGATGAAACGTATGTGTTTCATCCCTCCACCGTTCTACCATAGCAGTCACCAATGCCTTGTCCACCTTACAAAATCCCAAAGTTGCAACAGTTGAAAACCCAGCTTGTTCCAAGTACGGAACCAATACTGGGTTTAGCTTTAGATTTTGTCCACCTTACAAAATCCCAAAGATTCAATGCATGAAGTCTTGGCTGTGGCTTTAGCTTTAGCTTTATCTTTTAGAAAAAAAAATATATGGCTATGGCTTTAGCTTTTTCCAATGTAAGTCCACGACTATTGCAGTAGAATATCATGCCTTGAATAGTTGGTCAGTAGAATATCATGCCTTGAATAGTTGTAATATAATTGGTAGAATATTGAATAGTCATGCCTATAATTGGTCTATTGAATAGTCATGCAATATAATTGGTAGAATATTGAATAGTCATGCATATAATTGGTCTATTGAATAGTTGGAAAACATAATTGGAGCATTTGCATGTGTTGCAGGAGAGGAGACGTGAGCCTTGAAACTTTGCATATCTTGCTTCAATTATTCTACTTTGTTAAGGGACATTGGAGCCTTCATCTAATTTTTATGCATAGGAGTCGAGATTATCATCTACTAATTATTTTAAAAACTATTTGTAAGTAGAAATAAAAAGCTCTCAATTAAAATAAAATCACACACTCACAAAATGATTTTTATTCTAAAATTGATTTTATGATAATTTTTCCTAAATTATTTTTAGGCACAAAGTATTTTGAAAAATTCTTGTGATATTTTTGACATGCAAGGTCGTGTGCCGAGCTAGGTCGTGTGCCGAGCGAGGTCGTGTGCCGAGCTAGGTCGTGTGCCGAGGAGGTCGTGTGCCCAGCGAGGTCGTGTGCCGAGGAGGTCGTGTGCCGAGGAGGTCGCGTGCCGAGGAGGTCGTGTACCGAGAACGCGAGGTCGCGTGCCGAGCGAGGTCGTGTGCCGAGCTCGTATGCCGAGAGAGGTCGTGTGCCGAGCTCGTATGCCGAGCGAGGTCGTGTGCCGAGCGAGGTCGCGTGCCGAGCGAGGTCGCGTGCCGAGCGAGGTCGTGTGCCGAGCTAGGTCGTGTGCCGAGGAGGTCGTGTACCGAGAACGCGAGGTCGCGTGCCGAGCGAGGTCGCGTGCCGAGCGAGGTCGCGTCTTGTCAATATTCCTGACAGGTCGTGTGCCGAGCGAGGTCGTGTCTTGTCAATATTCCTTTGTCAGTTATGTGCATGCCATGTCTTGTTTTACTATATGATTTAACATCACTTTGTGCATGCCATCTGACTTGTTTTAACATGACTATTCAATATTCAATGACTCAATTATGTGCATGCCATCTGACTTGTTTTAACATGACTATTCAATATTCAATGACTCAATTATGTGCATGCCATGTCTTGTTTTACTATATGATTTAACATCACTTTGTGCAGGCCATCGTGACTTGTTTTAACATGACTATTCAATATTCATTTTTCAATTATTTGGTGCAAAAAAACAAATGTGATTCAACAACTGCATGCCATGTCTTGTTTTGCTAAGTGAGCTATATATTTCTTCAGTGAGCTATTTCTACCTAAGTAAAACGTTCATCTCTATTTCTTACCTAAATCATGCCTCCAGCAGAGCTATTTCTCTCTGTCTATTACAATGGACATGTTGGCAAGATCGATCTGAAGGTGTGGTCTTTGCATGCAACCATACAACCTTGCTCAAAGTGAAGACAAACATGAAATTGCATCAACTTATACAAAAATCCGTAAGAAGATTCAACCTGACAATACAAGGAGGGTGGTCGGACTTATTTATCGATACCCTACAGCTCTTGCAGGGGATATCATCGGTTTGAGTCATTGAATCTTGTAGGAGATGATGACGTAAAATTGATGTTTGACATGTTCGAGGCCTCAGAACGCCTTGGTGTTTAGGGCCATTGAAGTGTATGCAGAGTCGGGTAGATGCTCCCAATGATGACACCCAAACCGAGCCACCATATTCTGAACCCATAGACCTCAGTATCCCAACACAAGAATTCAGTCCACTTTTTACCGAAACACAACCCCACCATCATCACTCCATGCCTTCTTCGTCAACCTATAACCCAACACCATCAACTCAGGGCGTTGATCTTAACACCACAATTGATCTTAACATCCCAGTTGATCGTATTCCTATCAGTGTTGTGGCTGGTGTCCACAACGAAGAAGTCGGTGACTTTAGCGACAACGAAGACGACCTCCTTGGGCTATATGCAGCCACCTGTGATGAAGATATGGAATCCGGTGGGGGTCCCTCGTCAGCCCTTCAGTTCTATGACCTGCCCTCGCATTTTCGCAATGTGACCTCCGACGAGGTGGATAACTCAGACCCAGAATTTGGCCATCCTATATCCCGCACCCCCACCTACCTTGTTCCGAACTCTGATAACCTACAAGTAGGGATGACATTTCCCACAAAAGCAATGGCCCAACATGCCATAAAAGAATACCATCTGAACAACTCCCAGAACTTCATTGTAGAGTACTCCGATCAAGACAAATGGATTGTTTGGTGTGGAAACCAAAGCGCATGTGGAGGTGTCGAGTTGCATATCGCAAAAATTACTGACTTTGGGAGATCCGAAAGTCGGAAGCATCGCATACATGTGCATCAACGCGACTTTCACAAGACCACCGTCAGCTATCCTCAGACTTTATTTGTGAAAACATCCTGCAGCTGGTAAAGGAAGATACAACAATATCAGTTTCAGTGTTGATTGCACACATACGATCAAAATACACATATACCACTACGCATGTGAAGGCATGGATGGCAAAGCAAAAGGTTTGTTGAAAAGATATTCGTGAATCGGGAGGAATCATACAAGGAGCTTCCACAGTTTATGCTCGCTTTGCAATTCTATGTTCCAGGCACTATTGTTGATTTGCAAACAATGCCTTTCTATGAACATGGCCAACTAGTTCATGGAAAGGGTACCTTCCATCGACTCTTCTGGACCTTCCAACAGTGCATCAACGCATTTCCTTACTGCAAACCTGTTGTTTCAGTTGATGGAACATGGTTGTATGGCAAGTATCGAGGGACGCTCTTGATGGCAATTGCTCAAGATGGGAGGAATCAACCCATTCCTATAGCATATGCCCTCGTGGAGGGTGAGACGGCAGATGCATGGTATTTCTTCCTCGAACGCTTGAGAATGTTTGTTACACCCCAGCCTGAGCTCTGCTTGATTTCGGATAGACATGAATCAATAAAGAGTGTCGTTCGGCGCCTAGACAGTGATTGGCATCACGTCTTCTGCATTCGTCACATTGCACAAAACTTCATGAGGACTTTCAAGAATGCGGACATGAGAAAAAGTGTCATCAATATGGGTTAGTATACCTTTCATATACATTGATGCTTATCCATTCCTTTGTATTCTATCGTTACCAACCTTGACTTTTGTTCCTTCAAACTCTTTAGGATACTCAATGACTCAACCGGGAGCCGCATACTACAAGAGTGAAATCAGTGAATGGAGTGAAGAAGCCGTCAGGTGGGTTGACAACATCCCAAAGGAACAATGGCTCCAGGCATGGGATGAAGGGCGGCGTTGGGGGCACATGACGACTAACCTTGCCGAATGCATCAATAATGTATTAAAGGGGACGCGCAATCTACCAATCACTTCGTTAGTCCGATCAACCTATCACAGGTTGAATGCAAAATTCGTTGAAAGGGGGAGACAGGCCCAAGCAATGATGACATCCGGCAGGATTTACACAGACATAGTCATCAAAAAACTTGAGATAGAGCGGGGAATGTCCAACTCTCACCAAGTTCAAATTTTCAACCGAGAGCAAAGTATTTTCACAGTTAAGGAGTTGAGACGCCCCCCATCAGGCCGACCAACAGGGACATTCAAAGTAGATCTGGGAAAGCGATTGGTGTGGCGTGGCGAATTCCAGGCACTACACTACCCATGTTCACACGTCATCGCTGCTTGTTCCCATGTTCATCACGACTACATGACATATGTGCCTCCCCAGTACACGTTACAATATGTTTTCAACGTTTATCGTGAAGAGTTCCAACCAGTGCCACACGAATCATACTGGCCAAAGTACAATGGAGTTGAATTGTGTCACAATCCAGCCATGCGGAGAGATCTAAAAGGTCGTCCACAATCCACACGTATTCGTACCGAGATGGATCAAAGGGAAAAGAGTCGTCACCCCAAGAGATGTGGATTGTGTCGAAATGAGGGACATAGCAAGAATAAGTGCCCAAACCGTTCTAGAACTCCTGAGCAAGAATAAAAAAATTGCCTCGTTTGTGTTTTTATTTGTACCCTTTTTATATCTGTATTTGTACCCTTTCGTGTTGGTATTCACTACAACAAGTTTTGGCAATAAACAACGCTTATTTTTAGCTTAAAACAGCGCTTAAAAGCGCTGAAAATTAAGCCGCTGCTGATTGTATTTCAAAAAAACAGCGTTTATGAAGCGCTGCTGAAAATGGACAATAAACAGCGCTTCAATAAAGAAGCTATTTGTTGTCGACAATAAATGGCGCTTCAATAATGAAGCGCTTTGTTTATTGTTCGACAATAACATTGCTTCAATAATGAAGCTGTTTATTTATTGTATAGAACAATAACGCTTCTTTATTGAAGCGTTTATTATAGACAATAAACAGCTTCCATCTTGAAGCATTGTTTATTTTGTATAATTAGCGCGCTTCCTTTTAAGCGCTTGTCTTTTTATACAATAAGCGCTTCATTATTGAAGCTGTTTATTCTCCTTTTTTTTATTAAATTTAGTTCTCTCACATTTACATTATATACATTTGCATAATAGTGATAACACAAAATGCAATCAAAATTGTCATCAACCTTCCCCAACATCAAAATTTAACATTATAATGTAATTTTTTCATAAATTCCTACATATCCTTACATTAACATAAATAAAGTACAATATATTTCATAGTCAAATTTACAATTATCTGAGAATAGATCACTAAAATATTGCAAATGTCATGCTACAAATCCTACCTAAATAGTAATATCTTTTTCTTACATCGCAACTAAACATGCATACAAAGTCAAAATTCTAACAAAATTTTGGCAGAGTTTTCCTTAAAATATGGACATTCCAAAATATAAAAAAAACCAGAAACATAACATATCATACCAAATGACCAACATAAAATATATAAAATATTAGCCAACATAAAAAGGAATTTTATTCCTAATTTCATGTGAACCTTTCCAATTCAAGTATGCTAAACTAAAAAAACCAAATTTAACAAAAACTCACGTAAACATTAATATTAATCTTCTTCTATCTCGCTTATAAATGATAAAATTTGTAGTAAAATATCGACACCACTCTTCTTTGAGTTCGGTATGATCGTGTATGTGTCGAATTGACAATCGAGGATAAGATCGCGAAATAAAAATTAAATGAAGTTAGAATTGAACATAAGCATTCAAATGGTATGCGTAAAAGAAAAAAATTATATAAACTTTGAAATTGTTACAAACATACCTCTGTTGGAATTTCTGTTTGATTATGTACAACAATATCCTTGAGAAACTTTAAAACATATCGCCACAATCATCGAGTTAGGTCAAGTGAGGACACTATAAAACCAAAAATATGAAATTAATTGTTTTTATTTTTGGTAATTTGAATAATTGCATAAAAATTTGATATAAATACCTTTATCGGTATCCATTTAGGTGGAGTAAATTTAGAAAATCGAGACTTGTTTCTTCGATAAAGTAGGATTGCCCTAAGTGCAAAATCAAACAAAATCATTCAATATGGACACATAGGCTATATATATCAAATTTCTAACAAAATTTTGGCAGAGTCTCCCCTAAAATATGGACATTCCAAAATTTATAAAACACCAGAACTTCAAACAAATACCACCACCAAAGACAAGATGTCACGTAGGCCAAACATAAACAAATAAACACTTCAATATTACAAGTAACTTAAACGTTTAAGAAATTGCATACATATATATATATATATATATACATATCTATGATTTATACACACTTACTGATTGTACTTCTCTTTCATTGTTTTGCGCATGTTGATATGTACACGCAATGGATCAAGATAGTACACAACGTTTTGATTCAAGTTAATCGCTAACAATAACCAATGATCCCTACAAAAATGTTGGACAAAAAAATATAAGAAAGTAAACACATTTCAATAAATTTAGTAATATTGATTAAATTAAATGACTTACACTACGTTGCAAGGTGACAAAAACAAAGTCTCAAAGTCAGGATTTGCTAATGTCAAGCGGTGAATGACATACTCGGACATGTCAAGATTCCATGATCCCATATGTGTCCGTTGTGGGCACAAAAATACAAACCTTTGAGATTGTTCTTGTGGGATCAATATCTCTTGATACAAGTACCTTAAATTAAAACATGCATACAAATTAATGCATTAACAATAACATAAATATTTAGTGTAAAAAAATAAAAATCATTGGATACTTTAAAATTTAATGCAGTACCTGAGATATACACTAATAATAGTTTCACTTAACCATAGGTTGTCATTAAGAATTTCTTGAAGTGCACCATCAACACCAGCTCTTAGGTCATGCTCATAACCCAAAATTGATTCATCCATTGGTACTTTAATGGTATCTGCTGCCTCCATCTTTGTTGCCATATGGACTCTAAGATAAATTGTAAAATCTGTAGCAGGAGCTGTAGGAGGTTGAGATACCATGACCTTCTTCACTGGAGATGTGAATGACCCATTTGTTGGCTGCTTGCCAACACTCTTGCTAGCTATAGGCAGCTTGCCCTTGCCTTTGTCCTTGGCTTTGGATGTTGGAGATACCTACATATTTTGCATTCCAACATATTGACTAGTTAGTGAGTGATCACCTAATTTAATAAATATATGCAGTATATGATAGTGAAGCATATACTTTAACATAGACGTACCATATCACTTGTAACTACGAGGTGGTTTGGCCATGCCACATAGGTTCCTATTGCCTGTTCCACTGTCATCACATCTGCCGCCTCCAATGGTACAGGCAATAGTGCATCTCCCTCAAGTGCAACGTCAACTCTAACTTTTACATGATTAGGAGGTAAGGGAAGGTTGTGTAGTGACACACCTGGTTCATTATACAACATTCCCTTACCAACCATTCGCTATGCGTTGGACTTGTCAAATATAGACTGCACTCATAAATGCCCTAAACCAATGATAAGCGAAATATTAATATGTTAAATCTTTGAATACTTAGGTGAGAAAGTATAAAAGAAATGTAACGATTATTACCTCGGGACTCACAATAGTGCAACTATCTCTAACACTCTTTGGGTTAGGGATAGGTGACTGATGCTCGTTCCTCTCCACTTCATCTTTATCCTTCTTGCTATCTTCCACCCCTGAACTTTTGGTATAGGTGAGTTACCATTCTCCTCAATTCTTCGTTTCACTAGCATCGGCATGGCGTCTTACGCACGTGATCCAAAGATAGCGCCTGAGACGCCAAATCCCACGCCTCTTACCCGACCAGGATACTCCTTGATGGGTATGGCTTGGGAAAGGATGTCTTGACTGCACAAATCGACATAGACATTGACAGTTCATTCTGCGAGACACAAATATTATTAAATATTATTAAATAATATCATTAATTTAAACGTTAATTAATGTTATCATACTTACAATTTTATCACCACTTCTCTAGTGGGTAGATGTTCAATGTCACCCTTCTTGTTTCACGGCTTCTATCCACAAACAAGATCGATCAATGGATTGAGAAGTTGCATCTTCTCCTGACTCCAACAAATTGTACATGTGAACAAACAAATTGAGAGAAAGTAAGAAAGAAATTGTACATACCAAGAGATGCGTTAAAACAAGTTATAATTAAAGATATTGTACATACCATTTCTTCCTCAATGAGGGGATACCCTTTAACCCCTCCTCTGTAAGGGTATGGAGGATTTGATGCTCTTTGCCGATTTTCATTGCTTATTCTCTACATAAAAACATAAGAATATATTAATGCATGGTTTAATGTCATATATAAAAGTTATAAATATTATTGTACATACTATATATTCTTCATCTGCTGTGCGTCTTCTTACAAAAGCGCTCCAATCATCCTGTTCTATGAACGATGCATATTTTGCTGGAGGCTGATGTCTGATGTTCCCGTGTTGGTCTCTCAACCACTTGTTCGCTAATGCAGTTCGGAAATTCCGGTGTGATCTTCCAGCTAACCTAAGTGTAATATCCTTTCGGGTCTCATCAACATCAAAATGCTTCGCAAGAACATTATAAACAAAATCGTAGACTATAAGTATGTTTAGATAATTTAAAAACTAATTCAACTAACCAATGTTATTTCATCCCATTTTTATATACCTGTATCTCAGTCCATATCTCATCTTTTAGCTCCTTCAAATATGGATCCTTATCCTTCCAATTATCGCGGCTAATTGGGACCGTATTTCGTGACTGCGGGCCCCAATGAATTGAATAAAGTCATTAACATTTTCACCAATTGGTTGACCCTTAGCATTCCATATAACCTATAAAAAAATAGTATTAGTGTACAAATTTAGATACTCAACTAAAAAAATAGTATTAGTGTACAAATTTAAGCGACAAGTATCTTACCACACGATTTGCAACTCCTTTACTCCTCTCACGGATGAGTTTCTTCTTAAAAGTCGGTCCACGGGGCCGAGTCCCCTTTGGGGGCCTCGGGAGCACTATCATCACTTTCAGATGCCATTTACGAAAAAATTATACACATAAGTTATTAATAAAAATTAATAAAGAAATCAATGTATACACATTTAATTGATCAATAAATTAATAAAAATTAAATAGCATTCACTACATACATGTACATTTAAGCAACTCTTTTCCTTTTTCTCGTTTTATTCAGATTTGCGCATCCCTTATGAAATAATGGATTGATCCAAAGCCCTTCATTATGATCATTTCTAATATACACATCATCCTCTATATGTGTACTTGCCCGAAACAATGATTGTGATGTCCCGAAGAAAGGGTCATCCTCAATGTCAGCATATTCATGTGCTTCATCATCAATCTCATTAACAATTTTTTTGTTATTCAATAGAACAATGGACCAATTCATATCAATTGGATCGGTGACATAGAACACTTGTTGAGCTTGCGATGCTAAAATAAAGGGCTCATCCTTATATCCCAACTTATTAAAATTCACCCGCATGAACCCCAACTCATCCATTTGTACACCGTTGTTATTATCAACCCACTTGCATTGGAACACAGGCACTCAAACATCTTGTAATCCAACTCCCATATCGCTCAATGACCCCAAAGTATGACATATTCGCATATATGGGATTTCTATCTTTAGCACTTGATATATGCATAGCTTCAGCTACAAGAGTCAACTCCACTATTTTGTATTCTCCTCCGATCATCATGTTCTTTTGTATAAAAAGTGTACCCATTAATGAGATAACCGTGTAAGAACTAACATGTATATCCGGACCTTTAGCTAACCATCTCAATCTTTCAAACCGAGCTAGGATTTGCAAAGAAACTCTGCAGAAATGTATTCTTTCAACCATTTTATAAAACACCGATTGTGTTCTCGTTGTTAACCAATTTTGACTCTTATTTGGGTACAAGCTCTTGAGTATGTCCTTGTGTTTTACAACATATGACTCAACTTCATCGGCGTGCGTAAAACATATAAGTGTGCTTGTTCCCATTCTTTCCTTGATATAGTCAATATTTCAAGTCCAAGTAATCCCTCCTCGCACTTCTTCCCGTGGTGAGACCATGGCAGACTATAGAATGTTCAATATCGAGATACATACTAGATGTAATTCAACGACTTCTTCGACTATATACCGCTCAACAATACAACCCTCTGGTCGTGATCGGTTTTTCACATACCCTTTTAATATCTTCATGTAACGCTCAAACGGGTACATCCATCTTATATAAGCCGCCCACACAATTGTGTCTCCCTAACCGGATGAACTGGCCGATGAATCATTATGTCAAAGAATGAAGGCGGAAATACATCTCAAGCTCACACAAAGTCGAATAATTTCTTTTTGCAAGGTGGCAACTTTCCAGGGTCAATCACTTTACTACAAATTGCCTTAAAGAAGAAACAAAGTTTACTTAAGGTATTCCGCACTTTGTCGTGCAAAATAGATCGTATAGCTATGGGTAGCAAATTCTCCATGAGAACATGACAATCATGAGACTTTAGACCCTTTAACTTGAGATCTTTCATCGATACGAGGTTCTTAATGTTTGAAGAGTACCCTCTGGAACCTTAACTCCATCAAGAAACTTACAAAAATCTCTTTTCTCTTTTTAGATAGAGTATGAGCGTGGAGGTAGATATGTACGACGTTTCCCTTTCTTTACCGGTCCCAACTCTCGCCTCAATCCCATACTAACCAAGTCCACCTTGCATTGATGCCATCTTTAGTCTTCCCGGACACATTAAGTAAGGTACCACTGAGACTATCAAAAATATTTTTTTCAACATGCATCACATCAACGAAATGTCTTACGTATAATGATTTCCAATATGGCAACTCAAAGAAAAACGTCCTCTTCTTCCACCCTCGTGGCAAGGTCTCCTGCAAAAGGTTTACCGAATTTAATATTCAAATCTTTTACTTTTTCTAACAGTTGTGTACCCGTCAGAGGCAAAGGAGCTCTCCGTTCTTCTGTATTCCCATTGAATGCCTTTCTCCATGACCGATAATGATGATTTGGATGCAAAAATCTGCGATGCCCAAGAAAGACATTCTTCCTACCATGTTCCAACCGAATCCAATCTGTACTATCTTCACATATAGGGCATGCACACTGACCTTTGGTACTATATCCCGACAGATTACCATATGCTGGAAAATCATTAATTGTGCCAAAAATCATAGCCCTCAAGGTGAAACTTTCTTCTCTATACCTATCATACACCACCACACCTGTCTCCCACATTTGCTTCAAATCTTCAATTAAAGGAGCCAAATATACATCGATATCATTTCCTGGTTGTTTCGCCCCAGAAATTAACGAAGACAACATCATATATTTTCGCTTCATGCATAGCCATGGAGGTAGGTTATAAATCACCAAAATCACGTGCCATGTCTTGTGAGAGCTACTTTGAACACCATGTGGGTTAAATCCATCGATGAGACAATGCAAGTCGTAAGTTTCTTGGTTCATTCCCAAAATCGGGATAATCAATATCAATTTTTTCCATTGAGGAGAATCACGGTGCCGTAGCTTGCCATCTTGAATCCTTTCATCCTCATGCCATGTCGGGTTTTTGCATCTTCAACTACGGTACATACGCTGAATCTGGGAATTATGGGAAAATACCACAATACCTTCTCTGAGCCGAATTTTCCTTCTTATACCGTGAGGCTTCACATTTTGGACACGACTTTAACGATGCATATTCATTACGAAATAAAATGCGATCGTTCACGACAAGCATGTATCTTCTCATAGCTCATGCCAATAGAGCGTAACATTTGTTTAGCCTCATATGTCCTACTAGGAAGCACATTATCATTAGGCAACATATCTTTCAACGGTGTGAGTAAGTCCGTAAAACTCTTATCACCCATCCATTGCCCAACTTCAAGTTAAACAACTTTAACATTGCCGACAATCTTGTGAATTTAGTACAACCTCATATAACGGCTTCTCCGCATCACTCATCAACTTCTCAAACATTTGAGGACAATCACGAAGATCTTCTTCAACCGCATTTAACATATCTTCAAAGCGGTCACCATCATATGTATTTGTAGCGGTGTCCTCCGATGCATATCTCCCACTATTCCCCATATTAGAAGATTCACCTCTTGTCTCACCGTGCTTTGTCCAACGGTATAAGTTTGATCAATCCCATTGCTCACTAAATGTCATTCCAATTCAGAACACTAATTTTGTTTGTATAACAACAACTTAAACAAGGACATATGATTCTACTATGGTGCATTGTATGCCCAACTACAAACCCAATAAAATCTTTCACTCCATCCTTATATTCCTTCGACAAACGATTGGCAGACATCCACTTTCGATCCATATTTTACCTATGGATTGAGAGGTAAAACAACAGAAAAACCCCATTTAAATAAAGCAGGACTAAAACTATCACTGCTCTTAAAATCAACACACAGACTAGATCAAAATTCTAACAAAATTTTGGCAGAGTCTCCCCTAAAATATGGACATTCCAAAATATATACAATACCTGTAACATTCCAAAATTCATTGTTCAAACCAAAAAAACCAAAATCAGGTTCCACAACAAAATTCATTGGTCATTTTTCCATTGATTCCCATCTGATATGCATATATATTTACTAACTGTACATTTTAACAAACTGATTCCAAGCATCTTTAACACTTCTAATTTATCTATGGACAACAGTGAACAAAATCAAACAAAATCAAACCATTCTGATTCCAAACTAGTCAACAGTGAACAAAATCAAACCAAAACGAACAGAGACAAAAAACTAACGAACCACCAACAACAGAAACCAACGTGGAATCGAGATACAAAATGGAGACAGTGGCGTACACTGAAATGGACGCAAAGCGAGTTTGGAGATGGAGGCTGGGAGGATTTGAGGCCGAGCGCCGCCAAACAGCCTTTTTCTGATGGAGGACGACGGACGAGTTTTGGACGAGCTCGGATTTCAGGTTTTGAGGACTACAGACGAGCTCGGATGGAGGGGCACTTGACGAGTTTTGACGAGCTCGGATTTCAGGTTTGAGGACGCCTGACGAGCTCGGTTTCCGGCTTTTGGGCGACCTCTGATTTCGGCTTTTGGAGGACCACGACGAGCTTCGGTTTCCGGCTTTTGGGCGAGCCTTCGGTTTGAGCTTTTGGGCGAGCTCACGATCTCCGGCTTTTGAAGCACACGATCTCGTTGAGGGGGACGACGATGGTAGAGATGGAGGCGGCAGCGGTGGAGTTTGCGAGAGAGTTGATGACAGAGAGAAAGCGGTGCTTCCGGATGCGAAATGAGAGAGGAGGAAATACATATATTTAATAAACTGACCAAAAACAGCGCTTAGTAAGAAAGCGGCGCTTAGTAAAAAACAGCGCTTAAGTCTAAAAGCGCTGCTTATTCTAACACCAAAAATGGCCTTCCTACTATGAAGCTGCTTATTGTTCCTATGATCAAAAGCAGCGCTTCATGTTTTGAAGCTACCGCTTAATGTGCCGCTGCTTTTTATTATTTAAAGATAAAACAGCGCTTAAAGGACTAAGCGCTGTTTATTATATGTACTAAACAGTAGCGCTTAGTTAGTAAGCGCTGTTTATTGTTTACGTATGACATAAAGTAGCGTTTTTTATTTTAAGCGCTGCTTAAAGGAGCGCCATCTTTTTTAGAATTTGTTGTAGTGATTTTTAATTTTTAATCAGTTTGAGTTAATTATCTTCCAATTATATTTTTAGTTATTTTAATATTTAATTAATTAACTAAATTAAATAATTAAAAGAATTATTTAGGCCAATGTTATTTTTAAGTTAACTATATTAGTTAATTAACTAACTTAAATATTTAACCATTACAATAATTAACCAAAATCTTCCACCAAAACCCTAAACCATCACATAAAACCCTAAACCACCACCCAATTAAAATAAACAAAACAGAAAAACAAATTAAAACCACGCTGAGTAAAAAATAAAAAACAGAAAACATGTTGAGAAATCGGGTCCAGAGGGACCGATTTCTCAACTACAAAACCAAAAAAAAAAAAAAATTACGAGTGAAATCGGGTCTAGAGGGACCGATTTCCATACTAAAATGTTTTAAAACAAAATAAAAACACGTAGGGAAATCGGGTCCAGAGGGACCGATTTCCATACTTACATTTAAAAAATAAAAAATAAAACTGTGTTGAGAAATCGGGTCCTCCAGGACCGATTTCTCAACAGGGAAAAAAGTATGGTAATCTCGTACTTAAAAGAAAAAATATGGTAGATCGGTAATTAAAAAAAAAAACTACCGTAACGAGGAAAAAAAGCTGCATTTGGCATGGTATGTATACATCAGTAACGTAGAACCCACCCACCTATATATAAACACCCTTCCATATGATTTTAGCAGCACCACGTCTGTCTCAATATGAATAAAATGTTGACCTGAATTAATTGTTAATGTCCATCCGTCCAAGACACCCTCTACACCACACCACTCTTGCTACGTACCCACCCGAAGCTCATCATCAGGATATATAAATTGACCTTTTCTTCCTTCCTTCCTTCCTGCATATATATATATATATATGTATAATCGCTTACTTTGTTTCCACACTTGAATACATATATTTGAAGTCGATTGCAAAATCCCAATTCTCCGTTCGCTATCTGGTAAGCTCTTTTGCAAAATGCTTCTGTCTCTCACTAACCTTTCTTCGTTCATATACCACCGTAGTTTCCATTAATTTCTGATATAATTAATTATATTTCGCAGTTCAATTTCACTTCCTTTAGTTCAATCAATGATATTATCATTAACCACAAACAAATACTTAAAATTTTAACATTTCTTGCTACAATTAATTGATAAATCACTACCTTCATTGCAATATCATTTCCATTCTTCATGTCGTGATTGACTTTCATTGTGTTTGTGTTGTGTTGTGTAGAAGAGATCAGTCACCAACATCCATCCCTTCGATCTCCAAGAGCTCACCAGATTGCACCATCTGCTTCTTCTACCACTGGCCTACTCCAAGTATACTTTAATTATATATATATCCACTGTTTTTTTTATTTGCTTTTTTTTTTGATTAATTTTGTTTTGTTTATTTGTTTTAATTGTTCACTTCGGTCTTTGCTTTGTCACAGTGAGTACCCATGGGTAGTCTATACTCTATATACGAAAAAGAATATTTTCTCCGTTTTCATTCATGTGCGTGCTTTTTGGGAGTCATTTAATTACATCTCTTCCATCTATTACTGTTTCGATCGCCAGCAGCTAGCATTTTTCTGAATTATTTCACCTAGTTTAGTTTCTTACTAATTTTTTTCTTTTATGGCTTCTTTCATTATATAGGAAGATTGATTCTGAATTTGATCATCCTGCAGGGAGACATCGATCTTTCGCTATATTGCCCTTTTCCATCGCTGTTTCAAGAATTTAGCTTCAGAAGTAGAGAAGGTACGGTTCTTCACTTCTTATCATTTCTAGGTTAAAAATTGGGTTCTTTTTTTTTTTTTTTTTTTTTGTGAAGAATTTGAGGGTCTGTTTAAAGTTTGAAACATGATGCTGCCTAACCACAACAAGGATTTCTCATCACTTGATTTTTCAAAATTGAACCTTTTGTCTTTTAAATTGCTGCAAATTGCAGCCTTGTGTTGTGTATGATCAATTTTTTTTTATTTGAAACTGAACGCTAAAGCGTTTTTTTTTTTTTTTTTTTTTTTTGCGAAGTAAAGTGGGACTTTGAAGCTGGGAATTTGTTCAATGAAGCTTTGGTATAATTTTCTAAACTCAATTTTAGTCTCTTTAATTTTATAAATAACAAAAAGAACATTTGAATTTGAATTATACAACAATCTGTACGTTATAAGGAATGACTTTTTGTTGATTTATCCTCTTCTTTGTATAACATTGCTAATCAGTTCTTTGGTTACATGTCTTGTGGTTTTTGAAGAGCCATAAGTGGAAAACTGAACAAGAATACGGTTTAATTCACTACTTGTGAAGATTCAGAGTGTGAGTTTAATGCTCCCAGATTTGAATTATAACTCCTACAAATAGCATTAATTATATATATGGGTCAGCATTAGTTATACTATATGAATTAGCAGAGAGGAATAACTAGTTCTGGAGCACTACCAAATGCATATGCTGTTTCGATATTAATTAGCTTTGTGGTATTTTCGTCCGTTTGAATGCAAATAATTTTAACTTTAATTTTAATTTCTAGGGCTTCTTACCAATTAAGAGTATGTGCTTGCTTGTTTGTTGTTATATATGCATCCAAACAGTCCTTAAGAACATGAGTCTCGTTAGTTACAGAACTCATGAAACTCCTGCACTGCTGCACCACTCTCTCAGCATCTTCGATGAACTCCTTCTGTACGTAGGTTCTGTGTGATGTGAACTTAGGCCCGAACGGAACCTATAGCTAGCAAGCTAGCTGTTCTATTTCGATCGAGTTCAAACCTCTACGGCCATAATTATTTATTGATGGGTTGGTTTGGTGTGGGGCCGGTCATTATCATCTACTTACTTTCCATCCCAAGCTAGCACTTTATTCATTCATGCTTGCAGACCCACGTCCCATATATAACCAAAGAAACAAACCATCTATATCACCATCAGAAGAAGAATTATATATGCTCCATTAATTATTATATTAATTCCCATTCCCCTAAGAAATATTGAAAGAAACCATATATCCAAAGAAACCATATTAGTCTCCTTCATTTATTTATTTATTCTCCCATCCCTTCCACCACTACAAACCCACCGCCCCAACTATTTCCAACCTCCTCCACCGTCACCATATCAAAATCTGTGAGTTACGGAGAGAGAGAGAGAGAGGAAAAATGTTCGAATCCGGATTTTCTGCTGTCACTCATTCACGCAGTCACGCGAATTTATACTAGTTTTCTAACGGTAGTAGAAAAAGCACGCAGTCAGAGCTACCGGGTCCGGTAGCATTTTGTCTACCACCGTTGGAAGACTAGTGTAAATTCGCGTAACTGTGTGAATATGTGGTTCCGCGAATGTAGGGAATCCGGATCCAAAATGTTCTCAGTGTACCTTTAACTATAGCTTAGCTGGTTGGAGAGGTGATGAATACAATTTTGTTTTTTTCCACGTATATATGTCTCGGGTATCCCTATAACATGCACCCCGTAATAGGGAAATATCCAACCCTTGTTTTTTTTTTTTGATAGCAAAGAAGATGTATTAATAAAAAATGGAGTCTGAGAAGTCTCTAACCCATATTTACAAATGGCAGGTGAAAGTGCCTCATTAAAACCCCGACGGCCAAAACCTATTGGGAAAAAGACCGAAAGCAACCCTTGTTTAATGTTTAAGTAATCATTTTTTTCTGTAACATCTTTACTGTCCCACAACCATGCACTGTCACCTAGTTTATTTTTATTATTATTATTATTATTATTATTATTATTAATTATGATCATTTTATTTGTATTTATTAATTTATCAGGTCAGAGGCTAGCCACAAACATGTCACGCCCTAAATATTATATATTTGGAATTTTTGATCGCGGCCAGACTCAGAGATTTAAAATCATGCTAATAAGCCTAGTCTGCCTTTGTATTATTGGATATATACTACGCATTTTATATTTGCGTGTTAGAGATTATATGGCTCGTCGAGCATTGCGACGAGCGATATTGGAAGAGAGGATAGTTGAGTTATCATATAACTCAACTAATCCTCCTCAATCAAATGAAACAATGTGTAGTATATGTCAACAAGATTTTGAAAATAGTCAAAATCTTTATAACTTACCATGTGGACATATGTTACATAGGGATTGTGCCTACACATGGTTATTAAGAAATGCTAGTTGTCCTAATTGTAGAGAAAGAATTTGGGTTAATCTTTTTTTTTATAGTATGTATTGATATTTATCAAGAGTCAAAGTGGTGTATGAAATTTTACTAATAAAAATAATATATTCTGTTAATTTATGTATGTTATTTATTTTACTTTAAAGTTTTTAAACATATTTCAGAGTGTCTTTTTCCCAACAATTTCATTGTTGTTGGCAAATAAAAGGAGCAATTAATTGAGATTTTGCAGATAACTAATTTATTTTTTCAATGATATCCCAGTTGCCACAAAAAATAGACTTATCCTTATTATCAAAAAAAAAAAAAAAAAAGACTTATCCCACCAAACTTAAAAATCGCCGAGAATGACTCATCCATTTGGCAAAGACTATGTTAAATCGTTGGAAAATATAGGAATGATGCGACGATGATTTGTAATGCTGGGAAATCGCTTGACATGGCATAGCTTTTATTAACACTAGATTTCGACCCGCGCAACAATGTATTAGGTAAGAGTGAATTTTGGGTATGTAATATTCAGATAGATAATTCATTAGATTAACTCATGATAATGTTAATTATGCAATTTGTGTATGTAATTTTTGTGTAGAAAAGTTGAGTATGATAAAGGCTTATTATTGTATAAATATATATTGTTTCTATTTTGTAATTAAAACCAATGAAGCAAATTTTTCGAAATACTACACGAACATATTAATAGAAAGCTTTGTCTAAGTGTACTCATCAGAACTCTAGTTTTGGCTCTTATGTTTTTAATATATAAGTTTTTTCAAAGCATTTTGATGACTGAAGTCAGATGATATATATTAATCGATCACTCATAACGATTACATGCAGTCCCCAATTTTTTTTTGAATAGCAAAAGAAGCATTGTATTAAAAGAGAGTATTAGGAGTACTCCAACTCAATATAACAAAAGAGGTGAGAAGAGAGAGGGCCGAGGACCCTCCCCAGCCTATCCAAGATACAAACAACGCCTAATTATATAATCAACACCTACATACCCCAAGATACAATCAACACCTACAAACCCAAGATATAATCAACACCTGAAATTCGCAACGAGCCTTTAGTGACATGCTGTTTTAGACCTTGAGAGCCCTGTGATATTGCCATTAGAGGCCCTCCCCAAACCCCCCCATGTTCAACATGAGATTCATAAGCATTACTACCATCAACAAGAGGTGCCTTCACCCCGGTACGTGAAGATTCAATTAAGCTTGGAGTACCATGTTGTGCTTCACCTAAACCTTGAGTGCCACGTTGCGCTTTACGTTGAACAACATTTAATACAAGTTGCCCAGTTCTCACACCCCCCACAATATTGATTACACCTCCCTTTTCTCCATTAAAACCCCCAATAGAAACCTTTGTAAAATCACCTCCATTTAAAAAATTTCTACGTTGCACATGTTCCCCCACTCCCCTAGGCAAAATACCATTAGTACCCCCAACAGCTATATCGCCTAGCAGTTCTTAAGATCCGACAGATTTGACCTCCCTCTACAGATCCGTACAACTCGTACCATACTCCCCATTACACAAAAGAGTTGCCTGTGCTTCCTGCTTGTCCAAATCTGTAATTTCTAGCCCCAAATTTGCAAGTGGTAGCAAGTCTTCTGCACACATGCCATCTCTCGGCCTACACCCTACCGTACTAAGCACAGTTGCAGCAACCCACTCAACTCTCCCTCTTCACATGGGAATCCTTCTTTGCTGGCAAAATCACCTTGGCTGCCACACATAGATGCTACCGCTGCCGCTGGTCACCTCGCTAGATCTCCATAGTCAGATGAATCCTCACTGCCACACCTAGATACCCCTGCCACCACTGGCCGCGCCATCGGATCCCCACACCCGGATGAATCCTCTACTATTTTGATCTCATAAACCTGTCCCTGAATTAGGACCCTCACCACAGTGTCTATCGACACCATATCTGATACTTGTACCAATATACTACCCACATCCATCCTCCATTTACTCTTGGTCGATTCACCCACCGCTAGTAGCTTCCCAAATCTACATGCCAGATTACAGAAAAACCCCTCCTCCTAAGCTTGGGGTGGCACCCCATAGCACCGAAGCCAAACACACCTTTCTCGTGGCTTTAAAGAAGTATTCCATAGGTCCAACTCCATCACCCAAAGAGAGAGCCAGTCTTTGTTCACTTCCACTGCTTCCAAAGCGTCCACGCCCCCATCGCAGGATAGTAACACCCTTGAACCGCCTAACGGAGTTGCTTTCACCTGCATAAAACCATTCATAGTAAGCAAATCTTGGAATTTGAAAGCATCCCCTACATCCCCTGCATCCGCCATAGTCGCCAAGCAACACCTTTAGAGCCACTTCGCCATGTCCTCCTTCACCTCATACTCCATATCATTAGCTTGGAGAGGCTTTAGTAGAC
The DNA here is from genome assembly GCA_037113605.1 of Calophaca sinica. Lineage (NCBI taxonomy): Eukaryota > Viridiplantae > Streptophyta > Magnoliopsida > Fabales > Fabaceae > Calophaca > Calophaca sinica. The sequence goes on from CM073735.1 coordinate 120,754,928, forward strand.
CCCCTCGAGGACCATTGTTGAGCCCAAATCCATCCCCTAAAGCTCGTGCAAATGATCTACCCTGTATCACAGAGCTCACTTTTGTCGTCACCACTGAGCTAACCAGAACCTTAGAGTCGCTTCTGTTGTGAACCCCGTGCTGAAACCTCTGAATGTTAATGTCCAGCTTGGCCTTGCCTATTCAAATATCACTTAGACACTTTTCCAGACTCACACCATCTTGAACTTCCCTGAAGTGAACGAAGCCGAATGGTTTACCAAACTTATCCCTCTTCTTCAGGATGAAGACGTCGGTAACCCTCCTGAACTTGAGAAACACCTTCCACAAATCTGTATTTTTAACCTCCTCAAAAAAGTTGGACACGAAGAATGAGAGAGTATCCTTCTCCAGACTCCTAAGCCAGCACCGAGAAGGCCCAGCCCCATGTTCACAATGGCCGCTCTCTGCTTTCTCTGCCATCCCTTCTTGGTTGTCATCACTGCTACAACACCGATTACACGATCCCCATGATCTGAACCTTCTTCAAACCGAAATCAACCACCAGATCAGAACCAGAAAGTGAAATCCCTTACCAAAATGACGCGCAGACCAGGCAGACGTCGAACAAACGCTTAGATCTAAACCGGCGCCAGATCTGAACCACACGGCGCACCGGAACTCCACAAGACTAGGACAAACACGACGCACACAACTAGGGAGGCCACCTACACCAGAACTGCTGTCGAAAGGGATCTACGCTCATCCTCGCACAATGTCTCAGATCTGGCTTCCCTGCGAAGAAGAGAAGAAAGGAACGATTTTGGGGGTCTTTGAGCTCCTTGGTTCAATGGATGGGTTTTGGGGTGTCTGATTAATTGGGAGGAGAAAGAATGTGGGGATGAGGTCCGAAGGGTGTGTGTGATGGTGGGGTAGGGTTGGTTTGGGGGAGATGGGGAAGTCCCCATTGTTAATTTATTTTGCATATATAATCATGAAAATAATGAAATCCTAATTATAATGGTGTAAAAAATTAACATGGTATCTACCACTTGTGCCACACCATGTTGGTAGTAAAAATGTTTTTTTTTTAACGCATAACTAAGTAAAAACGTTAGATAGTATTCAGCACGCTAAGGAGGAAGATACAGAGTATGGAGCCATTATATCGTAGTGTAGAGAGTTACTTTCACATCTGACAAACTCTAGAGTTGAATTTATTCGGAGGCAAGCAATAGTGGAAATAGTCCAATTTATACTGCTAACGATATATATTGCTTTTGAAATGATGTCTCTTTCTGTTAAAAAAATTTAATATAGTAATAACAGTTTTTTTTTGTGACCTGCCCATTTCACAACTGGAGAAAATTTGGATGACGGTAAGGCCAATCTTTGGCTTAATGTCATTTTACTGATTTTAGGAACCATCAACATTTTGAAATCTGATAAATGTTTTTGGAATAACCAAAAAGTTAACTGAAACCACACAACCTGAGAAATTGAATAAATTATTTTTAAATTATATTAATAATCTATCTCATTTAATTTAGTAGAGATATCAATTTTTTTAAAACATAATATCCTATTAATTTTCTAAAGATGTAAATTAAACAAAGCAAAAGTTTTAAAATATTCATAAATATATATACAACTGAAACATGTAAATAGTGGATAATAATATAAATACGTGACGTAAAATAAAAATGCGGTTCACCATAAATACTATCTAAATAAATTAAAAGGATTGGTGTGGGCACGAAATTTTGATCAGGAAGGAATGTGTAGTTTTGATAACATTTTTTGGTTTGGGCCAAGAATGACTGAGCAACAATATTGTTAATTTAGTAATTGGTGTACTATGTGAGTCGCTTGCATCACTAATTTAATATCTTTTGAGAAAGTATTCAAAGATGAGATGTGTGTTTTACGATGGTTTGTGGAAGGCCAAAAAAGAAGGTGGTTGCTTTTTCAAAAAGGAGGAAAAGCAGACATTTTAAATAAATTTCTAGCTCTATCCCATCTTTTATTTTTCTCAGTTTAAGCTAGATTGTAATGTTGTTTTTATCTTTTGGAGTGCACTTTGTAAAACATAGATTTGGGTATACCAACAATTGTCAATGATGTCAACTTCATAGATCTGCATTTGAAGGTATATTTTTAATAGAAATCTTGCATTATCAATAAAAAAGAAGCAATTTAGACAATTGAAAATGTTGAATGAACTACTTGCTTGCTTTCATGGACAAAAAGATGGGATGACTCTGTCTCCAACTCGCAGGCATGCTTCTTACATCAAACCACAAAATGCACATAGGTTATTGAGTTCCTGAAATAAATTTCGCCAATTAAATACACAGCATACTCATCAGACATGTAACTACTGCAACATTTCAAAGGTGAAAAATAAATTGAATCCTAAGGAATGTCTTTGCATTTACAAATGAATTTCTCAACATAATTAAGTCAAAAAGAACAACAAATATATTCTTAGAAATAAACAGTAGCACCGCTCCCAACTTTTAAAGTTTATTATTTCTCAAAGAGATCCTACCCATTGCAAATGCTTTAGACTTTTGAACAATCAACTATATCATAAGTTTTGACTCAAAAATCATTTTATTGATCAGTAGAAACACCATATAGGTAGCTTCACTTTAGTAATTAATTATTACAATAGATTGTTTAAGCAAATCCAGTTGATTAAGCTTACACCACAACATTAGTCTCCTTGGGGATTTGAATACCTACTACAATGTTATAACGTATTATTTGGGAAGGATTTCAATAGCAGAACATCCAATCTAACAGGTGTGATTTGTGAACGAATCATATTTTTGCGTGTTCAAAAACTAATACAAAATAATTTATACAACAATAGGAATTTCTTTTTGGGGTGATCCAATAGAAAAACTGATGGCTAGGAATACAACTAATTTATAATCTCTTACTTGATTCATCACGACATGTATTGTGATTTATTATAACAAAGAGCAGCGCAACATAATAGATTCAAGAGACTCATTCTCATTGAAGGAAAATGAATAGAATGAAAGTAATACAATGAGTACCTTATATACAAGGTTACAAAAGAAAGGAAAACTAACTAAGAGAAGTAACTGCTTGGAATTAACAGCAGCTGACAGCTAATAACCAACTCATCAAAATAACTAATTACTAACTGAGTAACTAATTACTATTTAGAGAAATTAACTAGCTAACTGAAATCGTATCCTGTAATATGATTTATTGAATCACATGAATTTTTTTTTAAAAAAAAAAAACCAATGGCTGAAAAGTGAATGAAAGTACTGCTAGAGAAGATAATTTCTATACAGTTAATGCAGATGTTCATCTGTGTCACTCTTTCGACTTTCAAATTCGGTGACTTGCTGATTTTGACGGTAGATGGGGACGAACGTAGGCAGCATAGATCCATTACTTCTGAAGATCATGGACATAGATGGAAAGGAGACAACCGGCAACAGGTTTATTTCTGAATCAAAAAATAGATTATTGTCAGAGCAAAACTGGGTTCAGATCAGTTTGGTGAACCTTAACTGGATCTTCAGGATTTCTTGGCAGGAGAACACTGTGACGGAAAAAAGGATCTGAAGATTTCTTCATAAAATGGGCATTGGATGAATAATCTTGTTGACCTCTTTATCTTCCTTCCACGGCTACATGTTGAAGTGGTAGAGAACAAAATGAAAACGCCAACTCAAAGCCATTAACTTTATCTATGGATTTGGTCAGATAGAAGGAAGGAGATGAGCAGAGGGATTTAGAGGGTGAGATGAAAGGACATGGAAGGAGTGTGAGAATGAAAGAAGGCGATGAGAATTATTGTGGTTACTGTTGACTGGAATGTAACTTAGCCGCAGATCGGCTAAACTCTACAACAGTGATTCCCTTTTCTTCAAGCGATTACGCCGAGGAATGAACTTTGTTCCTCAGCTACGGGTCCCTTAACTCACTCCAGAAAGGGTTAAGTTGGTAAACTAAGATAAAAATAAGAACACAAAGGTAAACATAAAGATAGAATAAAAGCTTGAGCGAAAATAACTTGTTTGATTGATTGAGTGTCCCTAAAATTATGTACAACTTGAGTATTTATAGTAACAACTGAGAACTACCCCTATTTGCCACGTTCAGTTGGCTAACAATGATAAATTCTTAGTTGGCAGTTATTCGGCTGAGCCGTGCCACGTTCCACTAACCATGATCCTAAAATCTAGGCGCACTACCACGTCATGGCCACGTCTCCCATTTCAACGGTCTTCTCAACGTAGACCTTATCTCAGGTTCCTTCGCTCAGCTCCTAAAATTGTGGAGAAAAATCTTGACTGCTTTTTACCTTGGATTTAAATTAAATCGAAATTATTTCCACGTCACTCGGCTTATGGAGCAAGAATCTGATCCAATGTGTGACTCCACGCTAACCCAATAGGCCTAATATCTTCCTTGCAACCCAATAAGCCCAAGACCCATGTCTAGCTTCTAGTTTCCTGCTTGTGACTCTATCAACTGCAATTTCGTCTGATCTGCGACTCGGCTAACAACCAATCGACTAGTTGATGAATTCGGCTGCTGTTAGCTTCAGCTAGCTCTTAGGAATATTTTGCGTGTAAACAATTGTCCCCTACGTTGTCTTAGTCGTGAAACTTTAGGTTTGGGCTGGGGTGGCATAATTATTATGGTCAAATCACTCTTTTAATCATAAATGCTAAGTTATCCACTTGTAACTACTTTTTAAATAGTGCAACGACTAACTCTATCCATCCGATTAATTCGCAATAAACCCTTATCAAGAAGAATTTTGTTGGTGGCCTCTGCCTGCCCGTTGGCTTGAGCATAATAAGGGGATGAATGAATCAACTTAATCCCAAATTGTTGTGCAAAGGCCACCACTTTCTCCCCAGTGAACATAGTGCCTTGATCTGTGGTGATGGTTTCAGGTATACCAAACCTATAAATGATTTGGCACTGTATAAATCTAATCACCTCCTCTTGAGTCACATTCACCATCGGCTGGGCCTCTACCCACTTAGTGAAGTAATCAGTTGCAACTATGATAAACGCATGCCTCTTGGATGAAGGTGGATAGATTTTGCATATCAAATCCATTGCCCATCCCCTGAATGGCCAGGGCTTTATTACTGGGTGTAGATTTTCTGCTAGGACTCTTTGAATTGGACCATGCAGCTGACATGCCTCACACCCTTTGGCATATTGATAATAGTCAGCTGTAATGGTAGGCCAATAATATCCATGTTTGTATATTAGCCATTTCATCATGGCTCCAGCCCTATGAGAACCACAGATTCCTTCATGTACTTCCCCCATGACCTTCATGGACTCATCTTTGTTGATGCACGTAAGCAATACTCCATTAATGGCTCTCTTGTAGAATTCATCATCTACAAATACATACTTAAGTGCTTTCTGTTTAAGCTTGAAGTCAGTACTACTTGAAGGATCTTTAAGATAGTCGATTAACTCCTGTTTCCAAAAGTCGATCGTTCCTATTGGAGCATATTCCCACACTGGGTACTCTTCATATTTTACTTCAACTATCATGTCTTTGTACCCTGAGGCTTGCTGAGCCAAACCATTAGCCTCTTCATTCTCTTCCCTAGGAATGTGGAACACTATTGCATCAGCAAACAAGTGTAATAGCTTGCTAGCCGTTTCATTGCATTCATTCAAGTTAGGATTATGACACTTATACTCCCCAGTTAGTTGTTTTATGACCAACTGTGAATCCCCATAACTTGAACATAATTTGCCTTCAAGGCTGCCAGGATCTTAAGTCCCAAAATCAAAGCCTCATATTCTGCCTGATTATTGGAACAACCAAGATCCAGCTGGCACATGAATTTCTAACCCTTTCCTGTTGGAATGGTAATGGTGATGCCAGAACCTACCCCTTTTTGAGTCCTTGACCCGTCGAACATCAACACTCACGGTTTCAGGTTGATGCACACAACTTGATCGGCTAATGGGTCATTGATTTCAATACAAGGGTGTTGAGCCCAGAAATTGTGTACTGCTTGACCTTTCATTGCTCTTAATAGAACGTATTTCAGTGCAAAAGCATTTAACTTAATGGCCCACTTCATTAGTCGACCTTGTAAGACAGACCTATTAAATAAATACCTAACAATATCAATTTTTCACAAAACCAGAATTTCTTTAGGCAACAGGTATTATTCTAATTTTGTACAAGCATAGAACAATGACAAACATAATTTCTCAATAGGGGTATATCTAGTCTCTGCATCATTTAAGGTGCGACTAAGATAGTACACAGCTCTCTCTGTTCCATCATTAGCATCCTGTGCTAGCAGGCTGCCGATTGATTCTTCTTTTGCAACTATGTATAATTTAAGTGGTCTTCCTGATACTGGAGACATTAGCACAGGAGGCTTGGCCAACGCCTACTTGATCTGATCGAAGGCTTGCTACTGCTTTCTATCCCACATCATATCATCAGTATCTTTTAGCTTTAACAAAGGGGAAAAAGCCTTCATTTTCCCAGCCGAATTAGCTATGAACCTCCTTAGGAAATTGATCTTTCCAATCATACTTTGAAGTTCTTTCTTGTTCCTAGGAGGCCTGGATTCCAGGATAGCTTTCACCTTATTCTGGTCTACTTCTATTCCTTGATGGTGGACCAGGAATACTAAGAAATTGCCAGCTGCAACTCCAAAGGCACACTTGGCAGGATTCATCTTCAAACCATGGGCCCACATTCTTTACAGGGCCTGCACTAGATCTACCAAATGGCTTTCAAAGCTTTTAGATTTGACCACTATATCATCAATGTATACTTCCATGGTCTTACCAATCAAGTCATGAGAAATGGAGTTCATGGCCCTTTGGTAAGTATCTCCTGCATTCTTGAGCCCAAAAGGCATGACTACCCATTCATATATCCCCAAAGATCCTGGACATCTGAATGCTGTCTTGTGAGTATCTTTTTTTGCCAGAAAAATCTGGTTGTACCCTGAGTATCCATCCATAAAGGTGAGGATACCATGAGTGGCTGCCGCATCGACTAACATGTCAGCCACAGGCATAGCATACTCATCCTTTGGAGTGGCCAAATTCAAGTTTCTGTAATCAATACATACCCTTATCTGGCCATTCTTCTTGATCACAGGGATTATATTAGACAACCACTCAACATACCTGGTTGTCCTTATGAAGCTGCCTTCAATAGTCTTTCAATTTCAGCTTTGATTTGAGGCATCAATTGGGGATTGAATCTGTGAGGAGCCTGCTTAAAAGGTTTGTATCCTTCCTTAATGGGCAACCTGTGTTCCACCAGTTCCCTTGCCAAACCAGGCATTTCATAGTAATTCCAGGCAAAGCAATCTTTGTACTGCTGGATTAATTCGACTATCTTGCCTTGTTTGTCCTCCTCAAGTAACCCACTCACCTTTACAGTCTTGGGTTCTTCTGGTGTACCCAAGTTGATTTCAATCAAAGGATCCTCTACCTCAAAAGCAGGTGCAGTCTTGTGAAGAGGAGAGTCCAACTCCATAGGCTCAGCTACACATGCCTTATTAGGCTTAGCTACCGTACCTTCTTCTTTGAAGAGCAAGCCCTCTTCTTCCCCTTCACTCTTAGTGTCGTTTTCTTCCATCATGACATCTATCACCTTGGACTCGGCCTCAAAGATCTCTAGCCGACCCAACAAGTCTTCAAGCACTTGTGATTCTTTATTCATTAATCACCTATGTATTAGGCCGTGATTTGGCCTTAGACTTTAACTTGAATCCTTCATTGGTAGGATTGCATGCCTTCCACACACCTTCCTTATAGTCTTCTGGATCAGCAATGGGCCCTAGGTGGGGAGAATAAAACAGTTCCTCCAACATTTTTACCTCTGCTGGGAAAAGGTTTTTATCAGCTTCGACTGTCTCCATGTTATCTCCAACCCAAACCATGAGCTTTTGGTGAAGTGTGGAGGGTACACACTAACTGGTGTGGATCCAATCCCTACCCAAGATTACACTATAGAAAGGCTTACCATCAACCACAAAGAAAGCTGCTTTGAGGGTTTTGGGGCCTACTGTGACTTCGGCTATCAAGACTCCAAGAGTTGTAGATGGTTCCCCCATGAAGTTAGACATTTTCATGTTGGTAGGGACTAAGTCCTCAAGACTCTTTCCGAGTTTCCTCATGGTTGCAACAGGCATTACATTCAACACAACACCACCATCTACAAAGACTCTTCCAAAGATCTTTGCATTGATATAAGCCTTGATGTACAGAGGAGTGTTTCATCATTTCCTCAGTAGGCTTCTCAAAAACCACCTTGACAACCTCATTAGCTGATGTATCAGCTAACGCGGCCCATTTTGTTTCTTCGGCAAACACATCACCCTGCAAGCTTCCAAGTTGGGGGTTATCTGCCCAAAACTCCTCAGGGAACAAACTAATGGCCTCTATCTCAGCTAACAAGCCATCAGCTTCTTCATTGAACAAGAGATCCAGCAGTGAGTCCTCCATAGCATCATCTTGTTCCCAATGCATCTCTGGGATCACTGAGCCCTCTATGGTGATTTCTTCCTCATCCACATCGACTGAGGCAATTAGACCCTCAGCCTCAGGAACATGATCCTGTTCAGTGACTGGTTCTATGCTTTTAGGCATTTCCTCTGTCTTAGCTTCTCCAGGGTCTAGCTTTCGAAAAGCTTTATCTAGCATGTCACTCACAGTCTCCAAGGAAATTTCCCTCTTCTCCCTATTCTTGACATCGGCTAGCATCTGCAGAGTTTGTTTTATTTTCTGAACAGACCTCATTCTCTACATTCTTCTTTTTTGGGTCCTTGACAATACTGCTGGTATGGCCTTCTTGTCCTTAGCATACTTGTTCAAAAACCAATGTCCTTCTGTGACATTAGCAGGAGGCTTCAACATTCTCCGAGGCTTCAGCTTCTCATCATTCCTCACTGTTATCTTCAAAAAGACATGCCTTTTTCCATAGTGAACTCAGCCACCCTTCTTTTGTCTTTGGGGATAGGCTCCTCATCAAACTTGGGCAAAGATAGCCTACCTCTTTCTTTAATGGTTAGCCGATCTTGCCCCCCAGTTTTAGTAATGGGTGCCTTGCCCTTTGCCTTGTTAGGTTTCTCTGTTGGGGTTTGGCCATGTTCAACATATCGTTTGACTAACTCCTGGGGTGAACCTACCTGGCCTAGGTGGCTTGCCCCCTGCCTGTGTTCAACCGCTGGTTGAGGTTTTGCCCAATCTGTCAAAAACAGAAGTCCTAGCAACCTCACGTTTCAGCCGATCACTATGGTTTGAATCGGTAACCCCTTTTTAGGCCTCCAAACTTGTTGAACAGATATCCTTCGTTTGTGACTAGATTCTGCATCATCAAAATTTGAGAATGAGACTATGTTTATCCGTAAAGCAGGGTGGGTCAGTATCCACTATCATTTCAGCAATGCCTTTGTCTGCAAGTTTGAACCTTCCTTCTTTTATTCCCTTCTGAATGGCTTTCCTGAAAACCATGCAGTTTAAGTTGCATAATTATAAGAATTGTGCCACTTGTAATATTTCTTATCTTTTAACTCCTCAACAGGTGGGATCTTGTGCACATCCAGCAGCCAAATTTGCTTATCTTTAAGCAAGTAGTCAAAGATCTTGTCTGCTTTGGAAATATCAAAGGAATATTCCACCTTGCTATCCCCTGACTTTAACTCTTTTCCTTTGGCAGCTCTCAGGGCAGGACAAGAATAGCCTTTACTCTTCATAATCTCAGCTGCCATGATGTCTACCGTGGAATCGGCTGAATCATCATCAGAGTCTTCATTTTTTACAATGGATACCAACTGAAGGCCTTTCCCTCTACTGGCTCGCGTCTTCTCTTTCTCTTGAATAAATTGTTCAATGCGCATGTCCCTTGATACTAACTGGTTCAAATCAGTGCAAGCTTGGCCAACTAGTCTCTCTTTGAGTTGGGGGTGCATGCTACTAATGGCCATGGCTGCATATTCTGACTCAGGGAATTGCATTAAAAATTTTCCAGCTACCTTTCCGAATCTTTCCACAAAGTCAGCAGCTGACTCATCTGCCTGTTGTCTTAGGTTCATGAGGTCAGCTGTAGTGACTTCAGGTAGAGGCCAGTAGAATCTGTCATGGAAGCACCTCTCCATGTCTGCCTATGTTTGTATAGAGTTGGGTGGTAAAGAGGAATACCATGTAAATGTTGTCCCTATAAGTGACAAGGGGAACAGCTGCAACTTGTGGTACTCATTCTGGTTCCCTTCACCACACTGGGCAGTAAATCTGCCTATATGCTCCATAGTCGATTTACCATCTTCTCCAGAGAAAGTGGCAAAATCTGGAGTCTTGTATCCCCTAGGCAGAAGTACCAACCTATCTACCCACTCAGGGTATGGTTTTCTGTAGATTGGCCTATCCTAAGGCTCCAGCTGCATGCCAAAGTACTTCTTGATGGTATCTGCATTGACTACTGGGTCTAGTAGCTGTGATCCCCCTGGCCTCACTTTTCCCAAGTTAGGAGTAATTGCTCGTGGTTATTGTCTCCATGCTGGGGGATGTGCCCGGGATACTTGCTCTGGAGGATTGGGGTAACCTGGTTGAGTAAACAATGGAGGTGGGTGAACCCCCCATGGCTGCTCCATGCTTCCTTCACCTGGTACCCTAGGTTGAGTTGCAGGAACACTTACGTTAGATGGTAGAGGTGGGATCTGTCCCCATGATTGCTCCACCATCAAACCAGGTGCCCTTGGAGGAGTTGACCCCATTTGAGCGCCTGCAGACACTTTAGGATAGGGTGGATAGAATGGAAAGTTAGCCGATACAGGTGGAACATTGATCCATGGCTGCTGACCTGCATATCCCCCAGGTGGTCTTGCTCCACCCACTCCTGCACCAAGATTTTGCCCTCCAGTATACTGTGGGTTAGTTTCCTGTGTAGCAACGCCATAGGGCCGAACATATGGCATAGCTTGCAGCATACCAATTGGCCTCACTGCATCTGGTGGCCTCCTAGCCATCTTCACCTGTCCAAAATGAAGATTAGCATGGTTAGTTGTATCATTCACCACTTGTTGACCTCTAGTGTTCAACATGGCAAAAGTACTAGGCTGGGAATTAATTGGATTCAAAGGTACCTATCCTATATTAATTTGAACTCGAGTAGGCCTCGCCGCACATAGGTAGTCGAACTTGTCGCACCCCTACTGCAGGCCGTGCTCGGCTGAACCTGAGTTAGTCCTGCCTGAGCTGCATTCGGCTGGGTGACGAGTCCTGGCTGGGTAGTGTACCCCACTTGCGTTGGAATAGCAGAGTTGATAGAGCTTTCGCCTGAGTGAGCCTTCTTAGCCTCTATCTCCCTGGCTTACTGCACTTCATTGTGTACCATGGGCTTCACGATATCAGCCAATTATTGTGATACTTGGTACATGATATCATTGATTCCTAAATCGAGTTGTTGGCGTATAAACGAAGTGGACATCACCAATGGTGGGTCGTTAGGCTCGTTGGGTTGAGTTTTAGGTTGTGCCTCTGCGTGAATCGGCTCTACCGTTGGAGGAGGAATTCAGAAGGCTTCCTGGGATTGCTCTTAGTAGTCATACTGCTCAAGCTCTTGCCATAACGCAAGTGCATACGCCAATGGTAATCCTGACCTGGGGATTCGAACGAGTTGATTCGTTCACCTTTGGTCCCACCGGGCGTGCCAATTTTGTTGACTGGAATGTAACTTACTGCAGATCGGATAAACTCCACAATAGTGATTCCTTTTTCTTTAAGCGATTACGCCGAGGAAGGAACTCTGTTCCTTAGCTATGGGTCTCTTAACTCACTCCAGAAAGGGTTAAGTTGGTGAACTAAGATAAAAATAAGAACACAAAGGTATACATAAAGATAGAATAAAAGCTTGAGTGAAAATAAGTTGTTTGATTGATTGAGTGTCCCTAAAATTATGTATAACTTGGGTATTTATAGTAACAACTGAGAACTACCCCTATTTGCCACGTTCAGTTGGCTAACAATGATAAATTCTTAGTTGGCAGTTATTCGACTGAGCCGTGCCACGTTCCACTAACCATGATCCTAAAATCTAGGCGCACTACCACGTTATGGCCACGTCTCCCCTTTCAACGGTCTTCTCAATGTAGACCTTATCTCAAGTTCCTTTGTTTAGCTCCTAAAATTGTGGAGAAAAATCTTGACTGCGTTTTACCTTGGATTTAAATTAAATTAAAATTATTTCCACGTCACTCAGCTCATGGAGCAAGAATCTGATCTAATGTGTGACTCCACGCTAACCCAATAGGCCTAATATCTTCCTTGCAACCCAATAAGCCCAAGGCCCATATCTAGCTTTCAGTTTCCTGCTTGTGACTCTATCTGCTGCAATTTCGGCTGATTTGCGACTCGGCTAACAACCAATCGGCTTGTTGATGAATTTGGCGGCTGTTAGCTTCGGCTAGCTCTTAGGAATATTTTGGGTGTAAACAGATACACAATCCACTACTTCCCATAATATAACGGCAACAAGAAATGTTTTGGCAGTGAGCAGTTTGGAATTGGAGGAGTCAACATTGAGGCACTTGAAGAATGATATTAGGCTATTTAACATGTCAGCATTTTTGCTGAAATGGCAGCGTAGCATGATTCGTTTTAGAAATAGATACATTATAAATAGATAGATTTAAAAGTTCTATAGGCTTTCAACGATAATTTTTAAAGCGTAAACAAAATAAAAAAGGAGAAATGGATTGGACAGATGTAAGGAAACGACAAAGACAATTAACACGAAGATAAAGCAAGGCATCATGTTTGGTCGGCTGGACATAGCTAGAAGGGAGCAAAACAGGGAGGCTAACGGCACGAGAGTAGTATCTTATTTCTTCTCTGAGATCCCAAACAACTTTGGAGCTATAGGGAAATGTGGGGAGTATTCCAGAAATACAGGAGGGTTGATGAAGCTGTCATACCGGCAAAGAGAGATAAAAAAAGGTCGAAGATTATGCTTCTTTGATGTTAGAGAACCACATGTTTTTGCCATCAAACTTGACAACATAATAATGGTGTGTCAAAAGATCCATGTCAACATACCAAAGTTTCAACGTGGAAAATGGGAGGATAAGGCGAAAGATGGGAAGAGCCATAACAAGAAAGTATCACACGTGGAGAAAAGAAGTTTTAGGCAGAGACATGAAGGCAAGTCCTATTCCAATGTGGTGAAGTCTGGAAATCAACCAAACTTAAACGAGGGAGCAAGATTCAATAAAAAGATGGCGAAGGAGGATTTTGCACATCTCCATTTTGTTGTAGACGTGGCCGAAGTTCAGAAACTCAATAATGTATTCATTGGGCAAGTTTCAAAACCGGGGATGTCATATAGTATTTAAGAAGAATTCCATAGACAAGGTTATTTCTCAGTCAAGGTTACTCTTAAGGGATTTGATCTTGTTCTTATGGAGGCAAACAATGAAGGAGAAATTTCGGCGCTTATCAACGACACTAAAGACTGGCTTGGTACATGGTTTGATAAAATTCGAAGTTGGAGTCCCAGGGAGGTTGATTACGAAAAGCTTACTTGGATTTGTTGTTATGGTGTCCCAATTCATGCTGAACGTGGCAAAAACATAAGAAAAGGGGGTTTGAATTGGGTTTTATAAATCTTTTCCAAATACTTGTGTGTTTTTGAAAAACCTTTTCAAAACAACTCTTTAACAAAAATAATAATGCAAATAAGTAAAGAGAAAAGAAAGAATAGGACACAGTGATTTATACCAGTTCACTATCACCTGATAGCTACGTCTAGTCCCTTTACCACACTGAAGGATTTCTCCACTATAATCAACCGATTACACCTGAGAGTATACTACTACCAAACAGACTATATATACTCACAACATCTTAGAACCACTTAGTACAGTCAAGCCTCTAAGGAAATACAACCACTACTGGGCTTAATACAAGAGTTCAAAAATACGTTGAAACAATAATAATAACTCTCAGAGGATTTACAAGGAAATGCTTAAGCACAAAGAATAACTTTCTAACAGAAAGAATAAAATGATTAAGTGCTTGTTCACTTGGTCTCAGAGACTTGAAATAATTTCTTGGTTGCTCACTGTCTCGCAAGAATGATTCAGCTTCGTTAGTAAGCATTAACCTACTTCGGTAAATGAAGTAAGGTATATATAGTTAGGATTGTAAATAGTACCGTTGTGACTTATCAGCTCTTTCACCAATAGACAAAACTTCTGATCCGCTTTTTGTAGCTTTTAGCAAGCCCTGTCACTTTCAACTCTGCTCCTGTACACTGACACAACAGACAGTTGCAGGATCTTGTCCCTTATGAAGTTTTTGAATATGAGACACTTCCAAAGCAAGTCATTTCTGAAGATTATATCCGTTGATATTCTCTTTGGCCTTTGATTCCTCGTACATTAAAATACTCATCAATGAGGTCTTTTTAATGCTTGAAGTAGCCTTTAATGTTTCACTCAGTCTAATTTCCAATCAAAGGCATCTTCCTATCAGACGATGTTTGTTACCGCAATACTCTGCTTACCAGAGTAACCTTACACAGGAGGCAAGTTCTTCAGTACAAAATTTCTTGGCCTTTCATACAAAATTTCTTACCAGAGCACGATCTACCAGAGCATGACTACCAGAGCATTGACCACCAAAACATTGACTATCAAAGCATGATCTTCAGAGGGAGGCTATCAGATGATGACGTCATTAGCACTTACCGGACGATCACTGCTAGACTTAGAGGAATGGATCGGAGGGTAAAATGCACTCATAGGAACAACTTTTTGAGACAGTTCCATCTGATGAATAGTGACTTAATCACTAAGTTCTGCACACTAACAAACACATCAGAGGATAAATTGTTCTTTTCGTTATTTGTTATCATCAAAACAATTAAGGGCCATTGTTTCTGAATCCACTTGATTCCAACACATGCCTGGACCAAGAAGTTTTTTTTTTCCCTTTTATGTTTTTGCTTTTGGAGAATATGTAAACATAGATGATGGTGGGAAAAAAAGCTACAATGGATGTTGCTAGAATCTTGATTAGAACAAAGGTTCATGATTTGGTGAATAGGGTGAGTATGGTCAACATAAATGGTGATGTATTCTCCATAAATTAGTTGAAGATTGGTATGGTCCATGACAATGGGTTTTCCCTTGTACAAAAGAGCCTTGGTATAACAATTCTGACGATAAATCTGATGGAAGTGACACCGTATGGCCTATGGTAAATGAAGCAGTGGAGTTTTTAGAAGAAGTGGAAAATTTGAAAATGATCGATTATCAGGCTTTAATGAGTTCAGAGCACAATGAGAATGTTGCAGTGATATTTTAAAATAAGGAACACAATGTGTATCATACTTGATTGACCGACCTAGTTGATAGAGCGCTTTCTCCTTATAGACCAGGCACTCAGAGAACTGTGTACCATACTGGATTGACCGGCCAGAGGTAAGGACTCAGAAATATGACCAGACTAAGGCTGACAGTTGGGAGGCAAGCATATGGTCGACCAAGCAGAGAAATAAGTATTTACTCTTAAGGTCATTGTACTTAGCTCGGTCAATCGGTCTTTCCCTAGAATGATCATCCACTCGGGCCCAAATATAAGGCCTACTGCCAGACCTATTTAGTAACTATATGAGGACACCCACTCATAAAGACTAATGTAACTCTAATACCCTAATTATACTACCATATTGAGGGGGAGCTAACTTGGTTTTGCAATTCAAGATTGACCAACTATGACACAATCCAAACTTCAATTGCATGATTTAGAATAAAAAAAAATGGTCCATCAACAAAAAAGGACACAATCGATCACCCATTGTATATTTCTACAACATTGTTATATGCATCGCAACATTAACTCCCCTCACAAAGCCTAAATTGCCAATAAGGTCTTGCTGAACATTTATTTTGATAAAAGACTATTGACATGCTAAAGCATCACAATAGGGAAAGGAATCACAACTATATTGGCACCCCAGACCCTAACAATCATTTGAAGCATGTCAAAATATTATTATGAAAGAGGAAGAACACAAAAGACATGGGGGACTAAAGCAAAACCCATGGAAGAATGAAAAAGATCACCTGAATCTATAACTAGGAAGACCTAATCTAGTATGAAAGAAGTCTTCCTTTACAAAAGGATGAATTATATCCCACTAACTATCTGTGCGACGAGAAATACCAAAACCTGCTAACTTATCAGCAACAAGAGCAGTGGTAATGCCCAAGTAAGATGCAAAAAAACCAAGAATTACACCCCTGGAACCTCTGACAAGGCCTCCAATAGCCGCATGACCTAGAAAGCCCCTTGCAGCTCCATCAAAATTACATTTTACCAAACTACCCAAAGGAGGATGCTAATCAACCAGAGTAATGGCAAGCGCATGACAAATACGCGTTGCAACTGAGAAGGCCTTTAGTATTTGAAAGTCTTTAATGGAATTATTCATGCATCTTTTTGAGTTTGCACATGCAAG
Source organism: Calophaca sinica (assembly GCA_037113605.1). Classification (NCBI taxonomy): domain Eukaryota; kingdom Viridiplantae; phylum Streptophyta; class Magnoliopsida; order Fabales; family Fabaceae; genus Calophaca; species Calophaca sinica. Next base: position 120,771,436 of record CM073735.1, read on the forward strand.
ACTAGTGGCAACAATAATCAAGCTAATGGCATAATGGTAGGACAACAATTTGTTTCTATATCTGCAGCTATTCCTATAGTGCTAAATGACCCAAAAACAATTTACTATCGCAGCTTGAGATAACTCTCGAACCTGCGTGCTATAATTTCTAACAAAGACCTTGGGTAAAGCACTAAACGAAGTATTGTCAATCTGATAATTAAGAATACTACCCAACCAAAAGTCTATCTTAGACTGATCACCAACCAACTAAGAAGAATTCGTAATAATGATCTGTGTAAAACCTTTTACACCAGGCCAAATTGAAGATCTTATGTAAGTATATGAAGACTGATTCTTCTTAAAAACTTTATCTTTAGGGAAAGCAACCCATTAATCATTAGAAAAGCAACCATATCCCAACTCAGTTTGAGTAATGCATCATTATTAGTTGCCCTAATGGATCGAACACCAAGGCCACCCTCAGATAAAGGAAAACACAACTTGTGCCAAGCCACGATGACAATCTTTTTGACATGAATATCCCCGACCAAACAAAATTCCTTATCCATTTATTAATAGATTTGAGAAGAGGAACTGGCCAAGCATAAATATGAAAACTGTATATCAACATACCATAGATAATGGAGTTTACCAACTGAACTCTCCCTATTTTGGAAAGAAAAGAGCCTTTACAGCTCAACAACATAGTTTTGATCCGATTAGCAATAGGCTGCAAATATGCATCTTTAGGTTTTCCTCTAAAAATAGGGCCCCCAAGATTGGTAAATAGAAACTGACTAGCTGTAGAACCTAAGATATCAGTGAGATCATTGAGCCTTCTTTGAGGAATAGATCCAGCAAAAAAATTTACATTAACACAAGCTAAGATACTGGCCTGAGATTTCACCATAATCTTTAAAGAGAAGCATCAAATTGTTGAGGTTTCTCCGAGTACCTTTGCAAAACACCATTTTGTCATCATCATAAAGGATGCGAAATGGAGTAGTGAATCCTCGGGGACCTGCCACAGGCTACAACTTCATATCCATCAAATAAGAAATACTCCTACTGAGAACATCCTCTACCAAACAAAAGAGGAAAGGAGAGAGGGGGTCTCCTTGTCTAACACCTTTTTTACGAAAGAAATAACCCACTTAACTACCACTAATAGGGAAAGAGAACTTAGCAGAAGCAAGAAGGGTATGCACCCAGTTACAAAAATTCTGATGGAAACCAAAAGTAGAGAGAACTTTGAGAAAGAAATTCCAATCCAAGGTGTAAAAAGCATTCTTGATGTCAAATTTTAAAGCTATGTTACCTCCAAAAGTTTTGTTATCTAGCAAATTCACAGTCTCAGAAGCAGTAAAAATACATTTTGCAATTTGTCTCCCTTTGAGGAAATCCCTTTACTGATATGAAACAATTTTAAGAGCAATGAAGGCTAACATGTCCGCAAGTAGGGCTGGAAATGAGTCGAGCTGAGTCAAACTTGGTTCAGCTCGGCTCGAAACTCGACTCGAGTTCGAGATGAACCTTTTTTTAGCTCGAACTCGACTCGATTCAAGCTTGCGAACAGCTCGACTCGGCTCGTTAGCTCGAAATAGGACTGATGAACCCCAAAAAAAATGGCCAACAATCCAGTATTCAAGTTGACCAAGGTTCCTCCACCACTGACCAGGGGCCCTCTTTCTTCCTCTTTTGTGCGAAAGCAAAAACAAGCATAATACTAAAATGAAATTGAACATTCTATTCAAAAGGCTTGGTTCTCACGGTTTATAGCATCTTGTTACCTGTCTAACCGAATCGATGCAAGATTTGATAACGTCGATTGAAGACATCTCTCACTATCTCTCCCTCTCTTATCCTTTTTTCTCTTCATCAGATGACAACCAACGACGTGACTTCCTCTGAACGCAAATCCAACACCCCAAGCATGCGAGCGAGTGTTGAATTGAGCTAAAATTTCATTCGTTGGGAACAAATCACGCAGTTGTTCGAGTTTGGAGTTAGGAGGAAACGGATCAGAACTCCGTTATAGTTTCAAAGAAAACAGAATTTGCTATCAGTCACATGGCTTCCCCTTTCCCTATTTTCTGTCCCTTTGCAGCACCACTCCCTCACACTTCTTCCCTTCTAATTTCTCTCCTCTCAGATCTCTCTATCTTCATTTCTCATTTCTCAAGCACCGCACAGAGGGATATTTTCCCCTTCCCCCTATTTTCATTTGTTCGAATTAGGGATTAGGGCTGCTTCCCTATTTAAATTTTTGTTTTCTTGTTTTTTTTATGCCATTTCCACTTTTATTTTTCTTAAGTGTGTGGACTGTGGCTTGATGGACTTGGCCCAATTGTTTCTTTGGGTTTTCACAAATGACCCATTATCCTTCCTATTTATAAGACTGTTGGAATTAAAATAATGTGTTTTAGGAAAAATATAAAAATAAAAATATTATATACAGATATCGAGCTGGTTCATGAACCAAACGAGTTGAGTTATGCATAGCTCAAGTTCAGCTCGTTTATTTAACGAGCTCAATTTTCAGCTCAAGTTCGACTCATTTGATTCATGAACTAAGCTCAACAAGCTAATTATCGAGTCGAGTCTCGAACTATTTCAACTCATTTCCAGCCCTATCCGCAACCACCTTTGCGAGGATTTTGAACTGAAAGTTTGCTAAAGCAATAGGCCTATAATTTTTAATTCTATTATTCAAGAAACTTAGGAATTAAAGCAACCACATTTGAATTAAGCCCTGGGAGGATCCAATTATGTATAAAGATATGCAAGACATATCTATAAACATCTTCACCAACCACTTGCCAAAAAGATTGATAAAAGAGCCACCAAATCCATTTGAACCTGGAACACCAGAACCACTCATTGCAAACATAACATTCTTGACCTCCTCCTTTGTAGGAATATATGTTAATATGGCATTGTCATCAGTTGAAATAGAATTGGGAATAACTCTTTGTATCAAACCATTGTCTATATAATTATTCCAATAAGCATAGAGATCAGTGTAGAAATGAAGAACATGTTGCTCAATAGAAATAGGGGTGTCTATAATAAGGTCACCAGATTTTAAAGTTGCCACGGCAGAACCAATAGATGTGAGATTTTTGTTTTCAGAAAGCCTCCCCAAAGGAAAGGGCTTGCTCCAAATCAAACTGAGCCTTAACCTCCTACTCGTGTTGCTGATTTGAGTAGCCATGGAGAGTAATTTGATGTTGAATTTGATCAACCACATGCATTGCATTATCCACTCTCATTTAAATATCACTGAAGACTTTTTAATTCAATGTTTTGGAGTCTGCATCTAAATTCTTAAGCTTTTGATTCAAGATAAACATAGGATTTCCCAAAACTGATTTGGACCAAACCTCCTTGACCAGTCTAAGACAATCTGGATGATCAACCCACATGTTAAAATATTTAAAAGTTAAAGGCTTAGAATTGACACCTTGTTGTAGCACCATAAGAAGAGGAAAATGATCTGATTTACTACGGGCTAAAGTACAGTAGGACATGGAACTTCAGAAAGAGAGCTAAGCATCATTAACCACAACTTTATCTAACCTTTTTTTCGCTAAAGGCAGTGTCAGATCTTCAATTGGACCAGGTATAAGCAGCATCTCTAGTATAAATGTGAGTGAAATTCCCTTTGTTAGACCAAACATTAAAGTCATCACTGGAAGCTTTTAGAGGAAGACCCACTACTCTTCTTTCATGAGCTCCAAGAATTGCATTATAGTCACCTATGAATAACCAAGGGCCTTTAAAATCACTCTCTAATTAGACAAATCCCTCAAAATGTCCTTTCTAACCAAATAAGAAGTAGAAGCATAAATGGCTAAAATATACAAAGGACTGTTACCAACCATCACAGAAAAATCACACTATTGAGAAGTGACTGAGAGTTAGGAATCAAGACAAAAATACCAGAGATTAGGAAGATGATTCCCATTGTTGTTAAAAATAAAGGGCTTTAATCCAAGATTCCTTCAAAAAGAACAAGGGAATTTATTGAAATCAATCCAGGGCTCAGATAGAAAAACAAAGTCAGGCCTATTTTGCACACAAAGCTTCTTCAGAACGAGCCTAGTTTTTGGATTACCTAAGCCTCTTTCATTGCAGTAAAGAATTTTCATTAGACAAAATTTTGAGGGCCACCCCTAGCACGAGTGTGATATCTATTCTTTGAAGCTGACTTCCTAAATTTTTTGAACTTCTTCTTTTGAGATTTAGGCAGTACTAGTGTAAAACAAGTGCTCTTGACAGTGCAATCTTGAGGTCGAATAGCATGAGGAGATTAGTCATATTCTATCTCTTCATCATCCACATCCCCCAACACCCTAAAAAGGAGACATTAATCTCAAATCTTTGTTAACTCACATCAGCCAACTGTTCAAAGGCAAATTCTGAATTGCCAATAGCATTAGAAGTGCTAGTGTTGTGATGAGCCTCATTAATAGAGTTGGACGCATGCTTCCGTGATGAAGAACTAGACCCAGAAGAATGTGTTGTTCTTACATTAGCATTCTGATGCAACTTGGCATTAGAAGGAGAAATTTGTTCCACAAGCACATCATTCTGGCCTAAATCATGAATGTTAACATCCATACTACCTCTAGCATCATGTTGATTCTCAAGACTTCTTTGAGTGGAAGAGGAAATCTCTAATTGAGACATGTCTCGGAGAGTTCTTGTGACCCCATGCAAGCCACCACCAACCTTATTCTGATTATTGTTGGACCCCAACAAAGGATTGGGATCAATATGCATATCTTGTAGAGTCAGTTGCACATTATTAACACCAATGAAGCTAGATCTGTCTTGTACCTTCTCAAGAGATAACACCCTAATCCTTTGCGACCTTGCCATTTTGATCACTACCATTTACCAATGGAACATAGTTATGGGGTTTGAAATGATCAAATTGAGTGAAGTCAACTACAAAATATTCACACTAGTGAAGCTAGATCTGTCTTGTACCTTCTCCAAAAAAATATAAGTAGACTGCCCTTGGTTAGTTTACTGCCCATCTGAAGAGATAACACCCTGATCCTTTGCCACCTTGCCATACTACCATTTACCAACGGAACATAGTTTTAGGGTTTGAAAGGATCAAACTGAGTGAGGTCAACTACAAAGGTGCCTTGCTAAACGAAAGAAATACAACAACATTTTTGCCTTTATCAATCTTATCATTAATCCCCTTCATATTTGGAACATAAGTTGCATTATGCTTCATGAAAGGGGAAACTGGGGTCTTGAGTTTCTGGATAACAACATTATCATTCTGTTTTCTACAATTGACTATGCAATGGCAAATTGCTTGGCAGACATTATAGACATTAAATTTTATCAATCTAACCATTGAATATCATTTTATTACATTAATGATCATACATACCAAATTTTAGATAAATTGGACAACCATAGCTATGTAATCATATGGTCAACAGTTTACTTGTATTTTGAAAAGTATATTATATGTTGAATTAAAGTTATTTGATGAAGTATCGAGTATTTTTAAAATTTTATGAAATTTTATGGAATTGATCTAATCAATAAGAATTTGCCGATTCAATTGGTGAAATTCAATATCTTTAGAGAGTTATTAAGCGATATAACTCAAACAAGATTTGCTCCTGGAGTCATTTAATCCCTCCTCCTATATATATATATATATATATATATATATATATAGGCAATATCTTCTTGAATGTTTTGATGTAAACAAACTCAGATGTTTGATGCTTAAATTTATCTTAACATTTGTCTATTTAACCATGTCACTTGAATATGAACAGAAATGAGTAGGTTTAAAGTCTCTCAAGTCATGTGAAGGAAATGTAGACAAGTTTCAGGAAAAAGACATAACAAAGGATAAGAAGCTTATATAGACATATATCAGTTCAAGCATATTTTTATCAAGAAAGTATCACAAGAGATATGCAAGCAATAAAGGAAAAAGACTGTAGAACAACAAAATTAACAAGTTAGATGAACCTACTCAGGATGAGTAGGTTTGGTGCTCTGAACTTCTCTCATCATGCACGTATCATCCTTAAAAAGAATGCAACATTAATTGAAGAATTTATTGCTACCCAATTCAAAACAGTGTTGAAACAAAGTTTCAGCACCTGAAACAAATGCTGAGGTGATCCACAGTTAAAGTTAGAGAAGATCCTACACATATACCAAGATGAGAAGGTTCTGTATGTTGTGTGACATGACAGTGCTCTACAGCAAAGTACAAAAATAGTTGTACTTTCCTGCAGAAGTCAGATCTGCTTTTGCTTATGAAGGGAGCCTCTCCAATGGTCTTAAATTGCTTCCCTGGGCTATATAAATATGTGAACACTTCTGGAAAAAGTGTGAGTGTGCATTGGATTATTCTATTGCAAATCAAAGTGCATTCGCAACCACGTTAGACTTAACCTTTTTGTGCTTGATAATATATGAGAATTGCTCTAAGAACTCAACCTACTTGGAATGCGTTTTGTTCAAGTTACCTTGGCCTTTTCAGTACCTCAAAGATTTGTGATCATTGTACATGGTTCGCCAATTCTTTGGGAAACAAATAATGTTGTCAAGTATGTAATGCCCTAACAAATGCATAAAGTTTTTTATCATAAGTAGAGTAATTCAAATTCAAATATGCATCACTTAGTTTCTCACAAAAGTAAGCAATGGGGTGACCCTCTTGAAGTAAGATTGTCCCAATACCCACATTAATAATAACAATAACTCCCATATTTTTTTTAAACTTACCTATTATATCAGACATCACTATATTTTATTATTATATATTATCTATAGTAATTTGGAAACCACCGCACAACACCCATTCGTTTTATTATTTGATTTTTTTATTTAAAAATGTAATATTATATGAGTATATGGTGAAGTGACTTGGTGTCGCAAAGAAGGGGGTTGAACTGTGACTTACTAAAATTTTACTCCTGAAAAATAACTAACTTCCTCTCAAGAGTTCACTTAGAGTAGAGAAGGTTAATAAAACAGGATTATATAAACTTCCTCTTGAGTAAATAAATGACCGAATGAAAATCAATGAAGACTTTGAACAAATAATTTGATGATTGAAAATGAGGTTCAGTTATATGATTTAAGTAAATTTCTTTGTGAGAAAGTTGAGCTTGATTTTATAGTAAGTTTAGATAAAATAAACTTTCTCTAATATGCAGAACTGAAACTAAAAGAGATAATAGATAGGAAGTGACACACAAGAGTTATAGTGGTTTACCCAACTTAGGCTACTTCCACTCCTCACGTCCAGATAGTATTTTCACTATTTTTCCAAATAGTTACACAACTTTTCAAGTCCCTCCAAGACCCAAAAGCTTTACAAGATATTTTTCTTCTATAGCACTATCAATGTTTCACTTTAGAAACTTACATAAGTTTAGAAAGTTTACTTGTTAAACCTTCTCACTAACACTAACTTGAACGTGAACACAAGAAGCAGGGTTGAATTGTGTTGAAAACTTTTCGCAAACTTTAAGTTAAAAACACTTTTGAACTCTTGATTTTAAATCTATAAGTTATCAGATGCTGGAGTATGACCAGACGCTGGAAATGAAGTTTAAGAAAACTTGTTTTTCTTTGCAAGATAAGAATAAATGTAAAGCAGTAAAGCAAGAAACACAGATGTTTATACTAGTTGTAACACCCCAAATCCCTCAATTGTTAGTTTAGAATTATGTGCATAAAGCTTAGTATAGTAAATGGTGAATTTCAAGTAATTTCATGTTGATTTTCATAATTGAAAAATGAGGATATTGTGTCTTGATAATCCTAAGTGATTAAGTGAGTTGAATTAGCTTAGAATGAGGTTAATGATGGACTAGAAGATGAAATTGGTAAAGAATAGGAAGTAGGATTCAAATTTGGGTGTTAGAATCAAGTTTCTTTGAGTTTTGCCCAGTGGGAATCGATTCCCAGGCCCCATGAATCGATTCATGACTGTCAAACTTTCTGGGAATTGAATTTCAACAGGTGTGAATCGATTCACACACCCAGTGAATCAATTCACGAAAACATAATTCTCTGGGACTCGAATCTGGGAGCTGCAGGAATCGATTCGCTCACTTAAAATTCAAATTTGGTGTTTTTCTGACTGGGTGAATCGATTCACCCTCTGCTGTAAATCGACTCACAGCTGATTAAAAATAGAAAACACAGCAGGAAACCTCATTTTCGCAAATTGGAGAGGATTTTTAGAGAGAGAGGCGATCTTGAGATAGGGAAGAGAGGGGAAAACACCTAGGGTTTCATCTTTTAAAGGGGAAATCATGGATTCATGCTAGATTCTTCTTAAATCTTAGCTTGAATCCAAGTTGGGGAGTGATTTTCTTTGATTGTGAAAGTTTGAAGAATCCCTAAATAAGAAGAAGGAGGAGAGCTCGAAGGAGAGGAGGAAGAAGGAGCTAAACCTCACTTTTGGAGCTCGAATCTTGGTTTAGTTTGTGAGTTCTTCCTTCTCTTAGGTGATGGGCACCCATAAGTCCCACATTAGGGCTTTTCCTCAAAGAAGTCTTTGAACCCCAAAGGGTTCAAAGTTAGGGTTTAATAACCCCTTTGATTTTAAGTTAATTTTTGAGTTAATGTTATGAGATTATATGGGTTTGGATGAAATAGGGTTGGATTCTGTCTCCAACCCCCCTAATTATTATGTGATGTTTGAAACCTTGAATGCTCCATAGAGCTTCAAGGGGTTTATGTCCTTGTTTTGAAATTAAGTTCTTAACTTGTGACTATGTGTGAAGTTTCATATGAATGAGTGATTTCCTTATTTTTATGATTATGTGAAATGGTAAGTCATGTAGTTCACTATCCTAAGTAGTTCTTTACTTAAAGAAAAGCATACATCCAAGACATGATAGTTATGTTTTAAGTTTAATTAAAAGACACCAAGATTCCTCAAAAGAGGAGAGTATGGTATGGTTAGTCTCGTGGGACACCACTCGTAGGTTAATGACATCTAACCACCATACCATTAGTTATGTTGAGCGGGACCTATGGATTAAAGCATATGACCAATCCGACAACATAGCTTCCCGGTTGGATAGTAAATCAACCATATGGGACTAGTTAAGACGTGCTATGCACGAAAGTATGATGAACAAAATGTTCCTAGTAAAGATTGCATTACATCAATGTGTTTGACTGTTTCTTTGAAATTGTCTTAAGTTTAAGAGTGATGGTGAGGGGTCGAGGGAAGAATTCACTGAGATTTTATCTCACCCCTTTCCCCTTTATTATTATCACAGATTTGCAGATACCGAAGGAAGGCGAAAAGAGCTAGGATTTGAAGGATCTTTATGCTATTTTGTATTTTGGAATTATGTAATTTCTCTTTTTGGTTTAGATGCAAAAAGACTAGTGTTTTGTATTAAATCATGAGATGATTATGTAATTTTGAACTATGGAATATTTCCCTTTGTGGGACTAGAATCCATGTGTAAATCTAAACTTAATGTAATGCTTAAGTTTAAATTTTTGCTTATTTAACTCTGTATCAAATGTTAATTATCTTACTTTCAAGTCTACCTGAAGGTATGGTGTTACATTATGGTATCAAAGTGGTTCGATTCTCATTGGACTCTAGAATAGTTAGAATGGTCTTAACGAGTTCTTAATATCTGTTGCTATCCTTCTACTTATTATACTATGAGATATTAAGCTTGATCAACTCAATCATTTGTGCATTTTATGCAGAATTATGGCATTAGGTGCGGGACCTGGTAGGCCACAAAGGAATGCCACTAGGAACCCCAGGAATCCACAGGGAGCCGAGCCTTGGAGTGTCATGGCAGAGGCATTAAGAGTGCAAACAGAGGCCTCTAATGCCTAAGTCTAAGCGAAAAATGCCTTGCCTCCGCAAATTCTTCAAGGAGGAGCAGCTCCAACTAACAATGTTGCACCACCGGATAATCCCAATCGTGCGTTCTCCATATTCAGAAAGAATAGTCCTCCTCCTTTCAAAGGTGGCTTAGACTCTTTTGAAGCCAAGGTTGCAGGAGATAGAGAAGATATTCGAAGTGGTTGCTTGCACTAAAGAACAGAAACTTACGTTTGCCTCACATTACTTAAAAGGAGAAGCAGAAATATGGTGGAGAGGAGCCAAGGCTCATATGATTTCTCTTGAGGCTCCTTTGGACGGGACCAACTTCCAGCGGGTGTTTTTGGAGAAATATTTCCCAAAGAGTATGAGAAGGATGAAGGAGCAGGAGTTTGCTCACCTGACCCAAGGAAGTATGTCAGTAGGAGAATATGTAACTAAGTTTGAAGACTTGGCCAAGTATTCTACCTACCTTCAAAGCAAGGAAGATGATGAATGGAAGGCTCACCAGTTTGAGCAGGGATTCAGGTCAGAATTGAGGAATGCAGTGTGTGGGTTTGAAGAAACCAATTATGCTATGCTTATGGGGAAATGTATCATCACTGAGGAGGCACAAGCGGCCTTGGAGACGGACTGTCGACACCGAATACAGAAGAGGAAGGATGACAAGAATGCATAACACATAAAGCCTAAAGGAAATCTGAACAAGGGCAAGCAAGTCCAAACTCACCAGTCTAAGTCCTTCCCTACTTGCTCAAATTGTGGTAAGATGCACCCGGGAGAGTGTCTGAAAGGAAAGAATGTCTGCTATATTTGCCATCACTCGGGGCATATGACTAGGGAATGCCCCCAGTATAAGAAGGGTAAGGGACCTTTATCCAGTGATCCTAACCAAGGGAGAGTTTTTACTCTTAATGCTCAGAAGGCAAAGGATGTGGAGAATCTGATGAAAGGTACTTGTTTCCTATAAGATGAACCCTTAGTTGTTTTGTTTGACTCGGGCGCAACCTATTCCTTCATCTCTTGTAAATGTGTTCAAAGGTAAGGGTTGTACCTCACTTCCTTACAATTTCCCTTGCATGTACATACGCCCGCCAAGGGTAGTATCTTTACTTCCTTAGTGTGCGAGAACTGTCCTCTCGTAATACAAGGGAAGATGTTTTTAGTAAACCTTGTGTGTCTACCCCTTGAGGGGATGGACATAATTCTTGGTATGGATTGGCTCTCCGCCAACCAAGTAGTTTTGAATTGTTTTTGTAAAACAATTGAGTTTCCAAAAGAACATTTCACTGTAGTAGAGTCAAATTATGATGTACTAAATAGTGTTCTCCTGTTGAGTAACTGTCTAGTGGAGGGTTATGCAAGGTATATGATGTTACTTTCCTCAACCTCAGAGGTTAGCCTAGATTTAGATGCTATCCCAGTAGTTAATGAATTCTTAGATGTGTTTCCTGACGAGGTGACGACCTTACCTCCCGAGAGAGAAGTGGAATTCTCAATAGAATTAGTTCCTGGCACGAGACCGATCTCTATAGCTCCCTATAGGATGTCACCTCTAGAGTTAAGAGAGCTTAAGACTCAGTTAGAGGATTTAATTGCCAAACAATTCATTCGACCTAGTGTGTCACCTTGGGGTGCACCTGTTCTTTTAGTGAAGAAGAAGGATGGTAGCATGAGGTAATGTATTGATTATAGGAAAATCAATAAGGTCGCGGTTAAAAATAAGTATCCTTTACCCAGGATAGATGACTTGTTAGATCAACTTAGGGGAGCCTCGGTTTTTTTTAAGATTGATCTAAGATCTGTTACCACCAGATTAGAGTTAAGGAAAAAGATGCTCCAAAGACGACATTTAGGACTAGGTACGGACATTACGAGTATTTGGTTATGCCGTTTGGTCTAACCAATGCTCCGACCGTATTTATGGACTATATGAACCGAATTTTTAGGCCTTTTCTCAACAAGTTTGTATTAGTCTTTATAGATGACATCTTAGTCTATTCTAAGAGCCCTCAATAACACGAGGAACATCTTAGGATTGTTATAGGTACTCTTAGAGAGAGGTGCCTCTTCGTGAAGCCTGAGAAGTGTGAGTTTTGGCTTAGTGAAGTTAAGTTTTTGGGACATGTGATTTCTCAAGCGAGAGTATCGGTTGATCCTAGTAAAGTAGAATCAGTCCTTAGTTGGGAACGACCAAACACGGTCACAGAAGTTAGAAGCTTTCTAGGATTAGCTGCTTACTACCGAAGGTTCATTAAGGGGTTTTCTCAATTGGTACTTCCCCTAACGAAATTAACCCGAAAGGGGGAGCCATTTGTGTGGAATTAGAAATGTGAGAGTTGCTTCTTAGAGCTTAAGTTTCGGCTAACTTCCACACCAGTCTTAATTATCCCTGACCCAGCCGTGGACTTGAAGTCTATAGTGATGCTTCTAAGAGAGGGCTAGGTTGTGTTCTCATGCAAAACCGTCAAGTTGTGGCTTATGCCTCTAGGCAGTCAAGACCTCATGAAGAGAACTACCCTATCCATGACTTAGAGCTTGCAGCAATTGTATTTGCCTTAAATATTTGGCAACACTATTTGTATGGTGCCCAGTTTGAAGTGTTTAGTGATCACAAGAGTTTGAAATACCTATTTGATCAAAGGGAACTCAACATGAGGCAGAGGAGGTGGGTGGAGTTCCTAAAGGATTATGATTTTGAACACGGTACATTAAATTCTCGATAAATTAATCTATGTGACACTTGGAATTTTCTTATTAGAACCCTAGCATGATGAGTAATTATGATTAGGATGAGTTTCAGCTTCGATGCAGTTTGACTTTCGGTCACAGTTTACGCTTCGATGCGATTCGAACACGGTGTAGTTTAAACCGAGTTCGATTTATGTCTGCAGTATAGTTTCACGGTGCAATTTTAGCGTCTTGTGCAGTTTCAATGTCTTGTGCAGTTTCAGCTTCTTGTACAGTTTCTACATCTAGTGCGATTTGGCGTGCAGTGCGGTTTGGCGTCTAGTCGATTTGACGTCTTGTGCGATTCTGACGTCTTGTGCGGTCTGGTTCTGCGTCTAGTTAAGTGATTATGTGACAAGAATATAAAATTAGTTGACATGTGTCTTGATGGATAAGATCGATGAGTCATTAAGGGATAGGTTTGAATCTTGGTACCACAAAAATGTGACAAGTGCCTTAGAGATAAGAAAAAATCAAGATAAGGATGGTGAGTCATAAAAAGTGTGAATTTGTGTGGTTAGTATTGATTCAAGTTACACCACAAAATGATGACAAGTGTCTTTGCGGATAAGCATGCTTAGTTAGATAAGATAAGTTTGGATTAGTGTAACCACAATTATTAGACAAATGGCACCACAACTTTAGGATAAGCGGAACCTAACCCTGAAGGAGCTGAACCATAATGGATGTGTTGTTCTTATCTCCCTGTGTTTGCATGCTTGTATATATATTATTTCTATATTAGACTCTCTTGAGGAAGATGCAGCAGCAGCCCTACCCAATGAGGCAGTTCCTTGTGATGCTGTTGATGATAAAGCAGGTCCCGAAGATCCATGTTCGAGAGAGTTTTGAGTCATAGGCAAGCTGGATCACAAAGTGGGAACTCTCAACATCCACCTTGCTGATGTTTTTGCAGTCCCTTTGGCCAGAAGTCTAGTGTTGATGTTCTGTTTGGTTTTGGTAAGTTTAGGTGAGGCGCGGCTTAGCCTCATAGGTTTATATTTTGATGACAATATTGTACTATTTACACTATGCTTACTTGTGCACTCTGATAATTTAGGCCACACCGATGAGGCCATCTTTTGAGAAAACCTATTTATATATTTTATGACACTAGTTACTTCACTGTTGTCTTATTTTTGCCTTTAGTTTTAACTCCTTCGTATTTTTTATACACGATAATTATAGAAGTTAGGTTAATTATGAAGAATAAAGCATGAATAGGACAGCGGGGTGTTACATTTGTGGTATCAGAGCAGTTCGGCCCTAATTGGACTGTGAGATCATTTAGGATATTAATTCTGGCCGAGTCTAGTTGTATTCCCACTGAATATGACTATCTTTAGAAGTTGGGTAGAGTGTCTGTGTTAAATAAAGGTGACCAGTTATCAATTCTTAAGTTATATGACATATATTTCTATGGTTCTCTATATCTAATGAACCTCAAGCTGATGATTTCTTTCCAGGACTTCATGGCTCGTCATGGTAGACCAGTGCGTGAGAGAGTGAACGAAGCACAACAGGGGAATGGAGAGACCTCTCGTGTTGGAGGAGGTAACAACTCAGATGAGACCTTGCGTTCTGTCAGGGATTTGGCCACTGCTATGCTTCAGCAAGCACAGTAGGATGCTCTGTTTTTGCAAGCTGCTCAGACTAGGAGGGAAGAGAGAAGTGATGATAGTAGTATGACAAATTTTCTAAAGGAAAACCCTCCACAGTTTGATGGAACCCCGAAGGATCTGAAAAATGGATACAGGAGATTGAAAAGATCTTTGTGGCTATGAATACTCATGAGGGGAGAAATGTATCTTTTGCTTCTTTTATGCTAATTAGTAATGCAGAGTCTTAGTGGAGGGGCAAGAAAAGGTTGTTGGAGGAACAGGGACACGAAATGAACTGGGAACTATTTAAGGAAAGTTTTATGGGGAAATTCTTTCCAAGGCTGAACCATAAGGAAAAGGAGAAGGAATTTGAGAGTTTAAAATAAGGAAACATGACTATAGGCGATTATGCTACACGGTTTGAGGCATTACTGTAGTACTCAAAGTTTTATCACTTGCATCCTAGGGAGCTGTGGATGTGTCAGAGATTCCAGGATGGGTTGAGATATGAGATACGTCGGGCTGTACCGCCATTGAAGATAACAAGATTCCCAGTGTTGGTAGAGCAGTGCATGGAGCTTGAGAGTATGGATAAAGAAAGAGATCAACAGAGGAGTAGTGGACCTATTAGGAGTAGTGGTAGCACGAGGGGAGGTGCACACTGAGGTGGAGGTAGACATGGTGGAGGAAGATCTCAGCAGGGCAAAGCTGGACCCTACACTAGGCCGGCACAGTCTAATGCTAATGCAAGTGCTAGAGCTGCTGTGGTGTGGACTCAGGGATGTTTTAGATGTGGAGGTCCACATCTTATCAAGGATTGTACGGTGCCAGCGAGTGGAATAGAGTCGAAGCAATGTTATTAGGATGGACGAATGGGTAACTTGGCAAAGGATTGCTGAAGTGGACAGGGAGCTGTAAACAGACCTATTACAGAAGGATGTGGAGGAAGAGGAGCTGGGAATGGTAAAGGACGTGGTGATGCAGGACAAGGAGGAGGAGCCGGCGCAGTCAGACCTCGGGCTACGGGGAGAGTGTTTACTGTGAAGGGAGCCGAGTCCTCTCAATCGCCGGATCTGATACAGGGTATGTGCCTAGTGTCTGGTAAACTCTTATCAGTATTGTTTGACTCTGGGGCTACCCAGTCTTTCATTTCACTTGCATGTATGGATCATTTGAAATTGCATGTTTCCTCTTTACCTTGTAAACTGGTAGTTTCTACTCCTACTAGTGATCCTTTAACTACCATTTTTGTTTGCCTTAAATGCCCAATCACAATAGAGAATAGGAATTTCTTAGTAGACCTTGTTTGCCTACCTATGCAAGATATAGATATTATCCTAGGAATGGACTGGCTTGCCATTAACCACATTTTACTAGATTGTTCCCATAAGACCCTTACTTTTCCTGAACAACCTTGTATGGTATCTGCCAATGAAAGTCAATTTACCTCTAGCGGTAACTCTCAGAAGTATGTGATGTTATTTTCTATGGAAGCTAAGGACATTTCTAGCATTGACTTTTTACCTGTAGTACGAGAATTTCCAGAAATATTTCCAGATGATATCCCAGGATTACCCCCCAGAAAGAGAGGTAGAATTTGCTATAGATCTTATCCCTAGGACTGGACCGATATCCATAGCACCCTATAGAATGTCCCCAGTGGAATTAGCAGAGTTAAAGTCTCAATTAGATGACCTAACCAAGAAGGGATTTATTAGACCCAGTGTGTCACCGTGGGGAGCGCTAGTGCTATTTGTGAAGAAGAAGGATAGATCTACAAGGATGTGTGTTGACTATAGGCAACTTAACCGGGTAATAATTAAGAACAAATACCCTTTGCCTAGAATAGATGACTTGATGAACCAATTGAAGGGAGCAACAATATTTTCAAAAATTGATCTGAGATCTGGTTATCACCAGATTAGGGTCAAGAAAGAAGATACTCCTAAGACTGCCTTTAGATCTAGATATGGACATTATGTGTACTTAGTTATGCCATTTGGTGTGACTAACACTCCAGTATTATTCATGGATTACATGAATTGGATCTTTAGACGTTTTTAGATAAATTTGTGGTCGTCTTCATTGATGACATACTGATTTATTCGCGTACTAAAAAAGAGCATGTGGAGCATCTTAGAACCATACTTCAGATTTTGAAGGACAGACAGCTTTATGTTAAACTGTCAAAGTGTGAGTTCTGGCTTGAAGAATTACAATTTCTTAGGCATGTTGTAACACCCCGTTTCCAGAGCGCTACTGTGCAACCCAATCTAATGCTGAAAACATTTAATGCTTGTATGCTTTCAGTTAAAGAGTACTCTTATGTATTTCGTAGTGGAAAAATAGGAGTAATTTTTTTTTCCTTTGAAACCCTTTTCAAAATGAGACATAGAGTACTACAGTTTTCTAAATGATGCCAATTCAGACTTTTGCAAACATCGGAGTATAATGCATCACAAAATAATACTTCACATAACATAATAATTTCGCACTAAGGCGAGGTTTTCTGAAAAGAGTAATTACAACACAACAAATACAAAACCCTAAGCTAAGCTGGCCAACAACTATAACTCTTATTGAGAAACAGCTCAGCAAGACCATAACACGAAGCACTCAGAGGAATCTTCCTCCATTGGCTCAATCTTCAATGCTCCTGAAAGACGAAGCTGTGACAGCTACCGAACTCCATCTGGAAGTGACATCCATAAGGACATCCAATCCAACAATAGTGCAAGGGTAAATCCTTTGTCCATGAGTTTATCATAGGCTATGTCGCATGCAAACAACCTATACGTATATAATACAACAACAGGCTTTTATATACATATACATACTTAATAGACTGCACGCATCATCATGGTATATCAAGTATTGCATGTGAGCAAACAAAACAAGCAACAGATGAACAATCAAGTCTCTACAATATCAAACTATTGCATGTGAACAGGCAAATCTACCAGCAGATCAGTGATCTAGTCATCACAACATCAAATTCATCACATATCATAAATGTGGTTAGTTATGCATGTCAATGCAGTATGGCAAGTTGTGTATACACCTGCAGCCTTAATAAGTCAGCAGTATGACGGGGACTACTTTCCCAACATTCGAACGAAATAGCCTCTGTTTAGGCTTGCCACTACTTTGGATGGCCACTACTTTGGCGTGCCTCTACTTAGGCAATACAGTGTCAACTCGCCTTTTGAAGTCTGTACGACCAATCAAACGCTACGTGTGGCATGACAACTCATCTTTTGAAGTCTTTAAGACCAATCAAACGCTCCGAGTGTCAATGCTCAATGGTTAGTATGCATCCAAACAAATTCAACAATATGGCATGCTCACCGTAGTGAACGCCCGAGTGATATCCAACAAATTCTACAATATGGCATGCTCACCGTAGTGAACGCCCAAGTGATGTTTTAATTAATCAATGCGGATCGACGAACCCTCACTCACTCAACTTAGTGGGTTTTCAAATCTCAAATAACTAAGAGTTCAACACAGGACACAAAGTCCGGGTGTTCAATTGCGGAACGCTAGTCCCAATCTTAGATCAGAATTCTAGGCACGTAATGCGGAATGCTAGGCTCAACTTTTAAGTTAAGATACTAGGCACGCTATACGGAACACTAGGTCTAATCCTCAATCAAGTAAATGCGCACGCAAGCAGGACATTAAGTCCCAGCACAGGACACATGGCTCATATGCTCAATAGGAACACTAGGTTCCCTATGTTTTATTCTTTCAAAAACTCGATCTTTGAAATCTCTTTCTCAGATCTTGTATCACTCCTATGTATCTAAAAATACTTTTTAGTTCTAGATCGTTGAAACCCTAGTTGTGCTAAATAACACACTGGAAGAATTCCTAGGAAAGGGAGGTGGTGCGAACACTCTTAATTACCAATTCTTTCCTAGCCAGAATTTTCCCAGGCGCATCATTTAACTCAACCGTTTTCGCAAATTGTACTATTTATTTCAAGTTCTTTTCTCTACTATTATTCCACTGAAATTTCCTTGCAAGCTTTGGCTAGTTGTACTAAAACCCTCACGCTTACTTCTAAATCAAAATGCCCTTAATAATTTGTTTACGAAATCAGAATTCGGCTTGTGGAATCACATCAGATTTACCGATGTAAATCGTCAACCAATAGCAGTCAATCAACGCATTGTTAATTAATCCATTATCAACAATAATATTTTTCATATTCCAATACAATGCCAAGTTCCAATAAAATCCAAGGTGATTCAAGGAAAACAATACAACTCATAATGCCACGCAGGGCCAAGAACATGCTACATATTATCATCAATTTCAAGTCCAATTAAATCAATCAAGTATGATTTAAGAAACACAATACAATTCAGTCTTGCCACATAGGGCCAAATCAATACACAACAGCTCATGCTACAATATCTCAACAGCACATAGTAATACTACAAGTACTACCACACAATCAATCAACAATCAAACAAACAACACACAAGGCGAAAAGCCCAAAACTCATTATGTAAGAATTTCCCTTACCTTGGGCGTTTTAACAATCCAAGCAAGGTAAATTCGAACTATCGTCAAGTCGTACCTCACGCGTATCCTAACAACACAAGTTTTCTATCAATTAAAACCAAAACTCAAACCCTAATACCCCTAGGGCAGCCATGGCTCTAAAGTTCCTAAGGCCTAAGAACTACTCACTTAATCCCATTTGGTTCACACCTAGTCACATATCAAGAAACAAGTTCAAACTATGCAAGTTTTCAAACTTTTTCAAAAGCTACACACTTAGAAAATACCAAAACCCAAAACTTACCAATTGGAATAGTGTTTTACCAAATGAATAGTGTTTTGCCAACTTTAAACCATTTTTCAAAGCCCTAAAACATGTCACAAAATTCTAGAATTAAATTCATTACAAGTTTACAACAATTCTTAAGACATAACCCAAAACTTTTTCCAAAATCATGCTTCTTTGAATTGTTTTGCTAAATCAAATCATCAACCACTTTTTCAACTATTTTCAAGCATAAATGCAAGTCAAGAATGTAACACCCCGATTCCGGAGCGCTACTGTGCAACCCAAACTAATGCTGAAAACATTTAATGCTTGTATGCTTTCAGTTAAAGAGTACTCTTATGTATTTCGCAATGGAAAAACAGGAGTAAATTTTTTCTTTTCATATTCTTTCCTTTGAAACCCTTTTCAAAATGAGACATAGAGTACTACAGTTTTCTAAATGATGCCAATTCAAACTTTTGCAATTATCAGAGTATAATGCATCACAAATAATACTTCACATAACATAATCATTTCGCACTAAGGCGAGGTTCTCTGAAAAGAGTAATTACAAGACAATGAGTAATTACACAAACACACAATACCCTAAGCTAAGCTGGCCAACAACTATAACTCTTACTGAGAAACAGCTCAGCAAGACCAAACACAAAGTACTTAGAGGAATCTTCCTCCATTGGCTCAATCTTCAATGCTCCTGAAAGGCGAAGCTGCAACAGCTACCGAACTACATCTAGAAGTGACATCCATAAGGACATCCAATCCAACAACAGTGCAAGGGTAAATCCTTTGTCCACGAGTTTATCATAGGCTATGTCGCATGCAAACAATATATACATATATAATACAACAACTTGCTTTTATATACATATACATACTTAATAGACCGCACACAATCAGCTTGGTATATCAAGCATTGCATGTGAGCAAACAAAACAACCAACAGATCAACAATCAAGTCACTACAATATCAACCATTGCATGTGAGCAGGCAAATCTATCAACAGATAAGTGATCAAGTCATCACAATATCCAATTATCAACAATTCATCACATATCATAAATGCGGTTAGCTATGCATGTCAATGCAGTATGGCTAGTTTGTGTATACACCTGCAGCCTTAAACAAGGTCAGCAGTGACGAGGAACTTTATTTCCCAACGTCCAAATCAACTCCCCTACCAAGGGTATTGCCACAAAGGCTTGCCACAAAGGCTTTCTGCCACGCGGGCATAGGGTGACAACTCGTCCTTTTGAAGTCCTGAAGACAATCAAACGCTCCGAGTGTCGATGCTCAATGGTCAGTATGCATCCAAACAAATTCTTCAATATGGCATGCTCACCGTAGGGAGCACCCGAGTAATGTTTTAATTAATCAATGCGGATCGACGACACCTCAACTCACTCACTCTACTTAGTGAATTTTCATGCTTCCAATTCTTATATTACCTAGGTGAGGTTGTACCAAAATAAATCACTCATTTAGCTTTGGGTCATTGGAACCCGAGTTTCATCAAATTCCTTATCTAGCATGGTTCCATTTCTACTTATCTATAAGCTTAGGCTAGTCGTACTACAACCCTCATGCTTATTTTTAAGCCAAAATACCTTTAACAATTACTTAGAGTGCAAACACAGGACACAAAGTCCGGGTGTTCAATTGTGGAACGCTAGTCTTAATCTCAGATCAGAACTCTAGGCACGTAATGCGGAACACTAGGCTCAATTTTTAGATTGAGATACTAGGCACGCCATACGGAACACTAGGTCCAATCCTAAACCAAGAAAATGCGCACGCAAGTAGGACATTAAGTCCCAGCACATGACACATAGTCCATATGCTCAATAGGAACACTAGGTTCCCTATGTTTTAATCTTTCAAAAACTTGATCTTTGAACTCTCTTTCTCTATTCTTATATTACTCCTATGTATCTGAAAATACTCGTTAACTCTAGGTAGTTGAAACCCTAGTTGAGCTAAATAATACGCTAGGATAATTCCCAAACACTTTACTTAACTCAACCGCGTTTTCAAAATTTACAACGTTTTCTTTTTAAAAGAACCTCTTAAACAACTTCTAACCCTCTGATCCATAAAGCTGTTTGTACACCGACTTATTTTAGAAAAATACCTTCAGTTTACCATGAAAACATTTCTCGGCTCATGGAATCGCATCAGACTTACCGTTGTAAGTCGTCAACCAATAACAGTCGATCAACGCATTATTAATTAACCCATTATCCTCAACAATATTATCCAAATTCCAATCAATTCCAAGTTCCAATAAATCCAACATGATTCAAGGAAAACAACACAAATCATAATGCCACGCAGGGCCAAGAACATGCTACAGCATTTCATACAGCACCTAACAATTCAGTAAGCTACAACATGCTACATACTTCCATCAATTTCAAGTCCAATCAAATTAATCCAACATGGTTTAAGTCACACAATACTATTTAGTCTTGCCACACAGGGCCAAATCAATACACAATAATTCATGCTACAACATCTCAACAACACATAGTAATACTACAAGTACTACCACACAATTTAATCAAACATCAACCCAACCAACACACAAGGCGAAAAGCCCAAACTCATTATATAAGAATTTCCCTTACCTTGGGCGCTTTAACAATCCAAGCAAGGTAATTCGAAATAATCGTCAAGTCGCACCTCGCGCGCGTACCTTAAGCACGAACCTTAACAACACAAACTTAACTAAATTAGAACCAAAAACTCAAGTCCTAAGACTCTAGGGTAGCCACGGTTTCAAGCTCTAAGAAACCTAAAATTTCGCTAACTTAAACCCATTTGAATCACACCTAGTCATATACCAAGTTACAAGTTCAAACTATGCAAGTTTTCAAGCTTTTACAAAAGCTACACACATAGAAAATAGCTAAACCAAAATTTACCAATTGGAATAGTGTTTCACCAAATGAATAGTATTTTTGCAAACTTTGAACCACTTTTTAAAACACTAAAACATGTCACAAAATTTTATAAATAAATTCAATACAAGTTCAAAACAATTCTTAAGACATAAACCAAATCTTTTCCCAAAATCATACTTCTTTGAATTGTTTTGCTAAATCAAATCACTACCCACTTTTCACAACATCTTTTAGGTTGAAATCAAATTAAAATCATACCCTAACTCTTCTCATAGGTCACGGTTTTAAGACCACAAAAACAAACTCAAGGTTTTCAAACTTTTAACTCCTAAATCATTACAACTTTTGTTTAATCAAAACTTCCTATCATAACCCAATTTCCATACCACTTTAATACAATTAAAAACAAGTCCAAACTCACTTAAATCATGCCTAAAAGCTACTGGTTTTAGGAACTATAAACAGCCCCAAAATTTAATTGTTTTCAACTTTATAAAACAACTTGTTTTCCAAGTAAACATCAAAGTCTAACCATCTATAATTTAAACAAGTTTTTCACAACCACTTTGCACTAAAACAAGTCACATCTTTTCTCTAAATACAAGTTAAAACATCATAAAAAACTTGCTCTTAAATCACGATTTTTGGAGGCCCAAAACAGCCCCTAAATTCATTTTATTTCAAACCACACAAGTTGATAAAAATGCTAAATCTCATTACTACATCTTAACACAAGTTAATCATGAATTTTAAGCAACAAAGCTTGATTAAAAACAAACATAAACAGCCCTTAATTGCCACGGTTACCAGCCCCAAAGTTCACCAATTTGATTTTACAAAAACTTGCTTGTTTTGCATATAAGACTAGTTTCAAGCATACCACTTAAAACCCATCAAAGAACTAACTCTAAATCCAACAAAATCAAACCAAAACAACCTTGAACAGCCCCTAATTTCGTTCAGCCCCAAAATTTAGGTTTTCACAAATTTTAAAAACCAAGAACAAGCCTAATCTAGGTGGAAAATAAGGGGTTAAGGAACTAGTCCTTATAATCTAGCAAAATCTAACACCTTTAAGCAAAAACAACTCCTAAAATCATGAAAGGCACAATCATGGCAGCCATGAGAAGAGGAAAGTGATCAAGAACACTTACCAACAAGATTAGAGATGATGGATCAAGGATTAAGAAGAAAGGAAGGAAGATTGAAGCTTAAACATCAATTTCCTTCAAGAATCAAAACTAAAATCATGAGAAACAACACAAATACCATGAAAACTCAACTATGGAAGCAAAGAGGAAACAATAGGGGTTATGAAGCTTACCCATCAAGGATGATGATGATTGAACAAGGATTGAAAAGGAAGGAAGCAAAGGTGAAAGCTTAATCACCAAAATCTTCCAAAAATCCACACTTTCTCTTTCTAAATTTTTTTCTCATGTTTTCAACAATGGAGGAAATGAATGGGCTGATCATGAGAGGGCTGAGTAGCCACGAAATTTTGAGGACATGGAAGGAACAAATTTGTTCATTTAGTTGAAAACTAACTAAACTAGTTACAAACTAACTATACTAACTTCCTACCATTTACTAACCAACCAATCACACCTTGACACTTGTAAATGCCATCATTAAAAGCACATTCAGCTCCCCTGGTGGCTGGATGCATCTCCCCTTTGCCCAAAATATCTTAGGGTCTCGCTACGGCGCGTTTTCGCTCAACCGGGTGCGCGGCGTTTCGCGTATATTAGGTTTTTAATTACTAAAACTCCCAAAAATAATTCTAATTATAACCCCACACCCAAAAATAATTGTTTGGCCAAAATGTTCCTCACGGCATGAGAAATGTATCTATGTATCTCGTTTTCTCGAAATGCGAACCGAAACGTCGCAATTAGGCAGTCTCTGGCCATAGAAAATACACTAAATATTTTCTGATGTCCAAAACTTCTAGAAAAATTACAATAAATCCTAAATATTGGAAAATGCTAAGATCTCAAATTTTATAAAATTTGGATCACGTTTGAGCAAGTTTCAGTTAGAAACTCACCTAATAGCCTATCTACGGCAGAATTCAACAGAATTCTCGCAGCGTAATAAAAACTGTAAATTAGTGAGGATCACTAATTTCAATTTCTCTTATCATATAGATATTAATCAAACAATAAAATTATCAAAACAAAATCTTTAAAATAATAGTCATATTAAATATGACATAAAACAGACAAATAATACAATAACTAAACCATGAAAAATCAAACTATGACTTGAAAATATTTATTAAATCCTGAAAATTATTTCTCATACAATAAAATAATTTTCGTCAATCAAATGGCCATTTTTCTTATTTTTCAGGATTAATTCATATTAAAAACAGCATACGTCTACACTGCCTCTTAATCTGAATTAATTACTAAGACAGTAAATTGTTTACAATAAATCTTTGTTGTTCCTCATACTTTTAACAAACCATTGAGGTGATCAATCTCTATGATTTATTTTTAAGTAGTCGAAACTATAAAATAATTTTCCTAAAAATTGGGATGTTACAAAGAACAAGTTAGAAATCTCCCTTGAAGGCCACGATTTTGGAAGTTCAAAAACAACTTTAAGGTTTTAAACCTTTAACTCCTAAATCATGCAAACTTTGCTTAATCAAAACTTCTTATCAAAACCAAACTTATTTACCACTTTAGTGCACTTTAAAACAAGTTAGAACTCACTCAAATCATGCTCATAAATCACTGTTTTTAAGCCTCACAAACAGCCCCCAAAATTGTTTTATTTTAACCATTTCAAAGCTTTAAACATAACACTCTTTTTAGTTCTTAAACCTTAACCAAAAGCTAACTTATTAAACACTTAAAATACTTGAAAAACAACTTAAAACATCATCAAGATCATGCTCAAAATCCATGGTTTCCAGCCCCTAAAAATCTCCAAATTGATTTTTCCAAAGCTTTGTAAACATGATTATAAGACTAGTTTTCAAACTTTGCAAGTATAACCCATCAAGAATCAACCCTAAAACAACAAAAATCAAACAAAACCAAGGCTTAGAACAGCCCCTATGTTTCGGCCAACTCAAAAAGTTAGGGTTCCCAAATTTTAAAAATCAAGAACAATGCTAATCATGGAAGAAAACAAAGGGCTAAAAGACTAATCATGCATATCTAGCAAAATCCAACACTTTTGCCCAAAAATAATTCCTAAAACCAACCAAACCCTTTCATGAAACTCAAGACAGGAAAAGGAATGGATTTGGAACTTACCAAGAAGTTTGGAGGTGATGGATCAAGGATTAAGAAGAAAGGATGGAAGATTAAAGCTTAAACATCACTTTCCTTCAAAAATCAAAAATAAAATCATGAGAAACAACACAAATACCATGAAAACTCATCCATGGCAGCCATGGATAAAGGAAAAGGAATTAGGATCCTTACCAAGAAGATTAGAGGTGATAGAACAAGGATTGAGAAGGAACGAAGCAAAGGTGAAAGCTTTAACTCCAAAATCCTTCAAAACCAACACTTTCTCTTTCAAATTTTTTTTTCAAGCTTTCCAAAAATGAAAGGAAACTGAAATGGACCAGCCAAATGGAGAAGGAGCCACGAAATTTTAGGGACAAGGATGGAAGAAATTTGGTCATTTAGTTGGAAACTAACCAAACTAGTTACAAACTAACTAAACTAACTTAATAAACCAACTACCCATTACTTCCTAAACCAATCAAAATGCTTCCTTCAAAATTGTAGGCTACAAGCACATGGCTGGCCTCGCATTGGTCCATGTGTGGCAGCCATTTGCTCAAAATATCTCAGGATTTTGCTACGACGCGTTTTCGCTCAACTGGGTGCACAAAAATTACAAATGTTCCTCGTGGCATAAGAAAAGTACCCATGTTTCTCGTTTTCTCGAAATGCGAACCGAACGTTGCGATTAGACAGTTTCTGGTCATAGAAAATACACTAAATATTTTCTGTTGCCCAAAAATCCTAGAAAAATTTCAATAAATCCTAAATATTGGAAAATGGTAAGATCTCAAATTTTATAAAATTTGGATCATGCTTGGGCATGTTTCACTTAGAAACACACACAATAGCCTAGTTACGGGAGAATTCGATAGAATTCTTGCAGCGTAATAAAAACTGTAAATTAGTGAGGATCACTAATTTCAATTTCTCTTATTAACTAGATATTATTCAATCAATAAAATTATCAAGACAAAATCCTTAAAATAATAGTCATATTAAATATGACATAAAACAGACAATTAATACAATAACTAAATCATGAAAATTTCAAACTATGACTTGAAAATATTTATTAAATCCTAAAAATTATTTCTCTTTCAATAAAATAATTTTTCTTTAATCAAACAACATTCTTTCACATTTTTCAAGGTTAATTCATATTAAAAACAGTATATGTCTACACTGTCTCTTAATCTGAATTAATTTCTAAAACAGTAAATTGTTTACAATAAATCTTTGTTGTTCTTCGTACTTTTAACAAACCATTGAGGTGATCAATCTCTATGATATATTTTCAAGTAGTCGGAAACTATAAAATAATTTTCATAAAAATTGGGATGTTACACATGTGATCAATAGGGATGGAATTGCTATAGATCCCTCAAAGGTGGCAGTTGTACTAAGTGGGAAAGACCCAAGAGTGTGAGTGAGGTTAGGAGTTTTCTTGGATTGGCCAGATATTATAGAAGATTCATAGAAGGATTCTCGAAGATAGCCTTACCAATGACCCAGTTGACGAGAAAGGAAAACCCTTTCGTATGGTCTGACAAGTGTGAAGAGAGTTTTCAGGAATTAAAGAAAAGGTTGACCACATCACCTATATTAGTTTTACCTGATCCCCTAGGAGAATTTGAAGTATATTGTGGTGTATTTTACCAAGGGTTGGGTTGTGTTCTAATGCAAAAAGGGAGAGTTGTAGCTTACGCGTTAAGACAACTAAGGATTCATGAATGGAACTACCCTATCCATGATCTTGAACTTGCAGCCATTGTTTTTGCATTGAAGATTTGGAGGCACTATCTTTACGGAGCTAAGTTCACGGTATTTAGTGATCATAAAAGCCTGAAATACCTGTTTGACCAAAAGGAGCTAAATATGAGACAACGACGGTGGATGGAGTTTGTTAAGGATTATGAGTTTGAACTGCAATATCATCCAGGAAAAGCTAATGTTGTAGCTGATGCTTTAAGTAGAAAATCCCTACATGTGTCAGCTTTGATGATAAAGGAGTTGGAGTTGGTAGAACAATTTAGAGACTTGAATTTGGGAGTCCAGTTGTATAAGAACAAAATGTGTTTGCGGCAGCTTGTAGTGTCCAATGAATTTTTGCGAGAAGTGAAGGAGAAGCAAGGACTTGATGATCAGTTGGTTAAGATATAGGATTCGATGAAGGATGGGGAGACTTCTAAGTTCAACATCAAGGCAGATGGAGTGATAAGGTTTGGAGACCGAGTTTGCGTCCCTTATGACGCCAAACTTCAGAGAATGATTTTGGAAGAAGCCCATAGGAGTAAGCTTAGTTTTCATCCAGGCGCCACTAAGATGTATCAAAACTTGAAGAAATTGTTTTGGTGGCCTGGTATGAAAAAGGACATAGCAAACTTTGTTTTGTTTGTTTGGTGTGTCAAAAAGCTAAGATTGAGCATAGAATGCCAGCGGGATTATTACAATCTTTGTATATTCCCAAATGGAAGTGGGACGGAATAGCAATGGACTTTGTAGTAGGATTACCAAAAACACATAAGAAGTTTGATGCAATATGGGTAATCATTGACCGATTGACCAAGAGTGCTCATTTCATTCCAATCGGAGATAAGTATCCTTTGGAGAGGTTAGCTTAGATTTATATCAAGGAAGTTGTAAGGTTGCATGGTGTTCCTTCGAGCATCATCGGTGATAGAGACCCTAGATTCATGTCTAGGTTCTGGAATGAACTGCAACGAGCTTTAGGGACTAAGTTGAGATTAAGTTCAACTTATCATCCTCAAATGGATGGTCAGTTAGAATGAACAATTCAAACCTTAGAAGATTTGTTGAGAGCTTGCGTATTGGAGCACATGGGGAGTTGGGATGAATTTTTGCCTTTAGCAGAGTTTACCTATAACAATAGTTTTCACTCAACTATAGGTATGGCACCTTTTGAGGCACTGTATGGAAGGAAGTGTAGAACCCCATGGTGTTGGTTTGAAATGGAAGATACCCAAGTATTAGGATTAGAACTGGTATAACAAACCATAGAACAAGTGAGAAAGATCAGAGAAAAGATGAAGGCAGTGAAGGATAGGCAGAAGAGTTATGGCGATAAAAGGAGAAGACCTTTAGAATTCCAGGAAGGAGATCATGTTTTTTCTGAGAGTAACACCTAGAATTGGAATTGGCAGAGCCATCAAATCTAGAAAACTGACCCCTAGATTCATCGGACCTTTCCAAATTCTTCGTAGGATTGGCCCAGTAGTTTATCACATTGCCTTGCCACCTAATCTTTCCAGACTCCATAATGTTTTTCATGTTTCTCAACTTCGTAAATATTTTCCCGATCCATCACATGTAATTGAACCAGAGTCAATACAATTGAAAGAGAACTTGGAGTATGAAGCATTACCGGTACGGAAGAGGATGAAGGAACTTCATGGTAAAACTATTCCCCTAGTTAAGGTCTTGTGGGATGATGTCACTGGTGATATGACTTGGGAGCGTGAGAGTAAGATTCGTCAATAGTACCCACATTTATTTTTAGGTGCGTGATTTCGGGGACAAAATCTTCTTTAAGGGGGTGAAAATATAACATCCCAATTTTTTAGAATAATTCTCAGTCACACGATACATTAAATTCTCGATAAATTAATTTATGTGACACTTGGAATTTTCTTATTAGAACCCCTAGCATGATGAGTAATTATGATTAGGAAGACTTTCAGCTTCTGGTGCAGTTTCTGCTTTCGGTGCAATTTCAACGTCTGGTGTAGTTTTAGCTTCTGGTGCAGTTTCAGCGTCTGGTGCAGTTTCAGCTTCTCGTCTTGTGCAGTTTCAACTTCTTGTGCAGTTTCAACGTCTTGTGCAGTTTCAGCGTCTTGTGCAGTGCAATTTTTGCATCTTGTGCAGTGTAGTTTCTGCATCTAGTTAAGTGATTATGTGACAAGAATATAAAATTAGTTGACATGTGTCATGATCGATAAGATCGATGAGTCATTAAGGGATAGGCTTGAATCTTGGTACCACAAAAGTGTGACAAGTGTCTTAGAGATAAGAATGAATCAAGATAAGAATGGTGAGTCATAAAAGGTGTGAATTTGTGTGGTTAGTATTGATTCAAGTTACACCACAAAATGATAACAAGTGTCTTTGTGGATAAGCATGCGTAGTTAGATAAGATAAGTTTGGATTAGTGTAACCACAATTATTAGACAAGTGGCACCACAACTTTAGGATAAGCGGAACCATAAGATCGTGACAAATGGCACCATAATAAAGTAGCATGTGCCCTTGAATTTGCCTATAAATAGAAGGCAATACCTTGAGTAACTCATAAGTTCCATTTATGAGAATCTTAGAGAGAGAAGCTCTAGAGTTCTAGAGAGAGAAAGTGAGAGAAAAGTTAGAAATTCCTCTACTCTTTCTTAAGTAAAAACCGTGGTCTTGTTGTATGATTCTCTTACTCCTTTTGCTTTCATTTTGCTGGTCCTTCTGGAAATAAGATTAGCGAGAGGAGTATTTGATTATTTGTTCGCGTGAGGAGTATTTGATTAATTGTTCGTGAGTCCGTGGTGGTGGTTTTGTGTCCGCTCGTGTTTCCAAGAACTCTGAATTCCAGGTGGGAGAAAGAATGCACTTTCATTGGGTTATGTGCAGTAGATATGATTGTTTGGCATGTGTCGGGTGACCTAAGCCCTACTGGAGGTTAATGTCAGTAACACCTAAGGATAAGGGTTATGGTGTGCCACATCTAAGGATAGGTGTGGTAGACCCATCAACTAACTTAGGATTTATTATTATTAAATATGATTGCATGATAAATATGCTTATTTATGAATTATGTTGTACATGTCATATGAGGGTAGTAACATGCCTAGGATTTCTTTATAACATGCCTGTTGAATATGTGATGTTGTGATATATGTGTTAATATGCAAAATTGAATGCTTATAAGATGCGGTGTAAATATGCTGTAACACTTAAGTATGATATGTTGCATCACATGATATGAGTTTGGGTATGTGAGCATAACATGATGAGAGGCATACGATTATGAGGTGTTGGAGGCATGAACATGATATTGCATTAGTAACCACTCCATTCTTAACGGGAATGCGATGTGGAGAGAATCCCTAACGGGAATGGGGGATATCTC
Organism: Calophaca sinica; assembly: GCA_037113605.1. Lineage (NCBI taxonomy): Eukaryota > Viridiplantae > Streptophyta > Magnoliopsida > Fabales > Fabaceae > Calophaca > Calophaca sinica. The sequence continues at coordinate 120,801,704 of CM073735.1, forward strand.
GCCCAGCAGGTTAGATCCACTCTGTTCCTTATCGGAAAAGGGGGAAACGGACGTCCCTATCGGGAAAGGGGGAGGAGGATTCCTATCGGGAAAGGGGGTGGTAACCTAACGGAAAGGGGGTTCACCAATATGTATTCCGATCGGAAATGGGGAGTACAACGACAATAGTAAAGAAAAGAAGCACAACTCAATGAGAGACATGGGGTAAGTGGAAGAGGGTAGCTAGATCCTATTTGCTATATATGCGATTATCTTTGCAGATTGTCTTACTTTCGTTCTACTTATGCATTTCCCGCTTTTTAATGGATGTGTTGTTCTTACCTCCCTGTGTTTGCATGATTGTATATATATTATTTCTATATTAGACTCTCTTAACGAAGATGCAGCAGCAGCCCTACCCAATGAGGCAGTTCCTGGTGATGCTGTTGATGACAGAGCAGGTCCCGAAGATCCATGTTCGGGAGAGTTTTGAGTTATAGGCAAGCTGGATCACAGAGTGGAGAGAATCCCTAACAAATCAGCCCTATTTTATGAGTTAAAAATGAAATAAAAAAATAAAATAAAATAAAATACATCAACATCAGAATTTATTTTATTTTACAAATTTAAATAATAAAAAGGATACTATTCAGATCATTAACCCTCTATTACCTGTTAACCATTTAGTACCTTTTGAACCGGGTCCATAACTTGATCAAGGCCATGTAGTGGAGAAGACTGTAGTTCGAGTGAATGACAATTTGGAGCGAAAAGAAAAACATCATATTCACTGGAACAATTAATATCATTCACTCGAACAACAGCCTGCGGCACCTTCACCCTTTGATTACTTAGCATATGATAGACTAAAGGTATATATTGCAAGTTCATCTAACATAGATAGGTCGCTCATGGATATTTCGAAAAGAGTCACTGTTTATTTAATTTTAAAGTTGATAGCAAATAAGAAAAGTTGAGCCCCAAATTTGACAAAGACTGTTTAGAATTTCAAAAAGAAAAATATATGAAATTTCAAGTCTATACGACTAATGATAAAAAATGAATGATAAGAAAGAAAAACAAAAACAATGATGAGATTAACATCGTCATACAGATTTGATTAAAATGGAAACTCACCTATTTGAATTTTATAAATGATATTGAAAACTATTTAAAGATACAAACAAAACCTAAATTTTGAATGATCGGAAAAATCAAAAAAAATGGAGAGATAATAATAATAATAGATAAATTTGATTTTTTTTACAGATGTACTAGATAGACTAGTTTGACAGAGAAAGAACTTATAGCGAATAAGTAGTGGGTTCAATCTAATTTTTTATACAATTAGCAACCAAATTAGCCGATAAATCATAAATAACGTAAAAAGAACATGTTTTGTATGATTTTTATACGATCTCTTTTTTCTATATGAATTATTTTCAACTAATTAGTATTTTTAATTCTTTTATAAATTACTTATCATCATAAATATTAGTATAATAATTTTAAATTTTTTTGTTCAATAAAATGAGAGAAAATAATTGAAAATAAAATAACAAATCAGTTCTATTTTATGAATTAAAAATGAAATAAAAAGAAAAGAAAATAAAATACATCAACATCAGAATTTATTTTATTTTACAAATTTAAACAATAAAAAGGATACTATTCAGATCACTAACCACCAATACCTGTTAAACTTTTAGGACCTTTTGAACTGGGTCCATAACTTGATCAAGATCATGTAGTGGAGACGGTTGTAGTTCGAGTGAATGACATTTTGGAGCAAAAAGAAAAGCATCCTATTCGCTGGAACAATTAATTTCATTCACTCGAACAACAGCCTACTGCACCTTCACCCTTTGATTACTTAGCTTTTGACAGAATAAAGTTATATGTTGCAAGGTTATCTATCAAAGATAGGTCGCCCATAGATATTTAAAAAAGAGTCGATGTTTATTTAATTTTAAAGTTATTAGCGGATAAGAAAAGTTGAGCCCTAAATTTGAGAAAGACTGCTTAGAATTTCAAAAAGAAAAAATATATGAAATCTTAAGTCTATACAACTAATGATGCACCAAAAATGAATGATAAGAAAGAAAAACAAAAACAATGATGAGAAAAACAATGATGAGATTAACATTGTCATTCAGATTTGAAAGTGTCAAATAAAATGGAAACTCACAAATTTGTATTTTATAAAAGATATTGAAAACAATTTAAAGATACAAACGAAACCTAAATTTTGAATGATCGAAAAAATCCAAAAGAATGGAGAGCTAATAATAATAATAATAATAGATAAATTAAATTTTTTACCGATGCACTAGATAGAATAGTTTGACAGAGAAAGAACTTATGGTGAATAAGTAGTGGGTTCAATCTAATTTTTTATACAATTAGCAGCCAAATTGGCCGATAAATCTGAAACAACGTAAAAAGAACATGTTTGTATGATTTTTATACCTTCTCATTTTTTCTATATGAATTATTTTCAACTAATTAGCTTTTTTAATCTTTTATAAATTATTTATCATCATAAAAATTAGTTTAATAATTTTAAATATTTTCGTTCAATAAAATGATATAAAATAATTGAAAATAAAATAACAAATCAGTCCTATTTTATTAATTAAAAATGAAATAAAAAAAGAAAATAAAATAAATTACATCAACATCAGAATTTATTTTATTTTATAAATTTAAATAATAAAAAGGATACTATTCAGATCTTAACCCTCCCTTACCTGTTAACCTTTTAGTACCTTTTGAACTGGGTCCATAACTTGATCAAGGCCATGTAGTGGAGAAGACTGTAGTTCGAGTGAATGACATTTTGGAGCAAAAAGAAAAACATCCTATTCACTGGAATAATTAATATCACTCACTCGAACAACAGCCTGCGGTACCTTCATCCTTTGATTACTTAGCATATGACAGACTAAAGGTATATATTGCATGTTGATCTAAACATAGATAGGTCACCCATGGATATTTCAAAAAGAGCCACTGTTTATTTAATTTTAAAGTTGTTAGCGGATAAGAAAAGTAGAGCCAAAATTAGATAAAGACTGTTTAGAATTTCAAAAAGAAAAAATATATGAAATTCCAAGTCTATACGACTAATGATGCACAAAAAATGAATGATAAGAAAGAAAAACAAAAACAATGATGAGATTAACATCGTCATTCTGATTTGATTAAAATGGAAACTCACCTATTTGAATTTTATAAATGATATCGAAAACTATTTAAAGATACATACAAAACCTAAATTTTGAATGATCGGAAAAATCAAAAAAATGGTGAGATAATAATAATAATAGATAAATTTGATTTTTTTACAGATGAACTAGATAGACTAGTTTGACAGAAAAAGAACTTGTAGCAAATAAGTAGTGGGATCAATCTAAATTTTATACAATTAGCGGCTAAATTAGCCGATAAATCTGAAATAACAAAAAAAGAACATGTTTTGTATAATTTTTATATGATCTCTTTTTTTCTATATGAATTATTTTCAACTAATTAGCATTTTTAATTCCTTTATAAATTACTTATCATCATAAAAATTAGTATAATAATTTTAAATATTTTCATTCAATAAAATGAGATAAAATAATTGAAAATAAAATAACAAATCAGTCCTATTTTATGAATTAAAAATGAATTAAAAAAAGAAAATAAAATAAAATACATCAACATCAGAATTTAATTTATTTTACAAATTTAAACAATAAAAGGATACTATTAGGATCACTAACCAGCAATACCTGTTAACCTTTTAGGACCTTTTGAACTGGGTCCATAACTTGATCAAGATCATGTAGTGGAGACGGCTGTAGTTCGAGTGAATGACATTTTGGAGCAAAAAGAAAAGCATCCTATTCGCTGGAACAATTAATTTCATTCACTCGAACAACAGCCTACTGCACCTTCACCCTTTGATTACTTAGCTTTTGGAGAATAAAGTTATATGTTGCAAGGTCATCTATCAAAGATAGGTCGCCCATAGATATTTAAAAAAGTGTCGATGTTTATTTAATTTTAAAGTTATTAGCGGATAAGAAAAGTTGAGCCCTAAATTTGAGAAAGACTGCTTAGAATTTCAAAAAGAAAAAATATATGAAATCTTAAGTCTATACAACTAATGATGCACCAAAAATGAATGATAAGAAAGAAAAACAAAAACAATGATGAGAAAAACAATGATGAGATTAATATTGTCATTCAGATTTGAAAGTGTCAAATAAAATGGAAACTCACCTATTTGTATTTTATAAAAGATATTGAAAAAAATTTAAAGATACAAACCAAACCTAAATTTTGAATGATTGGAAAAATCGAAAAGAATAGAGAGATAATAATAATAATAATAATAGATAAATTAGATTTTTTTACAGATGTACTAGTTAGAATAGTTTGACAGAGAAAGAACTTATGGTGAATAAGTAGTGGGTTCAATCTAATTTTTTATACAGTTACCAGCCAAATTAGCCGATAAATCTGAAATAACATAAAAAAAACATGTTTGTATGATTTTTATAAATTCCCATTTTTTCTATATGAATTATTTTCAACTAATTAGCTTTTTAAATCTTTTATAAATTACTTATCATCATAAAAATTAGTATAATAATTTTAAATATTTTCGTTCAATAAAATGATATAAAATAATTGAAAATAAAATAACAAATCAGTCCTATTTTATTAATTAAAAATGAAATAAAAAAAGAAAATAAAATAAATTACATCAACATCAGAATTTATTTTATTTTATAAATTTAAATAATAAAAAGGATACTATTCAGATCTTAACCTCCCTTACATTAACCTTTTAGTACCTTTTGAACGGGTCCATAACTTGATCAAGGCCATGTAGTGGAGAAGACTGTAGTTCGAGTGAATGACATTTTGGAGCAAAAAGAAAAACATCCTATTCACTGGAATAATTAATATCACTCACTCGAACAACAGCCTGCGGTACCTTCATCCTTTGATTACTTAGCATATGACAGACTAAAGGTATATATTGCATGTTAATCTAAACATAGATAGGTCACCCATGGATATTTCAAAAAGAGCCACTGTTTATTTAATTTTAAAGTTGTTAGCGGATAAGAAAAGTAGAGTCAAAATTAGATAAAGACTCTTTAGAATTTCAAAAAGAAAAAATATATGAAATTCCAAGTCTATACGACTAATGATGCACAAAAAATGAATGATAAGAAAGAAAAACAAAAACAATGATGAGATTAACATCGTCATTACTGATTTGATTAAAATGGAAACTCACCTATTTGAATTTTATAAATGATATCGAAAACTATTTAAAGATGCATACAAAACCTAAATTTTGAATGATCGGAAAAATCAAAAAAAAAATGGTGAGATAATAATAATAATAGATAAATTTGATTTTTTTTTTTACAGATGTACTAGATAGACTAGTTTGACAGAGAAAGAACTTATAGCAAATAAGTAGTGGGTTCAATCTAATTTTTTATACAATTAGCGGCTAAATTAGCCGATAAATCTGAAATAACAAAAAAAGAACATGTTTTGTATAATTTTTATATGATCTCTTTTTTTCTATATGAATTATTTTCAACTAATTAGCATTTTTAATTCCTTTATAAATTACTTATCATCATAAAAATTAGTATAATAATTTTAAATATTTTCATTCAATAAAATGAGATAAAATAATTGAAAATAAAATAACAAATCAGTCCTATTTTATGAATTAAAAAAAGAAAATAAAATAAAATACATCAACATCAGAATTTATTTTATTTTACAAATTTAAACAATAAAAAGGATACTATTCAGATCACTAACCACCAATACACATTAACCTTTTAGGACCTTTTGAACTGGGTCCATAACTTGATCAAGATCATGTAGTGGAGACGGCTGTAGTTCGAGTGAATGACATTTTGGAGCAAAAAGAAAAACATCCTATTATTTGGAACAATTAATTTCATTCACTCGAACAACAAATTTCTTGCACCTTCACCCTTTGATTACTTAGCTTTTGTGAATAAAGTTATATGTTGCAAGGTCATCTATCAAAGATAGGTCGCCCATAGATATTTAAAAAGAGTCGATGTTTATTTAATTTTAAAGTTATTAGCGGATAAGAAAAGTTGAGCCCTAAATTTGAGAAAGACTGCTTAGAATTTCAAAAGAAAAAATATATGAAATCTTAAGTCTATACAACTAATGATGCACCAAAAATGAATGATAAGAAAGAAAAACAAAAACAATGATGAGAAAAACAATGATGAGATTAACATTGTCATTCAGATTTGAAAGTGTCAAATAAAATGGAAACTCACAAATTTGTATTTTATAAAAGATATTGAAAACAATTTAAAGATACAAACGAAACCTAAATTTTGAATGATCGAAAAAATCCAAAAGAATGGAGAGCTAATAATAATAATAATAATAGATAAATTAAATTTTTTACCGATGCACTAGATAGAATAGTTTGACAGAGAAAGAACTTATGGTGAATAAGTATTGGGTTCAATCTAATTTTTTATACAATTAGCAGCCAAATTGGCCGATAAATCTGAAACAACGTAAAAAGAACATGTTTGTATGATTTTTATACCTTCTCATTTTTTCTATATGAATTATTTTCAACTAATTAGCTTTTTTAATTCTTTTATAAATTATTTATCATCATAAAAATTAGTTTAATAATTTTAAATATTTTCGTTCAATAAAATGATATAAAATAATTGAAAATAAAATAACAAATCAGTCCTATTTTATTAATTAAAAATGAAATAAAAAAAGAAAATAAAATAAATTACATCAACATCAGAATTTATTTTATTTTATAAATTTAAATAATAAAAAGGATACTATTCAGATCTTAACCCTCCCTTACCTGTTAACCTTTTAGTACCTTTTGAACTGGGTCCATAACTTGATCAAGGCCATGTAGTGGAGAAGACTGTAGTTCGAGTGAATGACATTTTGGAGCAAAAAGAAAAACATCCTATTCACTGGAATAATTAATATCAATCACTCGAACAACAGCCTGCGGTACCTTCATCCTTTGATTACTTAGCATATGACAGACTAAAGGTATATATTGCATGTTGATCTAAACATAGATAGGTCACCCATGGATATTTCAAAAAGAGCCACTGTTTATTTAATTTTAAAGTTGTTAGCGGATAAGAAAAGTAGAGCCAAAATTAGATAAAGACTGTTTAGAATTTCAAAAAGAAAAAATATATGAAATTCCAAGTCTATACGACTAATGATGCACAAAAAATGAATGATAAGAAAGAAAAACAAAAACAATGATGAGATTAACATCGTCATTCTGATTTGATTAAAATGGAAACTCACCTATTTGAATTTTATAAATGATATCGAAAACTATTTAAAGATACATACAAAACCTAAATTTTGAATGATCGGAAAAATCAAAAAAAAATGGTGAGATAATAATAATAATAGATAAATTTGATTTTTTTCTGGATGTACTAGATAGACTAGTTTGTGAGAGAAAGAACTTATAGCAAATAAGTAGTGGGTTCAATCTAATTTTTATACAATTAGCGGCTAAATTAGCCGATAAATCTGAAATAACAAAAAAAGAACATGTTTTGTATAATTTTTATATGATCTCTTTTTTTCTATATGAATTATTTTCAACTAATTAGCATTTTTAATTCCTTTATAAATTACTTATCATCATAAAAATTAGTATAATAATTTTAAATATTTTCATTCAATAAAATGAGATAAAATAATTGAAAATAAAATAACAAATCAGTCCTATTTTATGAATTAAAAATGAATTAAAAAAAGAAAATAAAATAAAATACATCAACATCAGAATTTATTTTATTTTACAAATTTAAACAATAAAAAGGATACTATTCAGATCACTAACCACCAATACCTGTTAACCTTTTAGGACCTTTTGAACTGGGTCCATAACTTGATCAAGATCATGTAGTGGAGACGGCTGTAGTTCGAGTGAATGACATTTTGGAGCAAAAAGAAAAGCATCCTATTCGCTGGAACAATTAATTTCATTCACTCGAACAACAGCCTACTGCACCTTCACCCTTTGATTACTTAGCTTTTGACAGAATAAAGTTATATGTTGCAAGGTCATCTATCAAAGATAGGTCGCCCATAGATATTTAAAAAAGAGTCGATGTTTATTTAATTTTAAAGTTATTAGCGGATAAGAAAAGTTGAGCCCTAAATTTGAGAAAGACTGCTTAGAATTTCAAAAAGAAAAAATATATGAAATCTTAAGTCTATACAACTAATGATGCACCAAAAATGAATGATAAGAAAGAAAAACAAAAACAATGATGAGAAAAACAATGATGAGATTAACATTGTCATTCAGATTTGAAAGTGTCAAATAAAATGGAAACTCACAAATTTGTATTTTATAAAAGATATTGAAAACAATTTAAAGATACAAACGAAACCTAAATTTTGAATGATCGAAAAAATCCAAAAGAATGGAGAGCTAATAATAATAATAATAATAGATAAATTAAATTTTTTACCGATGCACTAGATAGAATAGTTTGACAGAGAAAGAACTTATGGTGAATAAGTAGTGGGTTCAATCTAATTTTTTATACAATTAGCAGCCAAATTGGCCGATAAATCAAAACAACGTAAAAAGAACATGTTTGTATGATTTTTATACCTTCTCATTTTTTCTATATGAATTATTTTCAACTAATTAGCTTTTTTAATTCTTTTATAAATTATTTATCATCATAAAAATTAGTTTAATAATTTTAAATATTTTCGTTCAATAAAATGATATAAAATAATTGAAAATAAAATAACAAATCAGTCCTATTTTATTAATTAAAAATGAAATAAAAAAAGAAAATAAAATAAATTACATCAACATCAGAATTTATTTTATTTTATAAATTTAAATAATAAAAAGGATACTATTCAGATCTTAACCCTCCCTTACCTGTTAACCTTTTAGTACCTTTTGAACTGGGTCCATAACTTGATCAAGGCCATGTAGTGGAGAAGACTGTAGTTCGAGTGAATGACATTTTGGAGCAAAAAGAAAAACATCCTATTCACTGGAATAATTAATATCACTCACTCGAACAACAGCCTGCGGTACCTTCATCCTTTGATTACTTAGCATATGACAGACTAAAGGTATATATTGCATGTTGATCTAAACATAGATAGGTCACCCATGGATATTTCAAAAAGAGCCACTGTTTATTTAATTTTAAAGTTGTTAGCGGATAAGAAAAGTAGAGTCAAAATTAGATAAAGACTCTTTAGAATTTCAAAAAGAAAAAATATATGAAATTCCAAGTCTATACGACTAATGATGCACAAAAAATGAATGATAAGAAAGAAAAACAAAAACAATGATGAGATTAACATCGTCATTCTGATTTGATTAAAATGGAAACTCACCTATTTGAATTTTATAAATGATATCGAAAACTATTTAAAGATACATACAAAACCTAAATTTTGAATGATCGGAAAAATCAAAAAAAAAATGGTGAGATAATAATAATAATAGATAAATTTGATTTTTTTTTTTACAGATGTACTAGATAGACTAGTTTGACAGAGAAAGAACTTATAGCAAATAAGTAGTGGGTTCAATCTAATTTTTTATACAATTAGCGGCTAAATTAGCCGATAAATCTGAAATAACAAAAAAAGAACATGTTTTGTATAATTTTTATATGATCTCTTTTTTTCTATATGAATTATTTTCAACTAATTAGCATTTTTAATTCCTTTATAAATTACTTATCATCATAAAAATTAGTATAATAATTTTAAATATTTTCATTCAATAAAATGAGATAAAATAATTGAAAATAAAATAACAAATCAGTCCTATTTTATGAATTAAAAATGAATTAAAAAAAGAAAATAAAATAAAATACATCAACATCAGAATTTATTTTATTTTACAAATTTAAACAATAAAAAGGATACTATTCAGATCACTAACCACCAATACCTGTTAACCTTTTAGGACCTTTTGAACTGGGTCCATAACTTGATCAAGATCATGTAGTGGAGACGGGTGTAGTTCGAGTGAATGACATTTTGGAGCAAAAAGAAAAACATCCTATTCGCTGGAACAATTAATTTCATTCACTCGAACAACAGCCTACTGCACCTTCACCCTTTGATTACTTAGCTTTTGACAGAATAAAGTTATATGTTGCAAGGTCATCTATCAAAGATAGGTCGCCCATAGATATTTAAAAAAGAGTCGATGTTTATTTAATTTTAAAGTTATTAGCGGATAAGAAAAGTTGAGCCCTAAATTTGAGAAAGACTGCTTAGAATTTCAAAAAGAAAAAATATATGAAATCTTAAGTCTATACAACTAATGATGCACCAAAAATGAATGATAAGAAAGAAAAACAAAAACAATGATGAGAAAAACAATGATGAGATTAACATTGTCATTCAGATTTGAAAGTGTCAAATAAAATGGAAACTCACAAATTTGTATTTTATAAAAGATATTGAAAACAATTTAAAGATACAAACGAAACCTAAATTTTGAATGATCGAAAAATCCAAAAGAATGGAGAGCTAATAATAATAATAATAATAGATAAATTAAATTTTTACCGATGCACTAGATAGAATAGTTTGACAGAGAAAGAACTTATGGTGAATAAGTATTGGGTTCAATCTAATTTTTATACAATTAGCAGCCAAATTGGCCGATAAATACTGAAACAACGTAAAAAGAACATGTTTGTATGATTTTTATACCTTCTCATTTTTTCTATATGAATTATTTTCAACTAATTAGCTTTTTAATTCTTTTATAAATTATTTATCATCATAAAAATTAGTTTAATAATTTTAAATATTTTCGCTCAATAAAATGATATAAAATAATTGAAAATAAAATAACAAATCAGTCCTATTTTATTAATTAAAAATGAAATAAAAAGAAAATAAAATAAATTACATCAACATCAGAATTTATTTTATTTTATAAATTTAAATAATAAAAAGGAGACTATTCAGATCTTAACCCTCCCTTACCTGTTAACCTTTTAGTACCTTTTGAACTGGGTCCATAACTTGATCAAGGCCATGTAGTGGAGAAGACTGTAGTTCGAGTGAATGACATTTTGGAGCAAAAAGAAAAACATCCTATTCACTGGAATAAGTAATATCAATCACTGAACAACAGCCTGCGGTACCTTCATCCTTTGATTACTTAGCATATGACAGACTAAAGGTATATATTGCATGTTGATCTAAACATAGATAGGTCACCCATGGATATTTCAAAAAGAGCCACTGTTTATTTAATTTTAAAGTTGTTAGCGGATAAGAAAAGTAGAGCCAAAATTAGATAAAGACTGTTTAGAATTTCAAAAAGAAAAAATATATGAAATTCCAAGTCTATACGACTAATGATGCACAAAAAATGAATGATAAGAAAGAAAAACAAAAACAATGATGAGATTAACATCGTCATTCTGATTTGATTAAAATGGAAACTCACCTATTTGAATTTTATAAATGATATCGAAAACTATTTAAAGATACATACAAAACCTAAATTTTGAATGATCGGAAAAATCAAAAAAAAATGGTGAGATAATAATAATAATAGATAAATTTGATTTTTTTTTTTACAGATGTACTAGATAGACTAGTTTGTGAGAGAAAGAACTTATAGCAAATAAGTAGTGGGTTCAATCTAATTTTTATACAATTAGCGGCTAAATTAGCCGATAAATCTGAAATAACAAAAAAAGAACATGTTTTGTATAATTTTTATATGATCTCTTTTTTTCTATATGAATTATTTTCAACTAATTAGCATTTTTAATTCCTTTATAAATTACTTATCATCATAAAAATTAGTATAATAATTTTAAATATTTTCATTCAATAAAATGAGATAAAATAATTGAAAATAAAATAACAAATCAGTCCTATTTTATGAATTAAAAATGAATTAAAAAAAGAAAATAAAATAAAATACATCAACATCAGAATTTATTTTATTTTACAAATTTAAACAATAAAAAGGATACTATTCAGATCACTAACCACCAATACCTGTTAACCTTTTAGGACCTTTTGAACTGGGTCCATAACTTGATCAAGATCATGTAGTGGAGACGGCTGTAGTTCGAGTGAATGACATTTTGGAGCAAAAAGAAAAGCATCCTATTCGCTGGAACAATTAATTTCATTCACTCGAACAACAGCCTACTGCACCTTCACCCTTTGATTACTTAGCGTTTGTGAATAAAGTTATATGTTGCAAGGTCATCTATCAAAGATAGGTCGCCCATAGATATTTAAAAAAGAGTCGATGTTTATTTAATTTTAAAGTTATTAGCGGATAAGAAAAGTTGAGCCCTAAATTTGAGAAAGACTGCTTAGAATTTCAAAAAGAAAAAATATATGAAATCTTAAGTCTATACAACTAATGATGCACCAAAAATGAATGATAAGAAAGAAAAACAAAAACAATGATGAGAAAAACAATGATGAGATTAACATTGTCATTCAGATTTGAAAGTGTCAAATAAAATGGAAACTCACAAATTTGTATTTTATAAAAGATATTGAAAACAATTTAAAGATACAAACGAAACCTAAATTTTGAATGATCGAAAAAATCCAAAAGAATGGAGAGCTAATAATAATAATAATAATAATAGATAAATTAAATTTTTTACCGATGCACTAGATAGAATAGTTTGACAGAGAAAGAACTTATGGTGAATAAGTAGTGGGTTCAATCTAATTTTTTATACAATTAGCAGCCAAATTGGCCGATAAATCTGAAACAACGTAAAAAGAACATGTTTGTATGATTTTTATACCTTCTCATTTTTTCTATATGAATTATTTTCAACTAATTAGCTTTTTTAATTCTTTTATAAATTATTTATCATCATAAAAATTAGTTTAATAATTTTAAATATTTTCGTTCAATAAAATGATATAAAATAATTGAAAATAAAATAACAAATCAGTCCTATTTTATTAATTAAAAATGAAATAAAAAGAAAATAAAATAAATTACATCAACATCAGAATTTATTTTATTTTATAAATTTAAATAATAAAAAGGATACTATTCAGATCTTAACCCTCCTTACCTGTTAACCTTTTAGTACCTTTTGAACTGGGTCCATAACTTGATCAAGGCCATGTAGTGGAGAAGGCGTAGTTCGAGTGAATGACATTTTGGAGCAAAAGAAAAACATCCTATTCACTGGAATAATTAATATCACTCACTCGAACAACAGCCTGCGGTACCTTCATCCTTTGATTACTTAGCATATGACAGACTAAAGGTATATATTGCATGTTAATCTAAACATAGATAGGTCACCCATGGATATTTCAAAAAGAGCCACTGTTTATTTAATTTTAAAGTTGTTAGCGGATAAGAAAAGTAGAGTCAAAATTAGATAAAGACTCTTTAGAATTTCAAAAAGAAAAAATATATGAAATTCCAAGTCTATACGACTAATGATGCACAAAAAATGAATGATAAGAAAGAAAAACAAAAACAATGATGAGATTAACATCGTCATTCTGATTTGATTAAAATGGAAACTCACCTATTTGAATTTTATAAATGATATCGAAAACTATTTAAAGATACATACAAAACCTAAATTTTGAATGATCGGAAAAATCAAAAAAAAAATGGTGAGATAATAATAATAATAGATAAATTTGATTTTTTTTTACTGGATGTACTAGATAGACTAGTTTGACAGAGAAAGAACTTATAGCAAATAAGTAGTGGGTTCAATCTAATTTTTATACAATTAGCGGCTAAATTAGCCGATAAATCTGAAATAACAAAAAGAACATGTTTTGTATAATTTTTATATGATCTCTTTTTTTTCTATATGAATTATTTTCAACTAATTAGCATTTTTAATTCCTTTATAAATTACTTATCATCATAAAAATTAGTATAATAATTTTAAATATTTTCATTCAATAAAATGAGATAAAATAATTGAAAATAAAATAACAAATCAGTCCTATTTTATGAATTAAAAATGAATTAAAAAAAGAAAATAAAATAAAATACATCAACATCAGAATTTATTTTATTTTACAAATTTAAACAATAAAAAGGATACTATTCAGATCACTAACCACCAATACCTGTTAACCTTTTAGGACCTTTTGAACTGGGTCCATAACTTGATCAAGATCATGTAGTGGAGACGGCTGTAGTTCGAGTGAATGACATTTTGGAGCAAAAAGAAAAACATCCTATTCGCTGGAACAATTAATTTCATTCACTCGAACAACAGCCTACTGCACCTTCACCCTTTGATTACTTAGCTTTTGACAGAATAAAGTTATATGTTGCAAGGTCATCTATCAAAGATAGGTCGCCCATAGATATTTAAAAAAGAGTCGATGTTTATTTAATTTTAAAGTTATTAGCGGATAAGAAAAGTTGAGCCCTAAATTTGAGAAAGACTGCTTAGAATTTCAAAAAGAAAAAATATATGAAATCTTAAGTCTATACAACTAATGATGCACCAAAAATGAATGATAAGAAAGAAAAACAAAAACAATGATGAGAAAAACAATGATGAGATTAACATTGTCATTCAGATTTGAAAGTGTCAAATAAAATGGAAACTCACAAATTTGTATTTTATAAAAGATATTGAAAACAATTTAAAGATACAAACGAAACCTAAATTTTGAATGATCGAAAAAATCCAAAAGAATGGAGAGCTAATAATAATAATAATAATAGATAAATTAAATTTTTTACCGATGCACTAGATAGAATAGTTTGACAGAGAAAGAACTTATGGTGAATAAGTATTGGGTTCAATCTAATTTTTTATACAATTAGCAGCCAAATTGGCCGATAAATCTGAAACAACGTAAAAAGAACATGTTTGTATGATTTTTATACCTTCTCATTTTTTCTATATGAATTATTTTCAACTAATTAGCTTTTTTAATTCTTTTATAAATTATTTATCATCATAAAAATTAGTTTAATAATTTTAAATATTTTCGTTCAATAAAATGATATAAAATAATTGAAAATAAAATAACAAATCAGTCCTATTTTATTAATTAAAAATGAAATAAAAAAAGAAAATAAAATAAATTACATCAACATCAGAATTTATTTTATTTTATAAATTTAAATAATAAAAAGGATACTATTCAGATCTTCAACCCTCCCTCACCTGTTAACCTTTTAGTACCAGTTGAACTGAGTCCATAACTTGATCAAGGCCATGTAGTGGAGAAGACTGTAGTTCGAGTGAATGACATTTTGGAGCAAAAAGAAAAACATCCTATTCACTGGAACAAATAATATCAATCACTCGAACAACAGCCTGCGGTACCTTCATCCTTTGATTACTTAGCATATGACAGACTAAAGGTATATATTGCATGTTGATCTAAACATAGATAGGTCACCCATGGATATTTCAAAAAGAGCCACTGTTTATTTAATTTTAAAGTTGTTAGCGGATAAGAAAAGTAGAGCCAAAATTAGATAAAGACTGTTTAGAATTTCAAAAAGAAAAAATATATGAAATTCCAAGTCTATACGACTAATGATGCACAAAAAATGAATGATAAGAAAGAAAAACAAAAACAATGATGAGATTAACATCGTCATTCTGATTTGATTAAAATGGAAACTCACCTATTTGAATTTTATAAATGATATCGAAAACTATTTAAAGATACATACAAAACCTAAATTTTGAATGATCGGAAAAATCAAAAAAAAATGGTGAGATAATAATAATAATAGATAAATTTGATTTTTTTTTTTACAGATGTACTAGATAGACTAGTTTGACAGAGAAAGAACTTATAGCAAATAAGTAGTGGGTTCAATCTAATTTTTTATACAATTAGCGGCTAAATTAGCCGATAAATCTGAAATAACAAAAAAAGAACATGTTTTGTATAATTTTTATATGATCTCTTTTTTTCTATATGAATTATTTTCAACTAATTAGCATTTTTAATTCCTTTATAAATTACTTATCATCATAAAAATTAGTATAATAATTTTAAATATTTTCATTCAATAAAATGAGATAAAATAATTGAAAATAAAATAACAAATCAGTCCTACTTTATGAATTAAAAATGAATTATAAAAAGAAAATAAAATAAAATACATCAACATCAGAATTTATTTTATTTTACAAATTTAAACAATAAAAAGGATACTATTCAGATCACTAACCACCAATACCTGTTAACCTTTTAGGACCTTTTGAACTGGGTCCATAACTTGATCAAGATCATGTAGTGGAGACGGCTGTAGTTCGAGTGAATGACATTTTGGAGCAAAAAGAAAAACATCCTATTCGCTGGAACAATTAATTTCATTCACTCGAACAACAGCCTACTGCACCTTCACCCTTTGATTACTTAGCTTTTGACAGAATAAAGTTATATGTTGCAAGGTCATCTATCAAAGATAGGTCGCCCATAGATATTTAAAAAAGAGTCGATGTTTATTTAATTTTAACGTTATTAGCGGATAAGAAAAGTTGAGCCCTAAATTTGAGAAAGACTGCTTAGAATTTCAAAAAGAAAAAATATATGAAATCTTAAGTCTATACAACTAATGATGCACCAAAAATGAATGATAAGAAAGAAAAACAAAAACAATGATGAGAAAAACAATGATGAGATTAACATTGTCATTCAGATTTGAAAGTGTCAAATAAAATGGAAACTCACAAATTTGTATTTTATAAAAGATATTGAAAACAATTTAAAGATACAAACGAAACCTAAATTTTGAATGATCGAAAAATCCAAAAGAATGGAGAGCTAATAATAATAATAATAATAGATAAATTAAATTTTTACCGATGCACTAGATAGAATAGTTTGACAGAGAAAGAACTTATGGTGAATAAGTAGTGGGTTCAATCTAATTTTTATACAATTAGCGACCAAATTGGTCGATAAATCTGAAACAAAGTAAAAAGAACATGTTTGTATGATTTTTATACCTTCTCATTTTTTCTATATGAATTATTTTCAACTAATTAGCTTTTTAAATCTTTTATAAATTACTTATCATCATAAAAATTAGTTTAATAATTTTAAATATTTTCGTTCAATAAAATGATATAAAATAATTGAAAATAAAATAACAAATCAGTCCTATTTTATTAATTAAAAATGAAATAAAAAAAGAAAATAAAATAAATTACATCAACATCAGAATTTATTTTATTTTATAAATTTAAATAATAAAAAGGATACTATTCAGATCTTAACCCTCCCTTACCTGTTAACCTTTTAGTACCTTTTGAACTGGGTCCATAACTTGATCAAGGCCATGTAGTGGAGAAGACTGTAGTTCGAGTGAATGACATTTTGGAGCAAAAAGAAAAACATCCTATTCACTGGAATAATTAATATCAATCACTCGAACAACAGCCTGCGGTACCTTCATCCTTTGATTACTTAGCATATGACAGACTAAAGGTATATATTGCATGTTGATCTAAACATAGATAGGTCACCCATGGATATTTCAAAAAGAGCCACTGTTTATTTAATTTTAAAGTTGTTAGCGGATAACAAAAGTAGAGCCAAAATTAGATAAAGACTGTTTAGAATTTCAAAAAGAAAATATATGAAATTCCAAGTCTATACGACTAATGATGCACAAAAATGAATGATAAGAAAGAAAAACAAAAACAATGATGAGATTAACATCGTCATTCTGATTTGATTAAAATGGAAACTCACCTATTTGAATTTTATAAATGATATCGAAAACTATTTAAAGATACATACAAAACCTAAATTTTGAATGATCGGAAAAATCAAAAAAATGGTGAGATAATAATAATAATAGATAAATTTGATTTTTTTACTGGATGTACTAGATAGACTAGTTTGACAGAGAAAGAACTTATAGCAAATAAGTAGTGGGTTCAATCTAATTTTTTATACAATTAGCGGCTAAATTAGCCGATAAATCTGAAATAACAAAAAAAGAACATGTTTTGTATAATTTTTATATGATCTCTTTTTTTCTATATGAATTATTTTCAACTAATTAGCATTTTTAATTCCTTTATAAATTACTTATCATCATAAAAATTAGTATAATAATTTTAAATATTTTCATTCAATAAAATGAGATAAAATAATTGAAAATAAAATAACAAATCACAATTTATTTTATTCTACAAATTTAAATAATAAAAATGATACTATTCAGATCGTTAACCCTCCATTACCTGTTAACCTTTTAGTACCTTTCGAACCGGGTCCATAACTTGATCAAGGCCATGTAGTGGAGAAGACTGTAGTTCGAGTGAATGACATTTTGGAGCGAAAAGAAAAACATCCTATTCAGTGGAAAAATTAATATCATTCACTCGAACAACAGCCTGGGGTACCTTCACCCTTTGATTACTTTGCATATGACAGACTAAAGGTATATGTTACAAGTTCATCTAACATAGATAGGTCGCCCATGGATATTTCGAAAAGAGTCACTGTTTATTTAATTTTAAAGTTGTTAGCGGATAAGAAAAGTTGAGCCCCAAATTTAATAAAGACAGTTTAGAATTTCAAAAAGAAAAAATATATGAAATTTCAAGTCTATACGACTAACGATGCACCAAAAATGAATGATAAGAAAGATAAACAAAAACAATGATGAGATTAACATCGTTGTTCGGATTTGAAAGTGTCAATTAAAATGGAAACTGTAACACTCGCACCTCAACATAATTGAAAGTACGACAAATTACATTAAGGCACAGGAATTACTAAACATTTACAAACTTGATTACAATAATCCAAGTCGTAAATTAACTTAATCTATCAATCTAATAAATAGATTACAACTTGTACATAACTTGGGATATAAAATTCCCATTACAATCTACGACTAGCTTATGTGTCCCAAGCTTGAAGCTTCAGCTCGCCGTCTTCAGTACCTGCTTATCTGAAAGACAACAAAAAGAAAAGGGTGAGATTATAAAATCTCAGTGAGCCCTTCACGGACTCCTCACCATTCTCTCCTCGGAACCTTCTAGGCTGAAAAGACTAACTTATGCATTTCAAACCTAGACATACTCTCACTATGTACCATAAGGACTCGACTTGCAACTTCTCGATATCCCTAAGCTAAGACGCTTTAGAACGCGCTAGCTTGAATTAAAACTTAGCATATTATACCACAGGGTAATCCTAGGACTAATATGCCACTTATCGACTTGTGATTAACTAAACACATAAATGTATAGCAATCCACATCAATCCTACAACTGTCCATTCTCTAACCTTTGTTTAGCTCAACTAACCTTAATACAATACAAATTGCAACCTTATTAACTAAGAACATATTGTTTTTACTTACTCACTTGGTGCTTAACACATCTTTGCTTTCTCTTATGCTATTGGGCTTTGCCTTATGCTCTATACCACAATCCCAATCAATCTGGCTTGCTTACCCTTTAAGTGATCTAATCACCATGCTCATTACTATATAATAATTAAACAACTAGGGATGTGCTATCCAAGATTTCATATACTTAACTAAACTAATTCCGAATATATATACATATATATATATATATATATATATATATAAACAAGGAATTCATTAACATTCATAAACTTAACTTCACTTCACATATTATACCATTCATAAGGAGATATATAATATGATGCTTTGCATGTAATGCACTTTGTGTTATTGGGTAGTGTCGTAGGCTTAGGTCCCTAGACCCCAATTACACACTTTCGGAATGGTGGTTAGACGTCATAACCCTCCAAGGGCGTCCCACTTGGCTAACCAAACCGATCTACTCCTATAAATAGAGGAGACTTGCCATGGACTTTAGCTTATGCTCATGCTTATGATTATCTTATGCTTGCATGTATATTCATAGAAATACATTCATCATCATTACTTAACTATTCAAAGAAACTACAATCATTTCAATGAATCAAACTTACACTAATAGTACCCCTTTTTATCTAATGACTCCCAATCATGTATACTAATACATACATTAATTCTATCACATCCTTTTCCTAGGGTCCTTCCTTGACCTCTAAGACTTAAGCTTGTGGCTCTTAGACAAGCCTCACAATTTGCCAAATTAATGGACAACACATACATTAACTAATCCCTTGAAACTCTAAGGAGTTCTCAAGAGAGAAAACATCAAGCATACATAATCTCATTGAAGCTCTTTGGAGCATTCAAGGATTCAAGCATCACATAGTAATTAGGGGGGTTGGGGACAGCATCCAACCCAATTTCAGTCAAACCCCATATAATTTCATAACAATCATAACAATCATCACTCAATCTCTTATAGGTATATAAAACCTAACTTGAACCTAAGGTTCATATGCTACTAAAGGAAGAGAAATTCCTATATGTGGGACCTATGGGTGCCCATCACCTAAGGGTTGAAGAACTCAACTCTATTCTTCAAGGCATTGAACTAGTAAGGCTGAACTTGGACCCTTTGCTCCTCTTCAAGCTTTTCCCTCTTTGCTCAACTTAGGGCTTCTCCAAATACCCCTCAAATCTTGATCTTCAACCTTCAATCTTCCTTCTCCATCCAAGAACTTGAATCATCCTTGCTGGAGCTTGGTCTTCTCCCCCTTCTTCTTCTCCAATTCGTGCTTCTTCTTCTCCTCTCTAAGGTTCAAACCCAAATCTTCCAAATACTCAGATCTCAACTCTCAAACTCTCCATTTAGGCAAGTGATTGAAGAAATCCAACATGAATCTCTTCAATCCTTTTCAAAGGTGAAACCCTAGCTCTCCTCTTCCTTTTCTCCTTTCTCTTTCTCTTCTTTTCCTTTTTCTCTCTTCTGCGTTCTGCTCGCTGAAACTGCGTTTTTAAACAATTCTGCAGCTGTGAATCGATTCACAGCATAGTGTGAATCGATTCCCACAAAGGCAAAAAGAGCCTGAATTGCAGCTTTAATGAGTGAATCGATTCCTGCCTGCGAGTCCCAGTGGCCTGTCTTATGTGAATCGATTCCTGACTTCTGTGAATCGATTCCCACTGCTAGAATTTGATGCCAATGGAGTTTTAATGCTGTGAATCGATTCCCAGGCTATGTGAATCGATTCACACTGCAGAAAAACCAGGAAACCTCAGTTCTAGCACCAAACCTTGAGACTTTCTTCTCAATCAACTTCCATAGCTACAAATCAACACCTTAAACCATCTTAGGATTAAATCCACACTTATTCCTCAACTCAAACCCATTAACCTTCTTATAAAAAAAAAACCTTGTGTAATTATATTCACTCACTTTAAAAATCAATTTAAGCTTGAATACAATCACACAATTCTTCTCATAACTTATTCTCAACTTAGCTTAGAAATTCGGGGTGTTACAGAAACTCACCTATTTGAATTTTATAAATGATATCGAAAACTATTTAAAGATACAAACAAGACCTAAATTTTGAATGATCAAAAAAGTCAAAAAAAATGGAGAGATGATAATAATAATAATAATAATAATAGATAAATTTGATTTTTTTTTACAGATGTACTAGATAGACTAGTTTGGCAGAGAAAGAACTTATAGCGAATAAGTAGTGGGTTCAATCAAATTTTTTAAACAATTAGCGGGCAAATTAGCCGATAAATCTGAAATAAAGTAAAAATAACATGTTTTGTATGATTTTTATACGATCACTTTTTTCTATATGAATTATTTTCAACTAATTAGCATTTTTAATTCTTTATAAATTACTTATCATCATAAAAATTAGTATAATAATTTTAAATATTTTTGTTCAATAAAATGAGATAAAATAATTGAAAATAAAATAACAAATCAGTCCTATTTTATGAATTACAAATGAAATAAAAAAGAAAATAATAAAATACGTCAACATCCGAATTTATTTTATTTTACAAATTTAAATATTAAAAAAGATACTATTCAGATCCTTAACCACTATTACCTGTTAACCTTTTAGGACCTTTTGAACCAGGTCCATAACTTGATCAAGGTCATGTAGTGGAGAAGGTTGTAGTTCGAGCGAATGACATTTTAGAGCAAAATGAAAAACATCCTATTCACTAGAATAATTCATATCATTCACTCGAACAATAGCCTGCTGCACCTTCACCCTTTGATTACTTAGCTTATGACAGACTAAAGTTATATGTTGCAAGGTCATCTATCATTGATAGGTCGCTCATGGATATTTCAAAAAGGGTCGCTGTTTATTTAATTTTAAAGTTGTTGGCTGATAAGAAAAGTTGTGCCCCAAATTTGGGGAAGACTGCTTAGAATTTCAAAAAGAAAAAATATATGAAATTATAAGTCTATACAACTAATGATGCACAAAAAATGAATGATAAGAAAGAAAAACAAAAACAATGAAGAGATTAACATTGTCATTCCGATTTGAATGTGTCAATTAGAATAGAAACTCACCTATTTTTATTTTATAAAAGATATTGAAAACAATTTATAGATAAAAACGAAACCTAAATTTTGATTGATCGGAAAAATCAAAAAGAATGGAGAGATAATAATATTAATAATAATAATAATAATAATAGATAAATTATATTTTTTTATAGATGTACTAGATAGAATAGTTTGACAGAGAAAGAACTTACGGTGAATAAGTAGCGGGTTCAATCTTATTTTTTATACAATTAGCAGCCAAATTAGCCTATAAATCTGAAATAACGTAAAAAGAACATGTTTGTATGATATTTATACCTTCTCATTTTTTCTATATGAATTATTTTTAACTAATTAGCATTTTTAAATTACGTATCATCATAAAAATTAGTATAATAATTTTAAATCTTTTAGTTCAACAAAATGAGATATAATTATTGAAAATAAAACAACAAATCAGTCCTATTTTATGAGTTAAAAATGAAAGAAAAAAATAAAATAAAATAAAATACATCAACATCAGAATTTATTTTATTTTTCAAATATAAATAATAAAAAGGATACTATTCAGATTATTAGCCACTAATACCTGTTAACCTTTTAGGACCTTTTGAACTGGGTCCATAACTTGATCAAGGTCATGTAGTGGAGAAGACTGTAGTTCGAGTGAATGACATTTTGGAGCACAAAGAAAAACATCCTATTCGCTGGAACAATTAATATCATTCACTCGAACAACAACCTGCTACACCATCACCCTTTGATTACTTAGCTTATGACAGACTAAAGTTATATGTTGCAAGGTCATCTATCATAGATAGGTCGCTCATGGATATTTCGAAAAGAGTCACTGTTTATTTAATTTTAAAGTTGTTAGCGGATAAGAAAAGTTGAGCCCCAAATTTGGGGAAGACTGCTTAGAATTTCAAAAAGAAAAAATATATGAAATTATAAGTCTATAGAACTAATGATGCACCAAAAATGAATGATAAGAAAGAAAAACAAAAACAATGAAGAGATTAACATTGTCATTCCGATTTGAAAGTGTCAATTAAAATGGAAACTCAGCTATTTGAATTTTATAAAAGGTATTGAAAACTATTTAAAGATACAAACAAAACCTAACAAAACCTAAATTTTGAATGATCGAAAAAATAAAAAAATGGAAAGATAATAATAATAATAATAGATAAATTTGAATTTTTTTACAGATGTACTAGATAGACTAGTTCGAGAGAGAAAGAACTTATAGCGAATAAGAAGTGGGTTCAATCTAATTTTTTATACAATTAGCGGCCAAATTAGCCGATAGATCTGAAATAACGGAAAAAGAACATGTTTTGTGTGATTTTTATACGATCTCTTTTTTCTATATGAATTATTTTCAACTAATTAGCATTTTTAATTCTTTTATAAATTGCTCATCATCATAAAAATTAGTATAATAATTTTAAATATTTTCATTCAATAAAATGAGATAAAATAATTGAAAATAAAATAACAAATCAGTCCTATTTTATGAGTTAAAAATGAAATAAAAAAATAAAATAAAATACATCAACATCAGAATTTATTTTATTTTACAAATTTAAATAATAAAAAGGATACTATTCAGATCATTAACCACCAATACCTGCTAACCTTTTAGGACCTTTTGAACCGGGTCCATAACTTGATCAAGGTCATGTAGTGGAGAAGACTGTAGTTCGAGTGAATGACATTTTGGAGCAAAAAGAAAAACATCCTATTCGCTGGAACAATTAATATCATTCACTCGAACAACAGCCTGCTGCACCTTCACCCTTTGATTACTTAGCTTATGACAGACTAAAGTTATATGTTGCAAGGTCATCTATCATAGATAGGTCGCTCATGGATATTTCGAAAAGAGTCGATGTTTATTTAATTTTAAAGTTGTTAGCGGATAAGAAAAGTTGAGCCCCAAATTTGGGGAAGACTGCTTAGAATTTCAAAAAGGAAAAATATATGAAAAAATTTTGAATGATCGAAAAAATCAAAAAAAATGGAAAGATAATAATAATAGATAAATTTGAATTTTTTTACAGATGTACTAGATAGACTAGTTTGACAAAGAAAGAACTTATAGCGAATAAGAAGTGGGTTCAATCTAAGTTTTTATATAATTAGCGGCCAAATTAGCCGATATATCTGAAATAACGGAAAAAGAACATGTTTTGTATGATTTTTATACGATCTCTTTTTTCTATATGAATTATTTTCAACTAATTAGCATTTTTAATTCTTTTATAAATTACTCATCATCATAAAAATTAGTATAATAATTTTAAATATTTTCATTCAATAAAATGATATAAAATAATTGAAAATAAAATAACAAATCAGTCCTATTTTATGAGTTAAAAATGAAATAAAAAAATTAAATAAAATACATCAACATCAGAATTTATTTTATTTTACAAATTTAAATAATAAAAATGATACTATTCAGATCATTAACCACCAATACCTGCTAACCTTTTAGGACCTTTTGAACCGGGTCCAGAACTTGATCAAGGTCATGTAGTGGAGAAGACTGTAGTTCGAGTGAATGACATTTTGGAGCAAAAAGAAAAACATCCTATTCGCTGGAACAATTAATATCATTCACTCGAACAACAGCCTGCTGCACCTTCACCCTTTGATTACTTAGCTTATGACAGACTAAAGTTATATGTTGCAAGGTCATCTATCATAGATACGTCGCTCATGGATATTTCGAAAATAGTCGACGTTTATTTAATTTTAAAGTTGTTAGCGGATAAGAAAAGTTGAGCCCCAAATTTGGGGAAGACTGCTTAGAATTTCAAAAAGAAAAAATATATGAAATTATAAGTCTATAGAACTAATGATGCACCAAAAATGAATGATAAGAAAGAAAAACAAAAACAATGAAGAGATTAACATTGTCATTTGTAACACCCGCACCTCAACATAATTGAAAGTACGACAAATTACATTAAGGCACAGGAATTACTAAACATTTACAAACTTGATTACAATAATCCAAGTCGTAAATTAAGCTTAACTCATAAATCTAATGAATAGATTACAAATTATACATAACTTGGGATATAAAATTCCCATTACAATCTACGACTAGTTTATGTGTCCCGAGCTTGAAGCTTCGGCTCGCCGTCTTCAGTACCTGCTTATCTGAAAAACAACAAAAGGAAAAGGATGAGATTATAAAATCTCAGTGAGCCCTTCACGGACTCCTCACCATTCTCTCATCGGAACATTCTAGGCTGAGAGGACTAACTTAGACATTTCAAACCTAGACATACTCTCCCTAGGTATCATAAGGACTTGACTTGCAACTTCTCGATATCCCTAAGCTGAGGTGCTTTAGAAGGCGCTAGCTTGAGTTAAAAACTTAGCATATAATCAAATAGGGTAATCCTAGGGCCAATATGCCACTTATCAACTTGTGATTAAACTAAACACATAACTGTATAGCAACCCACATCAATCTTATAAATATCCATTCTTTAACCTATACTTAGCTCGGCTAACCTCAATACTATGTAAATTGTAACCTTATTAACTAAGAACGTATTGTTCTTACTTACTCGCTTATGCTTAACACATCTTTGCTTTTCCTTATGCTAATTGACTTTGCCTTATGCTCTATACCATGAATCTCAATCAACCTAGCTTGCTCATCCTTTAAGTGATCTAATCACAATGCTCATTACTATATAATTATTAAGCAACTAGGGATGTGCTATCCAAGATTTCATATACTTAACTAAACTAATTCCGAATATATATATATATATATATAAACAAGGAATTCATTAACATTCATAAACTTAACATCACTTCACATATTATACCATTCATAGGAGATATATAATATGATGCTTTGCATGTAATGCACTTTGTGTTATTGGGTAGTGTCGTAGGCTTAGGTCCCTAGACCCCAATTACACACTTTTGGAATGGTGGTTAGACGTCATAACCCTCCAAGGGCGTCCCACTTGGCTAACCAAACCGATCTACTCCTATAAATAGAGGAGACTTGCCATGGACTTTAGCTTATGCTTATGTTTATGATTATGCTTATGCTTGTATGCATATTCATATAAATACATTCATCATCATTACTTAACTATTCAAAGAAACTACAATCATTTCAATGAATCAAACTTACACTAATAGTATCCCTTTTTCTTTAATGACTCCAAATCATGAACACTAATTCATACATTCTTTCTACTACATCCTTTTCCTAGGGTCCTTCCTTTGACCTCTAAGACTTTAAGCTTATGGCTCTTAGACAAGCCTCACAATTTGCCAAATTAATGGACAACACATACATTAACTAGTCCCTTGAAACTCTATGGAGTTCTCAAGAGAGAAAACATCAAGCATACATTCAACTGTGGGGGGTTGGGGGCAGCCATCCAACCTCTTTCAGTCAAACCCACTATAAAATCATAACAATAATAACTCAACCTCTTATAGGTATCTAAAACCTAACTTGAACCTAGGGTTCATACGTTACTAAAGGAAGAGAAATTCCTATATGTGGGACTTATGGGTGCCCATCACCTAAGGGTTGAAGAACTCACCTCTATTCTTCAAGACATTGAGCTAGGAAGGTTGAACTTTGGACTCTTTGTTCCTCTTCAAGCTTTTCCCTCTTTGCTTAACTTGGGGTTCCTCCAAATACTTCCCAAATCTTGATCTTCAACCTTCAATCTTCCTTCTCAATCCAAGAACTTGAGCCATCCTTGCTGGAGCTTGGTCTTCTCCCCTTATTCTTCTCCAAATTCGTGCTTCTTCTTCTCCTCTCTAGGGTTCAAACCCAAATCTTCCAAATACTCAAATCTCCACTCTTAAACTCTCCATTTAGGCAAGTGATTGAAGAAATCCAACATGAATCTCTTCAATCCTTCTCAAAGGGTGAAACCCTAGCTCTCCTCTCCTCTTTCTCCTTTCCCTTTCTCTTCTTTTCCTTCCCTCTTTCTCTATTTCTGCGTTCTGCTCGCAGAAACTGCGTTTTTATACAATTCTGCAGCTGTGAATCGATTCACAGCATAGTGTGAATCGATTCACACAGTGCAAAAAGTGTCTGAATCGCAGTTTTAATGAGTGAATCGATTCCTGCATGCGAGTCCCAGCAGCCTGTTTTATGTGAATCGATTCCTGGCTTCTGTGAATCGATTCCCACTGCTAGAATTTGATGCCAATGGAGTTTTAATGCTGTGAATCGATTCCCAGGGTATATGAATCGATTCCCACTGCAGAAAAACCAGAAAACTTGGTTCTAACACCATACCTTGAGACTTTCTTCTCAAATTAACTTCCATAACTACAAATCAACACCTTTAACCATCTTAGGATTAAATCCACACTTGTTCCTCAACTCAAACCCATTAACTTTCTTATCAAAACTTTGTGTAATTATATCCACTCACCTTGAAATCAAATTAAGCTTGGATACAATCACACAATTCTCCTCATCACTTATTCTCAACTTAGCTTAGAAATTTGGGGTGTTACATCATTCCAATTTGAAATTGTCAATTAAAATGGAAACTCACCTATTTGTATTTTATAAAAGATGTTGAAAACAATTTAAAGATAAAAACGAAACCTAAATTTCGATTGATCGAAAAAATCAAAAAGAATGGAGAGATAATAATAATAATAATAATAATAATAATAATAATAATAATAGATAAATTAGATTTTTTTTACTGATGTACTAGATAGAATAGTTTGACAGAGAAAGAACTTACGGTGAATAAGTAGTGGGTTCAATCTATTTTTTTATACAATTAGCAGCCACATTAGCTGATAAATCTGAAATAACATAAAAAGAACATGTTTATATGATTTTTATACCTTCTCATTTTTTCTATATGAATTATTTTCAACTAATTAACATTTTTCAATTACTTATCATCATGAAAATTAGTATAATAATTTTAAATCTTTTCGTTCAATAAAATGAGATAAAATTATTGAAAATAAAATAACAAATCAGTCCTATTTTATGCGTTAAAAATGAAATAAAAAAATAAAATAAAATAAAATACATTAACATCAGAATTTATTTTATTTTACAAATTTATATAATAAAAAGGATACTAATCAGATCGTTAACCCTCCATTAACAGTTAACCTTTTAGTACCTTTTGAACCGGGTCCATAACTTGATCAAGGCCATGTAGTGGAGAAGACTGTAGTTCGATTGAATGACATTTTGGAGCGAAAAGAAAAACTTCCTATTCACTGGAACAATTAATGTCATTCACTCGAACAACAGCCTGCGGTACCTTCACCCTTTGATTACTTAGCATATGACAGACTAAAGGTATTTATTGCAAGTTCATCTAACATAGATAGGTCGCTCGTGGATATTTCGAAAAGAATCACTGTTTATTTAGTTTTCAAGTTGTTAGCGGATAAGAAAAGCTGAGCCAAAAATTTGATAAAGACAGTTTAGAATTTCAAAAAGAAAAAATATATGAAATTTCAAGTCTATACAACTAATGATGCATAAAAAATGAATGATAAGAAAGAAAAACAAAAACAATGATGAGATTAACATCGTCATTCAGATATGAAAGTGTCAATTAAAATGGAAACTCACCTATTTGAATTTTATAAAAGATATTGAAAACTATTTAAAGATACAAACAAAAACTAACAAAATCTAAATTTTGAATGATCAAAAAAATCAAAAAAAATGGAAAGATAATAATAATAATAGATAAATTTGAATTTTTTTACAGATGTACTAGACAAACTAGTTTGACAGAGAAAGAACTTATAGCGAATAAGAAGTTGGGTCAATCTAAATTTTTATACAATTAGCGGCCAAATTAGCCGATAAATCTGAAATAACGGAAAAAGAACATGTTTTGTATGATTTTTATACGATCTCTTTTTTCTATATGAATTATTTTCAACTAATTAGCATTTTTAATTCTTTTATAAATTACTCATCATCATAAAAATTAGTATAATAATTTTAAATATTTTCATTCAATAAAATGAGATAAAATAATTGAAAATAAAATAACAAATCAGTCCTATTTTATGAGTTAAAAATGAAATGAAAAGATAAAATAAAATACATCAACATCAGAATTTATTTTATTTTACAAATTTAAATAATAAAAAGGATACTATTCAGATCATTAACCAGCAATACCTGCTAACCTTTTAGGACCTTTTGAACCGGGTCCATAACTTGATCAAGGTCATGTAATGGAGAAGACTGTAGTTCGAGTGAATGACATTTTGGAGCAAAAAGAAAAACATCCTATTCGCTGGAACAATTAATATCATTCACTCGAACAACAGCCTGCTGCACCTTCACCCTTTGATTACTTAGCTTATGACAGACTAAAGTTATATGTTGCAAGGTCATCTATCATAGATAGGTCGCTCATGGATATTTCAAAAAGAGTCGATGTTTATTTAATTTTAAAGTTGTTAGCAGATAAGAAAAGTTGAGCCCCAAATTTGGGGAAGACTGCTTAGAATTGCAAATAGAAAAAATGTAACACCCTAACTCTAATTAGGGGATTACTTACTAATTTAACTTGAGTTAGAATATATATGCTAGCAATTTTTCGCATACAAACGAATAAAAGAATGATTCCTGTTTTTCAAATACTACTCTATACTTTAGTTAGTAAAACTCCTGGATACATACACGTACAAAAATACGTTAATAATATAGTCGACATAATTCAGAATTTCGAAAGCGGAATTAACTTTAAGTATTACAACTTCTTTTTCAAAACAATAATAAGGTAAAACAATTACAAATACACATAATACTAGGACACAACCTAAGACTTAGGACGCGACTGGTGATCCGGTGACTCGGGTCTCATAGATAAGCGAGACCGAGCACAATCCAATGCTTTGAACCTTATCAACAGTTGTACCTGAAAACAACGCCCTAAAGGTGAGTTTATAAAACTCAATAACATAGACTTAGAATAAAAACACTTCTACCATTATTCTCAGCCATATGTGGTGTGCGACATATGGAAAATCCTCCCCATAAATATATACATATTTATTTGTTCACTATCCTTAATCAAACCTCAAACATGATAGTGCAACTAAGTTTCCAACTCCCAAACACACATCAACACATAACCTAAACATAACATGATCACTTTTCACCAAACTCAATTCATAATCATTGCACACACGTGTTCAATAATATTTACAAGCAAAACACAATTCATAGTAATGCAGTTGACATCTTTAAAGAGAGAAGCAATTGCAAACAAATGTCCAAAGGACCACAATGAATGTCCCTACTTGACCCAGCCTAATTGCAAAATGAGTAAAATCCCGTATACAAGGATAAAGCCAAAGGCCCAGCTCAAACGCAAAATGGGTAAAATCCTATATATAGAAGGATAAAGTCAAGGGGCCCCCCAACGGCAAAGGTGGTAGCTAATCACTTACGATGGGGTTGCAGAGCAAATTGCAAACACTCCAAACAATTTCTATCAGAGGAATACAAGCGCCTTATATTGTAACAACCCAGGTATACTCCCCCAGTGATAAGTCTTCATCACATGTAGATTTATAGTGCTTAATTGGATATTTGTGTTGTGATTGAAGAGAATTCAAAGTGATTACTTGCTTAAATTGGGTAATTTAGTGTATTCACTTGGATTCATTCTAACGTTTGTGCATTAATGTTTTCTATGATTTTTTATCTCTAAGTGCACAAAAATGGGAGCATAGCTAAATGATTGACTTGAAAGCGCGTTTGGAAGCGCTGTTTCCTGACATAGAAGATTCCAAAAGCTATATCTTAAGCCACACTAATCCAAATGAGATGATCTTGGTCTTGTTGGAAAGATAGAAGAATTATCTACAACTTTGATGAAGGAACCGAGACCTAAATCAATCTCTAAGTTGGGGTAATTTGTGCTACAAGTTGATAATATGATGCTGTCTCAGCCTGACACATGTTCAATGTTTTAATCATATCTGGAGTTGTAGGTGTCCATATGAGATGACACTGGTGCCATTGGAAAGCTAAGATCCATAGCTTCAACTTTCATGAAGACACCTTGAGCTAATTCGGACTTTACAGAGGTGAAAAATGCATCACAACATGGAAGAACGGGTGCAGGATTGATTGCGTGCGCGTGGTGCGCATTTGGAGCGCATCCGGAGAGCAAATTCTGGTCCCTTGCTGTTTGTCTGCGCGCAGAGTGCACGCGAAGCGCACCCGGAGCACTTCTGACGTGCTGAAACGTTAAAAACTCGTGTTTTTGATGTTTTGCATCATTCTTTACCATTCCAAAGACCTAAAAACGCTGGGAGGCTGGTCTAGGGTGCTAGGGATTCATTCTCCACCATCTCCGAGGAGGATTCAAGCTTGGGAACAAGGATTTGAGTCTTCAATGGAGTGGTTCTCTACCATTGTTTCAATTTTCTGGTTTGGTTTCTCTTTCTCTATGAGTAACTAAACTCTTTTAGGCTAGGGTTAGATGAATTTTGTGGAAACCCTTATGTAATTGGATTCTATTATTTTTATGCAAGTTTATTCATGTTAATTGATCCTTTATCTCTATTCTTAATGCCTTTTGATAATTGATAATTACTAAATTGAATATGGGTTATGCTCATGATTGGAAAATTGAGGTTTTTAACTAGCATTGAGATTGTTGGACATATCTATAGGGTTATAGGAATATAATTCTATTTGGTATGAGTTTGTATGAATCTTTATTCTTTATGCTTGATTAAATTAATTTGGACCTAAGGGATTAGGGCTTATTAGTTAAATCAAAGGGATTAAGAGGAAAGGAATTTTCGTTAATCTAATTTAGAGGATTTAAACTTCAATTGTTCATGAGTATCGCTTGCATTGGTTTTGAATTCAATTGCATAAAGGTGGAAACAAA
Source organism: Calophaca sinica (assembly GCA_037113605.1). Taxonomy (NCBI): domain Eukaryota; kingdom Viridiplantae; phylum Streptophyta; class Magnoliopsida; order Fabales; family Fabaceae; genus Calophaca; species Calophaca sinica. Next base: position 120,834,087 of record CM073735.1, read on the forward strand.
ATGATTCAACCCCTAGTCGTTTTTAATTATTCGAACTCAATTACTTTTTATTAATTTTAGTTGTTACAAATAGCATCAATTCCAATACAAAGAATTTGTTCACGTTCAAAATAGTTACAAAGTTGTTGAGTTAATTAGTCAATCACAATCCCTGTGGATTCGATCTTTTTATTGCTTGACGATGAAATCGTACACTTGCGATTTAGTTCAACAAGTTTTTGGCGCCGTTGCCGGGGATTGTTGAATTGATTTTTAACACGGTAAACGAGTACTTTTTGAACAATTTCTTTTTATTGATTTTATTTTCTGTTTATAAAAAAATATATTGTTATAATTGTTGCGGTGCTACTTACCTTTTCCTTTAGTGTTGTGCATGCGAGGTAAACAAACAGGTGAGTTGTTGTTTGACCCGTAAATAAAAAGACAAAGAAAGGCTAATAGGAAGAAGGCAAGGGAAGCAAGACAACAACAAAATCAAGCCTCTGCTTCTACTTCTCTCATTACAACTCTAGTAGTAATGGGGGATGTACCACCACCACCGCGCACCTTGGGCGATTTTGGGAGAAGGAACAATCCAAGGGGTGTCATGCCCTACCAACTGGAGGAAGCAAATGCTTTTGAGATCAAACCATCCCTGTTGAGCACTCTCAAGCAAAACCAATTCGCTGGGGATGAAATTGAAGACCCAAATCTGCACTTGGTAAATTTCTATGAAATCATGGCACCTTCGTCGAATGGAGTGATGAAGGGCCAAGAAACTAAGGCTTTTTCCTTTTACCCTACGAGATAGAGCAAGAGATTGGCTGCACACTTTGCCTACAGGAAGCATCACTACTTGGGATGATTTGGAGGATAAATTTATGAACAAATTTTTTCCACTCTCCAAGTTCATCAAAAGAAGAGGTGAAATTCATGGGTTCCAGCAAAACCATATCGAAAATCTATATGAGGCTTGGGAGAGATTCAAGCTTCTTTTGCAAAAATGTCCTGACCATGGGTATGATGAGTTTAATCAGATGCAGATGTTTTGCAATGGGTTGAGGCCAAATACAAGAATGATGCTGGATGCCTCAGCTGGAGGTACAATTAACGAAAAAGCAGTGAAGAAGCAAGAACTTTAGTGGAGCAAATGGCTTCCAATGAGCAACAGTGTCAAAATGATAGAGGAACACAGGTAGAAGAGGACTCCTTGAGCTAGAAACACAAGATGCACTCTTGGCTCAAAATAAATTGGTCTCTCAACAATTGGAAGCTATCACCAAGGAGCTTAAAGCGCCAAAACGGAGCCCTATTCCCGCTCAAGTGAACCAGTTGAACAGGAACTTGAGATGTGACTTTTGTCAAGGACCTCATGAGAATGGAGGTTGCGATGCTAGGGGATTTTCGAATGAGCAAGCTAACTACATGGAAAATTTTCAAAAGCAAGGAGGGAATCCTTATTCTGACACCTATAATCCTGGGTGGAAGAATCATCCCAACTTTTCTTGGAAACAACAAGATAGCCCATCATCAAGCAACCCTCCACAACCTCAAAAGCAAGAGAAGCCAAATCAATTAGAAGAATCTCTCACTCAATTCATGAAGATGACTCAATCCAACTTCCAGAATATCCATTCCAACTTTCAGACTCATGAGTCTCATTTCAAGAACCAAGAAGTCTCTATCAAAAACTGAGAGTCAAATTGGGCAACTCTCAAAGCAACTTCATGAGCAAACCAAAGGTAAGTTTTACGCTAGCACAGTTGATAATCCTAAAAATGAGAACTAGAGTACAATTACTTTGAGAAGTGGAAAAATAATGTCTCAAGTTGAGGGAAGAAAAAGAGTGAAAAAGTGAGGTGGACTGAGTTGAAAATGAGAGCAAAGAAAATAAAGAAAAAGAAGAAAAAAGAGAGGTTGAGAAGAAGTCCAACTTAGAAGAAGGAGGCATAGTTATAACTGAACAGGTGCAGGTGAGAAATAAGCCCAAAGTGGTTCCTCCATATAAGAAGCTGCCATATCCTCCTGTGAGCAAGAAAAAGGAGAAGGATGAACAATTCTCTAAGTTCATGGATGTCTTCAAGCGCCTCCAGATCAACATTCCTTTCGCAGAAGCTCTTGAGCAAATGCCTTTATATGCCAAATTCATAAAGGAATTGTTGACTAAGAAGAAGAAATTCAAAGAAGATGAGACTGTAGCTTTGACAGAAGAGTGTAGTGCCATCATTCAAAAAAAGCTCCCTCCAAAGCTGAAAGACCCTGGAAGCTTCACAATTCCCTGCACTATTGGGAATTTAAATATTGACAAAGCCCTTTGTGATTTGGGAGCTAGCATCAATTTGATGCCATTATCTATGTTGGAGAGGCTGGGAGGAGGTGAAGTCAAGCCTACAAAAATGACACTGCAGCTGGTAGATAGGTCAATCAAATACCCTTATGGAGTTATGGAAGATGTATTGGTAAGGGTTGGCAAATTCCTTTTTTCGGCAGACTTTGTGATCCTTGACATGGAGGAAGACAAGGAGGTCCCTCTTCTTCTTGGAAGACCTTTCCTAGCTACAGGAAGAGCCTTGATTGATGTCCAACAAGGTAAATTAATTTTGAGGTTCCAAGATGAGAAAGAGACTTTCAATGTGTTTGAGGCTATGAGGCATCCCGATGACACCGAAAAGTGCTCTAGAATTGATGTGGTTGGGCAGCCGGTTGGAGAGAATCTTGATCAAGACCGACCTTCCAAACCCTTAGAGAAGGTGACAATGAATTCTATTGAGGAGATGTCTGAAGAGCTGGATGATGGGATGGAAAAATATTTAGTGCAGAGAAAAGGAAGAAAAGGAAAGAGTAGTCTGCATATGGGCCATGGGAAACAATTCCCAAATAGAAAAATTCCAAAGAAGGCACATGTAGAACCTACTCATTCTTATGAAAAGCGCACCAAACAGGCGAGGGATGACAATGTCCACCCACATAAATTCAAGAGGAGAAAAAGGAGACCAATGCCAAAAAGGGAAATGATTTCTATGCAAGCACTCAGGGCTATGGGTGTGCATCTTCCCAAGGAAGGTGGTGCTTCAATCTTCTTTTCCTCCTTTAAGGAGCCTTGATCGACTCCTTCAAGCGTCAAGCTAGTGACGTTAAAGAAGCGCTTCATGGGAGGCAACCCATTGGTGGTGGCGTCAGGCGGCCCACCTTTCTCATTTCAAGTTAGCGGTTGAGTTGAGCGGCTCAACACACGGGTTCTACCTTTCTTTCCATTCTTTTGCTATTTATTTATTTTTATTTTTTTTATGTTGAATTTATTTTCGTTTGTGTGTGAAGTTGATACCATGCACCCTATGACTGAGCTCTTGTCCCTCTATGGAATTCCTTTTCATCTGAGAATTTGTTTGTGAACTGTACTCTTATTGTGTGCATGATGTGTATGATCAAGGAACTGAAACTTTTGTTGACATGAACCTTTTTAAGCAACTTCTTGTAACCGTAACTTTTGAGAATTTCAGTGGTCATGAATCTTTTCCCATTACAAAAGCAAAATTTGTGAGTGTTTGAGCCTAAACAGTAATTTATTTATTCTTGAGTGCTCTACCATTTGTATGAATTCTTCAGAACTTGACTCGGTTCTTGATTGCTTTTGCATTGCATGTGAACACACACACAGATGATTGAGATCTTTATTTTTGTTTGAACAGCTAGAGCCTTTGATTGCCTACCCTTGTGATATTATCCTTTGCTAGCCTTTTTGAGCCTTAAGCTGGTTTGTTGAATTTTAAGTTTAATACAAGCCAATAACTGGAAAAACCAATTGTCCCTTTAAATTGGAGTTGAGAGATTGTTTTCTATAAAATTGGTTATTTGGTTGTGAATTAAGTTTGGGGTTGCTTGAGGGCAAGCAACAATCTTAAGTTTGGGGTGGCTACACAAAGCATGTGCATGTAGTCATTTCAAAAAAAAATATGAACAAGCCAGAGGAGAACAACAATAAAAAGATTCAAATTGTTATTTCAAAAAAAAAAGAGAAAAGAAAAGAAAAATCAAAGTGAGAAAGCAAGGAAAAAGTTCTCTTGTGGTTTGTTAGTACTAAAGTTGAAGGTGATTGGGGGAAGTTTGTGAACTGATACAAGGTATGGATAAGAAATAATAGAGGCATCTCTTAACTCCAATTAAGTTAGCCTAGATCCAAAGAAATATCCTCCCTTACCTAAGCCCCATTTCACCCTTTGAAAAGATCTCATAATGTGTGTGGCATTTGTGTGTTTTTGCTTTCTTAGAATTTTGTCAAGCCTATGGTAGATGATTGCATTTGGTGTGAGTTGAGCATAAACAGTACCCTAAGACACTTGAGTGGAGTGAAACACATTATCTAGAAAGGTGTAATGGGAATTGATTTGTTGCTCTGAGTAAATAAATTCATATTGGTTACATGATTTGTGATAATTGGAAATCATGAATACAAAAGAGTAGGTGAATTGATTGTGCATGGATTGTCAAAAATGTTTATGAAAAGTTCACCTAGATGAATTGGAATTATTTGAAATCCAACCCATGTTTTTTATTGAGTTTGCTTGAGGACAAGCAAAGAGCTAAGTTTGGGGTTGTGATAAGTCTTCATCACATGTAGATTTATAGTGCTTAATTGGATATTTGTGTTGTGATTGAAGAGAATTCAAAGTGATTACTTGCTTAAATTGGGTAATTTAGTGTATTCACTTGGATTCATTCTAACGTTTGTGCATTAATGTTTTCTATGATTTTTTATCTCTAAGTGCACAGAAATGGGAGCATAGCTAAATGATTGACTTGAAAGCTGCCTGGAAGCTACTGTTTCCTGACATAGAAGATTCCAAAAGCTATATCTTGAGCCACACTAATCCAAATGAGATGATCTTGGTCTTGTTGGAAAGATAGAAGAATTATCTACAACTTTGATGAAGGAACCGAGACCTAAACCAATCTCTAAGTTGGGGTAATTTGTGCTACAAGTTGATAATGTGATGTTGTCTCAGCCTGACACATGTTCAATGTTTTAATCATATCTGGAGTTGTAGGTGTCCAAATGAGATGAAACTAGTGCCATTGGAAAGCTAAGATCCATAGCTTCAACTTTCATGAAGACACCTTGAGCTAATTCGTACTTTACAGAGGTGAAAGATGCATCACAACATGGAAGAACGGGTGCAGGATTGATCGCGTGCGTGTGGAGCGCATTTGGAGCGCATCCGGAGAGCAAATTTTGGTCCCTTGCTGTTTGTCTGCACGCAGAGCGCGCGCGAAGCGCACCCAGAGCGCTTCTGACGTGTTGAAACGTTAAAAACTCGTGTTTTTGATGTTTTGCATCATTCTTTACCATTCCAAAGACCTAAAAACGCTGGGAGGCTGGTCTAGGGTGCTAGGGATTCATTTTCCACCATCTCCGAGGAGGATTCAAGCTTGGGAACAAGGATTTGAGTCTTCAATGGAGTGGTTCTCTACCATTGTTTCTATTTTCTGGTTTGGTTTCTCTTTCTCTATGAGTAACTAAACTCTTTTAGGCTAGGAGGTTATGACCAATTTAGTCCCTGAGATTTACGCAAAATTCAGTTTAGTCCCTGACTTATCCAATATTCCAAAATAGTCCCTGACATTTTAAAATCTGTTTCAGTTAGGTCCCTCCGTTAACTGTCTCCGTTAACAGAGTTTGGGAAGCTGATGTGTCACGTTTAGTGACTTGCTGGCACCCATGTAGGTCTCTACGCTGGCGCCACATCATGTGGCTAAGTGGACGAAAATTTCAGGGACCATTTTGCTACTCAGTAAAATATCTGCAACGTGTATTCTGATGAAAAAAAATTTGGGGGACTAAATTGATACTAATTTGGTTTTCTTTTAAATACCCAATTTCTTCTTCTTCTTCTTCTTCTGCTTCTCACTTCTTCTTCTTCCCCTTTCTTCCATTTGTGCAAGTGAACATGCTTGTGCAGCAATAGCATACAGGGCCCATAAACCAGAAGACTACTGCCATGGTTGGTTAACCATAGGAGCATATAAAGCAAGTTACAACTACTTTGTTCAGCCTACACAATCAGAGCACTATTGGACACCTACTGGGTATTGCAAACCTGTCCCACCTAAGGTCAAGAGGAGTCTTTGGAAGGCCAAAAAGAATAGGAGGAAAGATGGCAATGAAGAACCACTGGTCTCGACCAAGCTAAAGAAAACATGTCCTATTTGGATATGCGGAGATGTGGCTTGGAGGGTCATATGAGGGGGTGCATGAACCAAGGAGTACCGAAGAAACCTAAGACAACCAAATCTGTGCAAGTCCAACAGAAGAGGGTCCAGCGAGGGTCCAATCGAGATTGATTTGTCTTAGGATCCTCTTCAATCTCAGGGATCTGTACAATCTCGTGGATACAACCATGCGTGGTATGATCCTGTGCAATCTTCGCCAATATTATTATGTATTGTATTTTTTTGTAAGTTATGAAAGGTGAGAATGTATAACAACTTTGATAATCGCATGTAGGGTCAACAATCGCCAGAAGGCAATTGTGATGGTGAAACCTACAAAGCAGCCAGTCTAGAGGGTATGATCTGTAAATAATTATTTTTTTGGCAATTTTACGAAGTTGTGGTAAGTGTAAGTATGGTATTCTGATATGGTATTAAAAATAACTGATATGGTATTTTGATATGGACTGGAATTGGTATTCTGACGTGTGACTGGAATTGGTCTTCGCAGGGACTAATTTGCCACTAAGTGATAAATTACAGGGACATTTTTGCTAATAAATGAATAAAGTTAAGGACTATTTTGTAACTGTCTTAATAATGTTTCCATATGTGCAGGGAAGAAGATATGGTGTTAGAGGTCCTCTTATACCAGAAAATGCTGGTGTGAAAGCAACTCCAGTGAGAGCACCAAATCCACTGAATATTGAACCACCATCACCAGTCTTGTTCCCATCACCAACCATGGTCCCAATTCCACCACAACCAGGAGCCACACAATCTGTTAGGGGAGAACAATTGATGCAGTTCATTCCAACTCCAGGACTTCATCAGTTGTGGTAAGCAGAAGAAGAAGAAGAAGTGAGAAGAAGAAGAAGAAGAAGAAGAAATTAGGTATTTAAAAGAAAACCAAATTAGTTTCAATTTAGTCCCCCAATTTTTTTTTCATCAGAATACACGTTGCAGATATTTTACTGAGTAGCAAAATGGTCCCTGAAATTTTCGTCCACTCAGCCACATGATGTGGCGCCAGCGTGGAGACCTACATGGGTGCCAGCAAGTCACTAAATGTGACACATCAGCTTCCCAAACTCTGTTAACGGAGACAGTTAACGGAGGGACCTAACTGAAACAGATTTTAAAATGTCAGGGACTATTTTGGAATATTGGATAAGTCAGGGACTAAACTGAATTTTGCGTAAATCTCAGGGACTAAATTGGTCATAACCTCTTTAGGCTAGGGTTAGATGAATTTTGTGGAAACCCTTATGTAATTGGATTCTATTATTTTTATGCAAGTTTATTCATGTTAATTGATCCTTTATCTCTGTTCTTAATGCCTTTTGATAATTGATAATTACTAAATTGAATTTGGGTTATGCTCATGATTGGAAAATTGAGGTTTTTAACTAGCATTGAGATTGTTGGACATATCTATAGGGTTATAGGAATATAATTCTATTTGGTATGAGTTTGTATGAATCTTTATTCTTTATGCTTGATTAAATTAATTTGGACCTAAGGGATTAGGGCTTATTAGTTAAATCAAAGGGATTAAGAGGAAAGGAATTTTCGTTAATCTAATTTAGAGGATTTAAACTTCAATTGTTCATGAGTATCGCTTGCATTGGTTTTGAATTCAATTGCATAAAGGTGGAAACAAAATGATTCAACCCCTAGTCGTTTTTAATTATTCGAACTCAATTACTTTTTATTAATTTTAGTTGTTACAAATAGCATCAATTCCAATACAAAGAATTTGTTCACGTTCAAAATAGTTACAAAGTTGTTGAGTTAATTAGTCAATCACAATCCCTGTGGATTCGATCTTTTTATTACTTGACGACGAAATCGTACACTTGCGATTTAGTTCAACAAGTTTTTGGCGCCGTTGCCGGGGATTGTTGAATTGATTTTTAACACGGCAAACGAGTACTTTTTGAACAATTTCTTTTTATTGATTTTATTTTCTGTTTATAAAAAAATATATTGTTATAATTGTTGCGGTGCTACTTACCTTTTCCTTTAGTGTTGTGCATGCGAGGTAAACAAACAGGTGAGTTGTTGTTTGACCCAGAAATAAAAAAGACAGCAAAGGCTAATAGGAAGAAGGCAAGGGAAGCAAGACAACAACAAAATCAAGCCTCTGCTTCTACTTCTCTCATTACAACTCTAGTAGTAATGGGGGATGTACCACCACCACCGCGCACCTTGGGCGATTTTGGGAGAAGGAACAATCCAAGGGGTGTCATGCCCTACCAACTGGAGGAAGCAAATGCTTTTGAGATCAAACCATCCCTGTTGAGCACTCTCAAGCAAAACCAATTCGCTGGGGATGAAATTGAAGACCCAAATCTGCACTTGGTAAATTTCTATGAAATCTGTGGCACCTTCGTGCTGAATGGAGTGACAGAAGGGGCCAAGAAACTAAGGCTTTTTCCTTTTACCCTACGAGATAGAGCAAGAGATTGGCTGCACACTTTGCCTACAGGAAGCATCACTACTTGGGATGATTTGGAGGATAAATTTATGAACAAATTTTTTCCACTCTCCAAGTTCATCAAAAGAAGAGGTGAAATTCATGGGTTCCAGCAAAACCATATCGAAAATCTGTATGAGGCTTGGGAGAGATTCAAGCTTCTTTTGCAAAAATGTCCTGACCATGGGTATGATGAGTTTAATCAGATGCAGATGTTTTGCAATGGGTTGAGGCCAAATACAAGAATGATCTTTGGATGCCTCGGTGGAGGTACAATTGTGATAAAGCGGTGAAGAAGCAAGAACTTTAGTGGAGCAAATGGCTTCCAATGAGCAGTTGTGTCAAAATGATAGAGGAACACAGGGTAGAAGAGGACTCCTTGAGCTAGAAACACAAGATGCACTCTTGGCTCAAAATAAATTGGTCTCTCAACAATTGGAAGCTATCACCAAGGAGCTTAAAGCGCTGAAAACGGGAGCCCCTATTCCCGCTCAAGTGAACCAGTTGAACAGGAACTTGAGATGTGACTTTTGTCAAGGACCTCATGAGAATGGAGGTTGCGATGCTAGGGGATTTTCGAATGAGCAAGCTAACTACATGGAAAATTTTCAAAAGCAAGGAGGGAATCCTTATTCTGACACCTATAATCCTGGGTGGAAGAATCATCCCAACTTTTCTTGGAAACAACAAGATAGCCCATCATCAAGCAACCCTCCACAACCTCAAAAGCAACCCTTCACGTTCAAAATAGTTACAAAGTTGTTGAGTTAATTAGTCAATCACAATCCCTGTGGATTCGATCTTTTTATTACTTGACGATGAAATCGTACACTTGCGATTTAGTTCAACACCCAGCCTCCGCCTATATGGGGTGACTGGCTCGGATTAATCAAGGATATATTACTCACGGGACTTCACACCCAATTCAATCAAGGAGCATTAATTAATAATGCAATACATATCACAAGAATCATAGAATGTACCCACTTGGCAAAGCCCAAAGATCAAAATGAGCAAGGACCTATAGAAGTCCTACCAAGGGGTCCCTGCCATCGAAAGTGACCGAAGTACTTATATGATGGGTTTGAAGTTAAAACGCAAACATCCTCACACATAAACAATTTTCAATCTAATCCAAGATGATTTCAACAAGGATTTCAAAGCCACAAACACATGTATTACTAGGAATCCAAAACATATTAAGAAACCAGGATCATTAGGTAACTTAAAATGTGTAAAGAGGATTAATACCCTTATCAAAGTATCGTCTACACTAAGCGAATACATATATCTTAGTGCGTGCGAATTCAATCTCAAATAACTTATTGCCCCAAAATCATACAAATGGGCTAGCTCGAATGCCGAGCCTCAACAAGACCGAAATCATACATATTTAACATACAAGATAACTATATTAAATATTCCGATTAGAGCTCAATGGAACCATCCAACCCTATTTCATTCAAACCCCATACAAGACCATTCAGTATGACTAATAAACTAATTATGGAACTAATAAATTTAATAGTAAAGTCTAGCATACCCTAAGGGAGGTTTTGGGGGAAGTCTATGTTACCTGAGCAATCCCAAGTTAGGGATTTGAATACTAAAAATCCACTTTCCTCTTCTTTCGTCTTTCTAAGCTCAGAATCACCATCCCCATCCATCAGAACTCATATACATGTCTTCTTCTTGTTGCTCCAATCCTTAACCTCCATTAAAGAACTTTCTTGAAGCTTCCAACTTGTTGTTCCTCTCATGGCTTCTCTTCCATGTTCCATTTCTTCTTCATTTCGAGTTCCTTCATCTCTCTCACTCGCTTTCTCTCTCAACTCGAGCTCTCTCTATCTCTCGGCCCTCTCTCTCTCCAGCGTCCCCCTCTCTCACGGTTGCTGCCTCTCAGGCGCATGGAGGATCACCGCGGTGGTGGCCACGTCGGAACAGTGGTGGTGGTGGCCTCCACCTCCTTCTTGATCGCAACCCACTTCCTCTTCTCTCTTCTTCTTTCTCTTCTTCTTCTTTCTTCCTCTTTTTCTGATTTTTTCTTCTCCCTTTGTTTGTGGCTGCTGGAAATCGATGGAGGGAGGGAGTAATAGGGTTTGGAGAGAGTTCTAAGGTGGATTTAAATGAAACGTGGAGTATGGTGGTCAATTGGGCTTTTAAATTAATTAAAACTTGCCAAAAAGACCCTTATGAATCCTCTTGTTTAAACTTATGTTCCTAATAATAACTTAAGTAATTTTAATCAATTAAAACTACTCCTAATTATTTGGTCCCACATTTCCTAATTTTTTAGGTAAAATTACTATTTTACCCTTTGGTTCCAAATTGGTTTTAAACTACTAAATTAAGTCTATGAACTGTATTTAATCCTTAGGGATTAAACCCCATTTTCACTTAGGATTTCTAATAATTAAGCTTAGGGAATTTGGGATGTTACATTACTCCCCACCTTTTAGGAATTTTGTCCCCAAAATTCACCTTACCTTCTACCCTTATCCTTAAGCAGGTTTTCCTCTCCGTGCTTCCGCTGCAAACTCTATTCCTACTCTGCTTCAAATGAGTAAGTTCTATCCGTTGGTCGTTCTAAATCATCGAAATTTCAAAAAGAATTAATAGCCACCCTAGGTCAACTATCCGGAGAATTTGTGATTTAGCTAACCGGTTACAAACTAAGTCTTAATCCCAATAAGATACTTATTAAGTCAAGACAAAGTTTGTAATTGGTCAATAATGCCACTTCATACACTGGCTATTGAATCTAGCATAGACATTAATTTCTCTGAATTCCCGCCGATTTAGCTATACTAATACTCTTGTAGTCCAAAGACTATGGTCTAACACTCTTCATCAGGCTAGTTATTCCACCAAAGTCACTATGCCTAGAAGGCTTAAAGTGTTTCTAACGAATTAGGGCTTTGACTCCCTACGAGGTTCCCTAATTACAAATTAGGTATTACTAAGTCTGGTTCATCACCATCCCTTTCGATTTTAGAAAACACTAAGGTATTTCGAATCAAAAGCACTATAGGTTCTTTAGGAGGCTTTGAGGTTCCCAATCAATTTAAGATCCATCCATAATAGTTAGGCCCCACAACTTGATTAATTAACAAGCGTTGGAAACTTAAGCGATTATAAATGGCCATCCTAAACTGATCCAAACCACCCGCTAAGAACCCTTACTTTTAACACAAAGAGTATTAAAGCAATACTTGGCTAAAACAAAAGTCCTTATTCAGTATTACACGTCCTTCTAATCATGTACGCAAAATATCAAACACATACACCAATCTCATATAGACATCTATCATAGTGGCATAGATATACATATCTAGCAGCAAATTTAACGAATTTATGAAAACATCTCCAAGGCCAGAAAAATTAAAATAATTTACAGGCCATCAAAATACATGTTAAGAACCTAGAAGTAATTTTTCTTACTTAGAAACAACTTACTTATCCCTCAAACAAAATTCAAAACCAATACATGTTCAAAACATGCAGAATTTGAGAATTTTTACGCAATTTATAATAATTTTTCTATCATATCAAACGAACTTCGTTTCTTAAGAAAGGTTTTATGTAAGTTCTTGACATACATATATTCATCGACATATTTTTATTTGGTCAAAAATCATTACCGATAAGTGCATAAAAATCATTAAATTTTTGGATTCTACCCAGTCTTTATTCAGCAGCACTTTTTTTTTTGAATACATGGTATCATAAAAATATCAAACTCATCCAAAAATTACCAAATTTAATAGGGAGAGTCCTAATATAGATATAAATCATCTCCAAGTGGTCTCATGTCAAAATCTTAACCCAATAATTCTCAGTAAAATCAAACAGAAACTGGTTTTTCAACGAAAGTACCAAATTACACAAAATGTATTTATCAAGTCATCCATCAAAAATCACAAACAACCAACAAAGGAAACTCAGAAAAGTTAAGTTTATGAACATCTACAATCAAATCAAACACATGCAGAGTAAGGTTGTGTATTGGCTCATGCATCTCATACTCATTTTAATATTTTCCTAAAACCTCAAATCTGAAACAAGGTTTCATGCATCATGAAATAAGAAGGAAAATAAGCTAACGTGGGACTTATTGGTGCCCAATACTCTAAGAAGAGAAAGACTCATAAAACACACCATAAAATTCCCAAGCACTAAACTTGGATTTTTGAAAAGGTGTCGATACCTTAAACCTTGACGTGTCTTTAAGGATTTCAAAAGCAAAAATCAAAACATATGACGAGGAACAATTTGTACATTCTACCGTCATACAAATATAAGGCTAGAAGCCAAAATATCTAAATAAGGTAAGGAAAGGCATAATAACCACAAAGAATCAAGGAATTACTTAATTCATAAGATTCTACAACATTCCAAACCAAATCAACTAGATTTAGGGTTCAAGGACTGGAATAAACAAGTTCATGATCATCAATTCAGCAATCATATAAACCATGCACAAACACATAATGCATTTGTCACCAAAACTGATCAACACCTTGATACACACTCATGACTCTATTCCTATCATCAAACCTTCTCACAATTCCAACAATGAAACTAGGCTCTCATACAACCCACATGCAAAAGAAGGCCCTAAGGTGGGATTTATGGTTGCCCACACCTAAAGAGAAGAAGAACACACCATAAGCAAGTAAAGGAGTTCAAGTCAACAAGCCAAAACTGGCAGTTTTCAAACTCATTTTCAACTAGAAGTAACTCAATAAATTCTTAACCAAATTTAATGAAATCAAAGCCTCTCATGCAGCACATTTTGTTTATTTTACAGTTAAACAAAAAGCATTCAATTCCAACAAGTATTCATTGAGTGATTAATCGAACAACACATGGGTATCAAAACTGCCACTGTTACTGAATTGTAACTTTAATTTTTTTTCCTTCTATACTGAATGGATTTTAATGATTCTTGTGCCTAAAATGAAGCCCTTCGTGTCTAGTTTACATAGCTTCAAGAATCATCTCACTCCAAGGCGTATAGAGAGTGTTGCATACTAAATACTGGAGGGTATGCAGAAAAAGTTTTTGGGGCAGTTTTGAATATGGAATTTTTCTAAAATAGTAAGACTTGTTGAAAAATTCCCAAATTTGGTACACATGGTCCTAACATGCAAGGGAAGACCCCTATATTTTTATTTTTCGAAAAACACACTCAAAAGCCTCCAGTTTTAACTCATTATCCAAAAATGAAAATTCTGCTGCATGCATGTTAAGATTTAGGCTTGAAATAGAAAGGAAACTTTCTTTAAAACATGATTTAGTGCAGGTGACACCTCTAATGCCCAAACTCACTTTTTCAAACAAGATCCAACAAAGCAAAACATGGCCAAAACTCTTCTTCCTTCCCATGCCAAAACATGCCACGGCTTTCAAGCCCAAAAAGGGAAAGAGTTTTAGCTTTAGATAAACCAGCATTCTCTACATGGATCCAAGGAATAATTTATCCATTCTCAACAATAATCAGAAATAATTTCAATGTATTAGCAATTTCACAGAGTATCATGCATGAATCAATCACGTACTTAACTTAAACCAAGCAGAAGAACGTCAAAAATCCTAACATGTACATAATTCACATTTCATCAAGAAAGTTCAGTTAATCCTGCATCCAAATCATTGCATATATGTATACAACCTCAAGTGTAAGTATATAAATATATTTAGAAATCTCGTAAAACGAGAAGACACCACACTAACTCCTGCTCATCTTTGTTCTCTTCATTCTTTAGACAAATCCATGAGGTGGCCTACCTCAATAATTTATCAAAAGAACTTGGGAAAACTCAGATTTACAAACACAACCGACACTTTTCTTAACCGGATCACTTCTAGACACACTTGACTCACAGTCCGAAAGGGTAGAACTGCTCTGATACCATAATGTAACACCCTAACTCTAATTAGGGGATTACTTACTAATTTAACTTGAGTTAGAATATATACGCTAGCAATTTTTCGCATACAAACGAATAAAAGAATGATTCCTGTTTTTCAAATACTACACTATACTTTAGTTAGTAAAACTCCTGGATACATACACGTACAAAAATATGTTAATAATATAGTCGACATAATTCAGAATTTCGAAAGCGGAATTAACTTTAAGTATTACAACTTCTTTTTCAAAAGAATAATAAAGTAAAACAATTACAAATACACATAATACTAGGACACAACCTAAGACTTAGGACGCGACTGGTGATCCGGTGACTCGGGTCTCATAGATAAGCGAGACCGAGCACAATCCAATGCTTTGAACCTTATCAACAGTTGTAACTAAAAACAACGCCCCAAAGGTGAGTTTATAAAACTCAATAACATAGACTTAGAATAAAAACACTTCTACCATTATTCTCAACCATATGTGGTGTGCGACATATGGAAAATCCTCCCCATAAATATATACATATTTATTTGTTCACTATCCTTAATCAAACCTCAAACATGATAGTGCAACTAAGTTTCCAACTCCCAAACACACATCAACAAATAACCTAAACATAACATGATCACTTTTCACCAAACTCAATTCATTATCATTGCACACACGTGTTCAATAATATTTACAAGCAAATCACAATTCATAGTAATGCAGTTGACATATTTAAAGAGAGAAGCAATTGCAAACAAATGTCCAAAGGACCACAATGAATGTCCCCACTTGACCCAGCCCAATTGCAAAATGAGTAAAATCCCGTATACAAGGATAAAGCCAAAGGCCCAGCTCAAACGCAAAATGGGTAAAATCCTATATATAGAAGGATAAAGTCAAGGGGCCCCCCAACGGTAAAGGTGGTAGCTAGTCACTTGCGATGGGGTTGCAGAGCAAATTGCAAACATTCCAAGCAATTCCTATCAGAGGAATACAAGCGCCTTATATTGTAACAACCCAGGTATACTCCCCCAGCCTCCGCCTATATGGGGTAACTGGCTCGGATTAATCAAGGATATATTACTCACAGGACTTCACACACAATTCAATCAAGGAGCACTAATTAATAATGCAATACATATCACAAGAATCATATAATGCACCCACTTGGCAAAGCCCAAAGATCAAAATGAGCAAGGACCTATAGAAGTCCTACCAAGGGGTCCCCGCCATCGAAAGTGACCGAAGTACTTATATGATGGGTTTACAGTTAAAACGCAAACATCCTCATACAAAAACAATTTTCAATCCAATCCAAGATGATTTCAACAAGGATTTCAAAGCCACATACACATGTATTACTAGGAATCCAAAACATATTAAGAAACCAGGATCATTAGGTAACTTAAAATGTGTAAAGAGGATTAATACCCTTATCAAAGTATCGTCTACACTAAACGAATACATATATGTTAGTGCATGCGAATTCAATCTCAAATAACTTATTGCCCCAAAATCATACAAATGGCTAGCTCGAATACCGAGCCTCAACAAGACCGAAATCATACATACTTAACATACAAGATAACTATATTAAATATTCCGATTAGAGCTCAATGGAACTCTCAACAGTACAAACATCACACATTGGTTTAGGGGGGTTGGGGGCAACCATCCAACCCTATTTCATTCAAACCCCATACAAGACCATTCAGTATGACTAATAAACTAATTATGGAACTAATAAATTTAATAGTAAAGCCTAGCACACCCTAAGGGAGGTTTTGGGGGAAGTCTATGTTACGTGAGCAATCCCAAGTTAGGGATTTGAATACTAAAAATCCTCTTTCCTCTTCTTTCGTCTTTCTAAGCTCAGAATCACCATCCCCATCCATCAGAACTCATATACATGTCTTCTTCTTGTTGCTCCAATCCTTAACCTCCATTAAAGCACTTTCTTGAAGCTTCCAACTTGTTGTTCCTTCCATGGCTTCTCTTCCATGTTCCATTTCTTCTTCATTTCGAGTTCCTTCATCTCTCTCACTCGCTTTCTCTCTCAACTCGAGCTCTCTCTATCTCTCAGCCCTCTCTCTCTAGCATCCCCCTCTCTCACGGTTGCTGCCTCTCAGGCGCAAGGAGGATCGCCGCGGTGGTGGCCACGCCGGAACAATGGCGGTGGTGGCCTCCACCTCCTTCTTGATCACAACCCACTTCCTCTTCTCTCTTCTTCTTTCTCTTCTTCTTCTTTCTTCCTCTTTTTCTGATTTTTTCTTCTCCCTTTGTTTGTGGCTACTGGAAATCGATGGAGGGAGGGAGTAATAGGGTTTGGAGAGAGTTCTAAGGTGGATTTAATTGAAACGTGGAGTATAGTGGTCAATTGGGCTTTTAAATTAATTAAAACTTGCCAAAAAGACCCTTATGAATCCTCTTGTTTAAACTTAGGTTCCTAATAATAACTTAAGCAATTTTAAACAATTAAAACTACTCCTAATTATTTGGTCCCACATTTCCTAATTTTTTAGGTAAAATTCCTATTTTAATCTTTGGTTCCAAATTGGTTTTAAACTACTAAATTAAGTCTATGAACTGTATTTAATCCTTAGGGATTAAACCTCTTTTTCACTTAGGATTTCTAATAATTAAGCTTAGGGAATTTGGGATGTTACAAAAAATATATGAAATTATAAGTCTATAGAACTAATGATGCACCAAAAATGAATGATAAGAAAGAAAAACAAAAACAATGAAGAGATTAACATTATCATTCCGATTTGAAAGTGTCAATTAAAATGGAAACTCACCTATTTGTATTTTATAAAAGATGTTGAAAACAATTTAAAGAAAAAAACGAAACCTAAATTTTGATTGACCGAAAAAATCAAAAAGAATGGAGAGATAATAATAATATTAATAATAATAATAATAATAATAATAGATAAATAAGATTTTTTTAAAGATGTACTAGACAGAATAGTTTGACAGAGAAAGAACTTACGGTGAATAAGTAGTGGGTTCAATCTCTTACGGTGAATAAGTAGTGGGTTCAATCTAATTTTTTATACAATTAGCAGCCAAATTAGCCGATAAATCTGAAATAACGTAAAAAGAACATGTTTGTATGATTTTTATAGCTTCTCATTTTTTCTATATGAATTATTTTCAACTAATTAGCATTTTTAAATTACTTATCACGATAAAAATTAAAATAATAGTTTTAAATCTTTTCGTTCAATAAAATGAGATAAAATTATTGAAAATAAAATAACAAATCAGTCCTATTTTATGAGTTAAAAATGAAATAAAAAAATAAAATAAAATACATCAACATCAGAATTTATTTTATTTTTCAAATATAAATAATAAAAAGGATACTATTCAGATCATTAGCCACTAATACCTGTTAACCTTTTAGGACCTTTTGAACCGGGTCCATAACTTGATCAAGGTCATGTAGTGGAGAAGACTGTAGTTCGAGTGAATGACATTTTGGAGCAAAAAGAAAAACATCCTATTCGCTGGAACAATTAATATCATTCACTCGAACAACAGCCTGCTGCACCTTCACCCTTTGATTACTTAGCTTATGACAGACTAAAGTTATATGTTGCAAGGTCATCTATCATAGATAGGTCGCTCATGGATATTTCGAAAAGTGTCGCTGTTTATTTAATTTTAAAGTTGTTAGTGGATAAGAAAAGTTGAGCCCCAAATTTGGGGAAGACTGCTTAGAATTTCAAAAAGAAAAAATATATGAAATTATAAGTCTATAGAACTAATGATGCAACAAAAATGAATGATAAGAAAGAAAAACAAAAACAATGAAGAGAGTAACATTGTCATTCTGATTTGAAAGTGTCAATTAAAATGGAAACTCAGCTATTTGAATTTTATAAAAGATATTGAAAACTATTTGAAGATACAAACAAAACCTAACAAAACCTAAATTTTGAATGATCGAAAAAATCAAAAAAAATGGAAAGATAATAATAATAATAGATAAATTTGAATTTTTTTACAGATGTACTAGATAGACTAGTTTGACAGAGAAAGAACTTATAGCGAATGAGAAGTGGGTTCAATCTAATTTTTTATACAATTAGCGGCCAAATTAGCCGATAAGTCTGAAATAACGGAAAAAGAACATGTTTTGTATGATTTTTATACGATCTCTTTTTTCTATTTGAATTATTTTCAACTAATTAGCATTTTTAATTCTTTTATAAATTACTCATCATCATAAAAATTAGTATAATAATTTTAAATATTTTCATTCAATAAAATGAGATAAAATAATTGAAAATAAAATAAAAAATCAGTCCTATTTTATGATTTAAAAATGAAATTAAAAAATAAAATAAAATACATCAACATCAGAATTTATTTTATTTTACAAATTTAAATAATAAAAAGGATACTATTCAGATCATTAACCACCAATACCTGCTAACCTTTTAGGACCTTTTGAACCGGGTCCATAACTTGATCAAGGTCATGTAGTGGAGAATACTGTAGTTCGAGTGAATGACATTTTGGAGCAAAAAGAAAAACATCCTATTCGCTGGAACAATTAATATCATTCACTAACAACAACGACTGCAGACCTTCACCCTTTGATTACTTAGCTTATGACAGACTAAAGTTATATGTTGCAAGGTCATCTATCACAGATAGGTCGCTCATGGATATTTCGAAAAGAGTCGATGTTTATTTAATTTTAAAGTTGTTAGCGGATAAGAAAAGTTGAGCCCCAAATTTGGGGAAGACTGCTTAGAATTTCAAAAAGAAAAAATATATGAAATTATAAGTCTATAGAACTAATGATGCACCAAAGATGAATGATAAGAAAGAAAAACAAAACAATGAAGAGATTAACTTTGTCATTCCGATTTGAAATTGGCAATTAAAATGGAAACTCACCTATTTGTATTTTATAAAAGATGTTGAAAACAATTTAAAGATAAAAACGAAACCTAAATTTTGATTGATCGAAAAAATCAAAAAGAATGGAGAGATAATAATAATAATAATAATAATAATAATAGATAAATTAGATTTTTTTACTGATGAACTAGATAGAATAGTTTGACAGAGAAAGAACTTACGGTGAATAAGTAGTGGGTTCAATCTAATTTTGTATACAATTAGCAGCCAAATTAGCCGATAAATCTGAAATAACGTAAAAAGAACATGTTTGTATGATTTTTATAACTTCTCATTTTTTCTATATGAATTATTTTCAACTAATTAGCTTTTTTAAATTACTTATCATCAAAAAAATTAGTATAATAATTTTAAATCTTTTCGTTCAATAAAATGTGATAAAATTATTGAAAATAAAATAACAAATCAATCCTATTTTTTGTGTTAAAAATGAAATAAAAAAATAAAATAAAATACATCAACATCAGAATTTATTTTATTTTTCAAATATAAATAATAAAAAGGATACTATTCAGATCACTAGCCACTAATACCTGTTAACCTTTTCGGACCTTTTGAACCGGGTCCATAACTTGATCAAGGTCATGTAGTGGAGAAGACTGTAGTTCGAGTGAATGACATTTTGGAGCAAAAAGAAAAACATCCTATTTCCTGGAACAATTAATATCATTCACTCGAACAACAGCCTGCTGCACCGTCACCCTTTGATTACTTAGCTTATGACAGACTAAAGTTGTTTGTTGCAAGGTCATCTATCATAGATTGGTCGCTCATGGATATTTCGAAAAGTGTCAATGTTTATTTAATTTTAAAGTTGTTAGCGGATAACAAAAGTTGAGCCCCAAATTTGGGGAAAACTGCTTAGAATTTCAAAAAGAAAAATATATGAAATTATAAGTCTATAGAACTAATGATGCACCAAAAATGAATGATAAGAAGGAAAAACAAAAACAATGAAGAGATTAACATTGTCATTCTGATTTGAAAGTGTCAATTAAAATGGAAACTCAGCTATTTGAATTTTATAAAAGATATTGAAAACTATTTAAAGATACAAACAAAACCTAACAAAACCTAAATTTTGAATGATCGAAAAAATCAAAAAAAATGGAAAGATAATAATAATAATAATAGATAAATTTGAATTTTTTTACAGATGTACTAGATAGACTAGTTTGACAGAGAAAGAACTTACAGTGAATAAGTAGTGGGTTCAATCTAATTTTTTATACAATTAGCAGCCAAATTAGCCGATAAATCTGAAATAACGTAAAAAGAACATGTTTGTATGATTTTTATACCTTCTCATTTTTTCTATATGAATTATTTTCAACTAATTAGCATTTTTAAATTACTTATCATTATAAAAATTAGTATAATAATTTTAAATCTTTTCGTTCAATAAAATGTGATAAAATTATTGAAAATAAAATAACAAATCAGTCCTATTTTATGAGTTAAAAATGAAATAAAAAAATAAAATACATCAACATCAGAATTTATTTTATTTTTCAAATATAAATAATAAAAAGGATACTATTCAGATCATTAACCAGCAATACCTGCTAACCTTTTAGGACCTTTTGAACCGGGTCCATAACTTGATCAAGGTCATGTAGTGGAGAAGACTGTAGTTCAAGTGAATGACATTTTGGAGCAAAAAGAAAAACATCCTATTCGCTGGAACAATTAATATCATTCACTCGAACATCAGCCTGCTGCACCTTCACCCTTTGATTACTTAGCTTATGACAGACTAAAGTTATATGTTGCAAGGTCATCTATCACAGATAGGTCGCTCATGGATATTTCGAAAAGAGTCGAAGTTTATTTAATGTCAAAGTTGTTAGCGGATAAGAAAAGTTGAGCCCCAAATTTGGGGAAGACTGCTTAGAATTTCAAAAAGAAAAAATATATGAAATTATAAGTCTATAGAACTAATGATGCACCAAAAATGAATGGTAAGAAAGAAAAACAAAACAATGAAGAGATTAACATTGTCATTCCGATTTGAAATTGTCAATTAAAATGGAAACTCACCTATTTGTATTTTATAAAAGATGTTGAAAACAATTTAAAGATAAAAACGAAACCTAAATTTTGATTGATCGAAAAAATCAAAAAGAATGGAGAGATAATAATAATAATAATAATAATAATAGATAAATTAGATTTTTTTACTGATGTACTAGATAGAATAGTTTGACAGAGAAAGAACTTACGGTGAATAAGTAGTGGGTTTAATCTAATTTTTTATACAATTAGCAGCCAAATTAGCCGATAAATCTGAAATAACGTAAAAAGAACATGTTTGTATGATTTTTATACCTTCTCATTTTTTATATATTAATTATTTTCAACTAATTAGCCTTTTTGAATTACTTATCATCATAAAAATTAGTATAATAATTTTAAATCTTTTCGTTCAATAAAATGAGATAAAATTATTGAAAATAAAATACCAAATCAGTCCTATTTTATGAGTTAAAAATGAAATAAAAAAATAAAATAAAATACATCAACATCAGAATTTATTTTATTTTTCAAATATAAATAATAAAAAGGATACTATTCAGATCATTAGCCACTAATACCTGTTAACCTTTTAGGACCTTTTGAACCGGGTCCATAACTTGATCAAGGTCATGTAGTGGCGAAGACTGTAGTTCGAGTGAATGACATTTTGGAGCAAAAAGAAAAACATTCTATTCGCTGGAACAATTAATATCATTCACTCGAACAACAGCCTGCTGCACCGTCACCCTTTAATTACTTAGCTTATGACAGACTAAAGTTATATGTTGCAAGGTCATCTATCATAGATAAGTCGCTCATGGATATTTCGAAAAGTGTCGCTGTTTATTTAATTTTAAAGTTGTTAGCGGATAAGAAAAGTTGAGCCCCAAATTTGGGGAAGACTACTTAGAATTTCAAAAAGAAAAAATATATGAAATTATAAGTCTATAGAACTAATGATGCACCAAAAATGAATGATAAGAAAGAAAAACAAAAACAATGAAGAGATTAACATTGTCATTCTGATTTGAAAGTGTCAATTAAAATGGAAACTCATCTATTTGAATTTTATAAAAGATATTGAAAACTATTTAAAGATACAAACAAAACCTAACAAAACCTAAATTTTGAATGATCGAAAAAATCAAGAAAAATGGAAAGATAATAATAATAATAGATAAATTTGAATTTTTTTACAGATATACTTGATAGAGTAGTTTGACAGAGAAAGAACTTATAGCGAATGAGAAGTGGGTTCAATCTAATTTTTTATACAATTAGCGGCCAAATTAGCCGATAAATCTGAAATAACGGAAAAAGAACATGTTTTGTATGATTTTTATACGATCTCTTTTTTCTATTTGAATTATTTTCAACTAATTAGCATTTTTAATTCTTTTATAAATTACTCATCATCATAAAAATTAGTATAATAATTTTAAATATTTTCATTCAATAAAATGAGATATAATAATTGAAAATAAAATAACAAATCAGCCCTATTTTATGAGTTAAAAATGAAATAAAAAAATAAAATAAAATAAAATACATCGACATCAGATTTTATTTTATTTTACAAATTTAAATAATAAAAAGGATACTATTCAGATCATTAACCAGCAATACCTGCTAACCTTTTAGGACCTTTTAAACCGGGTCCATAACTTGATCAAGGTCATGTAGTGGAGAAGACTGTTGTTCGAGTGAATGACATTTTGGAGCAAAAAGAAAAACATCCTATTCGCTGGAACAATTAATATCATTCACTCGAACATCAGCCTGCTGCACCTTCACCCTTTGATTACTTAGCTTATGACAGACTAAAGTTATATGTTGCAAGGTCATCTATCACAGATAGGTCGCTCATGGATATTTCGAAAAGAGTCGAAGTTTATTTAATGTTAAAGTTGTTAGCGGATAAGAAAAGTTGAGCCCCAAATTTGGGAAAGACTGCTTAGAATTTCAAAAAGAAAAAATATATGAAATTATAAGTCTATAGAACTAATGATGCACCAAAAATGAATGGTAAGAAAGAAAAACAAAACAATGAAGAGATTAACATTGTCAGTCAAACCCCATACAAGACCATTTCAGAACAATTAATAAACTGATAATTAATCTAAATAATTTAATTAACTATTCCTAGCATACCCTAAAGGAGGTTTTGGGGGAAGTCTATGTTACCTGAGCAATCCCAAGTTAGGGATTTGAGCTCCAAAAATCCCCTTTCCTCGATTTGTCACCATTCTGAGTTCCATTCTTCTCCTTCTTCTTCAAGAAGCCCACATGCAAGTCCTAACCTCCATGGAAGGGGGTTTCAAGCTTCCATCTTCTTCCTTTAAGCTTCAATCTTGCTGTTCCTTCCATGGCTCCTCTTCCTTGTTCCATATCCTCTTCATTTTCGAGTTCCTTCTCCTCAAACTCTCTCTCGCGACCTCTTCTCTCTCTCTCTCTCTCTCTCTCTGTCAGTCCCTCTCCTCTCCACAATCACGCTGAACAAAGTGGCGCTGCCACCCTCCACGCTTGTCAGCCCCAAAGAGCCACCACCGTGGACTGCTCTTCCTTCCTCTCTCGATCGCAACCATCCTCTCCTCTCTTCTCCCTTTTCTTTCCTTCTTCCTTTCTCTTCCTTTTTTCTCCTTTCTTTCTCCTCTTTTCTGTTTTTCTGCAGGGAGTCACGATGGGGAGGGAGACATAGGGTATGTGAGAGGGCTCTATGGTACACTTAAGTGGATCATGGTGTATGGTGGTCACTTGGGTCTAAATTTAATTAAAAGCTTTGCAATTTAACCCTTATTTAACCTCTTAATTAAATCCTTGATTCTTAATAATATTCTTGAGTAATTTTAGTTAACTAAAACTACTCCTAATTAATTAGTCCCATAATTCCTAAATCATTGGGTAAAATTACTATTTTACCCTTTAGCTCCTAATTGGTTTTAAATTGCGAAATTATGGCTTCGAACTATTTTTAACACTTAGGGATTAAATCCCTTATCCACTTAGGTTCTCTAATAATTAGGCTTAGGGAATTTGGGATGTTACACGTGACCTTCCCTCTCCCATGGAGCCCATTCTGTTTTTCTTTCTTTTTGTTTCTGTTTTCCTTCCCTATTCCAGCGTGTGTGTGTGTGATTAAAATGAGAGAAGTGAGGGTGCTAAGGTAGGTGCATGAGGGATATGGTGTATGGTGGATTAGACTTGTAGGTTTTGCTAAAATTGGGCTTGTAAGTCTCTTTCTTAATTCCTTAATTATTCTAAGGTCCCTAATTAAACCTTGAGTAATTTTTATCAATTAAAATTACACAAGAATAATTAGTCTCATATTTATGAACTTAGGCATACACTTGGGTGTTACAACAACAGCCTGCTGCACCTTCACCCTTTGATTACTTAGCTTATGACAGACTAAAGTTATATGTTGCAAGGTCATCTATCATAGATAGGTCGCTCATGGATATTTCGAAAAGAGTCAAAGTTTATTTAATTTTAAAGTTGTTAGCGGATAAGAAAAGTTGAGCCCCAAATTTGGGGAAGACTGCTTAGAATTTCAAAAAGAAAAAATATATGAAATTATAAGTCTATAGAACTAATGATGCACCAAAAATGAATGATAAGAAAGAAAAACAAAACAATGAAGAGATTAACATTGTCATTCCGATTTGAAATTGGCAATTAAAATGGAAACTCACCTATTTCTATTTTATAGAAGATGTTGAAAACAATTTAAAGATAAAAACGAAACCAAAATTTTGATTGATCGTAAAAATCAAAAAGAATGGAGAGATAATAATAATAATAATAGATAAATTAGATTTTTTTACTGATGTACTAGATAGAATAGTTTGACAGAGAAAGAACTTACGGTGAATAAGTTGTGGGTTCAATCTAATTTTTTATACAATTAGCAGCCAAATTAGCCGATAAATCTGAAATAACGTAAAAAGAACAAGTTTGTATGATTTTTATACCTTCTCATTTTTTCTATATGAATTATTTTCAACTAATTAGCATTTTTAAATTACTTATCATCATAAAAATTAGTATAATAATTTTAAATCTTTTCGTTCAATAAAATGAGATAAAATTATTGAAAATAAAATAACAAATCAGTCCTATTTTATGACTTAAAAATGAAATAAAAAAATAAAATAAAATACATCAACATCAGAATTTATTTTATTTTTCAAATATAAATAATAAAAAGGATACTATTCAGATCATTACCCACTAATACCTGTTAACCTTTTAGGACCTTTTGAACCGGGTCTATAACTTGATCAAGGTCATGTAGTGGAGACGACTGTAGTTCGAGTGAATGACATTTTGGAGCAAAAAGAAAAACATCCTATTCGCTGGAACAATTAATATCATTCACCCGAACAACAGCCTGCTGCACCTTCACCCTTTGATTATTTAGCTTATGACAGACTAAAGTTATATGTTGCAAGGTCATCTATCATAGATAGGTCGCTCATGGATATTTCGAAAAGTGTCGCTGTTTATTTAATTTAAAAGTTGTTAACGGATAAGAAAAGTTGAGCCCCAAATTTGGGGAAGACTGCTTAGAATTTCAAAATGAAAAAATATATGAAATTATAAGTCTATAGAACTAATGATGCACCAAAAATGAATGATAAGAAAGAAAAACAAAAACAATGAAGAGATTAACATTGTCATTCCGATTTGAATGTGTCAATTAAAATGGAAACTCAGCTATTTGAATTTTACAAAAGATATTGAAAACTATTTAAAGATACAAAAAAAACCCAACAAAACCTAAATTTTGAATGATCGAAAAAATTAAAAAAAATGGAAAGATATCAATAATAATAGATAAATTTGAATTTTTTTACAGATGTACTAGATAGACTAGTTTGATAGAGAAAGAACTTATAACGACTAAGAAGTGGGTTCAATCTAATTTTTTATACAATTAGCAGCCAAATTAGCCGATAAATCTGAAATAACGGAAAAAGAACATGTTTTGTATGATTTTTATACGATCTCTTTTTTCTATTTGAATTATTTTCAACTAATTAGCATTTTTAATTCTTTTATAAATTACTCATCATCATAAAAATTAGTATAATAATTTTAAATATTTTCATTCAATAAAATGAGATAAAATAATTGAAAATAAAATAACAAATCAGTCCTATTTTATGAGTTAAAAATGAAATAAAAAAATAAAATAAAATACATCAACAACAAAATTTATTTTATTTTACAAATTTAAATAATAAAAAGGATACTATTCAGATCATTAACCACCAATACCTGCTAACCTTTTAGGACCTTTTGAACCAGGTCCATAACTTGATCAAGGTCATGTAGTGGAGAAGACTGTAGTTCGAGTGAATGACATTTTGGAGCAAAAACAAAAACATCCTATTCGCTGGAATAATTAATATCATTCACTCGAACAACAGCCTGCTGCACCTTCACCCTTTGATTACTTAGCTTATGACAGACTAAAGTTATATGTTGCAAGGTCATCTATCATAGATAGGTCGCTCATGGATATTTCGAAAAGAGTCGAAGTTTATTTAATTTTAAAGTTGTTAGCGGATAAGAAAAGTTGAGCCCCAAATTTGGGGAAGACTGCTTAGAATTTCAAAAAGAAAAAATATATGAAATTATAAGTCTATAGAACTAATGATGCACCAAAGATGAATGATAAGAAAGAAAAACAAAACAATGAAGAGATTAACTTTGTCATTCCGATTTGAAATTGGCAATTAAAATGGAAACTCACCTATTTGTATTTTATAAAAGATGTTGAAAACAATTTAAAGATAAAAACGAAACCTAAATTTTGATTTATCGAAAAAATCAAAAAGAATGGAGGGATAATAATAATAATAATAATAATAATAATAGATAAATTAGATTTTTTTACTGATGTACTAGATAGAATAGTTTGACAGAGAAAGAACTTACGGTGAATAAGTAGTGGGTTCAATCTAATTTTTTATACAATTAGCATCCAAATTAGCCGATAAATCTGAAATAACGTAAAAAGAACATGTTTGTATGATTTTTATACCTTCTCATTTTTTCTATATGAATTATTTTCAACTAATTAGCATTTTTAAATTACTTATCATCATAAAAATTAGTATAATAATTTTAAATCTTTTCGTTCAATAAAATGAGATAAAATTATTGAAAATAAAATAACAAATCAGTCCTATTTTATGAGTTAAAAATGAAATAAAAAAATAAAATAAAATACATCAACATCAGAATTTATTTTATTTTTCAAATATAAATAATAAAAAGGATACTATTCAGATCATTAGCCACTAATACCTGTTAACCTTTTAGGACCTTTTGAACCGGGTCCATAACTTGATCAAGATCATGTAGTGGAGAAGACTGTAGTTCGAGTGAATGATATTTTGGAGCAAAAAGAAAAACATCCTATTCGCTGGAACAATTAATATCATTCACTAACAACGACTCTGACTGCAATCACCGCTTGATTACTTAGCTTATGATGGACTAAAGTTATATGTTGCAAGGTCATCTATCATAGATAGGTCGCTCATGGATATTTTGAAAAGTGTCGCTGTTTATTTAATTTTAAAGTTGTTAGCGGATAAGAAAAGTTGAGCCCCAAATTTGGGGAAGACTGCTTAGAATTTCAAAAAGAAAAAATATATGAAATTATAAGTCTATAGAACTAATGATGCACCAAAAATGAAGGATAAGAAAGAAAAACAAAAACAATGAAGAGATTAACATTATCATTCCGATTTGAAAGTGTCAATTAAAATAGAAACTCAGCTATTTGAATTTTATAAAAGATATTGAAAACTATTTAAAGATACAAGCAAAACCTAACAAAACCTAAATTTTGAATGATCGAAAAAATCAAAAAAAATGGAAAGATAATAATAATAATAGATAAATTTGAATTTTTTTACAGATATACTAGATAGACTAGTTTGAAAGAGAAAGAACTTATAATGAATAAGAAGTGGGTTCAATCTAATTTTTTATACAATTAGCAGCCAAATTAGCCGATAAATCTGAAATAACGGAAAAAGAACATGTTTTGTATGATTTTTATACGATCTCTTTTTTCTATTTGAATTATTTTCAACTAATTAGCATTTTTAATTCTTTTATAAATTACTCATCATCATAAAAATTAGTATAATAATTTTAAATATTTTCATTCAATAAAATGAGATAAAATAATTGAAAATAAAATAACAAATCAGTCCTATTTTATGAGTTAAAAATGAAATAAAAAATAAAATAAAATACATCAACATCAAAATTTATTTTATTTTACAAATTTAAATGATAAAAAGGATACTATTCAGATCATTAAGCACCAATACCTGCTAACCTTTTAGGACCTTTTGAACCGGGTCCATAACTTGATCAAGGTCATGTAGTGGAGAAGACTGTAGTTCGAGTGCATGACATTTTGGAGCAAAAAGAAAAACATCCTATTTGCTGGAACAATTAATATCATTCACTCGAACAACGACTCTGCACCTTCACCCTTTGATTACTTAGCTTATGATGGACTAAAGTTATATGTTGCAAGGTCATCTATCATAGATAGGTCGCTCATGGATATTTAGAAAAGAGTCAAGTTTATTTAATTTTAAAGTTGTTAGCGGATAAGAAAAGTTGAGCCCCAAATTGGGGAAGGCGCTTAGAATTTCAAAAGAAAAAATATATGAAATTATAAGTCTATAGAACTAATGATGCACCAAAGATGAATGATAAGAAAGAAAAACAAAACAATGAAGAGATTAACTTTGTCATTCCGATTTGAAATTGACAATTAAAATGGAAACTCACCTATTTGTATTTTATAAAAGATGTTGAAAACAATTTAAAGATAAAAACGAAACCTAAATTTTGATTTATCGAAAAAATCAAAAAGAATGGAGGGATAATAATAATAATAATAATAATAATAGATAAATTAGATTTTTTTTTATTGATGTACTAGATAGAATAGTTTGACAGAGAAAGAACTTACGGTGAATAAGTAGTGGGTTCAATCTAATTTTTTATACAATTAGCATCCAAATTAGCCGATAAATCTGAAATAACGTAAAAAGAACATGTTTGTATGATTTTTATACCTTCTCATTTTTTCTATATGAATTATTTTCAACTAATTATTATTTTTAAATTACGTATCATCATAAAAATTAGTATAATAATTTTAAATCTTTTCGTTCAATAAAATGAGATAAAATTATTGAAAATAAAATAACAAATCAGTCCTATTTTATGAGTTAAAAATGAAATAAAAAAATAAAATAAAATACATCAACATCAGAATTTATTTTATTTTTCAAATATAAATAATAAAAAGGATACTATTCAGATCATTAGCCACTAATACCTGTTAACCTTTTAGGACCTTTTGAACCGGGTCCATAACTTGATCAAGATCATGTAGTGGAGAAGACTGTAGTTCGAGTGAATGATATTTTGGAGCAAAAAGAAAAACATCCTATTCGCTGGAACAATTAATATCATTCACTCGAACAACAGCCTGCTGCACCGTCACCGTTTGATTACTTAGCTTATGACAGACTAAAGTTATATGTTGCAAGGTCATCTATCATAGATAGGTCGCTCATGGATATTTTGAAAAGTGTCGCTGTTTATTTAATTTTAAAGTTGTTAGCGGATAAGAAAAGTTGAGCCCCAAATTTGGGGAAGACTGCTTAGAATTTCAAAAAGAAAAAATATATGAAATTATAAGTCTATAGAACTAATGATGCACCAAAAATGAAGGATAAGAAAGAAAAACAAAAACAATGAAGAGATTAACATTATCATTCCGATTTGAAAGTGTCAATTAAAATAGAAACTCAGCTATTTGAATTTTATAAAAGATATTGAAAACTATTTAAAGATAGAAGCAAAACCTAACAAAACCTAAATTTTGAATGATCGAAAAAATCAAAAAAAATGGAAAGATAATAATAATAATAGATAAATTTGAATTTTTTTACAGATATACTAGATAGACTAGTTTGAAAGAGAAAGAACTTATAACGAATAAGAAGTGGGTTCAATCTAATTTTTTATACAATTAGCAGCCAAATTAGCCTATAAATCTGAAATAACGGAAAAAGAACATGTTTTGTATGATTTTTATACGATCTCTTTTTTCTATTTGAATTATTTTCAACTAATTAGCATTTTTAATTCTTTTATAAATTACTCATCATCATAAAAATTAGTATAATAATTTTAAATATTTTCATTCAATAAAATGAGATAAAATAATTGAAAATAAAATAACAAATCAGTCCTATTTTATGAGTTAAAAATGAAATAAAAAATAAAATAAAATACATCAACATCAAAATTTATTTTATTTTACAAATTTAAATGATAAAAAGGATACTATTCAGATCATTAAGCACCAATACCTGCTAACCTTTTAGGACCTTTTGAACCGGGTCCATAACTTGATGAAGGTCATGTAGTGGAGAAGGCTGTAGTTCGAGTGAATGCCATTTTGGAGCAAAAAAAAAAACATCCTATTTGCTGGAACAATTAATATCATTCACTCGAACAACAGCCTGCTGCACCTTCACCCTTTGATTACTTAGCTTATGACAGACTAAAGTTATATGTTGCAAGGTCATCAATCATAGATAGGTCGCTCATGGATATTTCGAAAAGAGTCGAAGTTTATTTAATTTTAAAGTTGTTAGCTGATAAGAAAAGTTGAGCCCCAAATTTGGGGAAGACTGCTTAGAATTTCAAAAAGAAAAAATATATGAAATTATAGGTCTATAGAACTAATGATGCACCAAAGATGAATGATAAGAAAGAAAAACAAAACAATGAAGAGATTAACTTTGTCCTTCCGATTTGAAATTGGCAATTAAAATGGAAACTCACCTATTTGTATTTTATAAAAGATGTTGAAAACAATTTAAAGATAAAAACGAAACCTAAATTTTGATTTATCGAAAAAATCAAAAAGAATGGAGGGATAATAATAATAATAATAATAATAATAATAATAATAATAGATAAATTAGATTTTTTCTTGATGTACTAGATAGAATAGTTTGTGAGAGAAAGAACTTACGGTGAATAAGTAGTGGGTTCAATCTAATTTTTTATACAATTAGCATCCAAATTAGCCGATAAATCTGAAATAACGTAAAAAGAACATGTTTGTATGATTTTTATACCTTCTCATTTTTTCTATATGAATTATTTTCAAATAATTAGCATTTTTAAATTACTTATCATCATAAAAATTAGTATAATAATTTTAAATCTTTTCGTTCAATAAAATGAGATAAAATTATTGAAAATAAAATAACAAATCAGTCCTATTTTATGAGTTAAAAATGAAATAAAAAAATAAAATAAAATACATCAACACCAGAATTTATTTTATTTTTCAAATATAAATAATAAAAAGGATACTATTCAGATCATTAGCCACTAATACCTGTTAACCTTTTAGGACCTTTTGAACCGGGTTCATAACTTGATCAAGATCATGTAGTGGAGAAGACTGTAGTTCGAGTGAATGATATTTTGGAGCAAAAAGAAAAACATCCTATTCGCTGGAACAATTAATATCATTCACTCGAACAACAGCCTGCTGCACCGTCACCGTTTGATTACTTAGCTTATGACAGACTAAAGTTATATGTTGCAAGGTCATCTATCATAGATAGGTCGCTCATGGATATTTTGAAAAGTGTCGCTGTTTATTTAATTTTAAAGTTGTTAGCGGATAAGAAAAGTTGAGCCCCAAATTTGGGGAAGACTACTTAGAATTTCAAAATGAAAAAATATATGAAATTATAAGTCTATAGAACTAATGATGCACCAAAAATGAAGGATAAGAAAGAAAAACAAAAACAATGAAGAGATTAACATTATCATTCCGATTTGAAAGTGTCAATTAAAATAGAAACTCAGCTATTTGAATTTTATAAAAGATATTGAAAACTATTTAAAGATACAAGCAAAACCTAACAAAACCTAAATTTTGAATGATAGAAAAAATCAAAAAAATGGAAAGATAATAATAATAATAGATAAATTTGAATTTTTTTACAGATATACTAGATAGACTAGTTTGAAAGAGAAAGAACTTATAACGAATTAGAAGTGGGTTCAATCTAATTTTTTATACAATTAGCAGCCAAATTAGCCGATAAATCTGAAATAACGGAAAAAGAACATGTTTTGTATGATTTTTATACGATCTCTTTTTTCTATTTGAATTATTTTCAACTAATTAGCATTTTTAATTCTTTTATAAATTACTCTTCATCATAAAAATTAGTATAATAATTTTAAATATTTTCATTCAATAAAATGAGATAAAATAATTGAACAAAAAATACCAACTCAGTCCTATTTTATGAGTTAAAAATGAAATAAAAAATAAAATAAAATCCATCAACATCAAATTTTCTTTTATTTTACAAATTTAAATGATAAAAAGGCTACTATTCAGATCATTAAGCACCAATACATGCTAACCTTTTAGGACCTTTTGAACCGGGTCCATAACTTGATCAAGGTCATGTAGTGGAGAAGAGGCGTAGTTCGAGTGAATGACATTTTGGAGCAAAAAAAAACATCCTATTCTTTGGAACAATTAATATCATTCACTCGAACAACGACTCTTGCACCTTCACCCTTTGATTACTTAGCTTATGACAGACTAAAGTTATATGTTGCAAGGTCATCTATCATAGATAGGTCGCTCATGGATATTTCGAAAAGAGTCGAAGTTTATTTAATTTTAAAGTTGTTAGCGGATAAGAAAAGTTGAGCCCCAAATTTGGGGAAGACTGCTTAGAATTTCAAAAAGAAAAAATATATGAAATTATAAGTCTATAGAACTAATGATGCACCAAAGATGAATGATAAGAAAGAAAAACAAAACAATGAAGAGATTAACTTTGTCATTCCGATTTGAAATTGGCAATTAAAATGGAAACTCACCTATTTGTATTTTATAAAAGATGTTGAAAACAATTTAAAGATAAAAACGAAACCTAAATTTTGATTTATCGAAAAAATCAAAAAGAATGGAGGGATAATAATAATAATAATAATAATAATAATAGATAAATTAGATTTTTTTACTGATGTACTAGATAGAATAGTTTGACAGAGAAAGAACTTACGGTGAATAAGTAGTGGGTTCAATCTAATTTTTTATACAATTAGCATCCAAATTAGCCGATAAATCTGAAATAACGTAAAAAGAACATGTTTGTATGATTTTTATACCTTCTCATTTTTTCTATATGAATTATTTTCAAATAATTAGCATTTTTAAATTACTTATCATCATAAAAATTAGTATAATAATTTTAAATCTTTTCGTTCAATAAAATGAGATAAAATTATTGAAAATAAAATAACAAATCAGTCCTATTTTATGAGTTAAAAATGAAATAAAAAAATAAAATAAAATACATCAACACCAGAATTTATTTTATTTTTCAAATATAAATAATAAAAAGGATACTATTCAGATCATTAGCCACTAATACCTGTTAACCTTTTAGGACCTTTTGAACCGGGTCCATAACTTGATCAAGATCATGTAGTGGAGAAGGCGTAGTTCGAGTGAATGATATTTTGGAGCAAAAAGAAAAACATCCTATTCGCTGGAACAATTAATATCATTCACTCGAACAACAGCCTGCTGCACCGTCACCGTTTGATTACTTAGCTTATGACAGACTAAAGTTATATGTTGCAAGGTCATCTATCATAGATAGGTCGCTCATGGATATTTTGAAAAGTGTCGCTGTTTATTTAATTTTAAAGTTGTTAGCGGATAAGAAAAGTTGAGCCCCAAATTTGGGAAGATCGCTTAGAATTTCAAAAAGAAAAATATATGAAATTATAAGTCTATAGAACTAATGATGCACCAAAAATGAAGGATAAGAAAGAAAAACAAAAACAATGAAGAGATTAACATTATCATTCCGATTTGAAAGTGTCAATTAAAATAGAAACTCAGCTATTTGAATTTTATAAAAGATATTGAAAACTATTTAAAGATACAAGCAAAACCTAACAAAACCTAAATTTTGAATGATCGAAAAAATCAAAAAAAATGGAAAGATAATAATAATAATAGATAAATTTGAATTTTTTTACAGATATACTAGATAGACTAGTTTGAAAGAGAAAGAACTTATAACGAATAAGAAGTGGGTTCAATCTAATTTTTTATACAATTAGCAGCCAAATTAGCCGATAAATCTGAAATAACGGAAAAAGAACATGTTTTGTATGATTTTTATACGATCTCTTTTTTCTATTTGAATTATTTTCAACTAATTAGCATTTTTAATTCTTTTATAAATTACTCATCATCATAAAAATTAGTATAATAATTTTAAATATTTTCATTCAATAAAATGAGATAAAATAATTTAAAATAAAATAACAAATCAGTCCTATTTTATGAGTTAAAAATGAAATAAAAAATAAAATAAAATACATCAACATCAAAATTTATTTTATTTTACAAATTTAAATGATAAAAAGGATACTATTCAGATCATTAAGCACCAATACCTGCTAACCTTTTAGGACCTTTTGAACCGGGTCCATAACTTGATCAAGGTCATGTAGTGGAGAAGACTGGAGTTCGAGTGAATGACATTTTGGAGCAAAAAGAAAAACATCCTATTCGCTGGAACAATTAATATCATTCACTCGAACAACAGCCTGCTGCACCTTCACCCTTTGATTACTTAGCTTATGACAGACTAAAGTTATATGTTGCAAGGTCATCTATCATAGATAGGTCGCTCATGGATATTTCGAAAAGAGTCGAAGTTTATTTAATTTTAAAGTTGTTAGCGGATAAGAAAAGTTGAGCCCCAAATTGGGGGAAGACTGCTTAGAATTTCAAAAAGAAAAAATATATGAAATTATAAGTCTATAGAACTAATGATGCCCCAAAGATGAATGATAAGAAAGAAAAACAAAACAATGAAGAGATTAACTTTGTCATTCCGATTTGAAATTGGCAATTAAAATGGAAACTCACCTATTTGTATTTTATAAAAGAAGTTGAAAACAATTTAAAGATAAAAACGAATCCTAAATTTTGATTTATCGAAAAAATCAAAAAGAATGGAGGGATAATAATAATAATAATAATAATAATAATAACAATAATAATAGATAAATTAGATTTTTTTACTGATGTACTAGATAGAATAGTTTGACAGAAAGAACTTACGGTGAATAAGTAGTGGGTTCAATCTAATTTTTTATACAATTAGCATCCAAATTAGCCGATAAATCTGAAATAACGTAAAAAGAACATGTTTGTATGATTTTTATACCTTCTCATTTTTTCTATATGAATTATTTTCAACTAATTAGCATTTTTAAATTACTTATCATCATAAAAATTAGTATAATAATTTTAAATCTTTTCGTTCAATAAAATGAGATAAAATTATTGAAAATAAAATAACAAATCAGTCCTATTTTATAAGGTAAAAAAGAAATAAAAAATAAAATAAAATACATCAACATCAGAATTGATTTTATTTTTCAAATATAAATAATAAAAAGGATACTATTCAGATCATTAGCCACTAATACCTGTTAACCTTTTAGGACCTTTTGAACCGGGTCCATAACTTGATCAAGATCATGTAGTGGAGAAGACTATAGTTCGAGTGAATGATATTTTGGAGCAAAAAGAAAAACATCCTATTCGCTGGAACAATTAATATCATTCACTCGAACAACAGCCTGCTGCACCGTCACCGTTTGATTACTTAGCTTATGACAGACTAAAGTTATATGTTGCAAGGTCATCTATCATAATAGGTCGCTCATGGATATTTTGAAAAGTGTCGCTGTTTATTTAATTTTAAAGTTGTTAGCGGATAAGAAAAGTTGAGCCCCAAATTTGGGGAAGACTGCTTAGAATTTCAAAAAGAAAAAATATATGAAATTATAAGTCTATAGAACTAATGATGCACCAAAAATTAAGGATAAGAAAGAAAAACAAAAACAATGAAGAGATTAACATTATCATTCCGATTTGAAAGTGTCAATTAAAATAGAAACTCAGCTATTTGAATTTTATAAAAGATATTGAAAACTATTTAAAGATACAAGCAAAACCTTACAAAACCTAAATTTTGAATGATCGAAAAAATCAAAAAAAATGGAAAGATAATAATAAAAATAAATAAATTTAAATTTTTACTGGATATACTAGATAGACTAGTTTGACAGAGAAAGAACTTATAACGAATAAGAAGTGGGTTCAATCTAATTTTTTATACAATTAGCAGCCAAATTAGCCGATAAATCTGAAATAACGGAAAAAGAACATGTTTTGTATGATTTTTATACGATCTCTTTTTTCTATTTGAATTATTTTCAACTAATTAGCATTTTTAATTCTTTTATAAATTACTCATCACCATAAAAATTAGTATAATAATTTTAAATATTTTCATTCAATAAAATGAGATAAAATAATTGAAAATAAAATAACAAATCAGTCCTATTTTATGAGTTAAAAATGAAATAAAAAATAAAATAAAATACATCAACATCAAAATTTATTTTATTTTACAAATTTAAATGATAAAAAGGATACTATTTAGTCATTAAGCACCAATACCTGCTAACCTTTTAGGACCTTTTGAACCGGGTCCATAACTTGATCAAGGTCATGTAGTGGAGAAGACTGTAGTTCGAGTGAATGACATTTTGGAGCAAAAAGAAAAACATCCTATTTGCTGGAACAATTAATATCATTCACTCGAACAACAGCCTGCTGCACCTTCACCCTTTGATTACTTAGCTTATGACAGACTAAAGTTATATGTTGCAAGGTCATCTATCATAGATAGGTCGTTCATGGATATTTCGAAAAGAGTCGAAGTTTATTTAATTTTAAAGTTGTTAGCGGATAAGAAAAGTTGAGCCCCAAATTTGGGGAAGACTGCTTAGAATTTCAAAAAGAAAAAATAAATGAAATTATACGTCTATAGAACTAATGATGCACCAAAGATGAATGATAAGAAAGAAAAACAAAACAATGAAGAGATTAACTTTGTGATCCCGATTTGAAATTGACAATTAAAATGGAAACTCACCTATTTGTATTTTATAAAAGATGTTGAAAACAATTTAAAGATAAAAACGAAACCTAAATTTTGATTTATCGAAAAAATCAAAAAGAATGGAGGGATAATAATAATAATAATAATAATAATAATAATAATAATAATAGATAAATTAGATTTTTTTACTGATGTACTAGATAGAATAGTTTGACAGAGAAAGAACTTACGGTGAATAA
Source organism: Calophaca sinica (assembly GCA_037113605.1). Taxonomy (NCBI): domain Eukaryota; kingdom Viridiplantae; phylum Streptophyta; class Magnoliopsida; order Fabales; family Fabaceae; genus Calophaca; species Calophaca sinica. The sequence goes on from CM073735.1 coordinate 120,871,968, forward strand.
GTAGTGGGTTCAATCTAATTTTTTATACAATTAGCATCCAAATTAGCCGATAAATCTGAAATAACGTAAAAAGAACATGTTTGTATGATTTTTATACCTTCTCATTTTTTCTATACGAATTATTTTCAACTAATTAGCATTTTTAAATTACTTATCATCATAAAAATTAGTATAATAATTTTAAATCTTTTCGTTCAATAAAATGAGATAAAATTATTGAAAATAAAATAACAAATCAGTCCTATTTTATGAGTTAAAAATGAAATAAAAAAAAATAAAATACATCAACATCAGAATTTATTTTATTTTTCAAATATAAATAATAAAAAGGATACTATTCAGATCATTAGCTACTAATACCTGTTAACCTTTTAGGACCTTTTGAACCGGGTCCATAACTTGATCAAGATCATGTAGTGGAGAAGACTGTAGTTCGAGTGAATAATATTTTGGAGCAAAAAGAAAAACATCCTATTCGCTGGAACAATTAATATCATTCACTCGAACAACAGCCTGCTGCACCGTCACCGTTTGATTACTTAGCTTATGACAGACTAAAGTTATATGTTGCAAGGTCATCTATCATAATAGGTCGCTCATGGATATTTTGAAAAGTGTCGCTGTTTATTTAATTTTAAAGTTGTTAGCGGATAAGAAAAGTTGAGCCCCAAATTTGGGAAGGCGCTTAGAATTTCAAAAAGAAAAAATATATGAAATTATAAGTCTATAGAACTAATGATGCACCAAAAATTAAGGATAAGAAAGAAAAACAAAAACAATGAAGAGATTAACATTATCATTCCGATTTGAAAGTGTCAATTAAAATAGAAACTCAGCTATTTGAATTTTATAAAAGATATTGAAAACTATTTAAAGATACAAGCAAAACCTTACAAAACCTAAATTTTGAATGATCGAAAAAATCAAAAAAAATGGAAAGAAAATAATAATAATAGATAAATTTGAATTTTTCTGAGATATACTAGCTACACTAGTTTGAAAGAGAAAGAACTTATAACGAATAAGAAGTGGGTTCAATCTAATTTTTTATACAATTAGCAGCCAAATTAGCCGATAAATCTGAAATAACGGAAAAAGAACATGTTTTGTATGATTTTTATACGATCTCTTTTTTCTATTTGAATTATTTTCAACTAATTAGCATTTTTAATTCTTTTATAAATTACTCATCATCATAAAAATTAGTATAATAATTTTAAATATTTTCATTCAATAAAATGAGATAAAATAATTGAAAATAAAATAACAAATCAGTACTGTTTTATGAGTTAAAAATGAAATAAAAAATAAAATAAAATACATCAACATCAAAATTTATTTTATTTTACAAATTTAAATGATAAAAAGGATACTATTCAGATCATTAAGCACCAATACCTGCTAACCTTTTAGGACCTTTTGAACCGGGTCCATAACTTGATCAAGGTCATGTAGTGGAGAAGACTGTAGTTCGAGTGAATGACATTTTGGAGCAAAAAGAAAAACATCCTATTTGCTGGAACAATTAATATCATTCACTCGAACAACAGCCTGCTGCACCTTCACCCTTTGATTACTTAGCTTATGACAGACTAAAGTTATATGTTGCAAGGTCATCTATCATAGATAGGTCGCTCATGGATATTTCGAAAAGAGTCGAAGTTTATTTAATTTTAAAGTTGTTAGCGGATAAGAAAAGTTGAGCACCAAATTTGGGGAAGACTGCTTAGAATTTCAAAAAGAAAAAATATATGAAATTATAAGTCTATAGAACTAATGATGCACCAAAGATGAATGATAAGAAAGAAAAACAAAACAATGAAGAGATTAACTTTGTCATCCCGATTTGAAATTGACAATTAAAATGGAAACTCACCTATTTGTATTTTATAAAAGATGTTGAAAACAATTTAAAGATAAAAACGAAACCTAAATTTTGATTTATCGAAAAAATCAAAAAGAATGGAGGGATAATAATAATAATAATAATAATAATAATAATAATAATAATAATAATAATAATAGATAAATTAGATTTTTTTTATTGATGTACTAGATAGAATAGTTTGACAGAGAAAGAACTTACGGTGAATAAGTAGTGGGTTCAATCTAATTTTTTATACAATTAGCATCCAAATTAGCCGATAAATCTGAAATAACGTAAAAAGAACATGTTTGTATGATTTTTATACCTTCTCATTTTTTCTATATGAATTATTTTCAACAAATTAGCATTTTTAAATTACTTATCATCATAAAAATTAGTATAATAATTTTAAATCTTTTCGTTCAATAAAATGAGATAAAATTATTGAAAATAAAATAACAAATCAGTCTTATTTTGTGAATTAAAAATGAAATAAAAAGATAAAATAAAGTACATCAACATCAGAATTTATTTTATTTTTCAAATATAAATAATAAAAAGGATACTATTCAGATCATTAGCCACTAATACCTGTTAACCTTTTAGGACCTTTTGAACCGGGTCCATAACTTGATCAAGGTCATGTAGTGGAGAAGACTGTAGTTCGAGAGAATGACATTTTGGTGCAAAAAGAAAAACATCCTATTCGTTGGAACAATTAATATCATTCACTCCAACAACAGCCTGCTGCACCGTCACCCTTTGATTACTTAGCTTATGACAGACTAAAGTTATATGTTGCAAGGTCATCTATCATAGATAGGTCGCTCATGGATATTTCGAAAAGTGTCGATGTTTATTTAATTTTAAAGTTGTTAGCGGATAAGAAAAGTTGAGCCCCAAATTTGGGGAAGACTTCTTAGAAATTCAAAAAGAAAAAATATATGAAATTATAAGTCTATACAACTAATGATGCACCAAAAATGAATGATAAGAAAGAAAAACAAAAACAATGAAGAGATTAACATTGTCATTCTGATTTGAAAGTGACAATTAAAATGGAAACTCAACTATTTGAATTTTATAAAAGATATTGAAAACTATTTAAAGATACAAACAAAACCTAACAAAACCAAAGTTTTGAAAGATCGAAAAAATCAAAAAAAATGGAAAGATAAAAAAAATAATAGATAAATTTGATTTTTTTTACAGATGTACTAGATGGACTAGTTTGACAGAGAAAGAACTTATAGCGAATAAGAAGTGGGGTCAATCTAATTTTTTTATACAATTAGCGGCCAAATTAGCCGATAAATCTGAAATAACTAAAAAAGAACATGTTTTCTATGATTTTTATACGATCTCTTTTTTCTATATGAATTATTTTCAACTAATTAGCATTTTTAATTCTTTTATAAATTACTCATCATCATAAAAATTAGTATAATAATTTTAAATATTTTTATTCAATAATATGAGATAAAATAGTTGAAAATAAAATAACAAATCAGTACTATTTTATGAGTTAAAAATGAAATAAAAAAATAAAATAAAATACATCAACATCAGAATTTATTTTATTTTTCAAATATAAATAATAAAAAGGATACTATTCAGATCATTAGCCACCAATACCTGTTAACCTTTTAGGACCTTTTGAACCGGGTGCATAACTTGATCAAGGTCATGTAGTGGAGAAGACTGTAGTTCGAGTGAATGACATTTTGGAGAAAAAGAAAAACATCCTATTCACTGGAACAATTATTATCATTCACTTGAACAACAGCCTGCTGCACCTTCACCCTTTGATTACTTAGCTTATGACAGACTAAAGTTATATGTTGCAAGGCCATCTATCATAGATAGGTCGCTCATGGATATTTCGAAAAGTGTCGATGTTTATTTAATTTTAAAGTTGTTAGCGGATAAGAAAAGTTGAGCCCCAAATTTGGGAAGGGGCTAGAATTTCAAAAAGAAAAAATATATGAAATTATAAGTCTATAGAACTAATGATGCACCAAAAATGAATGATAAGAAAGAAAAACAATAACAATGAAGAGAATATCATTGTCATTCCGATTTGAAAGTGTCAATTAAAATGGAAACTCACCTATTTGTACTTTTTAAAAGATGTTGAAAACAATTTAAAGATAAAAACGAAACCTAAATTTTGATTGATCGAAAAAATCAAAAAGAATGGAGAGATAATAATATTAATAATAACAATAATAATAATAATAATAATAATAATAATAATAATAGATAAATTAGATTTTTTTACAGATGTACTAGATATAATAGTTTGACAGAGAAAGAACTTACGGTGAATAAGTAGTGGGTTCAATCTAATTTTTTATACAATTAGCATCCAAATTAGCCGATAAATCTGAAATAACGTAAAAAGAACATGTTTGTATGATTTTTATACCTTCTCATTTTTTCTATATGAATTATTTTCAACTAATTAGCATTTTTAAATTACTTATCATCATAAAAATTAGTATAATAATTTTAAATCTTTTCGTTCAATAAAATGAGATAAAATAATTGAAAATAAAATTACAAATCAGTCCTATTTTATGAGTTAAAAATGAAATAAAAAAATAAAATAAAATACATCAACATCAGAATTTATTTTATTTTTCAAATATAAATAATAAAAAGGATACTATTCAGATCATTAGCCACTAATACCTGTTAACCTTTTAGGACCTTTTGAACCGGGTCCATAACTTGATCAAGATCATGTAGTGGAGAAGACTGTAGTTCGAGTGAATGATATTTTGGAGCAAAAAGAAAAACATCCTATTCGCTGGAACAATTAATATCATTCACTCGAACAACAGCCTGCTGCACCGTCACCGTTTGATTACTTAGCTTATGACAGACTAAAGTTATATGTTGCAAGGTCATCTATCATAGATAGGTCGCTCATGGATATTTTGAAAAGTGTCATTTGTTTATTTAATTTTAAAGTTGTTAGCGGATAAGAAAAGTTGAGCCCCAAATTTGGGGAAGACTGCTTAGAATTTCAAAAAGAAAAAATATATGAATTATAAGTCTATAGAACTAATGATGCACCAAAAATGAAGGATAAGAAAGAAAAACAAAATAATGAAGAGATTAACTTTGTCATTCCGATTTGAAATTGGCAATTAAAATGGAAACTCACCTATTTGTATTTTATAAAAGATGTTGAAAACAATTTAAAGATAAAAACGAAACCAAAATTTTGATTTATCGAAAAAATCAAAAAGAATGGAGGGATAATTGTAACACCCTAACTCTAATTAGGGAATTACTTACAATTAAATCCTAAATAAATAGAATTAGACTCAAAAAAAAAAAATTTCATATACCGATTGATAATAAAGAAGAATCATGTATTACAATCCTATACCAGACTTTCTTCAATAAAATCCCTGAATACTTAAGCGTTATACAAAATATGCTATGAAGATATTAAACATAACTCAGAGTTTCGAAAGCGGAATTAACTATAATTAGTACAACTTCTTTTCAAAGAATAGCTAATTAAAATAATTACAAATTATATATAAATCTCTTAATTACACAAAGACACAACTCAGAAACCAAGACTCGACTCGTGATCCGGTAACTCGGGTCTCGCCGAAAGGCAAGACCGAGCCTAATCCAATGCTTTGAACCTCATCAACAGTTGTACCTGAAAACAACGCCCCAAAGGTGAGTTTATAAAACTCAATAACATAGTCTTGAAATCATGAATATTTTTACCGTTGTTTCCAGCCATACGTGGTGTACGACGTATGGAAAATCCTCCCCATAATATATACTTATTTATTTGTTCACTATCCTTAATCAAACCTCAAACATGATAGTGCAACTAAATTTCTAACTCCCAAATACACATCAACACATAACCTAAACATAACAGGATCATTTTTCACCAACCTCAATTCATAATCATTGCACACACGTGTTCAATAATGCTTACAAGCAAATCAAAATTCATAGTAATGCAGTTGACATCTTTAAAGAGAAGCAATTGCAAACAAATGTCCAAAGGACCACAATGAATATCCCCACTTGACCCAGCCCAATTGCAAAATGAGTAAAATCCCATATACAAGGATAAAGCCAAAGGCCCAGCTCAAACGCAGAATGGGTAAAATCCTATATATAGAAGGATAAAGTCAAGGGGCCCCCAACGGCAAAGGTGGTAGCTAATCACTTACGATGGGGTTGCAGAGCAAATTGCAAACATTCCAAACAATTCCTATCAGAGGAATACAAGCGCCTTATATTGTAACAACCCCGCCCCCACCCACATTGGAGTGTTACAAAAGGGTTTCCGAAAGGTATGTTACTCACAGGACTTCACACAATTTCAATCAAGAACATAATCAATGACTGTAATCCAGGGTCATTCATCACAATGCAAATCCTAAGAACTTTCACAAGGAATCATGTGGGATTAAATCCCTTTCATTTAAGGTTCCAAACACAAGCTATCACCAATCAAGACATTGCAATCTAATTTCAATCAATTCAAGATTCAATGCAAGAACTCACATGCTTGACTAAGAATCAGAACCACATCTTCATAATTCACAAACTCCTATAATGGCTAGCTCGAATGCCGAGCCACTTCAAGATTATAACCAGACCTATTTAACGAACATGAGAACCACATAAAAATATTTCCATTGGAGCTCAATGGAGCTCTCAACAGTATAAACATCACACATTGGTTTAGGGGGGTTGGGGGCAGTATCCAACCCTATTTCAGTCAAACCCCATACAAGACCATTTCAGAACAATTAATAAACTGATAATTAATCTAAATAATTTAATTAACTATTCCTAGCACACCCTAAAGGAGGTTTTGGGGGAAGTCTATGTTACCTGAGCAATCCCAAGTTAGGGATTTGAGCTCCAAAAATCCCCTTTCCTCGATTTGTCACCATTCTGAGTTCCATTCTTCTCCTTCTTCTTCAAGAAGCCCACATGCAAGTCCTAACCTCCATGGAAGGGGGTTTCAAGCTTCCATCTTCTTCCTTTAAGCTTCAATCTTGCTGTTCCTTCCATGGCTCCTCTTCCTTGTTCCATATCCTCTTCATTTTCGAGTTCCTTCTCCCTGAAACTCTCTCTCTCGCGACCTCTTCTCTCCCCTCTCTCTCTCTCTCGGTTCGTCCCTCTCCCTCTCCACACCGCGTGAACAGTGGCGCGGCCACCCTCCACGCCGCCGTGCCGTCCCCAGCAGCCACCACCGTGACTGTTCTTCCTTCCTCTCTCTCGATCGCAACCATCCTCTCCTCTCTTCTCCCTTTTCTTTCCTTCTTCCTTTCTCTTCCTTTTTTCTCCTTTCTTTCTCCTCTTTTCTGTTTTTCTGCAGGGAGTCACGATGGGGAGGGAGACATAGGGTATGTGAGAGGGCTCTATGGTACACTTAAGTGGATCATGGTGTATGGTGGTCACTTGGGTCTAAATTTAATTAAAAGCTTTGCAATTTAACCCTTATTTAGCCTCTTAATTAAATCCTTGATTCTTAATAATATTCTTGAGTAATTTTAGTTAACTAAAACTACTCCTAATTAATTAGTCTCATAATTCCTAAATCATTGGGTAAAATTACTATTTTACCCTTTAGCTCCTAATTGGTTTTAAATTGCGAAATTATGGCTTCGAACTATTTTTAACACTTAGGGATTAAATCCCTTATCCACTTAGGTTCTCTAATAATTAGGCTTAGGGAATTTGGGATGTTACAGTACTTCCCACCTTTTAGGAATTTTGTCCCCAAAATTCGCCTTACCTTCTAACCTTATCCTTACGGAGGTTCCCTGATTACAACTTAAGTATTACTAAGTCTGGTTCATCACCATCCCTTTCGATTTTAGAAACAAGCACTATAAGTTCTTTAGGAGGCTTTGAGGTTCCCAATCAATTTAAGATCCATCCACATTGGTTAGGCCCAACAAACCTGACAAACCTGATTAATTAACAAGCGTTGGAAACCTAAGCGATTATGAATGCCCATCCTAAACTGATCAAAACCGCCCGTTAAGAATCTTTACTTACCAATTCTAATTGTCGTAGAACCAAGTGGTCACGACAAAAGGATTAACACAGTGTTGAACCACTCTAGGGACAATATATCCAAAGTGACCTTCTCAAAATTAATAGTTGAAAATTGGTCATGTTTACTAACACTGTTAACAGTAAGGTCACCATTAGGAGCACTTACCTATTGAGGAATAACTATGGAATCAATTGATCACAAAGAAGCATATAACATAATCCTCAATCATAAGTAATGCAACAATGTTCAACATTGTTACATAATTAATCACAGGTTACATACTTCAAGCCAGAGTTAATGCAAACAAATAATCAACAGTGTTCACATAGCAATTGACATGTCACATACCTCATATCATATCAATGCCAACAATTATTCAATATTGTTTACACAACATTCACAATTCATAAAGGATGGACCCTCTTAGTGCCACTCAATAACCCAAAGAAAAAAGTGAGAACCTTAATTGGCTCCACCAAGGTGTCCCCGTCAGTGGAAAACCCAAAAATAACCAAGGACGGGTTTGCAATATTTATGCGAACATCCTCAATCTCAATCACATTCAATGCCTTTTGTTGTAACACCCCGGCTCGGTCCTCAGGTAGCCGATATTGGGTCCCTCCGGTTGCCAAAGCCCACATCAAGTGTTACTCACAGGACTTGACACATAAATTTAATCAAGAACATAATCAAATCAATCACAAGGCATTGAACAATAATATAATACCAAATAATCATATAAATCCTCACTTAGGGCTGAAACCCCATTTAGATAAGGGCACTACATATAGATCATTGATCCACAACACTCCAAAGTAACTACTTCACAGTCCTCAAACACAAATAATTCCAATCAAATGCATCACTCATATCAATGTCAAAGCATCAATTTATACGTGCATATAACCCTAAGATTAAGCCCTATTGCTCAAGGTTACTAGTCCAATTAACCATCAACATATTAGGATTAAAAAGGGTCTTAAAGGTCATGCCCTCTCAACCTCTAAGCCATTGAAACAGACAAACATTAAATAAAAGAGATAGGGAGTGCGCTCGAGAGCACCTGGGGCGCAGCTCAAGAGCACTCCTGCAGCTGCTTCTGTTTTAAATAAATAGGGAATGCGCTCAAGAGCACCTGAAGAGTAACTCAAGAGCACTCCTGCAGCTGTTTCTGTTTTAAAAAGGACAAGCAGTGCGCTCAAGAGCACCTGAAGAGTAACTCAAGAGCCCAGCTATTTGAACTTGCAGAATTCAGCAGAAAAATGGGTTTTTTAGAGTCCCTAACTTCCCAAAACTTCATTCAAGCCATTCAAGATGAAAACCAACCAAATATGGATCAATATCAGTGATCAAGCAAGTTCAAATGATGATCAAACACTTTGCACATACTTATAATTACATGCAAAGCCAAACCATATCTCAAATTCCAAAATTCTACTCAAACCTCACTTAGCCATGCTCAAGACTTCTAAACTCATTCCTTTAATATTAGATAACCAAAATTCACCCAACACCTCAACTATATGAACATGCAAACAAATCAAGATAACCCTATGGTGGGACTTATTGGTTGCCCACACCTAATGTGAGAAGAACTCACTATCAATGATTACGCAAGTTTGGACGATGTATCTAGCACTTAGCACAAGTTATAGTTGCATGTAAGCCAAAACATGTGTCAGATTTCCAAGACTCTACTCAACCATACCAATAAATCAAGACACAATAAAATCAAGATTCGAACATAAAAGAGTGGGGAAAACTTGCATATAATCCATAAGCAACAACATATCCTTCCAAATTTGTTTTCTTGTTCCTCAATAAATCACTTTTAAGCCAATTACATGATCAAGTGTAACTTATGACGTATTCGAATCACAACAAAGTAGCATTACACTAGATTGAAAGTAGGGGGACGTTATAAAAACAGACGGATAAACAATCTTTTCTTAGAGCTTAGGATACCCAGGACATAATTGAAAATATTCATAATAATTCAGTCATAGTCCATAAGCATTAGTATTCAACCATAAGCACAAGCTCCTACAAGAAAAATAGCTATATGAACACATAAACCAAGTACATTCAATAAATTTAAACGATTTACCATAAAGGTTATTTTCCAGCATCAACACATTTTCTTTAAGAGTTTCGTTGGGGTATCAAACGACATCGGAATCAAGTGAATGACCAGTCATTGGAAAGCTTAAAGCATCTAGTTACTGAAAATGATTTTTATTTAATTTTACATTTCCCCAATTGGTACAGTTTTTGCCCTTAAAGTTACTGTTAGGAGAAAATGGGACAGCTTCTGTCCCTTAAGTTGTGGCTCAGTTTTCTCCATGAAAACTTAATGAAATTTGGATCTTCCAGAGCCTGTTTAATAGCATTTTCTGTCTAGTTTCCATAGGCTTAAGAATTATTTCAATCCAACATATACACAAGTAATTATACTCAAAATACCATAGAAAGGTCTATACGAGTTTGAGGTAAAATCAACACAATCATCACATACTCATCTTAAAAAGGCAATTTAGCATCATATGGACCAAACACATATATCATCACAAACCACACAAACAAGACAGCCTATGAATGACAAAATTAAATCCTAAGCATGGGTCTTATGGTGCCTCATTGATCTAAAACAAAAGAAGAAGAGAACTCACTTACACTTAAGCTTAACCTCAAGACGTCGCACACCATAAAAACTAAGTATTGTATCAAACATCAAGCAGATGCTTCTAAATTTTCCAGTTCCCAAGCAAACCTATGATTAATTCCTACAAGGAATTGAAATCGACCAAATAAAAATCAAAGTGAATAAAATTCGTTCACGTTACTAAATTATATCTTTCAAATTTTCAAACTTTGTGTTCCCAAAACTTACACATATATATCATGTAAAAAAAAAATTCCGATATTCGAATCATGAGTGGTCATCGGATAACCGAACATCATTTCCAAGCAAGATCAAAACAAACCAAACAAACAAGACAAACAAGCCAGAATTTCCTATGCGCATCCAATAGACAATTATCCAGCATAAGCCAATCAGAATAACAACAAAGATCTTAACATGTACATAATTTAACATACATTGCACAATTAAGATAATTTTTCATCCAAGGAATTCCAGGAATGTATATACTATCACGTGTAAGTATATACCTACCTTCAGAAATCCTGTAAAAACAAGAAAACACCAAACTATTTCCTGCTCATCTTCTTTCCCCTCATTCTCCAGACGAATCCTTGAGGTGGCCTACCTCAATAATTCGCCGAAAGATCTTAGAGAATTCAGATTCGCAGTCACAACCGACACTTTCCTAAACCGGATCATCTCTAGACACACTTAACTCACAGTCCGAGAAGGTCGAACTGCTCTGATACCATAATGTAACACCCTAACTCTAATTAGGGAATTACTTACAATTAAACCCTAAATAAATAGAATTAGACTCAAAAAAAAAAAATTCACATACCGATTGATAATAAAGAAGAATCATGTATTACAATCCTATACCAGACTTTCTTCAATAAAATCCCTGAATACTTAAGCGTTATACAAAATATGCTATGAAGATATTAAACATAACTCAGAGTTTCGAAAGCGGAATTAACTATAATTAGTACAACTTCTTTTCAAAGAATAGCTAATTAAAATAATTACAAATTATATATAAATCTCTTAATTACACAAAGACACAACTCAGAAACCAAGACTCGACTCGTGATCCGATAACTCGGGTCTCGCCGGAAGGCAAGACCGAGCCTAATCCAATGCTTTGAACCTCATCAACAGTTGTACCTGAAAACAACGCCCCCAAAGGTGAGTTTATAAAACTCAATAACATAGTCTTGAAATCATGAATATTTTTACCGTTGTTTCCAGCCATACGTGGTGTGCGACGTATGGAAAATCCTCCCCATAATATATACTTATTTATTTGTTCACTATCCTTAATCAAACCTCAAACATGATAGTGCAACTAAATTTCTAACTCCCAAATACACATCAACACATAACCTAAACATAACAGGATCATTTTTCACCAACCTCAATTCATAATCATTGCACACACGTGTTCAATAATGCTTACAAGCAAATCACAATTCATAGTAATGCAATTGACATCTTTAAAGAGAGAAGCAATTGCAAACAAATGTCCAAAGGACCACAATGAATATCCCCACTTGACCCAGCCCAATTGCAAAATGAGTAAAATCCCATATACAAGGATAAAGCCAAAGGCCCAGCTCAAACGCAGAATGGGTAAAATCCTATATATAGAAGGATAAAGTCAAGGGGCCCCCAACGGCAAAGGTGGTAGCTAATCACTTACGATGGGGTTGCAGAGCAAATTGCAAACATTCCAAACAATTCCTATCAGAGGAATACAAGCGCCTTATATTGTAACAACCCCGCCCCCACCCACATTGGAGTGTTACAAAAGGGTTTTCGAAAGGTATGTTACTCACAGGACTTCACACAATTTCAATCAAGAACATAATCAATGACTGTAATCCAGGGTCATTCATCACAATGCAAATCCTAAGAACTTTCACAAGGAATCATGTGGGATTAAATCCCTTTCATTTAAGGTTCCAAACACAAGCTATCACCAATCAAGACATTGCAATCTAAATTCAATCAATTCAAGATTCAATGCAAGAACTCACATGCATGACTAAGAATCAGAACCACATCTTCACAATTCACAAACTCCTATAATGGCTAGCTCGAATGCCGAGCCACTTCAAGATTATAACCAGACCTATTTAACGAACGTGAGGACCACCTAAAAATATTTCCATTGGAGCTCAATGGAGCTCTCAACAGTATAAACATCACACATTGGTTTAGGGGGTTGGGGGCAGTATCCAACCCTATTTCAGCCAAACCCCATACAAGACCATTTCAGAACAATTAATAAACTGATAATTAATCTAAATAATTTAATTAACTATTCCTAGCACACCCTAAAGGAGGTTTTGGGGGAAGTCTATGTTACCTGAGCAATCCCAAGTTAGGGATTTGAGCTCCAAAAATCCCCTTTCCTCGATTTGTCACCATTCTGAGTTCCATTCTTCTCCTTCTTCTTCAAGAAGCCCACATGCAAGTCCTAACCTCCATGGAAGGGGGTTTCAAGCTTCCATCTTCTTCCTTTAAGCTTCAATCTTGATGTTCCTTCCATGGCTCCTCTTCCTTGTTCCATATCCTCTTCATTTTCGAGTTCCTTCTCCCTGAAACTCTCTCTCTCGCGCCCTCTTCTCTCCTCTCTCTCTCTCTCTCGGTTCGTCCCTCTCTCTCTCCACACCGCGTGAGCAGTGGCGCGGCCACCCTCCACGCCGCCGTGCCGTCCCAAAGCCACCACCAGTGACCGTTCTTCCTTCCTCTCTCTCGATTGCAACCATCCTCTCCTCTCTTCTCCCCTTTCTTTCCTTCTTCCTTTCTCTTCCTTTTTTCTCCGTTCTTTCTCCTCTTTTCTGTTTTTCTGCAGGGAGTCACGATGGGGAGGGAGACATAGGGTATGTGAGAGGACTCTATGGTACACTTAAGTGGATCTTGGGTTTAAATTTAATTAAAAGCTTTGCAATTTAACCCTTATTTAGCCTCTTAATTAAATCCTTGATTCTTAATAATATTCTTGAGTAATTTTAGTTAACTAAAACTACTCCTAATTAATTAGTCTCATAATTCCTAAATCATTGGGTAAAATTACTATTTTACCCTTTAGCTCCTAATTGGTTTTAAATTGCGAAATTATGGCTTCGAACTATTTTTAACACTTAGGGATTAAATCCCTTATCCACTTAGGTTCTCTAATAATTAGGCTTAGGGAATTTGGGATGTTACAATAATAATAATAATAATAATAATAATAATAATAATAATAATAATAGATAAATTAGATTTTTTTACTGATGTACTAGATAGAATAGTTTGATAGAGAAAGAACTTACGGTGAATAAGTAGTGGGTTCAATCTAATTTTTTATACAATTAGCATCCAAATTAGCCAATAAATCTGAAATAACGTAAAAAGAACATGTTTGTATGATTTTTATACCTTCTCATTTTTTCCATATGAATTATTTTCAACTAATTAGCATTTTTAAATTACTTATCATCATAAAAATTAGTATAATAATTTTAAATCTTTTCGTTCAATAAAATGAGATAAAATTATCGAAAATAAAATAACAAATCAGTCCTATTTTATGAGTTAAAAATGAAATAAAAAAATAAAATAAAATACATCAACATCAGAATTTATTTTATTTTTCAAATATAAATAATAAAAAGGATACTATTCAGATCATTAGCCACTAATACCTGTTAACCTTTTAGGACCTTTTGAACCGGGTCCATAACTTGATCAAGATCATGTAGTGGAGAAGACTGTATTTCGAGTGAATGATATTTTGGAGCAAAAAGAAAAACATCCTATTCGCTGGAACAATTAATATCATTCACTCGAACAACAGCCTACTGCACCGTCACCGTTTGATTACTTAGCTTATGACAGACTAAAGTTATATGTTGCAAGGTCATCTATCATAGATAGGTCGCTCATGGATATTTTGAAAAGTGTCGCTGTTTATTTAATTTTAAAGTTGTTAGCGGATAAGAAAAGTTGAGCCCCAAATTTGGGGAAGACTGCTTAGAATTTCAAAAAGAAAAAATATATGAATTATAAGTCTATAGAACTAATGATGCACCAAAAATGAAGGATAAGAAAGAAAAACAAAATAATGAAGAGATTAACTTTGTCATTCCGATTTGAAATTGGCAATTAAAATGGAAACTCACCTATTTGTATTTTATAAAAGATGTTGAAAACAGTTTAAAGATAAAAACGAAACCAAAATTTTGATTTATCAAAAAAATAAAAAAGAATGGAGGGATAATAATAATAATAATAATAATAATAATAATAATAATAATAATAATAATAGATAAATTAGATTTTTTTACTGATGTACTAGATAGAATAGTTTGACAGAGAAAGAACTTACGGTGAATAAGTAGTGGGTTCAATCTAATTTTTTATACAATTAGCATCCAAATTAGCCGATAAATATGAAATAACGTAAAAAGAACATGTTTGTATGATTTTTATACCTTCTCATTTTTTCCATATGAATTATTTTCAACTAATTAGCATTTTTAAATTACTTATCATCATAAAAATTAGTATAATAATTTTAAATCTTTTCGTTCAATAAAATGAGATAAAATTATTGAAAATAAAATAACAAATCAGTCCTATTTTATGAGTTAAAAATGAAATAAAAAAATAAAATAAAATACATCAACATCAGAATTTATTTTATTTTTCAAATATAAATAATAAAAAGGATACTATTCAGATCATTAGCCACTAATACTGTTAACCTTTTAGGACCTTTTGAACCGGGTCCATAACTTGATCAAGATCATGTAGTGGAGAAGGCGTAGTTCGAGTGAATGATATTTTGGAGCAAAAAGAAAAACATCATATTCGCTGGAACAATTAATATCATTCACTCGAACAACAGCTTGCTGCACCGTCACCGTTTGATTACTTAGCTTATGACAGACTAAAGTTATATGTTGCAAGGTCATCTATCATAGATAGGTCGCTCATGGATATTTTGAAAAGTGTCGCTGTTTATTTAATTTTAAAGTTGTTAGCGGATAAGAAAAGTTGAGCCCCAAATTTGGGGAAGACTGCTTAGAATTTCAAAAAGAAAAAATATATGAAATTATAAGTCTATAGAACTAATGATGCACCAAAAATGAATGATAAGAAAGAAAAACAAAAACAATGAAGAGATTAACATTGTCATTCCGATTTGAAAGTGTCAATTAAAATGGAAACTCACCTATTTGTATTTTATAAAAGATATTGAAAACTATTTAAAGATACAAACAAAACCTTACAAAACCTAAATTTTGATTTATCGAAAAAATCAAAAACAATGGAGTGATAATGATAATAATAATAATAATAGATAAATTAGATTTTTACTTGATGTACTAGATAGAATAGTTTGATAGAGAAAGAACTTACGGTGAATAAGTAGTGGGTTCAATCTAATTTTTATACAATTAGCATCCAAATTAGCTGATAAATCTGAAATAACATAAAAAGAACATGTTCATATGATTTTTATACCTTCTCATTTTTTCTATATGAATTATTTTCAACTAATTAACATTTTTCAATTACTTATCATCATAAAAATTAGTATAATAATTTAAAATCTTTTCATTCAATAAAATGAGATAAAATAATTGAAAATAAAATAACAAATCAGTCCTACTTTATGATTTAAAAATGAAATAAAAAAGTAAAATAAAATACATCAACATCAGAATTTATTTTATTTTACAAATTTAAATAATAAAAAGGATACTATTCAGATCATTAGCCACTAATACCTGTTAACCTTTTAGGACCTTTTGAACCGGGTCCATAACTTGATCAAGATCATGTAGTGGAGAAGACTGTAGTTCGAGTGAATGATATTTTGGAGCAAAAAGAAAAACATCATATTCGCTGGAACAATTAATATCATTCACTCGAACAACAGCTTGCTGCACCGTCACCGTTTGATTACTTAGCTTATGACAGACTAAAGTTATATGTTGCAAGGTCATCTATCATAGATAGGTCGCTCATGGATATTTTGAAAAGTGTCAAGTTTATTTACTTTAAAAGTTGTTAGGGGATAAGAAAAGTTGAGCCCCAAATTTGGGGAAGACTGCTTAGAATTTCAAAAAGAAAAAATATATGAAATTATAAGTCTATAGAACTAATGATGCACCAAAAATGAAGGATAAGAAAGAAAAACAAAAACAATGAAGAGATTAACATTATCATTCCGATTTGAAAGTGTCAATTAAAATAGAAACTCAGCTATTTGAATTTTATAAAAGATATTGAAAACTATTTAAAGATACAAGCAAAACCTAACAAAACCTAAATTTTGAATGATCGAACAAATCAAAAAAAATGGAAAGATAATAATAATAATAATAATAGATAAATTTGAATTTTTTTACAGATATACTAGATAGACTAGTTTGACAGAGAAAGAACTTATAACGAATAAGAAGTGGGTTCAATCTAATTTTTTATACTATTAGCAGCCAAATTAGCCGATAAATCTGAAATAACGGAAAAAGAACATGTTTTGTATGATTTTTATACCTTCTCTTTTTTCTATTTGAATTATTTTCAACTAATTAGCATTTTTAAATCTTTTATAAATTACTCATCATCATAAAAATTAGTATAATAATTTTAAATATTTTCATTCAATAAAATGAGATAAAATAATTGAAAATAAAATAACAAATCAGTCCTATTTTATGAGTTAAAAATGAAATAAAAAATAAAATAAAATACATCAACATCAAAATTTATTTTATTTTACAAATTTAAATGATAAAAAGGATACTATTCAGATCATTAAGCACCAATACCTGCTAACCTTTTAGGACCTTTTGAACCGGGTCCATAACTTGATCAAGGTCATGTAGTGGAGAAGACTGTAGTTCGAGTGAATGACATTTTGGAGCAAAAAGAAAAACATCCTATTTGCTGGAACAATTAATATCATTCACTCGAACAACGACTCTGCACCTTCACCCTTTGATTACTTAGCTTATGACAGACTAAAGTTATATGTTGCAAGGTCATCTATCATAGATAGGTCGCTCATGGATATTTCGAAAAGAGTCGAAGTTTATTTAATTTTAAAGTTGTTAGCGGATAAGAAAAGTTGAGCCCCAAATTGGGGGAAGACTGCTTAGAATTTCAAAAAGAAAAAATATATGAAATTATATGTCTATAGAACTAATGATGCACCAAAATTGAATGACAAGAAAGAAAAACAAAAACAATGAAGAGATTAACATTGTCATTCCGATTTGAAAGTGTCAATTAAAATGGAAACTCACCTATTTGTATTTTATAAAAGATGTTGAAAACAATTTAAAGATACAAACAAAACCTAACAAAACCTAAATTTTGATTGATCGAAAAAATCAAAAAGAATGCAGAGATAATAATATTAATAATAACAATAATAATAATAATAATAATAGATAAATTAGAATTTTTACAGATCGACTAGATAGAATAGAATGACAGGGAAATAACTTATGGTGAATAAGTAGTGGGTTCAATCTAATTTTTTATACAATTACTAGCCAAATTAAACAATAAATCTGAAATAACGTAAAAAGAACATGTTTGTATGATTTTTATATCTTTTCGTAATTTCTATATGAATTATTTTCAACTAATTAGCTTTTTTAATTCTTTTATAAATTACTTATCATCATAAAAATTAGTATAATAATTTTATATATTTTCATTCAATAAAACGAGATAAAATAATTGAAAAAAAAATAACAAAGCAGTCCTATTTTATGAGTTAAAAATGAAATTAAAAAGAAAAGAAAATAAAATACATTTACATCAGAATTTATTTTATTTTACAAATTTAAATAATAAAAAGGATACTATTCAGATCGTTAACCACTAATACTGTTAACCTTTTAGGACCTTTTGAACCGGGTCCATAAATTGATCAAGATCATGTAGTGGAGAAGGCGTATTTCGAGTGAATGATATTTTGGAGCAAAAAGAAAAACATCCTATTATTTGGAACAATTAATATCATTCACTCGAACAATGACCCTCTTGCCACACCTTTGATTACTTAGCTTATGACGGACTAAAGTTATATGTTGCAAGGTCATCTATCATAGATAGGTCGCTCATGGATATTTTGAAAAGTGTCGATGTTTATTTAATTTTAAAGTTGTTAGCGGATAAGAAAAGTTGAGCCCCAAATTTGGGGAAGGCGCTAGAATTTCAAAAAGAAAAAATATATGAAATTATAAGTCTATAGAACTAATGATGCACCAAAAATGAAGGATAAGAAAGAAAAACAAAATAATGAAGAGATTAACTTTGTCATTCCGATTTGAAATTGGCAATTAAAATGGAAACTCACCTATTTGTATTTTATAAAAGATGTTGAAAACAGTTTAAAGATAAAAACGAAACCAAAATTTTGATTTATCAAAAAAATAAAAAAGAATGGAGGGATAATAATAATAATAATAATAATAATAATAATAATAATAATAATAGATAAATTAGATTTTTTTACTGATGTACTAGATAGAATAGTTTGACAGAGAAAGAACTTACGGTGAATAAGTAGTGGGTTCAATCTAATTTTTTATACAATTAGCATCCAAATTAGCCGATAAATCTGAAATAACGTAAAAAGAACATGTTTGTATGATTTTTATACCTTCTCATTTTTTCTATATGAATTATTTTCAACTAATTAGCATTTTTAAATTACTTATCATCATAAAAATTAGTATAATAATTTTAAATCTTTTCGTTCAATAAAATGAGATAAAATTATCGAAAATAAAATAACAAATCAGTCCTATTTTATGACTTAAAAATGAAATAAAAATAAAATAAAATACATCAACATCAGAATTTATTTTATTTTTCAAATATAAATAATAAAGGATACTATTCAGATCATTAGCCACTAATACTGTTAACCTTTTAGGACCTTTTGAACCGGGTCCATAACTTGATCAAGATCATGTAGTGGAGAAGACTGTAGTTAGTGAATGATATTTTGGAGCAAAAAGAAAAACATCCTATTATTTGGAACAATTAATATCATTCACTCGAACAACGACTTGACCTTCACCGCTTTGATTACTTAGCTTATGATGGACTAAAGTTATATGTTGCAAGGTCATCTATCATAGATAGGTCGCTCATGGATATTTTGAAAAGTGTCAAGTTTATTTAATTTTAAAGTTGTTAGCGGATAAGAAAAGTTGAGCCCCAAATTTGGGGAAGACTGCTTAGAATTTCAAAAAGAAAAAATATATGAAATTATAAGTCTATAGAACTAATGATGCACCAAAAATGACGGATAAGAAAGAAAAACAAAACAATGAAGAGATTAACTTTGTCATTCCGATTTGAAATTGGCAATTAAAATGGAAACTCACCTATTTGTATTTTTTAAAAGATGTTGAAAACAATTTAAAGATAAAAACGAAACCTAAATTTTGATTTATCGAAAAAATCAAAAACAATGGAGTGATAATGATAATAATAATAATAATAGATAAATTAGATTTTTTTACTGATGTACTAGATAGAATAGTTTGACAGAGAAAGAACTTACGGTGAATAAGTAGTGGGTTCAATCTAATTTTTTATACAATTAGCATCCAAATTAGCCGATAAATCTGAAATAACGTAAAAAGAACATGTTTGTATGATATTTATACCTTCTCATTTTTTCTATATGAATTATTTTCAACTAATTAGCATTTTTAAATTACTTATCATCATAAAAATTAGTATAATAATTTTAAATCTTTTCATTCAATAAAATGAGATAAAATTATTGAAAATAAAATAACAAATCAGTCCTATTTTATGAGTTAAAAATGAAATAAAAAAATAAAATAAAATACATCAACATCAGAATTTATTTTATTTTCAAATATAAATAATAAAAAGGATACTATTCAGATCATTAGCCACTAATACTCAAGTAACCTTTTAGGACCTTTTGAACCGGGTCCATAACTTGATCAAGATCATGTAGTGGAGAAGGCGTAGTTCGAGTGAATGACATTTTGGAGCAAAAAGAAAAACATCCTATTCGCTGGAACAATTAATATCATTCACTCGAACAACAGCCTGATGCACCTTCACCCTTTGATTACTTAGCTTATGACAGACTAAAGTTATATGTTGCAAGGTCATCTATCATAGATAGGTCGCTCATAGATATTTCAAAAAGAGTTGTTGTTTATTTAATTTTAAAGTTGTTAGTGGATTAGAAAATTTGAGCCTCAAATTTGGGAAAGACTGCTTAGAATTTCAAAAAGAAAAATATATGAAATTTTAAGTCTATACAACTATTGATGTACCAAAAATGAATAATAAGAAAGAAAAACAAAAACAATGAAGAGATTAACATTATCATTCCGATTTGAAAGTGTCAATTAAAATAGAAACTCAGCTATTTGAATTTTATAAAAGATATTGAAAACTATTTAAAGATACAAGCAAAACCTAACAAAACCTAAATTTTGAATGATAGAACAAATCAAAAAAAATGGAAAGATAATAATAATAATAATAATAGATAAATTTGAATTTTTTTACAGATATACTAGATAGACTAGTTTGACAGAGAAAGAACTTATAACGAATAAGAAGTGGGTTCAACCTAATTTTTATACTATTAGCATCCAAATTAGCCGATAAATCTGAAATAACGGAAAAAGAACATGTTTTGTATGATTTTTATACCTTCTCTTTTTCTATTTGAATTATTTTCAACTAATTAGCATTTTTAATTCTTTTATAAATTACTCATCATCATAAAAATTAGTATAATAATTTTAAATATTTTCATTCAATAAAATGAGATAAAATAATTGAAAATAAAATAACAAATCAGTCCTATTTTATGAGTTAAAAATGAAATAAAAAATAAAATAAAATACATCAACATCAAAATTTATTTTATTTTACAAATTTAAATGATAAAAAGGAAACTATTCAGATCATTAAGCACCAATACACATAACCTTTTAGGACCTTTTGAACCGGGTCCATAACTTGATCAAGGTCATGTAGTGGAGAAGACTGTAGTTCGAGTGAATGACATTTTGGAGCAAAAAGAAAAACATCCTATTTGCTGGAACAATTAATATCATTCACTCGAACAACAGCCTGCTGCACCTTCACCCTTTGATTACTTAGCTTATGACAGACTAAAGTTATATGTTGCAAGGTCATCTATCATAGATAGGTCGCTCATGGATATTTCGAAAAGAGTCGAAGTTTATTTAATTTTAAAGTTGTTAGCGGATAAGAAAAGTTGAGCCCCAAATTGGGGGAAGACTGCTTAGAATTTCAAAAAGAAAAAATATATGAAATTATAAGTCTATAGAACTAATGATGCACCAAAGTTGAATGATAAGAAAGAAAAACAAAAACAATGAAGAGATTAACATTGTCATTCCGATTTGAAAGTGTCAATTAAAATGGAAACTCACCTATTTGTATTTTATAAAAGATGTTGAAAACAATTTAAAGATAAAAATGAAACCTAAATTTTGATTGATCGAAAAAATCAAAAAGAATGCAGAGATAATAATATTAATAATAACAATAATAATAATAATAATAATAGATAAATTAGATTTTTTTACAGATGTACTAGATAGAATAGTTTGACAGAGAAAAAACTTACGGTGAATAAGTAGTGGGTTCAATCTAATTTTTTATACAATTAGCAGCCAAATTAGCCGATAAATCTGAAATAACGTAAAAAGAACATGTTTGTATGATTTTTATACCTTCTCATTTTTTCTATATGAATTATTTTCAACTAATTAGCATTTTCAAATTACTTATCATCATAAAAATTAGTATAATAATTTTAAATCTTTTCGTTCAATAAAATGAGATAAAATAATTGAAAATAAAATAACAAATCAGTCCTATTTTGTGAATTAAAAATGAAATAAAAAGATAAAATAAAATACATCAACATCAGAATTTATTTTATTTTTCAAATATAAATAATAAAAAGGATACTATTCAGATCATTAGCACTAATACCTGTTAACCTTTTAGGACCTTTTGAACCGGGTCCATAACTTGATCAAGGTCATGTAGTGGAGAAGACTGTAGTTCGAGTGAATGACATTTTGGTGCAAAAAGAAAAACATCCTATTCGTTGGAACAATTAATATCATTCACTCGAACAACAGCCTGCTGCACCGTCACCCTTTGATTACTTAGCTTATGACAGACTAAAGTTATATGTTGCAAGGTCATCTATCATAGATAGGTCGCTCATGGATATTTCGAAAAGAGTTGAAGTTTATTTAATTTTAAAGTTGTTAGCGGATAAGAAAAGTTGAGCCCCAAATTTGGGGAAGACTGCTTAGAAATTCAAAAAGAAAAAATATATGAAATTATAAGTCTATACAACTAATGATGCACCAAAAATGAATGATAAGAAAGAAAAACAAAAACAATGAAGAGATTAACATTGTCATTCTGATTTGAAAGTGACAATTAAAATGGAAACTCAACTATTTGAATTTTATAAAAGATATTGAAAACTATTTAAAGATACAAACAAAACCTAACAAAACCAAAGTTTTGAAAGATCGAAAAAATCAAAAAAAATGGAAAGATAATAAAAATGATAGATAAATTTGATTTTTTTTATAGATGTACTAGATGGACTAGTTTGACAGAGAAAGAACTTATAGCGAATAAGAAGTGGGGTCAATCTAATTTTTTATACAATTAGCGGCCAAATTAGCCGATAAATCTGAAATAACTAAAAAAGAACATGTTTTCTACGATTTTTATACGATCTCTTTTTTCTATATGAATTATTTTCAACTAATTAGCATTTTTAATTCTTTTATAAATTACTTATCATCATAAAAATTAGTATAATAATTTTAAATATTTTTATTCAATAATATGAGATAAAATAGTTGAAAATAAAATAAAAATCAGTCCTATTTTATGAGTTAAAAATGAAATAAAAAAATAAAATAAAATACATCAACATCAGAATTTATTTTATTTTACAAATTTAAATAATAAAAAGGATAATATTCAGATCATTAACCACCAATACCTGTTAACCTTTTAGGACCTTTTGAACCGGGTCCATAACTTGATCAAGGTCATGTAGTGGAGAAGACTGTAGTTCGAGTGAATGACATTTTGGAGAAAAAGAAAAACATCCTATTCGCTGGAACAATTATTATCATTCACTTGAACAACAGCCTGCTGCACCTTCACCCTTCGATTACTTAGCTTATGACAGACTAAAGTTATATGTTGCAAGGCCATCTATCATAGATAGGTCGCTCATGGATATTTCGAAAAGTGTCGATGTTTATTTAATTTTAAAGTTGTTAGCGGATAAGAAAAGTTGAGCCCCAAATTTGGGGAAGACTGCTTAGAATTTCAAAAAGAAAAAATATATGAAATTATAAGTCTATAGAACTAATGATGCACCAAAAATGAATGATAAGAAAGAAAAACAATAACAATGAAGAGAATATCATTGTCATTCCGATTTGAAAGTGTCAATTAAAATGGAAACTCACCTATTTGTATTTTATAAAAGATGTTGAAAACAATTTAAAGATAAAAACGAAACCTAAATTTTGATTAATCGAAAAAATCAAAAAGAATGCAGAGATAATAATATTAATAATAACAATAATATTAATAATAATAATAGATAAATTAGATTTTTTTACAGATGTACTAGATAGAATAGTTTGACAGAGAAAGAACTTACGGTGAATAAGTAGTGGGTTCAATCTAATTTTTTATACAATTAGCAGCAAAATTAGCCGATAAATCTGAAATAACGTAAAAAGAACATGTTTGTATGATTTTTATACCTTCTCATTTTTTCTATATGAATTATTTTCAACTAATTAGCATTTTTAAATTACTTATCATCATAAAAATTAGTATAATAATTTTAAATCTTTTCGTTCAATAAAATGAGATAAAATTATTGAAAATAAAATAACAAATCAGTCCTATTTTGTGAATTAAAAATGAAATAAAAAGATAAAATAAAATACATCAACATCAGAATTTATTTTATTTTTCAAATATAAATAATAAAAAGGATACTATTCAGATCATTAGCCACTAATACCTGTTAACCTTTTAGGACCTTTTGAACCGGGTCCATAACTTGATCAAGGTCATGTAGTGGAGAAGACTGTAGTTCGAGTGAATGACATTTTGGTGCAAAAAGAAAAACATCCTATTCGTTGGAACAATTAATATCATTCACTCGAACAACAGCCTGCTGCACCGTGTAACATCCCTAGTTCGTAGTCGACCATACAAACTAGAATCATTACCTTTTAGTAAAATCAGAGGTGCACAAAACGGAATGGATAATCTCATAAGAGAAATACATAAAGTTTCACAACCAGTGATGTCTCAGTCATACAAAATAACATGAAGCTTTTTTTTTTTTTTTTTTGGAAATACACATCACATAGCCGGGAAGATATAAATATCCATAAGTGCACAGACCCCTAAAACATAGAGCGGTTCAAGACCGATACATGACACCAAATAAGACTAAATATAGTCTCCATGATACAAAACACTGGAACATGAACTGGTCATGATCTGATAACCTCGGCGCAGACTCTTGCCCTTACTTGAATTACCTGAATCCTTCACCTGTGAATCTGAAAAATCAACAATAATGAGGAATGAGATTACTTAATCTCAGTGAGTTCTCGCGACCCCTTACCATAATATTCTCAGTTGATAAATTTTAAACTTAGCCTAGGGTGCATCCCTCCTAACGTGATAGACTTACATAATATAAAAGCTACACATTACACTGTGAGGGAATCCGACACTCGTAAATAACGAGTAACTGAACCATGAAGACCCCGGGAGCAGTTCATGACACCGACCCCGAGTACACCCTCCATTCTTTAATCAGTTTATTTTCCCTTATGTATAGGATACATAGTCATCTCACACGGTTAACCAAAATCATGCATAAACATTATACAGAAACTTTCAGCACAGATACATAAACTTCGACAATTTATTTACCCTATCAAACGATATCGGAATCTAACAAACGACCCACCTACAGAAAGCTAATGAGGTCTATTTTCTAACCATGTATTTAGAATTTTGGAAGAATGTACCAAAAAGTGCAGTTTTTCTAAATAAAACAGTAAGTTTACAGAATGGGACAGCAACTGTGTCCTAAGTTGGGAGCCTTCTAGAATGACCAAGACAAACTCAAATAACACGAAACTTGAGCCCAAAAGGTAGCAAAATTTGTCTACTTTTCAAAGGAATTGGACTCATAAAAAAATAAGTTCATTTGACAACATAATAACCGAAATACTGAACCTATGCACAGTTTGGCTTCAGAAATTTGACCTAACTTGGGACACTCATAACTGGAGGTATACTACTCCAAATTAAACCAAACCAGTGCCAAAATGACCGTAATTAAGTCTATTTTCGAACAAGGTAAGCCCCAAAATTTTTAGATAAGCAGAATGGTCCCAGTTTCAAAAGAACCGAACCTACCTGCAAACAGCCTGCACAATTTCACCCTCACTTGTGGGGTCTATAACTTGAGCTATACTACTCCAAATGAGACCAAACCAAAGCCAAAATGACCATCATTTAATCTATTTTCAGGAATGCTAAACTATAAAATTTTTGGACTAACAAGTATCCCCAGCCTAGCCAAAACAGAACAGGCATCCAGAATGGTTCCATTATCAAAACTTGCACACAAAATTTGCACAATACATCATCAAAATTCCACAATACAACCAGAGAATTCCAATACAACCAGCTCATAAACATTCATACAATTTATTCAGAAATAACACAAGCAAAACCCTAGAACTCAGCTAGTTGCCGTGTAACTCGAAAACCGAATACTCCGATTCTTGCTTCCTTCCAATCGACCCAAAGCACACAAGACTCAGACCAAAACTACTCCCAACCCTTGGATGATTCTGGACAGCAACAATACAGAGGTTTATGGCTTGTTTTGCTTGTTGAAACTAGTATCAATGGAAAAGAAATTGAAAATGGAGGAGAATGGTGAAATCTCTAGCAACATGCAATGAGAGAAATTCTGGTTCTCTCTTCTTCTCTCCTAAGCACCTCCCTTTCTCCCTTGGTCTCCGTTCTGTTTTTCTGTTCCAGCGTGTGTGTTTCTGAATAAAATGAGAGAAGTGAGGGTGCTAAGGTAGGTGCATGAGGGATATGGTGTATGGTGGATTAGACTTCAAGGTTTTGCTAAAATTGGGCTTGTAAGTCTCTTTCTTAATTTCTTAATTTATTCTAAGGTCCCTAATTAAACCTTGAGTAATTTTGTCAATTAAAATTTCACAAGAATAATTAGTCTCATATTTATGAACTTAAGCATACACTTGGGTGTTACATTACACCCCAACTTGAAAAAAATTTCGTCCTCGAAATTGCTTAAATCTTACCTCATGAAAACAAATACGGATAACGAGAGCGCATCTCCTCCTCAAGCTCCCAAGTAGCTTCCTCGGGTGAATCTGCGTCCCAAAGGACTTTTACCATCGGAATGGTCCTCGATCTAAGCTTCTTTTTCTCAAAATCTAAAACTCTAACTGGATAGGGTTGGAATGTAAGGTCTGAATGCATATCAACCGTTTCAAAAACTAACGGTTGTGTAGGGTCATGGATATACTTTCTCAATTTGGGATCGTGAAACACATCATGAAGGTTTGATAAAGATGGAGGTAAAGCAATTCTATAGGCAACAGGTCCAATCCGCTCCGAGGATTTGGAATGGGCCAGATAAAGCGGGCCGAGCTTCTTTGTCTGGTGATGCGACTAATACCTAGGGATGGTGTAACCTGAGGAACACATGATCATCGACCTCGAACTCTAATGGTTTCCTCCTCTTATCTGCATAATTCTTTTGCCGACTACGGCGGTTTTGATTCTTTCTCTAATGCATGCGATTTTATCGGTAGTCTCTCTGGCCAAGTCGGCCCAATCAACCTGTTCTCCCAATGTCCCACCAACATAAAGGAGTTCGGCATTTGCGTCCATATAGGGCTTCATGCAGAGCCATGCCGATACTCGAATGGTAGCTGTTGTTATAAGCAAATTCCACGGTGGAAGATGATCCTCCCATCTACCACCACTATCCGAACACACGCCCGTAGCATATCTTCCAATGTGCGAATGGTTCTCTCTGTCACCGTCGATGATGAGGATGATAAAATTTGAGCGATGTTGAAATTTGCCGGGAACCTAAGGCCATGTGCAAAGCTCTCCAAAATCGAGATGTGAACTTTGGATCTCGATCGACACAATACTAAGCGGTACCCGTGAAGTCGAACTATATCCTTTAGGTACGCCGCTAACTTTGATGTTTTGTAGTTGGAGCGAGCGGGAATGAAATGGCGATTTCGTTAATCTGTCGACTACAACCCAGATGGAGTCATGGCCATTTCGTGAGAGGGGTAAGCCCATCACAAAATCCATTGAAACACTTTCCCATTTCCACTCAGGAATGTCCAATGGTTGTAATTGACCTGATGGCTTTTGATGCTCGATCTTAACCTTCTGATAGGTCAAACATCGAGAAACAAACTCCGCGATATCTGATTTCATCCCCGGCCACCAATACATTTCCTTAAGATCTCGATACATCTTGGTGTTGCCAGGATGCACTGAGAATTTACTCTTATGAGCCTCTTCCAAAACTTTTCTTTTAATTTCCTCATTAGCTGGAACATAAATCCGATTTCTGAAACAAACAATCCCATCACTATCCTCTGTGAAGTCTTTGGTGGCGTGAGGACCGTAACGCTTCATCATAGTCTGTGCTTGTGCGATTGCTCTTCTCAATGCACTAATGTCTGGACTTGGTTCAACGTCGATTGTCCACTTTTTCGCCTTAACTTTCGAAGATTAAGATCCCGAAATGATTCTAATAGTGCCATCTCACGCATCATCATGGAAGACATGTGCGGTGACTTTACGCTCAAGGCGTCGGCTACTACATTAGCCTTACCTGGATGATACTTCAATTGAAATCATAATCCTTTAGGAATTCAACCCATCTGTCTTTGTCTCATATTCACTCCTACGATCGAAAAGATACTTTAAACTCTTGTGGTCACTTGAATACTTCAAGCGTGAACCGTAGAGATAGTGCCGCCAAATCTTTAAAGCAAACACAATAGGCCAACTCTAAATCATGAGTGGGGTAATTCTCCTCATGGGTCTTTAGCTGTCTAGAAGCATAAGCAACAACTTGACCTTTACGCATCAACACACATCCTAAACCCTTACCGGATGCATCACTGAAAATCTGGAATCCTTAATTTGGGTCGGGAATGATAAGGATTGGTGCCGATGTCGTAGAGCTTTAAGTTCCAAAAACATTCTTCGCGACTAGTGTCCCACACAAGCGGTTGTCCTTACGAGTTAAGCGAGTGAGTGGAATTACTAATTGCGAAAATCCCTGAATGAATCGTCGGTAATATCCAGCCAATCCAAGAAAACTCCTAATCTCAAAGCTGTTGTTGGGCGTTCCCGATTCAAAGCGCTTCAACTTTACTTGGGTCAACTGCAACACCTTCCCGAGAGATAACATGTCCTAAAAATTTAATATCTGGCAGCCAAAACTCACATTTTTCCGGTTTAGCATACAGACGCTTTGCCCGGAGAGTATCCAATACAATTCTCAAATGTTCTGCATGATCCTCTTCATTCTGTGAGTAAACCAGGATATCATCGATGAATACAACCACAAATTTATCAAGATATGGTCTGAAAATTCTGTTCATATAGTCCATGAAGATTGCCGGAGCATTAGTCAATCCAAAAGGCATTACTACGAACTCGTAATGACCATAACGGGTTCGGAATGCTGTCTTCGGGATATCCAATGCCCGAACCTTAATTTGGTGGTAACCTGACCTTAAATCAATCTTGGAAAACACTGATGCACTTCTCAACTGATCTAGTAAATCATCAATTCTAGGCAATGGATACTTGTTCTTCACCGTTACCTTGTTCAACTGTCTGTAGTCAATACATAACCGCATAGTGCCGTCCTTCTTCTTTACTAGCAGAACAGGTGCACCCCAAGGTGATGCGCTCGGGCGAATGAATTTCTTAGCAATCAAATCCTCAAGCTGAACCTTCAACTCCTTCAACTCTAATGGAGACATACGATACGGAGTAATCGAAATAGGTCCGGCACCCGGAACTAGCTCAATAGAGAACTCTACCTCACGATCAGGAGGTAGTGAAGATACTTCATCCGGAAACACATCCAGATACTCATTAACCACAGGAATGGAAGGTAGATGAACACCGTGACCGGAAATCGATGACATGTAGAGGAAACAACCCTCAAACCCGGGAGACGTACAAAGATTTAGAAATACTGATGAAAGTGATGATTCAATACTGACCTTGGAAAGTGCCACTGTCTCAGACGCAAAACTAATTATTCGGTTGTGACAATCAAGCGTGACATGGTGTTTAGTGAGCCAATCCATACCAAGAATGATGTCCATGCCTTTAAGGGGCAAACACACTAAGCTGATAAGGAACGATTTATCATAAGCGTTTACAACACAATCCTCACGCAGGCCGGGTGGAAACACCGCCCTCGGCGGGTGTGTGTGAATTTCAATGGGGTGTGGTAAGGTTGTTAAGGCCAGATGGAGCCTCTCAACACAATCTTGAGCAATAAAAGAATGAGACGCACCAGAATCAAATAGAATAACTATGGGACTCTGAAAAAGAAAACCCGTACCCTGAAGAATGTTGGCAGTGGCTGCAACTCTACTGGAATTCAAAGCAAATGCTCTCCCCTGAGTGGTTGGAACGGAAGTCTTCCCCTGAGGCTTCTTAGGACAATCTTTAGCATAATGACCTGGCTCCTTGCAATAAAAGCATTCTGTACTCCCAGTGCGGCATTCCCCTTTGTGAAATCTTCCACAACGATTACATGCATTAAACCTAGGACCCCCTGATTGCTGAACTGACTTTCCTTTGTTGATATCACCTTTAGGTTTCAAGTTAGAGGTTGAAGTTCCAGATCCCTTCTTTTTGCCTTGCCAAAACTCTCGGCGTTCATCATACATTTTCTTCAAATCTTCTTCTGCAATGTAAGACTGTTCAACTAATGCTGCAAAGCTGGTGGCAGAGAAAGAACTTAAACCTTGGGCAATATCTGCACGTAAACCTCTTCTGAACCTATTAATCTTCCATTCTTCATCCACAGCATGCCTAGCCAACTGGTAGAATTGTGACAACTCCTCAAAATTAGAGGCATATTCACTAACTGACATGTTGCCCTGCTTCAAAGCGATAAATTCCTCTTCTTTCTTCAATCTTATATTTCTTGGAAAGAACTGGTCCAAAAACATCTTCTTAAAATTCTCCCAAGTGATGGGAGTCCCTTGACTAGTCATGAACTCGTAGGCATTTTGCCACCAAGTCTCCGCTTTGCCATTCATCACATCTGAAGCAAATAAAACCTTTTGCTCATCAGAACACTGCAAGGTCCTGAATTTCTTCTCTAAAGCATCCACCCAATACCGTGCCTGCATCGGACCTTCAGTACCATAGAAACTCGGAGGATTTGATTTCTGAAACAGGAAGTACATCTTATTAGGGTCCTCGGTGGGTGTGGCTGTAGGAGGAGGAGGAGGAGGTTGGTTTTGTTGTGCTGAATCATTTCTTTGAATCATTGCCTGTTGGTTATTAAGCATCCGTTGGTTCATCTGTTGATTCATCCGGTTTTGTGCTTGCATATTCAGCATGAATTGCTGCATCCATTCGAGAATAGGAGCCTCGGGAGCTGGTGCTCTAGGTCGATGTGTTGCGTCTCGGGTCCAGCCATAATTCGCATAAAATGCACCAAGCATTGAGTTGATCAGTCTCAATATCTCTTAGCATAATAAGAAGAAGTATAATCGAACACTTAAAACACAAACACAAATACATACTAATCTAAGCCCGAGCAAGGTCGAATTGCTCGATACCAAATGTAACATCCCTAGTTCGTAGTCGACCATACAAACTAGAATCATTACCTTTTAGTAAAATCGAGAGGTGCACAAAGCGGAATGGATAATCTCATAAGAGAAATACATAAAGTTTCACAACCATGATGTCTCGATCATACAAAAATAACATGAAGCTTTTTTTTTTTTTCGAAATACACATCACTTAGCGGGAAGATACAAATATCCATAAGTGCACAGACCCTAAAACATAAAGCGGTTCAAGACCGATACATGACATCAAATAAGACTAAATATAGTCTCCATGATACAAAACACTGGAACATGAACTGTCATGATCGATAACCTCAAAGCGGGACTCTTGCCCTTACTTGAATTACCTGAATCCTTCACCTGTGAATCTGAAAAATCAACAACAATGAGGAATGAGATTACTTAATCTCAGTGAGTTCTCGCGACCCCTTACCATAATATTCTCAGTTGATAAATTTTAAACTTAGCCTAGGGTGCATCCCTCCTAACGTGATAGACTTACATAATATAAAAGCTACCGCGTACACTGTGAGGGAATCCGACACTCGTAAATAACGAGTAACTGAACCATGAAGACCCCGGGAGCAGTTCATGACACCGACCCCGAGTACACCCTCCATTCTTTAATCAGTTTATTTTCCCTTATGTATAGGATACATAGTCATCTCACACGGTTAACCAAAATCATGCATAAACATTATACAGAAACTTTCAGCACAGATACATAAACTTCGACAATTTATTTACCCTATCAAACGATATCGGAATCTAACAAACGACCCACCTACAGAAAGCTAATGAGGTCTATTTTCTAACCATGTATTTAGAATTTTGGAAGAATGTACCAAAAGTGCAGTTTTTCTAAATAAAACAGTAAGTTTACAGAATGGGACAGCAACTGTGTCCTAAGTTGGGAGCCTTCTAGAATGACCAAGACAAACTCAAATAACACGAAACTTGAGCCCAAAAGGAAGCAAAATTTGACTACTTTTCAAAGGAATTGAATTCATAAAAATAAGTTCATTTGACAACATAATAACCGAAATACTGAACCTATGCACAGTTTGGCTTCAGAAATTTGACCTAACTTGGGACACTCATAACTGGAGGTATACTACTCCGAATTAAACCAAACCAGTGCCAAAATGACCGTAATTAAGTCTATTTTCGAACAAGGTAAGCCCCAAAATTTTTAGATAAGCAGAATGGTCCCAGTTTCAAAAGAACCGAACCTACCTGCAAACAGCCTGCACAATTTCACCCTCACTTGTGGGGTCTATAACTTGAGCTATACTACTCCAAATGAGACCAAACCAAAGCCAAAATGACCATCATTTAATCTATTTTCAGGAATGCTAAACTATAAAATTTTTGGACTAACAAGTATCCCCAGCCTAGCCAAAACAGAACAGGCATCCAGAATGGTTCCATTATCAAAACTTGCACACAAAATTTGCACAATACATCATCAAAATTCCACAATACAACCAGAGAATTCCAATACAACCAGCTCATAAACATTCATACAATTTATTCAGAAATAACACAAGCAAAACCCTAGAACTCACCTAGTTGCCGTGTAACTCGAAAACCGAATACTCCGATTCTTGCTTCCTTCCAATCGACCCAAAGCACACAAGACTCAGACCAAAACTACTCCCAACCCTTGGATGATTCTGGACAGCAACAATACAGAGGTTTATGGCTTGTTTTGCTTGTTGAAACTAGTATCAATGGAAAAGAAATTGAAAATGGAGGAGAATGGTGAAATCTCTAGCAACATGCAATGAGAGAAATTCTGGTTCTCTCTTCTTCTCTCCTAAGCACCTCCCTCTCTCCGTTGGTCTCCGTTCTGTTTTTCAGTTCCAGCGTGTGTGTTTCTGAATAAAATGAGAGAAGTGAGGGTGCTAAGGTAGGTGCATGAGGGATATGGTGTATGGTGGATTAGACTTCAAGGTTTTGCTAAAATTGGGCTTGTAAGTCTCTTTCTTAATTCCTTAATTTATTCTAAGGTCCCTAATTAAACCTTGAGTAATTTTGTCAATTAAAATTTCACAAGAATAATTAGTCTCATATTTATGAACTTAAGCATACACTTGGGTGTTACACACCGTCACCCTTTGATTACTTAGCTTATGACAGACTAAAGTTATATGTTGCAAGGTCATCTATCATAGATAGGTCACTCATGGATATTTCGAAAAGAGTCGAAGTTTATTTAATTTTAAAGTTGTTAGCGGATAAGAAAAGTTGAGCCCCAAATTTGGGGAAGACTGCTTAGAAATTCAGAAAGAAAAAATATATGAAATTATAAGTCTATACAACTAATGATGCACCAAAAATGAATGATAAGAAAGAAAAACTAAAACAATGAAGAGATTAATTAACATTGTCATTCTGATTTGAAAGTGACAATTAAAATGGAAACTCAACTATTTGAATTTTATAAAAGATATTGAAAACTATTTAAAGATACAAACAAAACCTAACAAAACCAAAGTTTTGAAAGATCGAAAAAATCAAAAAAAATGGAAAGATAATAAAAATAATAGATAAATTTGATTTTTTTTACAGATGTACTAGATGGACTAGTTTGACAGAGAAAGAACTTATAGCGAATAAGAAGTGGGGTCAATCTAATTTTTTATTCAATTAGCGGCCAAATTAGCCGATAAATCTGAAATAACTAAAAAAGAACATGTTTTCTACGATTTTTATACGATCTCTTTTTTCTATATGAATTATTTTCAACTAATTAGCATTTTTAATTCTTTTATAAATTACTCATCATCATTAAAATTAGTATAATAATTTTAAATATTTTTATTCAATAATATGAGATAAAATAGTTGAAAATAAAATAACAAATCAGTCCTATTTTATGAGTTAAAAATGAAATAAAAAAATAAAATAAAATACATCAACATCAGAATTTATTTTATTTTACAAATTTAAATAATAAAAAGGATAATATTCAGATCATTAACCACCAATACCTGTTAACCTTTTAGGACCTTTTGAACCGGGTCCATAACTTGATCAAGGTCATGTAGTGGAGAAGACTGTAGTTCGAGTGAATGACATTTTGGAGAAAAAGAAAAACATCCTATTCGCTGGAACAATTATTATGATTCACTTGAACAACAGCCTACTGCACCTTCACCCTTTGATTACTTAGCTTATGATAGACTAAAGTTATATGTTGCAAGGCCATCTATCATAGATAGGTCGCTCATGGATATTTCGAAAAGTGTCGATGTTTATTTAATTTTAAAGTTGTTAGCGGATAAGAAAAGTTGAGCCCCAAATTTGGGGAAGACTGCTTAGAATTTCAAAAATAAAAAATATATGAAATTATAAGTCTATAGAACTAATGATGCACCAAAAATGAATGATAAGAAAGAAAAACAATAACAATGAAGAGAATATCATTGTCATTCCGATTTGAAAGTGTCAATTAAAATGGAAACTCACCTATTTGTACTTTTTAAAAGATGTTGAAAACAATTTAAAGATAAAAACGAAACCTAAATTTTGATTGATCGAAAAAATCAAAAAGAATGGAGAGATAATAATATTAATAATAACAATAATAATAATAATAATAATAGATAAATTAGATTTTTTTACAGATGTACTAGATATAATAGTTTGACAGAGAAAGAACTTACGGTGAATAAGTAGTGGGTTCAATCTAATTTTTTATACAATTAGCAGCAAAATTAGCCGATAAATCTGAAATAACGTAAAAAGAACATGTTTGTATGATTTTCATACCTTCTCATTTTTTCTATATGAATTATTTTCAACTAATTAGCATTTTTAAATTACTCATCATCATAAAAATTAGTATAATAATTTTAAATCTTTTCGTTCAATAAAATGAGATAAAATTATTGAAAATAAAATAACAAATCAGTCCTATTTTATGAGTTAAAAATGAAATAAAAAAATAAAATAAAATACATCAACATCAGAATTTATTTTATTTTTCAAATATAAATAATAAAAAGGATACTATTCAGATCATTAGCCACTAATACCTGTTAACCTTTTAGGACCTTTTGAACCGGGTCCATAACTTGATCAAGATCATGTAGTGGAGAAGACTGTATTTCGAGTGAATGATATTTTGGAGCAAAAAGAAAAACATCCTATTTGCTGGAACAATTAATATCATTCACTCGAACAACAGCCTGCTGCACCGTCACCGTTTGATTACTTAGCTTATGACAAACTAAAGTTATATGTTGCAAGGTCGTCTATCATAGATAGGTCGCTCATCGATATTTCGAAAAGAGTCGACGTTTATTTAATTTTAAAGTTGTTAGCGGATAAGAAAAGTTGAGCCCCAAATTTGGGGAAGACTGCTTAGAATTTCAAAAAGAAAAAATATATGAAATTAAAAGTCTATAGAACTAATGATGCACCAAAAATGAATGATAAGAAAGAAAAACAAAAACAATGAATAGATTAACATTGTCATTCCGATTTGAAAGTGTCAATTAAAATGGAAACTCAGCTATTTGAATTTTATAAAAGATATTGAAAACTATTTAAAGATACAAACAAAACCTTAGAAAACCTAAATTTTGAATGATCGAAAAAATCAAAAAAAATGGAAAGATAATAATAATAATAGATAAATTTGAATTTTTTTACAGATGTACTAGATAGACTAGTTTGATAGAGAAAGAACTTATAGAGAATAAGAAGTGGGTTCAATCTAATTTTTTATACAATTAGCGGCCAAATTAGCCGATAAATCTGAAATAACGGAAAAAGAACATGTTTTGTCTGATTTTTATACGATCTCTTTTTTCTATATGAATTATTTTCAACTAATTAGCATTTTTAATTCTTTTATAAATTACTCATCATCATAAAAATTAGTATAATAATTTTAAATATTTTCTTTCAATAAAATGAGATCAAATAATTGAAAATAAAATAACAAATCACTCCTATTTTATGAGTTAAAAATGAAATAAAAAATAAAATAAAATACATCAACATCAGAATTTATTTTATTTTACTCATTTAAATGATAAAAAGGATACTATTCAGATCATTAACCACCAACACCTGCTAACCTTTTTGGACCTTTTGAACCGGGTCCATAACTTGATCACGGTAATGTAGTGGAGAAGACCGTAGTTCAAGCGAATGACATTTTGGAGCAAAAAGAAAAACATCCTATTCGCTGGAACGATTAATATCATTCACTCGAACAACAGCCTGCTGCACCTTCACCCTTTGATTACTTAGCTTATGACAGACTATAGTTATATGTTGCAAGGTCGTCTATCATAGATAGGTCGCTCATCGATATTTCGAAAAGAGTCGACGTTTATTTAATTTTAAAGTTGTTAGCGGATAAGAAAAGTTGAGCCCCAAATTTGGGGAAGACTGCTTAGAATTTCAAAAAGAAAAAATATATGAAATTAAAAGTCTATAGAACTAATGATGCACCAAAAATGAATGATAAGAAAGAAAAACAAAAACAATGAATAGATTAACATTGTCATTCCGATTTGAAAGTGTCAATTAAAATGGAAACTCAGCTATTTGAATTTTATAAAAGATATTGAAAACTATTTAAAGATACAAACAAAACCTTACAAAACCTAAATTTTGAATGATCGAAAAAATCAAAAAAAATGGAAAGATAATAATAATAATAGATAAATTTGAATTTTTCTGGATGTACTAGATAGACTAGTTTGATAGAGAAAGAACTTATAGAGAATAAGAAGTGGGTTCAATCTAATTTTTTATACAATTAGCGGCCAAATTAGCCGATAAATCTGAAATAACGGAAAAAGAACATGTTTTGTCTGAATTTTATACGATCTCTTTTTTCTATATGAATTATTTTCAACTAATTAGCATTTTTAATTCTTTTATAAATTACTCATCATCATAAAAATTAGTATAATAATTTTAAATATTTTCTTTCAATAAAATGAGATCAAATAATTGAAAATAAAATAACAAATCACTCCTATTTTATGAGTTAAAAATGAAATAAAAAATAAAATAAAATACATCAACATCAGAATTTATTTTATTTTACACATTTAAATGATAAAAAGGATACTATTCAGATCATTAACCACCAACACCTGCTAACCTTTTTGGTCCTTTTGAACCGGGTCCATAACTTGATCAGGGTCATGTAGTGGAGAAGACTGTAGTTCGGGTGAATGACATTTTGGAGCAAAAAGAAAAACATCCTATTCGCTGGAATAATTAATATCATTCACTCGAACAACAGCCTGCTGCACCTTCACCCTTTGATTGCTTAGCTTATGACAGACTAAAGTTATATGTTACAAGGTCGTCTATCATAGATAGGTCGCTCATGGATATTTCGAAAACAGTCAAAGTTTATTCAATTTTAAAGTTGTTAGCGGATAAGAAAAGTTGAGCCCCAAATTTGGGGAAGACTGCTTAGAATTTCAAAAAGAAAAAATATATGAAATTATAAGTCTATAGAACAAATGATGCACCAAAAATGAATGATAAGAAAGAAAAACAAAAACAATGAAGAGATTAACCTTGTCATTCCGATTTGAATGTGTCAATTAAAATGGAAACTCAGCTATTTGAATTTTATAAAAGATATTGAAAACTATTTAAAGATACAAACAAAACCTAACAAAACCTAAATTTTGAATGATCGAAAAAATCAAAAAAAATGGAAAGATAATAATAATAATAGATAAATTTGAATTTTTTTACAGATGTACTAGATAGACTAGTTTGATAGAGAAAGAACTTATAGAGAATAAGAAGTGGGTTCAATCTAATTTTTTATACAATTAGCGGCCAAATTAGCCGATAAATCTGAAATAACGGAAAAAGAACATGTTTTGTCTGATTTTTATACGATCTCTTTTTTCTATATGAATTATTTTCAACTAATTAGCGTTTTTAATTCTTTTATAAATTACTCATCATCATAAAAATTAGTATAATAATTTTAAATATTTTCATTCAATAAAATGAGATAAAATAATTGAAAATAAAATAACAAATCAGTCCTATTTTATGAGTTAAAAATGAAATAAAAAATAAAACAAAATACATCAACATCAGAATTTATTTTATTTTACAAATTTAAATGATAAAAAGGATGCTATTCAGATCATTAACCACCAATACCTGCTAACCTTTTTGGCCCTTTTGAACCGGGTCCATAACTTGATCAAGGTCATGTAGTGGAGAAGACTGTAGTTCGAGCGAATGACATTTTGGAGCAAAAAGAAAAACATCCTATTCGCTGAAACAATTAATATCATTCACACGAACAACAGCCTGCTGCACCTTCACCCTTTGATTACTTAGCTTATGACAGACTAAAGTTATATGTTGCAAGGTCGTCTATCATAGATAGGTCGCTCATGGATATTTCGAAAAGAGTCGACGTTTATTTAATTTTAAAGTTGTTAGCGGATAACAAAAGTTGAGCCCCAAATTTGGGGAAGACTGCTTAGAATTTCAAAAAGAAAAAATATATGAAATTAAAAGTCTATAGAACTAATGATGCACCAAAAATGAATGATAAGAAAGAAAAACAAAAACAATGAATAGATTAACATTGTCATTCCGATTTGAAAGTGTCAATTAAAATGGAAACTCAGCTATTTGAATTTTATAAAAGATATTGAAAACTATTTAAAGATACAAACAAAACCTTACAAAACCTAAATTTTGAATGATCGAAAAAATAAAAAAAAATGGAAAGATAATAATAATAATAGATAAATTTGAATTTTTTTACAGATGTACTAGATAGACTAGTTTGATAGAGAAAGAACTTATAGAGAATAAGAAGTGGGTTCAATCTAATTTTTTATACAATTAGCGGCCAAATTAGCCGATAAATCTGAAATAACGGAAAAAGAACATGTTTTGTATGATTTTATACGATCTCTTTTTTCTATATGAATTATTTTCAACTAATTAGCATTTTTAATTCTTTTATAAATTACACATCATCATAAAAATTAGCATAATAATTTTAAATATTTTCATTCAATAAAATGAGATAAAATAATTGAAAATAA
The DNA here is from genome assembly GCA_037113605.1 of Calophaca sinica. Lineage (NCBI taxonomy): Eukaryota > Viridiplantae > Streptophyta > Magnoliopsida > Fabales > Fabaceae > Calophaca > Calophaca sinica. Next base: position 120,911,674 of record CM073735.1, read on the forward strand.
AATAACAAATCAGTCCAATTTTATGTTTTAAAAATGAAAAAAAAATAAAATAAAATACATCAACATCAGAATTTATTTAATTTTACAAATTTAAATGATAAAAAGGATGCTATTCAGATCATTAACCACCAATACCTGCTAACCTTTTTGGACCTTTTGAACCGGGTCCATAACTTGATCAAGGTCATGTAGTGGAGAAGACTGTAGTTCGAGCGAATGACATTTTGGAGCAAAAAGAAAAACATCCTATTCGCTGGAACAATTAATATCATTCACTCGAACAACAGCCTGCTGTACCTTCACCCTTTGATTACTTAGCTTATGACAGACTAAAGTTATATGTTGCAAGGTCGTCTATCATAGATAGGTCGCTCATGGATATTTCGAAAAGGGTCGACGTTTATTTAATTTTAAAGTTGTTAGCGGATAAGAAAAGTTGAGCCCCAAATTTGGGGAAGACTGCTTAGAATTTCAAAAAGAAAAAATATATGAAATTAAAAGTCTATAGAACTAATGATGCACCAAAAATGAATGATAAGAAAGAAAAACAAAAACAATGAATAGATTAACATTGTCATTCCGATTTGAAAGTGTCAATTAAAATGGAAACTCAGCTATTTGAATTTTATAAAAGATATTGAAAACTATTTAAAGATACAAACAAAACCTTACAAAACCTAAATTTTGAATGATCGAAAAAATCAAAAAAAATGGAAAGATAATAATAATAATAGATAAATTTGAATTTTTTTACAGATGTACTAGATAGACTAGTTTGATAGAGAAAGAACTTATAGAGAATAAGAAGTGGGTTCAATCTAATTTTTTATACAATTAGCGGCCAAATTAGCCGATAAATCTGAAATAACGGAAAAAGAACATGTTTTGTATGATTTTTATACGATCTCTTTTTTCTATATGAATTATTTTCAACTAATTAGCATTTTTAATTCTTTTATAAATTACTCATCATCATAAAAATTAGTATAATAATTTTAAATATTTTCATTCAATAAAATGAGATAAAATAATTGAAAATAAAATAACAAATCAGTCCTATTTTATGAGTTAAAAATGAAATAAAAAATAAAATAAAATACATCAACATCAGAATTTATTTAATTTTACAAATTTAAATGATAAAAAGGATGCTATTCAGATCATTAACCACCAATACCTGCTAACCTTTTTGGACCTTTTGAACCGGGTCCATAACTTGATCAAGGTCATGTAGTGGAGAAGACTGTAGTTCGAGCGAATGACATTTTGGAGCAAAAAGAAAAACATCCTATTCGCTGGAACAATTAATATCATTCACTCGAACAACAGCCTGCTGCACCTTCACCCTTTGATTACTTAGCTTATGACAGACTAAAGTTATATGTTGCAAGGTCGTCTATCATAGATAGGTCGCTCATGGATATTTCGAAAAGAGTCGATGTTTATTTAATTTTAAAGTTGTTAGCGGATAAGAAAAGTTGAGCCCCAAATTTGGGGAAGACTGCTTAGAATTTCAAAAAGAAAAAATATATGAAATTAAAAGTCTAAAGAACTAATGATGCACCAAAAATGAATGATAAGAAAGAAAAACAAAAACAATGAAGAGATTAACATTGTCATTCTGATTTGAAAGTGTCAATTAAAATGGAAACTCAGCTATTTGAATTTTATAAAAGATATTGAAAACTATTTAAAGATACAAACAAAACCTAACAAAACCTAAATTTTGAATGATCGAAAAAATTAAGAAAAATGGAAAGATAATAATAATAATAGATAAATTTGAATTTTTTTACAGATGTACTAGATAGACTAGTTTGATAGAGAAAGAACTTATAGAGAATAAGAAGTGGGTTCAATCTAATTTTTTATACAATTAGCGGCCAAATTAGCCGATAAATCTGAAATAACGGAAAAAGAACATGTTTTGTCTGATTTTTATACGATCTCTTTTTTCTATATGAATTATTTTCAACTAATTAGCATTTTTAATTCTTTTATAAATTACTCATCATCATAAAAATTAGTATAATAATTTTAAATATTTTTGTAACACCCGCACCTCAACATAATTGAAAGTACGACAAATTACATTAAGGCACAGGAATTACTAAACATTTACAAACTTGATTACAATAATCCAAGTTGTAAATTAACTTAATCTATCAATCTAATTCATAGATTACAACTTGTACATAACTTGGAATATAAAATTCCCATTACAATCTACGACTAGCTTATGTGTCCCAAGCTTGAAGCTTTCACTGCCTTGAAGACTGCTTATCTGAAAAACAACAAAAGGAAAAGGGCGAGATTATAAAATCTCAGTGAGCCCTTCACGGACTCCTCACCATTCTCTCCTCGGAACATTCTAGGCTGAAAAGACTAGCTTAGGCATTTCAAACCTAGACATACTCTCCCTATGTATCATAAGGACTTGACTTGCAACTTCTCGATATCCCTAAGCTAAGACGCTTTAGATGGCGCTAGCTTGAATTAAAACTTAGCATATTATACCATAGGGTAATCCTAGGACTAATATGCCACTTATCAACTTGTGATTAACTAAACACATAAATGTATAGCAATCCACATCAATCCTACAAATGTCCATTCTTTAACCTTTGTTTAGCTCAACTAACCTTAATACAATACAAATTGCAACCTTATTAACTAAGAACATATTGTTCTTACTTACTCACTTTGTGCTTAACACATCTTTGCTTTCTCTTATGCTATTGGGCTTTGCCTTATGCTCTATACCACAAATCCCAATCAATCTAGCTTGCTTATCCTTTAAGTGATCTAATCCCAATGCTCAGTACTATTAAGCGACTATGGGTGTGCTATCCAAGATTTCTCACAACTAACTAAGCTAATTCCGAGTACATATATATATAAATACATACAAGAAATTCATTAACATTCATAAACTTAACTTCACTTCACATATTATATCATTCATAAGAGATGTATAATATGATGCTTTGCATGTAATGCATTTTGTGTTATTGGGTAGTGTCGTAGGCTTTGGTCCCTAGACCCCAATTACACACTTTCGGAATGGTGGTTAGACGTCATAACCCTCCAAGGGCGTCCCTCTTGGCTAACCAAACCGATCTTACTCCTATAAATAGAGGAGTCTTGCCATGGACTTTAGCTTATGCATATGCTTATGCTTATGATTGTATGCATGTTCATAGAAACACAATCATCCACATTACTTAACTATTCAAGGAAACTACAATCATTTCAATGAATCAAGCTTACACTAATAGTACCCCTTTTTATCTAATGACTCCCAATCATGTATACTAATACATACATTCATTCTATCACATCCTTTTCCTAGGGTCCTTCCTTGACCTCTAAGACTTAAGCTTGTGGCTCTTAGACAAGCCTAACAATTTGCCAAATTAATGGACAACACATACATTAACTAATCCCTTGAAACTCTATGGAGTTCTCAAGAGAGAAAACATCAAGCATACATAATCTCATTGAAGCTCTTTGGAGCATTCAAGGATTCAAGCATCACATAATAATTAGGGGGGTTGGGGACAGCATCCAACCCTATTTCAGTCAAACCCCATATAATTTCATAACAATCATAACAATCATCACTCAATCTCTTATAGGTATATAAAACCTAACTTGAACCTAAGGTTCATATGCTACTAAAGGAAGAGAAATTCCTATATGTGGGACTTATGGGTGCCCATCACCTAAGGGTTGAAGATGTGACACCCTCTACCCCAACAAGTCATTATAACAACGTAATAATGTAAAATAAAAACACGGAGAAACAAAATCCTTTTTATTTAAGCCAAATCATAATTTCAGTTATTGTGGAATAGAGTCATCACGCTCATTTGCGGAAAATAACAATCGAAGAAATTAAAAATCCAGGTTCCCGATGACACAATAATTCAGAGCCCTTTTCCCTAATTATTACATCGGAAGAATACAAAAACTTTAATAAGTAAACACATGCAAATCTTCTATCCATCCCGACGAACTACCGAGATTACTCATTGGCATTCGCATCCTCAACACCTGCAGTCTCAACATCTACACATACTTGGTGGGATATGCATAGCCACAAAAGGGTTAGTCGTCATAACCTCAAATAGTGCAACCAGTGTAGGAAATCAGTGAACAATGCGCATATACAGTAATTCCAATAAAACGTCTACACACCAGCACCAAGGCATAACATATCACCACAACTGTCAAATACCACATGTCACAACATCAAACGTAACGCTAAAAGACATTACCATAACATTCATATATCACATGCCGCCGCATTAATCACAACATTATGATATACCACTAACAACCGAACAACCAAGCATGTTATCAAGACAAGTGGTGTGATTCTAAGAACATAATTACATGCATGTGGATCCACTTCTAACGAAGCCGGGAGACCTTGCCCGTTCGGAATACCATGTCAGTAGTGCACCAATAACAACAGGACCGGGAACCTCACCCGTCACGGGATACCTTGCCCGATTCGCCCCATTAACCGTAGGACCGGGAAACCTTGCCCGTCACGGGATACCTTGCCCGAGTCGCCTACTAACCAAAGGGCCGGAAACCTTGCCCGATCACGGGATACCTTGCCCGATTCGCCTCTTTGTTTTTTTCTTTTTAACCGTAGGATCGGAAACCTTGCGTCCACGGGATACCTTGCCCGATTTGCCCTACTAACCAAAGGGCCGGAAACCTCGCGATCACGGGATACCTTGCCCGATTCGCCCTTTGTTTTTTTTTTTTCATTTTAACCGTAGGACCGGGAAACCTTGCCCGTCACGGGATACCTTGCCCGATACGCCCTACTAACAATAACAACAACAACAACAACAACAACAACAACAATGACGACACCAAGATGCATGAACATGACCAAACGCGGTGTCTAACCATAACATCCTCTATCGCAATATTTTCGACAGAGTAACAACAACAACAACAGCAGAACACAAATTCATAAGTTAGCTAGTGCCTTCTACCAATAACATGAACATTTAATATTCTTAGCAACTTTGATTAAGCACATACATCCAAGTGGAACTTTGGCATTAGAAGGACTAGTTCTCTCAGATTATCATACTAAGAAATCAATAGGCATCATAAATGAACCTTAGACATTCTACTTAAGCTTTACAATATCAACATAATTGCGGGGACTCGAGTTCTTTGATTCATACTTAGTGGCTACACTTTCATAGGGTCTAAAGCCTACTATTTAGTTATTTAATTTCCTTACATTGTCGTTTGATAACAACCAATTTCTGTACATCAAGCATATAAACAACCAAAGCTCAATCATCACGCCAATTTCAACGACCAATAAAATTATCACAAGTCGAGAATAATAATTTAGAGGAATTCGAAGGTCTCTCTATCACGATGGTGATAGTGCCCGTTTTTCGTTACCGCGCGAGGCATAGGGGTCTTGGGACACCCCTATTGTTCACACAGGTTCCATACACTCACTAGAAGAGAACAACTATCCCTTAGGTAACATACACTCACTAGAAGGTAACACCAAGCTTTTCCTTTCCTAGTGAAGCTTTCTTCAGCAAAAACACAAGAGAAAGGGTTTAGGAATGGAAAAATCATAATTTAGAACCCTAACATTGCTCTTAAGGACAAAACTATCATTAGAAGGCTTACCTCTTCCTATTCCTCCCAATGAGGCGGTAAGAATTACAGTAACTATGCTTCCGGGTCGCGTTCCGTAGCGTAGTCTTGAGTCAGAGCCCTTGACAGCACAAAATTGGGGAAAAAGGGGAAGAAGGGTTTTTCTCTATCTTGGTTGATCTTATGAGCAACTTCTAATCATGTTTATGGTTTTAGACTGATGTTTAGGGGCTAGGTTAAGTCTAGGGGTCGTGGTCACTCTTACAGGTCGAGAATGGGTCATACTGGGTCACCGAACCGGCCCAAAACGAGTTAAAACGCGAAACAGCGCACAGCCACTTCGCAGCAGTGGGCGCCTGGCGCCAGCATCTCTTGGGCGCCCTGCGCCTGCTCTCGGTGAGGCCTGGGCGCCCTGCGCCCTGGTCTGGGCGCCCTGCGCCCCCTGGAACTGCATCCGTTGCTAGTTTTTGTGTCCCGACTCGCCTATTCGCGCACCGTGCCAATTTAATTGATCTTCTAACCAGTCATTAGCATATTTAACACATTCACATACATGAAAAGCTTAGTCAAACACACAAGGAATTAAAAAGTTCTAGCACGAAGGTGGGGGTGTTACAATCCTTCCCCCCTTAGAAAAATTCCGTCCTCGGAATTATTACTGACCTGTGGTGAAAAGTTGCGGATACAGTTCCCGCATCTTACTCTCCAACTCCCACGTTGTGCTTTCATCATTTGCTCCACTCCAAATTACCTTCACCAGGGGAATTTCCGCCAGCGTAGTTGTTTCTTCTTACGGTCTTCAATTCCTACCGGCGCCGCCTCAAATGTGAGATTGTCCTTGAGTTGAATCGCGTCCTGTGCTATCACATGACTGGGGTCATGTATGTACTTACGGAGTTGAGATACGTGAAATACATTGTGGAGGGTTCCCAACAACGGTGGCAGCGCCACCTGATAAGCTACTTCACCAATTCGTTTCAAAATTTGGTAGGGTACAATGAACCTAGGAGTAAGCTTCCTAGCCTTTAAAACTCTACCAACTCCTTGGTTGGGGTAACACGTGGGAAAACGTGTTCTCCTTCCTTAAAGGTCGGTTCCTTGGTCAGGTTGTCGTAATAACTCTTACATGCGCTTTGGCGATCCTCATCTTCTCTTGAATCAACTTCACCTTCTCGGTTGTCTCCCTCACCACTTCTGGTCCCAACACTAGGCTTTCACCGGACTCGCACCAGCAAAGGGGGGTACGACACCTCCTCCCATAAAGCGCCTTATATGGAGCCATACCAATACTAGAGTGATAGCTATTGTTATAGGTAAACTCCACCAAGGGTAAGAACTTATCCCAACTTCCGGATTCTTCCAACACACAGGCCCGCAACAGGTCCTCTAATGATTGAATAGTCCGCTCCGACTGACCATCCGTTTGGGGGTGATAGGCTGAGCTCAGTCTAAGTTTGGTTCCCAACGCCTCATGCAAGCTATTCCAAAACCCAGATGTGAACCTAGGATCTCGGTCAGATATGATACTAGAGGGAACACCATGCAGTCTAACGATCTCCTTAATGTACAACTTCGTTAACTTCTCTAGAGGGAACTCCATGTTTATCGATAAAAAGTGAGCCGTCTTGGTTAACCGGTCAACAATCACCCACACTGCATCGTAACCGGCTGAAGTCCTGGGAAGTCCGGACACAAAATCCATAGCGATACTGTCCCACTTCCATTCCGGGAGGAATAGCGGCTGCAACGTGCGGAAGGTTTCGATGTCCAATCTTGGCCTTTGGCAAGTCAGGCATGCGTGCACAAATTCGGCTATCGCTTCTTCATACTAGGCCACGAGAATAATCTCTTTAAGTCTTGATACATCTTAGTAGCCGGGATGTATGCTCAGGCTACTCTGTGACCTTCTTCGAGAATCATCTTTTTCAATTCGGGAATGTCAGGAACACAAATTCGACCTGGAGCCTTAAAATCCCATCCGTCCCCTCGGTAAATTCACTTGGCTTCCTTGAGCAATCGAGATCTTCTCGCTTCAACTAAGAACAGCCTGCCTTCCGTCTATCCCTGATTTGACCCATTAGATCATTAGTCACTTTCAACATGCCAAGCTTCACGCTCACGGGGTCCTTTCACACACTAGACTCGGATCTGCGAACTCTTCTATTAACTTCATTTCCTAATCATCATAGTCGAGCAATGCAACGCCTTTTCTCGCTTAGCGCATCCGCCACGACATTTGCCTTGCCTGGATGGTAGTTCAACTCAAACTTCGTAGTCTTTAGGAATTCCATCCACCGACGCGTTGCCTCATGTTTAACTCCTACGGTCAAACAAATACTTGAGGCTCTTATGGTCGCTAAAAACCTCAAACCCACCCATAAAGATAGTGCCTCCGGATCTTCAAGGCAAAGACAATCGCACCTAATTCCAAGTCATGGGTAGGATAATTCGCCGTGTAACTTTAGTTGACGAGAAGCATACGCCACGACCTTACCATGCTGCATTAGCACACCACCTAGTCCTTGCTTTGAAGCATCACAGTAGACCACGAAAGGTTTAAGCGGGTCGGGCAACACTAACACTGGTGCCGTAGTCAACTTCTTCTTTAGTATCTGAAAGCTTTCCTCACACTTAGCATCCCACAAGAAAACTTGCCCCTTCCTGGTAAGTCGGGTCATCGGTAGTGCTATCTTTGAAAAACCTTCGATGAACCTTCGATAGTAACCGGCTAGGCCCAAAAAGCTTCTTATCTCGGTGGCCGATTTAGGAGCTTCCCAATGCAATACAGCCTCCACCTTCACTGGGTCCACAGCTATACCGCCTTTAGAAATTACGTGGCCTAGAAATCCCACTTCATCCAACCAAAACTCACACTTTGACATCTTGGCATACAATTGTTTTTCCTTCAACACTTGTAGTACAGTTCTCAAGTGCCCTTCATGCTCCTTTCGGGTCTTGGAGTAAATCAAGATGTCGTCTATAAAAACAACCACAAACTTATCCAAATATGGGCGAAATATCGTGTTCATGTATTCCATAACATCGCTGGTGCGTTAGTCACACCGAATGGCATAACTTGGTACTCATAGTGACCGTTGCAGCGTTGAACGCGGTCTTGAATGTCCTCCTTCTTCACCCGAATCTGGTGGTACCCAGAGCTCAGATCAATTTTAGAGAAAACACATGCTCCTACTAGTTGATCCATAAGGTCATCTATCCTCGGCAAAGGGTAGCGGTTCTTGACAGTAACCTTGTTAAGTTGTCGATAGTCAACACACAACCTCATCGAACCGTCTTTCTTCTTTACCAATAAAACCGGCGCTCCCCATGGGGACACACTTGGTCTAATAAACTTTTTCTCCAGCATGTCTTCCAATTGCCTCTTTAATTCTTCTAGCTCCAACGGAGACATTCTGTAAGGTGCCATAGAGATCGGTCCCGTTCCCGGAACAAGGTCGATAGCAAAGTCCACATCTCGTTCCGGTGGTAAAGAGTTAACTTCTGCAAATACTTCCGGAAACTCACAAACGGTGGGTACATCTTTAGCTTCTACCTTTGTTTCTATAGCCATAGAACACAACATCACATATACTTGTGTACCTTCCTTCAAGGACGACCGAATTTCCTTGGCGGTAACCACCCGTGGATCACTAGGCTCAGGCGCCCCAAACACCACAGTTTTATCAAAGCAGTTCAAAAGTACATGATTAGCAGTCAACCAATCCATACCTAAAATAATGTCTATTCCCCGAAGAGGTAAACACACTAGGTCCACTACGAAATTCCTACTTCCAATCACGAGTGCACTCCTTGCACACAAGAGACGTAACAACGGGTTCATGAGAAGGAATATCCGCAGACAAATCAAAGGTTAAACGAGATGTGGCGGTTGCAAATTTTTCACACATTCTACAGAGATGAAAGAGTGGGTCGCACGAGAATCATACAACACCACTAAAGAAATTCCTCGAATAAAGCAAGTACCTTGGATGAGATCTTCCGATTCATTTGCCTGTGCGGTGAGAGCAAACACCGCGATCGACTTCATCCCGTTAGCCTGAGGTCTTGGAGTCTGTTATTATTTGTTGGTTCGTTCTTCAATTCATCATGATCGCGGTGATATGACCGGGCTTGTTGCACTTGAAGCGAGATGATGATGTTTCCTTGCATAAATGAGTATAGTGGTCCTTGCCACACTTGCCACATCTATTCTCGATTGTAGTGCCAAGAGCTTCCCCATTGCTTTTTCCTAGCGGATGATTAGCCCTCTAAAGCCAGTATTCTTAAATGCCTTGGCGAGGTGCTAAAGGTTGTCTCCCTCTTCCTTGGGTGGGTTTGGGTTTCCCATCGTTGTTTCGAAGCGACTACCCTCTCATTATAAGCCTCTTCAAAGTCTCGGTCTTCGACAAAGTTCCCGGTCGGTAAGTGGTAAGACAGCCACGCCCTGCTTGAGTTCAGGTCGTAAGCCGTTCTTAAACTTAACACACTTCGAGCGGTCGCCAGTTGCTAGTTGATAAGCAGGGTAGTAGCGGGATAATTCCTCAAACTTCACCGCATACTCATCTACAGACATATTCCCCTGTGTTAAAGCTAGGAACTCAGCCTCCTTCCGGTCACGAATCTCAGCGGGGAAATATTTTTCCAAGAACCTGTCCTTGAATATCTCCCAAGTTACAGCAGTTGCGGTATTCTCCAACCTCCGACTAGTGTTCTCCCACCAATACTCAGCCTCGTCGGTCAGCTTGAAAGCAGCAAAAGCCACCTTCTGTTCGTCAGTGCAGCCCATCACTCTAAAAATCTTCTCCATTTCACGTATCCAGTTTTGGGCTACATCAGGGTCAAATCCCCCCTTAAAGGTTGGAGGGTTGTTTTTCTGAAAATCGGCAATGCTCCTGAAGTTAGCAGGCCTATCAGTACGGTTCTGGTTGCGCTCCAAAGCTTCAGCAACCCGCCCTAAGGCCTCAATCACAGCACGGTCAGCCCTGCCTGCCATTCCTCACTTCTGAGGCAAACAGAAAATGGTTAGCCTATAAAATGAGTCTTACCATTCATACTCCTATCTATTTTAGCATAAACAATCACACCGAGCACACAGACAAAAACATAATAGACACACACCACGGCCTGAGAATCAAGCCGAGCTCTGATACCACTAAATGTGACACCCTCTACCCCAACAAGTCATTATAACAACGTAATAATGTAAAATAAAAACACGGAGAAACAAAATCCTTTTTATTTAAGCCAAATCATAATTTCAGTTATTGTGGAATAGAGTCATCACGCTCATTTGTGGAAAATAACAATCGAAGAAATTAAAAACCCAGGTTCCCGATGTCACAATAATTCAGAGCCCTTTTCCCTAATTATTACATCGGAAGAATACAAAAACTTTAATAAGTAAACACATGCAAATCTTCTATCCATCCCGACGAACTACCGAGATTACTCATTGGCATTCGCATCCTCAACACCTGCAGTCTCAACATCTACACATACCCGGTGGGATATGCATAGCCACAAAAGTGGTTAGTCGTCATAACCTCAAATAGTGCAACCATGTAGGAAATCGGTGAACAATGCGCATATACAGAATTCCAATAAAACGCCTACACACCAAAGACCAAGGCATAACATATCACCACAATCACAAATACCACATGTCACAACATCAAACGTAACGCTAAAAGACATTACCATAACATTCAAATATCACATGCCGCCGATCAATCACAACATTATGATATACCACTAACAACCAAACAACCAAGCATGTTATCAAGACAAGTGGTGTGATTCTAAGAACATAATTATATGCATGTGGATCCACTTCTAACGGCCGGAGACCTTGCCCGCTCGTAATACCATGTCAAGAAGGCACCAATAACAACAGATCGAACCTCACCCGCCACGGGATACCTTGCCCGATTCGCCCCATTAACCGTAGGGACCGGAAACCTTGCCCGCCACGGGATACCTTGCCCGATTCGCCTCTACTAACCAAAGGACCGGAAACCTTGCCCGCCACGGATACCTTGCCCGATTCGCCTTTGTTTTTTTTTTTTTTCTTTAACCGTAGGACCGGAAACCTTGCCCGCCACGGATACCTTGCCCGACGGTTCTACTAACCAAAGGACTGAAACCTCGCCTCACACGGGATACCTTGCCTGATTCGCCTTTTGTTTTTTTTTTTCTTTTTAACCGTAGGACCGGGAAACCTTGCCCGTCACGGGATACCTTGCCCGATACGCCCTACTAACAATAACAACAACAACAACAACAATGACGACACCAAGATGCATGAACATGACCAAACGCGGTGTCTAACCATAACATCCTCTATCGCAATATTTTCGACAGAGTAACAACAACAACAACAACAGCAGAACACAAATTCATAAGTTAGCTAGTGCCTTCTACCAATAACATGAACATTTAATATTCTTAGCAACTTTGATTAAGCACATACATCCAAGTGGAACTTTGGCATTAGAAGGACTAGTTCTCTCAGATTATCATACTAAGAAATCAATAGGCATCATAAATGAACCTTAGACATTCTACTTAAGCTTTACAATATCAACATAATCATGGGGACTCGAAGTTCTTTGATTCATACTTAGTGGCTACACTTTCATAGGGTCTAAAGCCTACTATTTAGTTATTTAATTTCCTTACATTGTCGTTTGATAACAACCAATTTCAGACATCAAGCATATAAACAACCAAAGCTCAATCATCACGCCAATTTCAACGACCAATAAAATTATCACAAGTCGAGAATAATAATTTAGAGGAATTGAAGGTCTCTATCACGGTGGTGATAGTGCCTGCTTTTCGTTATCACATGAGGCATAGGGGTCTTGGGACACCCCTATTGTTCACACAGTTCCATACACTCACTAGAAGAGAACAACTATCCCTTACCTCAAGTGAAATTCGTGCTCCTAGGAGAGGGATAAGGTAACACCAAGCTTTTCCTTTCCTAGTGAAGCTTTCTTCAAAGAAAAACACAAGAGAAAGGGTTTAGGAATGGAAAAATCATAATTTAGAACCCTAACATTGCTCTTAAGGACAAAACTATCATTTAAGGCTTACCTCTTCCTATTCCTCCCAATGAGGCGGTAAGAATTACAAGAACTATGCTTCCGGTCGCGTTCCGTAGCGTAGTCTTGAGTCGAGCCCTTGACAAAGACAAAATTGGGGAAAAAGGGAAGAAGGGTTTTCTCTATCTTGGTTGATCTTATGAGCAACTTCTAATCATGTTTATGGTTTTAGACTGATGTTTAGGGGCTAGGTTAAGTCTAGGGGTCGTGGTCACTCTTACAGTCGAGAATGGGTCATACCGGGTCACCGAACCGCCCAAAACGAGTTAAAACGCTGAACAACAGACACGCCACTTCGCAGCAGTGGGTGCCTGGCGCCAAGATCTCTTGGGCGCCGCGCGCTCGGTGAGGCCTGGGCGCCTGCGCCTGGTCTGGCGCCTGCGCGCTCGAATCGCATCCGTTGTTAGTTTTTGTGTCCCGACTCGCTTATTCGCAAGACCGTGCAATTTAATTGATCTTCTAACCAGTCATTAGCATATTTAATACATTCACATACATGAAAAGCTTAGTCAAACACACAAGGAATTAAAAAGTTCTAGCACGAAGGTGGGGGTGTTACAGAAGAACTCACCTCTATTCTTCAAGACATTGAGCTAGTAAGGCTGAACTTGGACCCTTTGCTCCTCTTCAAGCTTTTCCCTCTTTGCTCAACTTAGGGCTTCTCCAAATACTCCTCAAATCTTGATCTTCAACCTTCAATCTTCCTTCTCCATCCAAGAACTTGAATCATCCTTGCTGGAGCTTGGTCTTCTCCCCCTTCTTCTTCTCCAATTCGTGCTTCTTCTTCTCCTCTCTAGGGTTCAAACCCAAATCTTCCAAATACTCAAATCTCAACTCTCAAACTCTCCATTTAAGCAAATGATTGAAGAAATCTAGCATAAATCTCTTCAATCCCTCTCAAAAGGTGAAACCCTAGCTCTCCTCTTCCTTTTCTCCTTTCTCTTTCTCTTCTTTTCCTTTTTCTCTCTTCTGTGTTCTGCTCGCTGAAACTACGTTTTTAAACAATTCTGCAGCTGTGAATCGATTCACAGCATAGTGTGAATCGATTCCCACAGTGTAAAAACGCCTGAATTGCAGCTTTAATGAGTGAATCGATTCCTGCATGCGAGTCCCAGTGGCCTGTCTTCTGTGAATCGATTCCTGGCTTCTGTGAATCGATTCCCACTGCTAAAATTCGATGTCTATGGATTTTTAATGCTGTGAATCGATTCCCAGGCTAGGTGAATCGATTCACACTGCAGAAAAACCGGGAAAACTCAGTTCTAGCACCAAACCTTGAGACTTTCTTCTCAAATTAACTTCCATAGCTACAAATCAACACCTTAAACCATCTTAGGATTAAATCCACACTTATTCCTCAACTCAAACCCATTAACTTTCTTATCAAAACTTTGTGTAATTATATTCACTCACTTAAAAATCAAATTAAGCTTGAATACAATCACACAATTCTTCTCATAACTTATTCTCAACTTAGCTTAGAAATTTGGGGTGTTACAATTTTCATTCAATAAAATGAGATAAAATAATTGAAAATAAAATAACAAATCACTCCTATTCTATGAGTTAAAAATGAAATAAAAAATAAAATAAAATACATCAACATCAGAATTTATTTTATTTTACACATTTAAATGATAAAAAGGATACTATTCAGATCATTAACCACCAACACCTGCTAACCTTTTTGGTCCTTTTGAACCGGGTCCATAACTTGATCAGGGTCATGTAGTGGAGAAGACTGTAGTTCGAGTGAATGACATTTTGGAGCAAAAAGAAAAACATCCTATTCGCTGGAACAATTAATATCATTCACTCGAACAACAACCTGCTGCACCTTCACCCTTTGATTGCTTAGCTTATGACAGACTAAAGTTATATGTTGCAAGGTCGTCTATCATAGATAGGTCGCTCATGGATATTTCGAAAAGAGTCGAAGTTTATTTAATTTTAAAGTTGTTAGCGGATAAGAAAAGTTGAGCCCCAAATTTGGGAAGATCGCTTAGAATTTCAAAAAGAAAAAATATATGAAATTATAAGTCTATACAACTAATGATGCACCAAAAACGAATGATAAGAAAGAAAAACAAAAACAATGAAGAGATTAACCTTGTCATTCCGATTTGAATGTGTCAATTAAAATGGAAACTCAGCTATTTGAATTTTATAAAAGATATTGAAAACTATTTAAAGATACAAACAAAACCTAACAAAACCTAAATTTTGAATGATCGAAAAAATCAAAAAAATGGAAAGATAATAAAAATAATAGATAAATTTGAATTTTTTTACAGATGTACTAGATAGACTAGTTTGATAGAGAAAGAACTTATAGAGAATAAGAAGTGGGTTCAATCTAATTTTTTATACAATTAGCGGCCAAATTAGCCGATAAATCTGAAATAACGGAAAAAGAACATGTTTTCTATGATTTTTATACGATCTCTTTTTTCTATATGAATTATTTTCAACTAATTAGCATTTTTAATTCTTTTATAAATTACTCATCATCATAAAAATTAGTATAATAATTTTAAATCTTTTCGTTCAATAAAATGAGATAAAATTATTGAAAATAAAATAACAAATCAGTCCTATTTTATGAGTTAAAAATGAAATAAAAAAATAAAACAAAATACATCAACATCAGAATTTATTTTATTTTTCAAATATAAATAATAAAAAGGATATTATTTAGATCATTAACCACCAATACCTGTTAACCTTTTAGGACCTTTTGAACCGGGTCCATAACTTGATCAAGGTCATGTAGTGGAGAAGACTGTAGTTCGAGTGAATGACATTTTGGAGCAAAAAGAAAAACATCCTATTCGCCGGAAAAATTAATATCATTCACTCGAACAACAGCCTGCTGCACTTTCACCCTTTGATTACTTAGCTTATGACAGACTAAAGTTATATGTTGTAAGGTCATCTATCATAGATAGGTCGCTCATGGATATTTCGAAAAGAGTCGCTGTTTATTTAATTTTAAAGTTGTTAGCGGATAAGAAAAGTTGAGCCCCAAATTTGGGGAAGACTGGTTAGAAATTCAAAAAGAAAAAATATATGAAATTATAAGTCTATACAACTAATGATGCACCAAAAATGAATGATAAGAAACAAAAACAAAAACAAAAACAATGAAGAGATTAACATTGTCATTCCGATTTGAAAGTGTCAATTAAAATGGAAACTCAGGTATTTGAATTTTATAAAAGATATTGAAAACTATTTAAAGATACAAACAAAACCTAACAAAACCTAAATTTTGAATGATCGAAAAAATTAAGAAAAATGGAAAGATAATAATAATAATAGATAAATTTGAATTTTTTTTTACAGATGTACTAGATAGACTAGTTTGACAGAGAAAGAACTTATAGCGAATAAGAAGTGGGTTCAATCTAATTTTTTATACAATTAGCGGCCAAATTAGCCGATAAATCTGAAATAACTAAAAAAGAACATGTTTTCTATGATTTTTATACGATCTCTTTTTTCTATATGAATTATTTTCAACTATTTAGCATTTTTAATTCTTTTATAAATTACTTGTCATCATAAAAATTAGCATAATAATTTTAAATATTTTCGTTCGATAAAATGAGATAAAATTATTGAAAATAAAATAACAAATCAGTCCTATTTTATGAGTTAAAAATGAAATAAAAAAATAAAACAAAATACATCAACATCAGAATTTATTTTATTTTTCAAATATAAATAATAAAAAGGATATTATTCAGATCATTAGCTACTAATACCTGTTAACCTTTTAGGACCTTTTGAACCGGGTCCATAACTTAATCAAGGTCATGTAGTGGAGAAGACTGTAGTTCGAGTGAATGACATTTTGGAGCAAAAAGAAAAACATCCTATTCGCCGGAAAATTTAATATCATTCACTCGAACAACAGCCTGTTGCACTTTCACCCTTTGATTACTTAGCTTATGACAGACTAAAGTTATATGTTGTAAGGTCATCTATCATAGATAGGTCACTCATGGATATTTCGAAAAGAGTCGCTGTTTATTTAATTTTAAAGTTATTAGCGGATAAGAAAAGTTGAGCCCCAAATTTGGGGAAGACTGCTTAGAAATTAAAAAAGAAAAAATATATGAAATTATAAGTCTATACAACTAATGATGCACCAAAAATGAATGATAAGAAACAAAAACAAAAACAATGAAGAGATTAACATTGTCATTCCGATTTGAAAGTGTCAATTAAAATGGAAACTCAGCTATTTGAATTTTATAAAAGATATTGAAAACTATTTAAAGATACAAACAAAACCTAACAAAACCTAAATTTTGAATGATCGAAAAAATTAAGAAAAATGGAAAGATAATAATAATAATAGATAAATTTGAATTTTTTTACAGATGTACTAGATAGACTAGTTTGACAGAGAAATAACTTATAGCGAATAAGAAGTGGGTTCAATCTAATTTTTATACAATTAGACGCCAAATTAGCCGATAAATCTGAAATAACAGAAAAAGAACATGTTTTCTATGATTTTTATACGATCTCTTTTTTCTATTTGAATTATTTTCAACTAATTAGCATTTTTAATTCTTTTATAAATTACTCATCATCATAAAAATTAGTATAATAATTTTAAATCTTTTCGTTCAATAAAATGAGATAAAATTATTGAAAATAAAATAACAAATCAGTCCTATTTTATGAGTTAAAAATGAAATAAAAAAATAAAACAAAATACATCAACATCAGAATTTATTTTATTTTTCAAATATAAATAATAAAAAGGATATTATTCAGATCATTAGCTACTAATACCTGTTAACCTTTTAGGACCTTTTGAACCGGGTCCATAACTTAATCAAGGTCATGTAGTGGAGAAGACTGTAGTTCGAGTGAATGACATTTTGGAGCAAAAAGAAAAACATCCTATTCGCTGGAACAATTAATATCATTCACTCGAACAACAACCTGCTGCACCTTCACCCTTTGATTGCTTAGCTTATGACAGACTAAAGTTATATGTTGCAAGGTCGTCTATCATAGATAGGTCGCTCATGGATATTTCGAAAAGAGTCGAAGTTTATTTAATTTTAAAGTTGTTAGCGGATAAGAAAAGTTGAGCCCCAAATTTGGGGAAGACTGCTTAGAATTTCAAAAAGAAAAAATATATGAAATTATAAGTCTATACAACTAATGATGCACCAAAAATGAATGATAAGAAAGAAAAACAAAAACAATGAAGAGATTAACCTTGTCATTCCGATTTGAATGTGTCAATTAAAATGGAAACTCAGCTATTTGAATTTTATAAAAGATATTGAAAACTATTTAAAGATACAAACAAAACCTAACAAAACCTAAATTTTGAATGATCGAAAAAATCAAAAAAATGGAAAGATAATAAAAATAATAGATAAATTTGAATTTTTTTACGGATGTACTAGATAGACTAGTTTGATAGAGAAAGAACTTATAGAGAATAAGAAGTGGGTTCAATCTAATTTTTTATACAATTAGCGGCCAAATTAGCCGATAAATCTGAAATAACGGAAAAAGAACATGTTTTCTATGATTTTTATACGATATCTTTTTTCTATATGAATTATTTTCAACTAATTAACATTTTTAATTCTTTTATAAATTACTCATCATCATAAAAATTAGTATAATAATTTTAAATCTTTTCGTTCAATAAAATGAGATAAAATTATTGAAAATAAAATAACAAATCAGTCCTATTTTATGAGTTAAAAATGAAATAAAAAAATAAAACAAAATACATCAACATCAGAATTTATTTTATTTTTCAAATATAAATAATAAAAAGGATATTATTCAGATCATTAACCACCAATACCTGTTAACCTTTTAGGACCTTTTGAACCGGGTCCATAACTTGATGAAGGTCATGTAGTGGAGAAGACTGTAGTTCGAGTGAATGACATTTTGGAGCAAAAAGAAAAACATCCTATTCGCCGGAAAAATTAATATCATTCACTCGAACAACAGCCTGCTGCACTTTCACCCTTTGATTACTTAGCTTATGACAGACTAAAGTTATATGTTGTAAGGTCATCTATCATAGATAGGTCGCTCATGGATATTTCGAAAAGAGTCGCTGTTTATTTAATTTTAAAGTTGTTAGCGGATAAGAAAAGTTGAGCCCCAAATTTGGGGAAGACTGCTTAGAAATTCAAAAAGAAAAAATATATGAAATTATAAGTCTATACAACTAATGATGCACCAAAAATGAATGATAAGAAACAAAAACAAAAACAAAAACAATGAAGAGATTAACATTGTCATTCCGATTTGAAAGTGTCAATTAAAATGGAAACTCAGGTATTTGAATTTTATAAAAGATATTGAAAACTATTTAAAGATACAAACAAAACCTAACAAAACCTAAATTTTGAATGATCGAAAAAATTAAGAAAAATGGAAAGATAATAATAATAATAGATAAATTTGAATTTTTTTTACAGATGTACTAGATAGACTAGTTTGACAGAGAAAGAACTTATAGCGAATAAGAAGTGGGTTCAATCTAATTTTTTATACAATTAGCGGCCAAATTAGCCGATAAATCTGAAATGACTAAAAAAGAACATGTTTTCTATGATTTTTATACGATCTCTTTTTTCTATATGAATTATTTTCAACTATTTAGCATTTTTAATTCTTTTATAAATTACTTGTCATCATAAAAATTAGCATAATAATTTTAAATATTTTCGTTCGATAAAATGAGATAAAATTATTGAAAATAAAATAACAAATCAGTCCTATTTTATGAGTTAAAAATGAAATAAAAAAATAAAACAAAATACATCAACATCAGAATTTATTTTATTTTTCAAATATAAATAATAAAAAGGATATTATTCAGATCATTAGCTACTAATACCTGTTAACCTTTTAGGACCTTTTGAACCGGGTCCATAACTTAATCAAGGTCATGTAGTGGAGAAGACTGTAGTTCGAGTGAATGACATTTTGGAGCAAAAAGAAAAACATCCTATTCGCCGGAAAAATTAATATCATTCACTCGAACAACAGTCTGCTGCACTTTCACCCTTTGATTACTTAGCTTATGACAGACTAAAGTTATATGTTGTAAGGTCATCTATCATAGATAGGTCGCTCATGGATATTTCGAAAAGAGTCGCTGTTTATTTAATTTTAAAGTTATTAGCGGATAAGAAAAGTTGAGCCCCAAATTTGGGGAAGACTGCTTAGAAATTCAAAAAGAAAAAATATATGAAATTATAAGTCTATACAACTAATGATGCACCAAAAATGAATGATAAGAAACAAAAACAAAAACAATGAAGAGATTAACATTGTCATTCCGATTTGAAAGTGTCAATTAAAATGGAAACTCAGCTATTTGAATTTTATAAAAGATATTGAAAACTATTTAAAGATACAAACAAAACCTAACAAAACCTAAATTTTGAATGATCGAAAAAATTAAGAAAAATGGAAAGATAATAATAATAATAGATAAATTTGAATTTTTTTACAGATGTACTAGATAGACTAGTTTGACAGAGAAATAACTTATAACGAATAAGAAGTGGGTTCAATCTAATTTTTTATACAATTAGCGGCCAAATTAGCCGATAAATCTGAAATAACGGAAAAAGAATGTAACACCCCAAAATCCCCAAGCCTGATTTGTATGTGGATATAAGCCTAGTATGGCTTAAAGATGAACCTTAAGTGGTATTCTCATTAATTTCTATAGTTAAATGTGTGAAAAATGGTGTTTGGTGAATTTTTGCCCAGTGTGAATCGATTCCCAGGCCCTGTGAATCGATTGAGTATCGTGAGTTTCTTTGGGACTCGATTAGGTTTTGATGAATCGCGGGAGGAATCGATTCACAAAGGTGATCCTCTGTGAATCACAGCATGAATCGATTCCGAAGTCAGTTCTCGTGAATCGAATCCCGAAGCTGCAGGAATCGATTCCTGCACTTAAAGTCGCGATTCTGTCAATTTTACACCGAGTGAATCGATTCACGGCCGTGAATCGATTCACGCAAAGATATCAGAAAAACTCAGCAGAAAAAGAACAGAACGCGAAGGATAGAGAGAGAGTTAGAGAGAGATGGTGCGACGAAGAGAAGAAGGAGAAGGGGTCAAACACTTAGGGTTCACAAACTAGAGGGGAAAAACATGGATTCATGCTAGATTCACCATCAATCTTAGCTTGAATCCAAGTTGGGGAGTGTTTACTCTCGATTTGGGAAGATTGGAGGAATCCCTAGAAGGCCAGCTGAAGGAGAAGAGGAAGAAGGAAGAAGAAGGAGCTGAAACATCAACCTTGAAGCTTGAATCTTGGAAGTTGTTGTGAGTTCTTCTTTCTCTTAGGTGTTGGGCACCCATAAGTCCCACATTAGGGTCCCTTTTGAAGAAAAATCATGAACCCTATATTAGGAAGTTCTCCAAATCCTCATTTATGCACAGTCTTTATTTTTGATAGCTATGCATGTGTTATTGGGGCTGATTAAGGGGGTATTGTTGTACCCCTATAGATGTTGTGATGAATGTTGACCATTGAGAGCTCCATGGAGCTCTAATGGAAGTTATTTCTTGTCTTAATGTGTTTTCTTGGACTCATTATGATATATGCTCTATTTTGAACTTGAAATGTATCTTTTACATGAGTGTATTCAGTTGCATGTTGAGTTGAAGTAGCTTCTAATGGTATTCTTGGAGTAAAGCATGCATTTAAGGATATAGTGGTGATTTAATTCCCTAAAAGATACTAAGATGCCTCTAAAATGGGGTGATCGATATGGTTAGTGTGGGACGCCCTCGGACGGTTAAGACGTCTAACCACCATATCGAAAGCGTATTTATGGGGTTGTATGGACGTAAGCATATAACACTACCCATAAATGCGAACCAAAGATGAATTAGAAATTCATAGTAAGAATATGCATTGCATAAATATGTCATATTGATTTTTGGTGATAGAAAATTGCATGAGTGAATGGTGAGGAGTCGAAGGGAGGATTCATCGAGATTATTATCTCACCCCACTCCTTTACTTAATTATTTTGATGCACAGTGCAGAAGAGGCGATTGACAGCTGCGTGCTCTCGGGATATGGTTCAATGTATTAGTTTATAGTAGCACTTGGGAGTTGTAATTCTTAGAAGTATGTATTGATGTTGTACCGATATGAACTTATGTATTTAAGTCTGGTTTTGTGGTATTTGGACTTAATGTTGGATTTAAGTTTAAATTCTATTTTGGGATTACTGTACCTAATGATAATTATCTTAACTTTATGCGAATGAAACTAAGGTGTTACATTATGGTATCAGAGAAGTTCGATTCTAATCGGACTGTAGGGGTTGCTAGGAATAGTTTCGTGAATTTCTTGAGTCTGCTGTTGTTTTTCTACTTATTATGCTAAGAGATATTGAGCCTGATCAACTCAATGCTTGGTGCATTCTATGCAGAATTATGGCTTCAGGTTCTGGAAGGCGCGGAAGACCTAGAAGGAATGCTGAGGTGCCTCCGAATCCGCCAGAACAGGAGAATGCTTGGCTACAAGGGATATTGCAAGCCATTCAGAATCAGAGTATTGCCACCAACAACCTTGCGGCTCAGTTGGCCCAACAACAACAACATGATGCAAGCCCAACCTCCCGCAAGAGGAGGAATTAGACCGGAAATTCCTCAAGTTCCTCAAGACAAAGCCTCCAACCTTCAATGGAAGAAACGAAGCCATGGCATCCCAACATTGGTGGAAGCTGTGGAGAAGAGTTTTAAGGTTGTTCATCGAGGAACAAAAGGTCGAGCTAGCTACTCATGTACTTATAGAGGATGCTGAGAACTGGTGGAAAGGGGCACGAGCTTATATGGTGGCTCAGGGGATACCATTAACTTGGGAGAACTTTCAGAGGATTTTCCTGGAGAAGTACTTCCCACTGACTGTGAAGGATATGATGGACCGAGAGTTAGTCCAACTGCAGCAAGGAAAATCCACGGTCTCAGAGTATGTGAAAAAGTTTGAAGAGTTGGTAAGGTACTCATCTGTTGCTCAATTTGCTCCGGACGATAATTGGAAAATCAAGCAGTTCAAGTGGGGACTAAGGCCAGACATCCAAAACAAAGATTTCACAACCGACCAGACTTCGCCAGAGTAGTCCATCAGAGCTACGTGGCTGAAGCAAGCTTGAAGAGGATGTATGAAGATAGGCAAACTAGGTGGCAAGATAAGAACAAAAAGAAGGATGCAGATAAGAACGCCCAACACATGAGACCGAAAGGGAACCTTTTCAAGGGAAAGCAGGCTCAAACCTCCGAGTCTGATTATCATGCATGTTCAAACTGTGGGAAGAGGCATCCGGGAGAGTGTATGAAGGGCAAGAATGTTTGCTATGTGTGTCACCAACCAGGACACCTGGCCAGGGAGTGCCCCCAATACACTAAAGGGAAAGGAGCCAAGCCTAGTGATCCTAACCAAGGGAGAGTCTTTACTCTGGATGCCCAGAAAGCAAAGGGAGCGGAAAATCTGATGAAAGGTACTTGTTTCCTTCAGGATGAACCTCTAGTTGTTTTGTTTGATTCGGGAGCAACACATTCCTTTATCTCGTGTACATGTGTTCAAAGGTTAGGGTTGTGTCTTACCTCATTGCAAATTCCGTTGCATGTGTATACACCTGCCGAAGGTAGCATTTCCACTTCCTTAGTATGTGAGAATTGTCCTCTCATAATTCAAGGGAGGATGTTTTTAGTAAACCTTGTGTGTCTACCTCTTGTAGGGATGGACATTATCTTGGGTATGGATTAGCTTTCCGCCCATCAAGTTATTTTAAATTGTTTCTGTAAAACGATTGAGTTTCCAAATGTGCACTCTATTATTGAAGAGTCAAGTCATGTTACACAGAGTAATGATTTTCTATTGAGTCACTGTCTAGTGGAAGGTCTTGCAGGATATATGATCTTACTTTCTTCAACTGCAGAGGTTAGCCCCGACCTGGATACTATCCCTATAGTGAACGAATTCTTAGATGTGTTTCCTAGCGAGGTAGCAACTTTACCACCTGAGAGAGAAGTTGAGTTCTCCATAGAACTGGTTCCCGGAACGGGACCAAACTCCATAGCTCCTTATAGGATGTCACCCTTGGAGTTAAGGGAATTAAAGACACAGTTGGAAGATTTGATTGCTAAGCAGTTTATTAGACCTAGTGTGTCACCTTGGGGCGCACCTGTCCTTTTGGTGAAGAAGAAAGATGGGAGTATGAGGTTATGTATTGATTACCGGAAAATCAATAAGATCACAGTGAAGAATAAGTACCCCTTGCCTAGGATAGATGACTTGATAGATCAACTTAGGGGAGCTTCGGTTTTCTCTAAGATCGATCTAAGGTCTGGTTATCACCAGATTAGAGTTAAGGCAGAGGATGTTCCGAAGACGGCATTTAGGACTAGATACGGCCACTATGAATACTTGGTTATGCCTTTTGGTCTAACCAATGCCCCAGCCGTATTTATGGACTACATGAACCGAATTTTTAGGCCTTTCCTTGACAAGTTTGTAGTGGTCTTCATAGACGATATCTTAGTTTATTCTAAGGATCCTCGAGAGCATGAGGAACACCTTAGGATTGTTCTAAGTACCCTCAGGGAGAAAAGCCTTTTGCTAAACCTGAGAAATGTGAGTTTTGGCTCAATAAAGTTAAGTTTCTTGGTCATGTGATTTCTCAGGCGGGAGTGTCAGTTGATCCTAGTAAAGTAGAAGCAGTCCTTAGTTGGGAGCGCCCAACCACGATCCGCAGAAGTTAGGAGCTTTCTAGGATTAGCGGTTACTACCAGAAGGTTCATTAAGGGATTTTCATAACTGGTACTTCCCTAACAAGATTGACTAGAAAGGGAGCCTTTGTATGGACTAGGAGCCGTGAGAGCGGTTTCAGAGCTTAAGACCAGGTTGACTTCTACCCCGGTCTTGATTATCCCTGACCCCGCTTTGGGATTTGAAGTTTATAGTGATGCCTCTAAGAAAGGGTTAGGATGTGTTCTTATGCAGAACCGACAAGGTGTAGCTTATGCATCTAGGCAGTTAAGGCCCCATGAGGAGAACTACCCTACTCATGACTTAGAGCTTGCAGCCATTGTCTTTGCTCTAAAGATTTGGCGACACTATCTGTATGGTGCCCAATTTGAAGTGTTTAGTGATCATAAGAGCTTGAAATACCTTTTTGATCAGAAGGAACTTAACATGAGGCAGAGAAGATGGGTTGAGTTCCTAAAAGATTATGACTTTGATTTGAAGTACCATCCGGGCAAAGCGAATGTGGTCGCTGATGCCTTGAGTAGGAACTCCTTGCATGTGTCTTCATTGATGATCAAAGAAATGGAGTTGCTGGAGTCCTTTAGGGACCTTAACCTTGGAATTTTTCCATCAGTGAACAGTCTCATGCTTTACCATTTAGAAATTTCCTGTGATTTTAGGGAACAGATTAGACTTGCTCAGAGCTTAGATGTAGAGCTGCAGTCTAGCAAGCACCGCCCCGGTTTTTCTGAAGCCGAGGATGGCACTTTATTGTTACATCAGAGAATCTGCATACCAAAGGATAATTCCATTAAACAGCAGGTTCTAGGAGAAGCCCACAAGAGTGGATTCTCGATACATCCTGGTTCCACCAAGATGTATCAAGACCTTAGACAGAGGTATTGGTGGCCAGGCATGAGGAATGATGTGGCAGAATTTGTAGTTCAATGCTTGGTTTGTCAGAAAACCAAGATAGAACACCAAAAGCCTTCAGGTCTTCTCCAACCCTTAGAAATTCCTGAGTGGAAGTGGGATAGTATAGCAATGGATTTTGTGGGAGGATTACCCTACACTCAGCTAGGATATGACTCTATATGGGTCATAGTGGACAGATTAACCAAATCTGCTCATTTCCTTCCCATAAAATCCACTTACAAAACTGCCCGGTTAGCTGAGATCTATATCAGAGAAATTGTTAGGCTCCACGGAGTTCCAACTAACATTGTCTCTGATAGGGATCCAAAGTTTACCTCTCGGTTTTGGAGGGCACTTCATCAAGCCTTAGGGACGAGATTGAGTCTTAGCACAGCCTACCATCCTCAGACAGATGGCCAGTCGGAGAGAACCATTCAAACCTTAGAGGATATGCTTAGAGCCTGTGTTTTAGAGGATGGCGGTAGTTGGAGCAAGTATTTGCCCTTAATTGAATTTTCTTACAACAACAGCTATCACTCTAGCATAGGAATGGCACCGTATGAGGCTCTCTACGGTCGCAAGTGTAGAACTCCTCTATGTTGGTTTGAGGTGGGAGAAAAACAATTGTTAGGCCCTGACCTTGTCCAAGAAACTACTGATAAGATTCGCATGATTAGGCAGAAGATAAAGGCGCTTTCGAGTAAGCGAGAAAAGTTATGCAGATCGTAGGCTTAAACCCCTTGAATTTGAGGAGGGAGAACATGTATTCCTGAAAGTCACTCCCACTATAGGTGTTGGTAGAGCTCTTAGGGCCAAAAATTTGACCCCTCGGTATGTGGGTCCTTTCCAAATCCTCGGTCGCATTGGTCCTGTTGCTTACCAAATCGCCTTACCTCCTTCTTTGTCAAATCTCCACAATGTTTTTCATGTGTCTCAGCTTAAGAAGTACATTCCAGATCCATTTCACTCTATAGACCATGAGTCCATACAACTTAGGCATGATTGCACATACCAGCCCGAACCGGCCCAAATCGTGGACTGAGCTTCCAAGGCACTCAGGAATAAGACTATCCCTTTGGTTAAGGTGATGCAGGAAGGATCCACTCAGAAGAAGCTACTTGGGAACTCGAAGAGGAGATGCAAAACCAATATCATGACTTTTCCAATAGGTATGTTAATTTATCAATTTTGAGGACAAAATTTTTAAAAGGTGGGTAGTAGTGTAACACCCCAAAATTCCCAAGCCTGATTTGTATGTGGATATAAGCCTAGTATGGCTTAAAGATGAACCTTAAGTGGTATTCTCATTAATTTCTATAGTTAAATGTGTGAAAAATGGTGTTTGGTGAATTTTTGCCCAGTGTGAATCGATTCCCAGGCCCTGTGAATCGATTTAGAAATGTGAGTTTCTTTGGGACTCGATTAGGTTTTGATGAATCGCGGGAGGAATCGATTCACAAAGGTGATCCTCTGTGAATCGCGGCATGAATCGATTCACGGAAGTCAGTTCTCTGTGAATCGAATCGAGAAGCTGCAGAATCGATTCTGCACTTAAAGTCGCGATTCTGTCAATTTTACATCGAGTGAATCGATTTACTGTCTTTGTGAATCGATTCACAAATGCAGATATCAGAAAAACTCACAGAAAAAAGCAGTAACGCGAAGGATAGAGAGAGTTAGAGAGAGAGGTGCGACGAAGACAAGAAGGAGAAGGGGTCAAACACCTAGGGTTCACAAACTAGAGGGAAAAACATGGATTCATGCTAGATTCACCATCAATCTTAGCTTGAATCCAAGTTGAAGTGTTTACTCTTGATTTGGGAAGATTGGAGGAATCCCTAGAAGGCGGTGAAGGAGAAGAGGAAGAAGGAAGAAGAAGGAGGTGAAACATCAACCTTGAAGCTTGAATCTTGGAAGTTGTTGTGAGTTCTTCTTTCTCTTAGGTGTTGGGCACCCATAAGTCCCACATTAGGGTCCACTTTTGAAGAAAAATCATGAACCCTATATTAGGAAGTTCTCCAAATCCTCATTTATGCACAGTCTTTATTTTTTATAGTTATGCATGTGTTATTGGGGCTGATTAAGGGGGTATTGTTGTACCCCTATAGATGTTGTGATGAATGTTGACCATTGAGAGCTCCATGGAGCTCTAATGGAAGATTATTTCTTGTCTTAATGTGTTTTCTTGGACTCATTATGATATATGCTCTATTTTGAACTTGAAATGTATCTTTTACATGAGTGTATTGAGTTGCATGTTGAGTGGAAGTAGCTTCTAATGGTATTGTTGGAGTAAAGCATGCATTTAAGGATATAGTGGTGATTTAATTCCTAAAAGATACTAAGATGCCTCTAAAATGGGGTGATCGATATGGTTAGCCGTGTGGGACGCCCTCGGACGGTTAAGACGTCTAACCACCATATCAGCGTATTTATGGGGTTGTATGGGCGTAAGCATATAACACTACCTATAAATGCGAACCAAAGATGAATTAGAAATTCATAGTAAGAATATGCATTGCATAAATATGTCATATTGATTTTTGGTGATAGAAAATTGCATGAGTGAATGGTGAGGAGTCGAAGGGAGGATTCACTGAGATTATTATCTCACCCACTCCTTTACTTAATTATTTTAAAGATGCACACAGTGCAGAAGAGGCGATTGACAGCTGCGTGCTCTCGGGATATGGTTCAATGTATTAGTTTATAGTAGCACTTGGGAGTTGTAATTCTTAGAAGTATGTATTGATGTTGTACTGATATGAACTTATGTATTTAAGTCTGGTTTTGTGGTATTTGGACTTAATGTTGGATTTAAGTTTAAATTCTATTTTGGGATTACTGTACCTAATGATAATTATCTTAACTTTATGCGAATGAAAGTAAGGTGTTACAAAGAACATGTTTTGTATGATTTTTATACGATCTCTTTTTTCTATATGAATTATTTTCAACTAATTAGCATTTTTAATTCTTTTATAAATTACTCATCATCTTAAAAATTAGTATAATAATTTTAAATATTTTCATTCAATAAAATGAGATAAAATAATTGAAAATAAAATAACAAATTAGTCCTATTTTATGAGTTAAAAATGAAATAAAAAAATAAAATAAAATACATCAACATCGGAGTTTATTTTATTTTACAAATTTAAATAATAAAAAGGATACTATTCAGATCATTAACCACCAATACCTGCTAACCTTTTAGGACCTTTTGAACCGGGTCAATAACTTGATCAAGGTCATGTAGTGGAGAAGACTGTAGTTCGAGTGAATGACATTTTGGAGCAAAAAGAAAAACATCCTATTCGCTGGAACAATTAATATCATTCACTCGAACAACGACTCTTTGCACCTTCACCCTTTGATTACTTAGCATATGACAGACTAAAGTTATATGTTGCAAGGTCATCTATCATAGATAGGTCGCTCATGGATATTTCGAAAAGTGTCACTGTTTATTTAGTTTTAAAGTTGTTAGCGGATAAGAAAAGTTGAGCCCCAAATTTGGGGAAGACTGCTTAGAAATTCAAAAAGAAAAAATATATGAAATTATAAGTCTATAGAACTAATAATGCACCAAAAATGAATGATAAGAAAGAAAAACAAAAACAATGAAGAGATTAATATTGTCATTCCGATTTGAAAGTGTCAATTAAAATGGAAACTCAGCTATTTGAATTTTATAAAAGATATTGAAAACTATTTAAAGATACAAACAAAACCTTACAAAACCTAAATTTTGAATGATCGAAAAAATAAAAAAAATGGAAAGATAATAATAATAATAGATAAATTTGAATTTTTACTGGATGTACTAGATAGACTAGTTTGATAGAGAAAGAACTTATAGAGAATAAGAAGTGGGTTCAATCTATATTTTATACAATTAGCGGCCAAATTAGCCGATAAATCTGAAATAACGGAAAAAGAACATGTTTTGTATGATTTTTATACGATCTCTTTTTTCTATATGAATTATTTTCAACTAATTAGCATTTTTAATTCTTTTATAAATTACTCATCATCATAAAAATTAGTATAATAATTTTAAATATTTTCATTCAATAAAATGAGATAAAATAATTGAAAATAAAATAACAAATCAGTCCTATTTTATGAGTTAAAAATGAAATAAAAAAATAAAATAAAATACATCAACATCAGAATTTATTTTATTTTACAAATTTAAATAATAAAAAGGATACTATTCAGATCGTTAACCACCAATACCTGCTAGCCATTTTGGACCTTTTGAACCGGGTCCATAACTTGATCAAGGTCATGTAGTGGAGAAGACTGTAGTTCGAGTGAATGATATTTTGGAGCAAAAAGAAAAACATCCCATTCGTTGGGACAATTAATATCATTCACTCGAACAACAGTCTACTGCACCTTCACCCTTTGATTACTTAGCTTATGACAGACTAAAGTTATATGTTGCAAGGTCATCTATCATAGATAGGTCGCTCATGGATATTTCGAAAAGAGTCGCTGCTTATTTAATTTTAAAGTTGTTAGCGGATAAGAAAAGTTGAGCCCTAAATTTGGGGAAGACTGCTTAGAAATTCAAAAAGAAAAAATATATGAAATTATAAGTCTATACAACTAATGATGCACCAAAAATGAATGATAGGAAAGAAAAACAAAAACAATGAAGAGATTAACATTGTCATTCCGATTTGAAATTGTCAATTAAAATGGAAACTCAGCTATTTGAATTTTATAAAAGATATTGAAAACTATTTAAAGATACAAAAAAAACCTAACAAAACCTAAATTTTGAATGATCGAAAAAATAAAAAAAAAATGGAAAGATAATAATAATAATAGATAAATTTGAATTTTTTTACAGATGTACTAGATAGACTAGTTTGACAGAGAAAGAACTTATTGCGAATAAGAAGTGGGTTCAATCTAATTTTTTATACAATTAGCGGCCAAATTAGCCGATAAATCTGAAATAACGGAAAAAGGACATGTTTTGTATGATTTTTATACGATCTCTTTTTTCTATTTGAATTATTTTCAACTAATTAGCATTTTTAAATTACTTATCATCATAAAAATTAGTATAATAATTTTAAATATTTTCATTCAATAAAATGAGATAAAATAATTGAAAATAAAATAACAAATCAGTCCTATTTTATGAGTTAAAAATGAAATAAAAAAATAAAATAAAATAAAATACATCAACGTCAGAATTTATTTTATTTTACAAATTTAAATAATAAAAAGGATACTATTCAAATCATTAACCACCATTACCTGTGTAACACCCCAAATTTCCTCAAGCTTGGTTGATATGCATGCATAAGCTTAGTATGGCTTAATGATGAATTTTAAGTGATTTTCTCATTGATTGTCAAAAATTGAATGTGTGAATTGTAACACCCCAATTTTCGTATTAATACATATATATATATATATGCCTGTATATATTAATAATTTTTGTGATAATTTTTATGTAAGTTACTTTGGAAATTAGTATTTTTAGTAATGCTTTATTGTTTTATTATTATCTTTATTTTTGTAAAACATTAGTTTGAAATATTGATATTATCTTGTTAATAATTATTTAAATTTAAGGAGTATTGGAATGATATTTTATTATTATTCTTAGTACTATTGTTAAGAGAGAATTGTAACACCCTCAAAATTTAAATTCTTAGGATTCTATAAATTGTGTGCTTATATGATAATTTTGTGACAACTTGAATGTGTTTGCCTTAATAATTAGTATATTTTAATTAATACTATTTTACTATATTTTATTAAATATTAGTTTTGAATTTATTATAGATATTTTAGAATAATGGTATATTTTAAAAATTAGCAAGAACATGAATTTCTTTAATTGAGAATAGTTTAGAAAGCATATAATTATTATATACATTATTATATATATGGATATAGGTATGTAGTGCTGATTCTTTATTTTTGCATAAATCCAACGAGCCCACGTTTTGTTTCAAGTTTTGCAAAATGGGCTTTTTATCAACAAAGAATGGGCCACGTTTTTCTTAGTCTTCCAGCGCCCTGTTCCAAACTTTCACTTTTAACAAACTATTCATCGTCTCTCAAATCGGCCGCGCAGTGGAAAAAAAAAACCTTGTTTCAAATTTCTCTGTTCTTGTTCTCCCTTTCTAGGCCACGAAAAAATCCCAAAACTTACCACCCAACTCGAAATCGACCATAGAACACGTTTCCGGCCTCTGTTCGTTCAACCGTGACTCTGTTCGTAGCGTATTTTATTGTTGGGCGAGCTGTAATTCCCTTTTTCCGGCCACCACAGTTTTCGGTTCGAAAAACGGACGCCATTTTCGGATTCCTCGCGTCGAAACCTTCAAGAATCACTACTCCTTTGCTCGATTCGGTGAAGTTGACGCCGGGCCCCTTGTAACTCCTTTGTCTCGGTATGGCGTTCTCCGGTCACTCTTTTTGCTTCCTTTTAATTTCGTTTCAGCCTTAAAAATTCTAAAAAAATATATTATACTAATTGTTATTTTTTCCAGCCGCGTTTCGCTCTTCCGTAAATTTTATCCTGTGCTCAGTTGGTGCTCCAATTGTCGTTGTAGCCAGTTTTCTTCGTCTTGGAATACTTCAAACTTTTTATTGAGGTAAGGGGGTAGATGGATACAAGATTAGTGGGCTTATGGATATAATTAGGCAATAGGGACGTCCCATGGTCCCTAGACTTGGCGCGGTTGTGCAAAATAAGTACCATTACCATTGTGATGGGAAAATTTGATATTAAATTATGTCATGATGTTAATGTTAATTGAAATTGTCTTATAAGGTGTTGTTTGAATTGATGTGTTACGATGAAATGTCATGTATGGATCATATGATGATTTGGTTGTCTTGGCTTGTTATTGATAAATGTATGTAAATGTGTTTAAATGAGATTGCTTGTTGCTATTTGATGTTCTGGATTTGTTGTGTTGAGTGAGAGCTAGATGATCATAGAGGGTGGTTTGTTACACTTAGATTCTCTAGGTGGTGTATCATGGTTATGTGAAAGGATAAAGTATGGATGATGGGTGTAATTGTTAGGAGTTAACTAAGGTATAATGATATTTTTAGCGTTTAAGTTATGGTACAAGCAAGTCTTAGGACTAGGATATGATGGTCATATTGTGGTGTCGATGGTTTAAATGCTTTAGAAGCAAGATTTGGTGTTATGAATATTTCAGCCTAGTTGACAACTTAGAGTAATAGTTATCTGAGAAAAATTATGCAGAAAGATGACTAAGTCTAGAATTATTTTAGCAAAGTCTCACTAATTGAATTTTTAAATTCAGGATATAATAAGTATTGACCCAAACTCTCTTGGATAGTGTCCTATAATTTTAGGGAGTAATGCAGACGTCAGGTCAAATAAGTAAGTTGAAACACTTGAGTTAAGAGTTGGAAATTTAGTTAAGTTAGCTTTGCACTTAGTGTGGTGAGGTAGGTTGATAACTTGGACTTGTTCCAAGATTGTGGAAAATTTGTCGGTTCTTGACGAGTAGTACCTTGTTATCGTTGTTATAGCCGGCCGCTTGATGAGATGGTTGGTGAGTTGTTGTTGTTGTTGTTGTTAGACACTTGCTTGGTTTGTGTTCATGCATCATATGTGTCTTGTTAAGTTAACGTTATTAGGGGTGAGCAACGATGATGCGATATAGTATCGGCCATGATGGGCAAGGTACCGACCTTGGGGTCAATCGGGTAGGGCGTCTTATATAAAGGCGGTGGATAGCTACCACAGTGGGCGTGACCAATAAATATACGGTTACCACGACTAGACACTGTTCGTACTCAAGAGTGATGATGTTTTCTCACTCGCTCATCTGAGTTGGTTTGGATCCACATGTTCGGTGAAGTAGACGTTGTCTAGGATTGCATAAGTACTCGTTGAGTCAAGCATTCATGTTATGTGTTGATTAAGTTAACGTGTTGTATGCGCATTGCTTAAGCTATGTCCTTTGCCGTTTTGTGCTATGATTGTATATGATGTCTAACCCCTCTTTACTGTGGCTACTCATACACCATTGTGTATGTTTAGATGATGAGACTGCAGGTGACGATGACGACGTGACTGAGGAGTGATCTATGGGCGCGGTCATCGT
The DNA here is from genome assembly GCA_037113605.1 of Calophaca sinica. Taxonomy (NCBI): domain Eukaryota; kingdom Viridiplantae; phylum Streptophyta; class Magnoliopsida; order Fabales; family Fabaceae; genus Calophaca; species Calophaca sinica. The sequence goes on from CM073735.1 coordinate 120,945,261, forward strand.
AGATTAGAATTTTCGATGTTTTGGTCATTATCGATGTTGTTATTTTCGAAGTAAATGTTTAGGGTCAGCTCTGTGACGTTGTGACATCGGGGCGTTTGTATCATGTGAATTTTATTCGTAACCGTCAAATGATTATTTCCGCAAGTTTATGAGAGTGTGACGACTCTACCTTTATTTATGAAAATTTTATTTGACTGTATTTTTTCAGCAGTTATAATTTTTCTTAATTTATTTTCGTAACGATAACATGCGGGGTAGAGGGTGTCACATGAATATTGTGTTTAGTAATTTCTGCCCAGTGTGAATCGATTCCCAGGCCCTGTGAATCGATTCAGGGCTGTGAGTTTGCTGGGACTCAATCAGGATTTCAGCGAATCGGAGAGTGAATCGATTCACAAAGGTTGATTCTCTGTGAATCGAAGCTTGAATCGATTCATAAAAATTAGTTCTCTGTGAATCGAATCTGGGAGCTGCAGGAATCGATTCATACACTTAAAACTGCGATTCCTGTCATTTTTGTACTGAGTGAATCGATTCACCTATGCTGTGAATCGATTCACAGCTGCAGTATATCAGAAAAACTCAGCAGAAAAAAGAACAGAACGCGATTTTAGAGAGAGGGTTAGAGAGAGGATGCGAGAGAGAGAAGAGAAAGGGGATTAAACACCTAGGGTTCATATTTCTAAGGGAAAAACATGGATTCATGCTAGATTCATCATCAATCTTAGCCTGAATCCAAGTTGGAGAGTATTTATTCTTGGTTTGGGAAGTTGGAAGAAATCCCTAGAAGGCAAGCTTGAAGGAGAAGAAGCAGATCGTGAAGGAGGAAGAAGAAGGGGCTGAACATCAACCTTTGAGCTGAATCTTGGTTTGGTTGGTGAGTTCTTCCTTCCCTTAGGTGATGGGCACCCATAAGTCCCACATTAGGGTTTCCTTGAAGAAAACCCTTGAACCCTAAAGGGTTCAAGGTTATAATTTTCCAAATCCTCCTTACTTCTACAGTTTAAGTGTTAAATAGCTATGCATGTGCAATAGGGACTGATTAAGGGGGGGTTAATGTTGTACCCAAAACCCCTCATAATCTGTGAGATTGATGTTTGACCATTGGGAGCTCCATGGAGCCCTAATGGAAATGTGTTTTGTCTTGATGTATTTTTCCTTGATTGAGCATGTTACATGTTTTCATTTGAATATGAAATGTATCTTTTTACATGAATATGTTTAGTTCCATGTGAAGTTAGAGTAGCACCAAATTATATTCTTAATCTTGATTTAAGCATGCATTTAAGGACATAGTTGGTGAATTAAATTTCCTAAAAGACACTAAGATACCTCTAAAGGGGGTGATCGATATGGTTAGCCGTGTGGGACGCCCTCGGACGGTTAAGACGTCCAACCACCATATCGAAAGCGTGTTTATGGGGTTGTATGGACGTAAGCATACAACGCTACCCGTGAATACGAGCCAAAGATGAATTAGAAATTCATAGTAAGAATATGCACTTGCATCAATGTATGATATTAAGTTTTGACTGAAAATAGATTGCATGAGTTGATGGTGAGGAGTCGAGGGGAGGACTCACTGAGATTATTATCTCACCCCACTCCTTTATTTAATTATCCTTACAGATGCACAGGTGGCAAAGGAGGACTGATAGCGGTTAGCTCTCGGGATGTTACTTATTTTGTAATAGTCTTAAGTGACACCTTAAATATATAATTTCTAGAATTATGTATTGGGTTGTACTATCAGGAAACTTATGTATTTGAGTTTTAGTTTGTGTGGTTTCTGGATTTAATGTTGATCTTAAGTTTGAATTAATCTTGGGATTACTGTACCTAATGATAGTTCTCCTATTTTCAAGTTAATGAAAGTAAGGTGTTACAATCTGCTAACCTTTTAGGACCTTTTGAACCGGGTCCATAACTTGATCAAGGTCATGTAGTGGAGAAGACTGTAGTTCGAGTGAATGACATTTTGGAGCAAAAAGAAAAACATCCTATTCGCTGGAACAATTAATATCATTCACTCGAACAACAGCCTGCTGCACCTTCAGCCTTTGATTACTTAGCTTATGACAGACTAAAGTTATATGTTTTAAGGTCATCTTTCATAGATAGGTCGCTCATGGATATTTCGAAAAGAGTCGAAGTTTATTTAATTTTAAAGTTGTTAGCGGATAAGAAAAGTTGAGCCCCAAATTTGGGGAAGACTGCTTAGAATTTCAAAAAGAAAAAAATATATGAAATTATAAGTCTATAGAACTAATGATGCACCAAAAATGAATGATAAGAAAGAAAAACAAAAACAATAAAGAGATTAACATTGTAATTCCGATTTGAAATTGTCAATTAAAATGGAAACTCACCTATTTGTATTTTATAAAAGATGTTGAAAACAATTTAAAGATAAAAACGAAACCTAAATTTTGATTGATCGAAAAAATCAAAAAGAATGGAGAGATAATAATAATAATAATAATAATAATAATAATAATAATAATAATAATAATAGATAAATTAGATTTTTTTACTGATGTACTAGATAGAATAGTTTGACAGAGGAAGAACTTACGGAGAATAAGTAGTGGGTTCAATCTAATTTTTTATACAATTAGCACCCAAATTAGCCGATAAATCTGAAATAACGTAAAAAGAACATGTTTGTATGATTTTTATACCTTCTCATTTTTTCTATATGAATTATTTTTAGCTAACCAAGGGAGAGTCTTTACTCTTGACGCCAAGAAAGCAAAGGGAGCGGAAAATCTGATGAAAGGTACTTGTTTCCTTCAGGATGAACCTCTAGTTGTTTTATTTGATTCGGGAGCAACACATTCCTTTATCTCTTGTACATGTGTTCAAAGGCTAGGGTTGTGTCTTACCTCTTTACAATCCCCGTTGCATGTGTATACACCCACCGAAGATAGCATTTCTACTTCCTTGATATGTGAGAATTGCCCTCTCCTAATTCAAGGAAGAATGTTTTTAGTAAACCTTGTGTGTCTACCTCTTAAGGGAATGGACATTATCCTGGGTATGGATTGGCTTTCCGCCAATCAAGTTGTTTTGAACTGTTTCTGTAAAACGATTGAGTTTCCAAATGTGCATTCTACTATTGTAGAGTCCAGTTATGTTGCACAGAGTAATGATCTTTTATTGAGTCGCTGTCTAGTGGAAGGTCTTGCAGGATATATGATCTTACTTTCTTCAACTGTAGAGGTTAGCCTGGATCTGACCACTATCCCTATAGTGAACGAATTCTTAGATGTGTTTCCTAACGAGGTAGCGACCTTACCCCCTGAGAGAGAGGTGGAGTTTTCAATAGAACTGGTTCCCGGAACGGGACCAATCTCCATAGCACCTTATAGGATGTCACCCTTGGAGTTGAGGGAACTAAAAGCACAGTTGGAAGATTTGATTGCTAAGCAATTTATTAGACCTAGTGTGTCACCTTGGGGCGCACCTGTCCTTTTGGTAAAGAAGAAAGATGGGAGTATGAGGTTATGTATTGATTACCGGAAAATCAATAAGATCACGGTGAAGAATAAATACCCTTTGCCCAGAATAGATGACTTGTTAGATCAACTTAGGGGAGCTTCGGTTTTCTCTAAGATTGATCTAAGATCTGGTTATCACCAGATTAGAGTTAAGGTAGAGGATGTCCCAAAGACGGCATTTAGGACTAGATACGGGCACTATGAGTATTTGGTTATGCCTTTTGGTCTGACCAATGCTCCAGCCGTATTTATGGACTATATGAACCGAATTTTTAGGCCTTTTCTTGACAAGTTTGTAGTGGTCTTCATAGACGATATCTTAGTTTATTCTAAGGATCCTCGAGAGCATGAGGAACACCTTAGGATTGTTTTAAGTACCCTTAGGGAAAAGAGCCTCTTTGCTAAACCTGAGAAATGTGAGTTTTGGCTCAGTGAAGTTAAGTTTCTTGGTCATGTGATTTCTAAAGCGGGAGTGTCGGTTGATCCTAGTAAAGTAGAAGCTGTCCTTAATTGGGAACGACCAACCACGGTCACAGAAGTTAGGAGCTTTCTAGGATTAGCCGGTTACTACCGAAGGTTCATTAAGGGATTTTCGCAGATGGTACTTCCCCTAACAAGGTTAACTCGAAAGGGGGAGCCTTTTGTGTGGACTAAGAGCTGTGAGAGTAGTTTCCTAGAGCTTAAGATCAGGTTGACTTCCACCCCGGTCCTGATTATCCCTGACCCAGCATTGGGATTTGAAGTTTATAGTGATGCCTCTAAGAAAGGGTTAGGATGTGTTCTCATGCAAAATCGACAAGTTGTAGCCTATGCATCTAGGCAGTTAAGGCCCCATGAGGAGAACTACCCTACTCATGACTTAGAGCTCACAGCCATTGTCTTTGCTCTAAAGATTTGGCGACACTATCTGTATGGTGCTCAGTTTGAAGTGTTTAGTGATCATAAGAGCTTGAAATACCTTTTTGATCAGAAGGAACTTAATATGAGACAAAGAAGATGGGTTGAGTTCCTAAAAGATTATAACTTTGAGTTGAAGTACCATCCGGGCAAAGCGAATGTGGTCGCTGATGCCTTGAGTAGGAAATCCTTGCATGTGTCTTCACTGATGATAAAAGAAATGGAGTTGTTGGAGTCCTTTAGGGACCTTAATCTTGGAATCTTCCCATCAGCGAACAGTCTCATGCTTTACCATCTAGAAATTTCCTGCAATTTTAGGGAACAGATTAGGTCTGCTCAGAGCTTAGATGTAGAGTTGCAGTCTAGCAAACACCGCCCCGGTTTCTCTGAAGCTGAGGATGGCACTTTAATGTTCCATCAGAGAATCTGCATACCAAAGGATAATTCCATTAAGCAGCAGGTTCTAGGAGAACCCCACAAGAGTGGATTCTCAGTACACCCTGGCTCCACCAAGATGTACCAGGACCTTAGACAGAGGTATTGGTGGCCAGGCATGAGAAATGATGTGGCAGAATTTGTAGCTCAATGCTTGGTTTGTCAGAAAACCAAGATAGAACACCAAAAGCCTTCAGGTTTTCTCCAACCCTTAGAAATTCCCGAGTGGAAGTGGGATAGTATAGCAATGGACTTCGTGGGAGGATTACCCTACACTCAGTTAGGTTATGACTCTATATGGGTCATAGTGGACAGATTAACCAAATCTGCTCATTTTCTTCCCATAAAGTCCACTTACAAAACCGCTCGGTTAGCTGAGATCTACATCAGAGAGATTGTTAGACTCCACGGAGTTCCAGCTAACATTATCTCTGATAGGGATCCAAAGTTCACTTCTCGGTTTTGGAAGGCACTTCATCAAGCCTTGGGGACGAGGCTGAGTCTTAGTACAGCCTACCATCCCCAGACAGATGGCCAGTCGGAGAGAACCATTCAAACTTTAGAAGATATGCTTAGAGCCTGTGTTTTAGAGGATGGCGGTAGTTGGAGCAAGTACTTGTCATTAATTGAATTTTCATACAACAACAGCTATCACTCTAGCATAGGAATGACACCGTACGAGGCTCTCTACGGTCGCAAGTGTAGGACTCCTCTATGTTCGTTTGAAGTGGGGGAGAAACAACTGTTAGGCCCCGACCTTGTTCAAGAAACCACTGATAAGATTCGTGTGATTAGGGAGAAGATAAAGACTGCTCAGAGTAGGCAGAAAAGTTATGCAGATCGTAGGCTTAAACCCCTTGAATTTGATGAAGGAGAACATGTATTCCTGAAAGTCACTCCCACTATAGGTGTTGGTAGAGCTCTTAGGGCCAAAAAGTTGACCCCTAGGTATATAGGTCCTTTCCAAATCCTCAGTCGAGTTGGTCCGGTAGCATACCAAATTGCCTTACCTCCTTCTTTGTCTAATCTCCACAATGTTTTTCATGTGTCTCAGCTTAAGAAATACATTCCAGATCCATTCCACTCCATAGACCATGAGTCTATACAACTTAGATCAGATTGCACGTACCAGCCCGAACCGGCCCAAATAGTGGACCGAGCTTCCAAGGCACTCAGGAATAAGACTATCCCTCTGGTCAAGGTGATCTGGGAAGCATCCACTCCCGAAGAAGCTACTTGGGAACTTGAAGATGAGATGTGAAGCCAATATCCGCAACTTTTTCAATAGGTATGTAAGTTTATCCAATTTTGAGGACAAAATTTTTTAAAGGAGGGTAGTAGTGTAACACCCCAAATTTCCTCAAGCTTGGTTGATATGCATGCATAAGCTTAGTATGGCTTAATGATGAATTTTAAGTAATTTTCTCATTGATTGTCAAAAATTGAATGTGTGAATATTGTGTTTAGTAATTTCTGCCCAGTGTGAATCGATTCCCAGGCCCTGTGAATCGATTCAAGGCTGTGAGTTTGCTGGGACTCGATCAGGATTTCAGTGAATCGGAGAGTGAATCGATTCACAAAGGTTGATTCTCTGTGAATCGAAGCTTGAATCGATTCACAAAAATCAGTTCTCTGTGAATCGAATCTGGGAGCTGCAGGAATTGATTCATACACTTAAAACTGCGATTCCTGTCATTTTTGTACTGAATGAATCGATTCACCTATGCTGTGAATCGATTCACAGCTGCAGTATATCAGAAAAACTCAGTAGAAAAAAGAACAGAACGCGATTTTAGAGAGAGGGTTAGAGAGAGGATGCGAGAGAGAGAAGAGAAAGGGGATTAAACACCTAGGGTTCATATTTCTAAGGGAAAAACATGGATTCATGCTAGATTCATCATCAATCTTAGCCTGAATCCAAGTTGGAGAGTATTTATTCTTGGTTTGGGAAGTTGGAAGAAATCCCTAGAAGGCAAGCTTGAAGGAGAAGAAGCAGATCGTGAAGGAGGAAGAAGAAGGAAATTTGAACATCAACCTTTGAAATTTGAATCTTGGTTTGGTTGGTGAGTTCTTGCTTCCCTTAGGTGATGGGCACCCATAAGTCCCACATTAGGGTTTCCTTGAAGAAAACCCTTGAACCCTAAAGGGTTCAAGGTTATAATTTTCCAAATCCTCCTTACTTCTACAGTTTAAGTGTTAAATAGCTATGCATGTGCAATAGGGACTGATTAAGGGGGGGTTAATGTTGTACCCAAAACCCCTCATAATCTGTGAGATTGATGTTTGACCATTGGGAGCTCCATGGAGCCCTAATGGAAATGTGTTTTGTCTTGATGTATTTTTCCTTGATTGAGCATGTTACATGTTTTCATTTGAATATGAAATGTATCTTTTTACATGAATATGTTTAGTTCCATGTGAAGTTAGAGTAGCACCAAATTATATTCTTAATCTTGATTTAAGCATGCATTTAAGGACATAGTTGGTGAATTAAATTCCCTAAAAGACACTAAGATACCTCTAAAGGGGGTGATCGATATGGTTAGCCGTGTGGGACGCCCTTGGACGGTTAAGACGTCTAACCACCATATCAAAAGCGTGTTTATGGGGTTGTATGGACGTAAGCATACAACGCTACCCGTGAATACGAGCCAAAGATGAATTAGAAATTCATAGTAAGAATATGCACTTGCATCAATGTATGATATTAAGTTTTGACTAAAAATAGATTGCATGAGTTGATGGAGAGGAGTCGAGGGGAGGACTCACTGAGATTATTATCTCACCCCACTCCTTTATTTAATTATCCTTACAGATGCACAGGTGGCAAAGGAGGACTGATAGCGGCTAGCTCTCGGGATGTTACTTATTTTGTAATAGTCTTAAGTGACACCTTAAATATGTAATTTCTAGAATTATGTATTGGGTTGTACTATCAGGAAACTTATGTATTTGAGTTTTAGTTTGTGTGGTTTCTGGATTTAATGTTGATCTTAAGTTTGAATTAATCTTGGGATTACTGTACCTAATGATAGTTCTCCTATTTTCAAGTTAATGAAAGTAAGGTGTTACAATCTGCTAACCTTTTAGGACCTTTTGAACCGGGTCCATAACTTGATCAAGGTCATGTAGTGGAGAAGACTGTAGTTCGAGTGAATGATATTTTGGAGCAAAAACAAAAACATCCTATTCGCTGGAACAATTAATATCATTCACTCGAACAATGACTCTTTGCACCTTGACCTTTGATTACTTAGCTTATGACAGACTAAAGTTATATGTTTTAAGGTCATCTTTCATAGATAGGTCGCTCATGGATATTTCGAAAAGAGTCGAAGTTTATTTAATTTTAAAGTTGTTAGCGGATAAGAAAAGTTGAGCCCCAAATTTGGGGAAGACTGCTTAGAATTTCAAAAAGAAAAAAATATATGAAATTATAAGTCTATAGAACTAATGATGCACCAAAAATGAATGATAAGAAAGAAAAACAAAAACAATGAAGAGATTAACATTGTCATTCCGATTTGAAATTGTCAATTAAAATGGAAACTCAGCTATTTGTATTTTATAAAAGATGTTGAAAACAATTTAAAGATAAAAACGAAACCTAAATTTTGATTGATCGAAAAAATCAAAAAGAATGGAGAGATAATAATAATAATAATAATAATAATAATAATAATAATAATAATAATAATAATAATAATAATAATAATAACAATAATAATAATAATAATAATAATAATAGATAAATTAGATTTTTTTACTGATGTACTAGATAGAATAGTTTGACAGAGGAAGAACTTACGGAGAATAAGTAGTGGGTTCAATCTAATTTTTTATACAATTAGCACCCAAATTAGTCGATAAATCTGAAATAACGTAAAAAGAACATGTTTGTATGATTTTTATACCTTCTCATTTTTTCTATATGAATTATTTTCAGCTAATTAGCATTTTTAAATTACACATCATCATAAAAATTAGTATAATAATTTTAAATATTTTCATTCAATAAAATGAGATAAAATAATTGAAAATAAAATAACAAATCAGTCCTATTTTATGAGTTAAAAATGAAACAAAAAATAAAATAAAATACACCAACATCAGAATTTATTTTATTTTACAAATTTAAATAATAAAAAGGATACTATTCAGATCATTAACCACCAATACCTGCTAACCTTTTAGGACCTTTTGAACCGGGTCCATAACTTGATCAAGGTCATGTAGTGGAGAAGACTGTAGTTCGAGTGAATGACATTTTGGAGCAAAAAGAAAAACATCCTGTTTTTGGAACAATTAATATCATTCACTCGAACAACGACTCTTTGCACCTTCACCCTTTGATTACTTAGCTTATGACAGACTAAAGTTATATGTTGCAAGGTCGTCTATCATAGATAGGTCGCTCATGGATATTTTGAAAGAGTCGCTGTTTATTTAATTTTAAAGTTGTTAGCGGATAAGAAAAGTTGAGCCCCAAATTTGGGGAAGACTGCTTAGAAATTCAAAAAGAAAAAATATATGAAATTATAAGTCTATACAACTAATTATGCACCAAAAATGAATGATACGAAAGAAAAACAAAAACAATGAAGAGATTAATATTGTCATTCTGATTTGAAAGTGTCAATTAAAATGGAAACCCAGCTATTTGAATTTTATAAAAGATATTGAAAACTATTTAAAGATACAAACAAAACCTAACAAAACCAAAATTTTGAATGATCGAAAAAATCAAAAAAAATGGAAAGATAATAAAAATAATAGATAAATTTGAATTTTTTTACAGATGTACTAGATAGACTAGTTTGACAGAGAAAGAACTTATAGCGAATAAGAAGTGGGTTCAATCTAATTTTTTATTCAATTAGCGGCCAAATTAGCCGATAAGTCTGAAATAACTAAAAATGAACATGTTTTCTATGATTTTTATACGATCTCTTTTTTCTATATGAATTATTTTCAACTAATTAGCATTTTTAATTCTTTTATAAATTACTCATCATCATAAAAATTAGTATAATAATTTTAAATATTTTCATTCAATAAAATTAGATAAAATAATTGAAAATAAAATAACAAATCAGTCCTATTTTATGAGTTAAAAATGAAATAAAAAATAAAATAAAATACATCAACATCAGAATTTATTTTATTTTACAAATTTAAAAAATAAAAAGGATACTATTCAGATCATTAACCACCAATACCTGCTAACCTTTTTGGACCTTTTGAACCGGGTCCATAACTTGATCAAGGTCATGTAGTGGAGAAGACTGTAGTTCGAGTGAATGACATTTTGGAGCAAAAAGAAAAACATCCTGTTCGCTGGAACAATTAATATCATTCACTCGAACAACAGCCTGCTGCACCTTCACCCTTTGATTACTTAGCTTATGACAGACTAAAGTTATATGTTGCAAGGTCGTCTATCATAGATAGGTCGCTCATGGATATTTCGAAAGAGTCGCTGTTTATTTAATTTTAAAGTTGTTAGCGGATAAGAAAAGTTGAGCCCCAAATTTGGGGAAGACTGCTTAGAAATTCAAAAAGAAAAAATATATGAAATTATAAGTCTATACAACTAATTATGCACCAAAAATGAATGATACGAAAGAAAAACAAAAACAATGAAGAGATTAATATTGTCATTCTGATTTGAAAGTGTCAATTAAAATGGAAACCCAGCTATTTGAATTTTATAAAAGATATTGAAAACTATTTAAAGATACAAACAAAACCTAACAAAACCAAAATTTTGAATGATCGAAAAAATCAAAAAAAATGGAAAGATAATAAAAATAATAGATAAATTTGAATTTTTTTACAGATGTACTAGATAGACTAGTTTGACAGAGAAAGAACTTATAGCGAATAAGAAGTGGGTTCAATCTAATTTTTATTCAATTAGCGGCCAAATTAGCCGATAAGTCTGAAATAACTAAAAATGAACATGTTTTCTATGATTTTTATACGATCTCTTTTTCTATATGAATTATTTTCAACTAATTAGTATTTTTAATTCTTTTATAAATTACTCATCATCATAAAAATTAGTATAATAATTTTAAATATTTTCATTCAATAAAATTAGATAAAATAATTGAAAATAAAATAACAAATCAGTCCTATTTTATGAGTTAAAAATGAAATAAAAAATAAAATAAAATACATCAACATCAGAATTTATTTTATTTTACAAATTTAAAAAATAAAAAGGATACTATTCAGATCATTAACCACCAATACCTGCTAACCTTTTTGGACCTTTTGAACCGGGTCCATAACTTGATCAAGGTCATGTAGTGGAAAAGATTGTAGTTCGAGTGAATGGCATTTTGGAGCAAAAAGAAAAACATCCTATTCGCTGGAACAATTAATATCATTCACTCGAACAACAGCCTGCTGCACCTTCACCCTTTGATTACTTAGCTTATGACAGACTAAAGTTGTATGTTTCAAGGTCATCTATCATAGATAGGTCGCTCATGGATATTTCGAAAAGTGTCGCTGTTTATTTAATTTTAAAGTTGTTAGCGGAAAAGAAAAGTTGAGCACCAAATTTTGGGAAGACTGCTTAGAATTTCAAAAAGAAAAAATATATGAAATTATAAGTCTATAGAACTAATGATGCACCAAAAATGAATGATAAGTGTAACACCCCAAATTTCCTCAAGCTTGGTTTGTTGTGTGTGTATAAGCTTAGTATGGCTTAAAGATGAACTCTAAGTGATATTTTCATTGATTGTCATAGTTGAATATGTGAAAAATTGTGTTTGGTGAAATTTTGCCCAGTGTGAATCGATTCCCAGGCCCTGTGAATCGATTCAGGGCTGTGGGTTTGCTAGGACTCGATTAGGTTTGCAGTGAATCGCAGAGTGAATCGATTCACAAAGGTTGATCCTCTGTGAATCGCAGCGTGAATCGATTCACAAAAGACAGTTCTCTGTGAATCGAATCTGGGAACTGCAGGAATCGATTCCTGCACTTAAAACTGCGATTCCTGTCATTTTTACACTGAGTGAAGCGATTCACCTATCTTTGTGAATCGATTCACAAATGCAGATATCGTAAAAACTCAGCAGAGAAAGAACAGAACGCGATTGTTAGAGAGAGGGTTAGAGAGAGAGGGTGCGACAGAGAGAAGAAGGAGAAGGGGTTAAAACACCTAGGGTTCACAAATTAGAGGGAAAAAACAAGGATTCATGCTAGATTCATCCTCAATCTTAGCTTGAATCCAAGTTGGGGAGTATTTATGCTTGGATTGGAAAGTTGAAGGAGATCCCTAGAAGGCCAGCTTGAAGGAGAAGAGGAAGAACGTGAAGAAGGAAGAAGAAGAAGCTAAGCATCAACTCTGAACTTGAATCTTGGAAGTTGTGGTGAGTTCTTCCTTCTCTTAGGTGATGGGCACCCATAAGTCCCACATTAGGGTCCCCTTGAAGAAAACCTATGAACCCTAAGTTAGGAAGTTCCCCAAATCCCTATTTGATGTATAGTTTTTAGTGTTAATTGCTATGCATGTATTATTGGGACTGTTTATAGGGGTTAATGTTGTACCCAAAACCCCCATAAACTGTGAGATGGATGTTTGACCATTGGGAGCTCCATGGAGCCCTAATGGAAATGTGTTTTGTCTTGAAGTATTTTTCCTTGACTGAGCATGTTACATGTTTTCATTTGAATGTGAAATGTATCTTTTTACATGAATATGTTTAGTTCCATATGAAGCTAGAGTAGCACCTAATTGTATTCTTAATCTTGATTAAAGCATGCATTTAAGGATATAGTGGTGAATTAAATTCCCTAAAAGATACTAAGATACCTCTAAAGGGGGTGATCGATATGGTTAGCCGTGTGGGACGCCCTCGGACGGTTAAGACGTCTAACCACCATATCGAAAGTGTGTTTATGGGGTTGTATGGACGTAAGCATATAACACTACCCATGAATACGAGCCAAAGATGAATTAGAAATTCATAGTAAGAATATGCATTGCATTGCATAAACGTGTCATATAAATTCTTGACTGATGATAAATTGTATGAGTTGATGGTGAGGAGTCGGAGGGAGGATTCACTGAGATTATTATCTCACCCCACTCCTTTATTTAATTATTTTTACAGATTCGCAGGTTTCAAAGGAGGACTGACAGCTGGTAGTTCTGGAGAGCTTGTTTATTCTGTAGTAGTTTTAGAGTAATACCCTGAATGTGTAATTCTAGAATTATGTATGGAGGTTGCACCGACATGAATTTATGTATTTAAGTTTAGTTTCATGACATTTGAACTTAATGTTGGACTTTAAGTTTAAATTTGGGATTACTGTACCTAATGTTAATTATCCTATCTTCAAGCAAATGAAAGTAAGGTGTTACATTATGGTATCAGAGCAGTTCGATTCTAATCGGACTGTGGGGGGTTTCTAGGAATAATTTCGTGAATTTCTTGAGTCTGTTGTTGTCTTTCTACTTATTATGCTAAGAGATATTGAGCCTGATCAACTCAATGCTTGGTGCATTCTATGCAGAATTATGGCTTCAGGTTCTGGAAGGTGCGGGAGACCCAGGAGGAACGCTGAAATACCTCCGAATCCGCCAGGACAAGATAATGCTTGGCTGCAAGGGATATTGTAGGCTATCCAGAATCAGATTATTGCAACCAACAATCTTGCAGCTCAGTTAGCCCAACAACAGCAGTACCAAGCCCAACCTCCCCCGCAAGAGGAGGAATTGGACCGGAAATTTCTCAAATTCCTCAAGACGAAGCCACCAACCTTCAATGGAAAGGTAGAAGCCATGGCATCCCAATACTGGCTAGAGGCCGTGGAGAAGAGTTTTAGGGTGGTTCATTGTACCGAGGAGCAAAAGGTCGAGCTAGCTACTCATGTGCTCATAGAGGATGCTGAAAACTGGTGGAAAGGGGCCCGAGCTTACATGGTGGCTCAAGGGACACCACTAACTTGGGTGAACTTTCAGAGGATCTTCTTGGAGAAGTACTTTCCACAGACCGTGAAGGATATGATGGATAGAGAATTAGTCCAGCTTCAGCAAGGGAAATCTACGGTTTCAGAATATGTGAACAAGTTTGAGGAGTTAGTAAGGTACTCATCTGTTGCTCAATTTGCTCCGGATGATAACTGGAAAATCAAGCAGTTCAAGTGGGGACTGAGGCCAGACATCCAGAACAGCATTTCACAGACTGAATTCACCGAGTTCGCCAAGGTAGTCCATCAGAGCTACGTGGCTGAAGCAAGCTTGAAGAGGATGTATGAGGATAGACAAACTAGGTGGCAAGATAAGAACAAAAAGAAGGATACAGATAAGAACGCCCAACACATGAGACCGAAAGGAAACCTTTCAAAGGAAAGCAGGTTCAAACCTCCGAGTCTGATTATCTTGCATGTTCAAACTGTGGGAAGAGGCATCCGGGAGAGTGTATGAAGGGCAAGAATGTTTGCTATGTTTGTCACCAACCAGGGCACATGGCCAGGGAGTGCCCCCAATACACTAAAGGGAAAGGAGCCAAGCCTGGTGATCCTAACCAAGGGAGAGTCTTTACTCTGGATGCCCAGAAAGCAAAGGGAGCGGAAAATCTGATGAAAGGTACTTGTTTCCTTCAGGATGAACCTTTAGTTGTTTTCTTTGACTCGGGAGCAACACATTCCTTTATCTCTTGTACATGTGTTCAAAGGCTAGGGTTGTGTCTTACCTCTTTACAATTCCCGTTGCATGTGTATACACCCACCGAAGATAGCATTTCTACTTCCTTGATATGTGAGAATTGCCCTCTCCTAATTCAAGGGAGAATGTTTTTAGTAAGCCTTGTGTGTCTGCCTCTTAAGGGAATGGACATAATCCTGGGTATGGATTGGCTTTCCGCCAATCAAGTTGTTTTAAATTGTTTCTGTAAAACGATTGAGTTTCCAAATGTGCATCCTGTTACTAAAGAGTCAAGTTATGTTCCGCAGAGTAATGATCTTCTATTGAGTCGCTGTCTAGTGGAAGGTCTTGCAGGATATATGATTTTACTTTCTTCAACTATAGAGGCTAGCCTAGATCTGGACACTATCCCTATAGTGAACGAATTCTTAGATGTGTTTCCTAGCGAGGTAGCGACCTTACCCCCTGAGAGAGAAGTGGAGTTCTCAATAGAACTGGTTCCCGGAACGGGACCAATCTCCATCGCACCTTATAGGATGTCACCCTTGGAGTTGAGGGAACTAAAAGTACAGTTGGAGGATTTGATTTCTAAGCAGTTTATTAGACCTAGTGTGTCCCCTTGAGGCGCACCTGTCCTTTTGGTAAAGAAGAAAGATGGGAGTATGAGGTTATCTATTGATTACCGGAAAATCAATAAAGTCACAGTGAAGAATAAGTACCCCTTGCCCAGAATAGATGACTTGTTAGATCAACTTAGGGGAGCTTCGGTTTTCTCTAAGATTGATCTAAGATCTGGTTATCACCAGATTAGAGTTAAGGTAGAGGATGTCCCAAAGACGGCATTTAGGACTAGATATGGGCACTATGAGTATTTGGTTATGCCTTTTGGTCTGACCAATGCTCCAACCGTATTTATGGACTATATGAACCGAATTTTTAGGCCCTTCCTTGACAAGTTTGTAGTGGTCTTCATAGACGATATCCTAGTTTATTCTAAGGATCCTCGAGAGCATGAGGAACACCTTAGGATTGTTTTAAGTACCCTTAGGGAAAAGAGCCTCTTTGCTAAACCTGAGAAATGTGAGTTTTGGCTCAGTGAAGTTAAGTTTCTGGGTCATGTGATCTCTAAAGAGGGAGTGTCGGTTGATCCTAGTAAAGTAGAAGCAGTCCTTAGTTGGGAACGACCAACCACGGTCACCGAAGTTAGGAGCTTTCTAGGATTAGCCGGTTACTACCGAAGGTTTATTAAGGGATTTTCGCAGATGGTACTTCCCCTGACAAGGTTAACCCGAAAAGGGGAGCCATTTGTGTGGACTAAGAGCTGTGAGAGTAGTTTCTTAGAGCTTAAGATCAGGTTGACTTCCACCTCGGTCTTGATTATCCCTGACCCAGCATTGGGATTTGAATTTTATAGTGATGCCTCTAAGAAAGGGTTAGGATGTGTTCTCATGCAGAATCGACAAGTTGTAGCCTACGCATCTAGGCAGTTAAGGCCCCATGAGGAGAACTACCCTACTCATGACTTAGAGCTCGCAGCCATTGTCTTTGCCCTAAAGATTTGGCGACACTATCTATATGGTGCTCAGTTTGAAGTGTTTAGTGATCATAAGAGCTTGAAATACCTTTTTGACCAGAAGGAACTTAACATGAGGCAGAGAAGATGGGTTGAGTTCCTAAAAGATTATAACTTTGAGTTGAAGTACCATCCGGGCAAAGCGAATGTGGTGGCTGATGCCTTGAGTAGGAAGTCCTTGCATGTGTCTTCACTGATGATTAAAGAAATGGAGTTGCTGGAGTCCTTTAGGGACCTTAACCTTGGAATTTTCCCATCAGTGAACAGTCTCATGCTTTACTATCTAGAAATTTCTTGCAATTTTAGGGAACAGATTAGGTCTGCTCAGAGCTTAGATATAGAGTTGCAGTCTAGCAAGCACCGCCCCGGTTTCTCTGATGCTGAGGATGGCACTTTAATGTTCCATCAGAGAATCTGCATACCAAAGGATAATTCCATTAAGCAGCAGGTTCTAGGAGAAGCCCACAAGAGTGGATTTTCGGTACACCCTGGCTCCACCAAGATGTACCAGGACCTTAGACAGAGGTATTGGTGGCCAGGCATGAGGAATGATGTGGCAGAATTTGTAGCTCAATGCTTGGTTTGTCAGAAAACCAAGATAGAACACCAAAAGCCTTCAGGTCTTCTCCAACCCATAGAAATTCCCGAGTGGAAGTGGGATAGTATAGCAATGGACTTCGTGGGAGGGTTACCCTACACTCAGTTAGGATATGACTCTATATGGGTCATAGTGGATAGATTAACCAAATCTGCTCATTTTCTTCCCATAAAGTCCACTTACAAAACCGCCCGGTTGGCTGAGATCTATATCAGAGAGATTGTTAGACTCCACGGAGTTCCAGCTAACATTGTCTCTGATAGGGATCCAAAGTTCACCTCTCGGTTTTGGAAGGCACTTCATCAAGCCTTAGGGACGAGGTTAAGTCTTAGCACAGCCTACCATCCCCAGACAGATGGTCAATCTGAGAGAACCATTCAAACCTTAGAGGATATGCTCAGAGCCTGTGTTTTAGAGGATGGCGGTAGTTGGAGCAAGTACTTGTCATTAATTGAATTTTCATACAACAACAGCTATCACTCTAGCATAGGAATGGTACCGTACGAGGCCCTCTACGGTCGCAAGTGTAGGACTCCTCTATGTTGGTTCGAAGTGGGAGAGAAACAATTGTTAGGCCCCGACCTTGTTCAGGAAACCACTGATAAGATTCGTGTGATTAGGGAGAAGATAAAGACTGCTCAGAGTAAGCGTAAAAGTTATGCAGATCGTAGGCTCAAACCCTTGAATTTGATGAAGGAGAACATGTATTCCTAAAAGTCACTCCCACTATAGGCGTTGGTAGAGCTCTTTGGGCCAAAAAGTTGACCCCAGGTATGTAGGTCCTTTCCAAATCCTCGGTCGAGTTGGTCCTGGTCGCATACCAAATTGCCTTACCTCCTTCTTTGTCAAATCTCCACAATGTTTTTCATGTGTCTCACCTAAGAAATACATTAGGATCCATTCCACTCCATAGATCATGAGTCTATACAACTTAGATCGATTGTTATGCATTCAGCCCGAACCGGCCCAAATAGTGGACCGAGCTTCCAAGGCACTCAGGAATAAGACTATCCCTTTGGTCAAGGTGATCTGGGAAGGATCCACTCCCGAAGAAGCCACTTGGGAACTTGAAGATGAGATGCGAAGCCAATATCCGCAACTTTTTAAATAGGTATGTAAGTTTATCCAATTTTGAGGACAAATTTTTTTTTAAAGGTGGGTAGTAATGTAACACCCCAAATTTCCTCAAGCTTGGTTTGTTGTGTGTGTATAAGCTTAGTATGGCTTAAAGATGAACTCTAAGTGATATTTTCATTGATTGTCATAGTTGAATATGTGAAAAATTGTGTTTGGTGAAATTTTGCCCAGTGTGAATCGATTCCCAGGCCCTGTGAATCGATTCTGGGCTGTGGGTTTGCTGGGACTCGATTAGGTTTGCAGTGAATTGTAGAGTGAATCGATTCACAAAGGTTGATCCTCTGTGAATCGCAGCGTGAATCGATTCTCAAAAGACAGTTCTCTGTGAATCGAATCTGGGAACTGCAGGAATCGATTCCTGCACTTAAAACTGCGATTCCTGTCATTTTTACACTGAGTGAATCGATTCACCTATGCTGTGAATCGATTCACAGCTGCAGTATATCAGAAAAACTCAGCAGAGAAAGAACAGAACGCGATTGTTAGAGAGAGGGTTAGAGAGAGAGGGTGCGACAGAGAGAAGAAGGAGAAGGGGTTATAACACCTAGGGTTCACAAATTAGAGGGGAAAAACAAGGATTCATGCTAGATTCATCCTTAATCTTAGCTTGAATCCAAGTTGGGGAGTGTTTATGCTTGGATTGGAAAGTTGAAGGAGATCCCTAGAAGGCCAGCTTGAAGGAGAAGAGGAAGAACGTGAAGAAGGAAGAAGAAGAAGCTAAGCATCAACTCTGAACTTGAATCTTGGAAGTTGTGGTGAGTTCTTCCTTCTCTTAGGTGATGGGCACCCATAAGTCCCACATTAGGGTCCCCTTGAAGAAAACCCATGAACCCTAAGTTAGGAAGTTCCCCAAATCCCTATTTGATGTATAGTTTTTAGTGTTAATTGCTATGCATGTATTATTGGGACTGTTTATAGGGGTTAATGTTTTACCCAAAACCCCCATAAACTGTGAGATGGATGTTTGACCATTGGGAGCTCCATGGAGCCCTAATGGAAATGTGTTTTGTCTTGAAGTATTTTTCCTTGACTGAGCATGTTACATGTTTTCATTTGAATGTGAAATGTGTCTTTTTACATGAATATGTTTAGTTCCATATGAAGCTAGAGTAGCACCTAATTGTATTCTTAATCTTGATTAAAGCATGCATTTAAGGATATAGTGGTGAATTAAATTCCCTAAAAGATACTAAGATACCTCTAAAGGGGGTGATCGATATGGTTAGCCGTGTGGGACGCCCTCGGACGGTTAAGACGTCTAACCACCATATCGAAAGTGTGTTTATGGGGTTGTATGGACGTAAGCATACAACACTACCCATGAATACGAGCCAAAGATGAATTAGAAATTCATAGTAAGAATATGCATTGCATTGCATAAACGTGTCATATAAATTCTTGACTGATGATAAATTGTATGAGTTGATGGTGAGGAGTCGGAGGGAGGATTTACTGAGATTATTATCTCACCCCACTCCTTTATTTAATTATTTTTACAAATGCACAGGTTTCAAAGGAGGACTGACAGCTGGTAGCTCTGGAGAGCTTGTTTATTCTGTAGTAGTTTTAGAGTAATACCCTGAATGTGTAATTCTAGAATTATGTATGGAGGTTGCACCGACATGAATTTATGTATTTAAGTTTAGTTTCATGACATTTGAACTTAATGTTGGACTATAAGTTTAAATTTGGGATTACTGTACCTAATGTTAATTATCCTATTTTCAAGCAAATGAAAGTAAGGTGTTACAATAAGAAAGAAAAACAAAAACAACGAAGAGATTAACATTGTCATTCCGATTTGAAAGTGTCAATTAAAATGGAAACTCAGCTATTGGAATTTTATAAAAGATATTGAAAACTATTTAAAGATACAAACAAAACCTAACAAAACCTAAATTTTGAATGATCGAAAAAATCAAACAAAAATGGAAAGATAATAATAATAATAGATAAATTTGAATTTTTTTACAGATGTACTAGATAGACTAGTTTGACAGAGAAAGAACTTATAGCGAATAAGAAGTGGGTTCAATCTAATTTTTATACAATTAGAGGCCAAATTAGCCGATAAATCTGAAATAATGGAAAAAGAACATGTTTTGTATGATTTTTATACGATCTCTTTTTTCTATTTGAATTATTTTCAACTAATTAGCATTTTTAATTCTTTTATAAATTACTCATCATCATAAAAATTAGTATAATAATTTTAAATATTTTCATTCAATAAAATGAGATAAAATAATTGAAAATAAAATAACAAATCAGTCCTATTTTATGAGTTAAAAATGAAATAAAAAAATAAAATAAAATACATCAACATCAGAATTTATTTTATTTTACAAATTTAAGTAATAAAAAGGATACTATTCAGATAATTAACCACCAATACCTGCTAACCTTTTAGGACCTTTTGAACCGGGTCCATAACTTAATCAAGGTCATGTACTGGAGAAGACTATAGTTCGAGTGAATGACATTTTGGAGCAAAAAGAAAAACATCCTATTCGCTGGAACAATTAATATCATTTACTCGAACAACATCCTGCTGCACCTTCACCCTTTGATTACTTAGCTTATGACAGACTAAAGTTATATGTTTTAAGGTCATCTTTCATAGATAGGTTGCTCATGGATATTTCGAAAAGAGTCGAAGTTTATTTCATTTTAAAGTTGTTAGCGGATAAGAAAAGTTAAGCCCCAAATTTGCGGAAGACTGCTTAGAATTTGAAAAAGAAAAAATATATGAAATTATATGTCTATAGAACTAATGGTGCACCAAAAAGGAATGATAAGAAAGAAAAACAAAACAATGAAGAGATTAACATTGTCATTTTGATTTGAAATTGTCAATTAAAATGGAAACTCACTTATTTGTATTTTATAAAAGATGTTGAAAACAATTTAAAGATAAAAACGAAACCTAAATTTTGATTGATCGAAAAAATCAAAAAGAATGGAGAGATAATAATAATAATAATAATAATAATAATAATAATAATAATAATAATAATAATAATAATAATAATAGATAAATTAGATTTTTTTACTGATGTACTAGATAGAATAGTTTGACAGAGAAAGAACTTACGGTGAATAAGTAATGGGTTCAATCTAATTTTTTATACAATTAGCACCCAAATTAGCCTATAAATATGATATAACGTAAAAAGAACATGTTTGTATGATTTTTATACCTTCTCATTTTTTCTATATGAATTATTTTCAACTAATTAGCATTTTTAAATTACTTATCATCATAAAAATTACTATAATAATTTTAAATCTTTTCGTTCATTAAAATGAGATAAAATTATTGAAAATAAAATAACAAATCAGTCCTATTTTATGAGTTAAAAATGAAATAAAAAAATAAAATAAAATACATCAACATCAGAATTTATTTTATATTTCAAATATAAATAATAAAAAGGATACTATTCAGATCATTAGCCACTAATACCTGTTAACCTTTTAGGACCTTTTGAACCGGGTCCATAACTTGATCAAGGTCATGTAGTGGAGAAGAGTGTAGTTCGAGTGAATGACATTTTGGAGCAAAAAGAAAAACATCCTATTCGCTGGAACAATTAATATCATTCACTCGAACAACAGCCTGCTGCAGCTTCACCCTTTGATTACTTAGCTTATGACAGACTAAAGTTATATGTTGCAAGGTCATCTATCATAGATAGGTCGCTCATGGATAATTCAAAAAGTGTTGCTGTTTATTTAATTTTAAAGTTATTAGCGGATAAGAAAAGTTTTGCCCCAAATTTGATGAAGACTGTTTAGAATTTCAAAAAGAAAACATATAAGAAATTTTAAGTCTATACAACTAATGATGCACCAAAAATGAATGATTAGAAAGAAAAATAAAAACAATGATGAGATTAACATTGCCATTCAGATTTGAAAGTGTCACTTAAAATGGAAACTCACCTTTTTGAATTTTATGAAAGATATTGAAAACTATTTAAAGATACAAACAAAACCTAAATTTTGAATGATCGAAAAAATAAAAAGAATGGAGAGATAATAATAATAATAATAATAATAATAATAATAATAATAGATAAATTAGAATTTTTACTCATGTACTAGATAGAATAGTTTGACAGAGAAAGAACTTATAGCGAATAAGAAGTGGGTTCAATCTAATTTTTTATACAATTAGCACCCAAATTAGCCTATAAATCTGAAATAACGGAAAAAGAACAAGTTTTGTATGATTTTTATACGATCTCTTTTTTTCTATATGAATTATTTTCAATTAATTACCATTTTTAATTCTTTTATAAATTACTCATCATCATAAAAGTTAGTATAATAATTTTAAATATTTTCATTCAATAAAATGAGATAAAATAATTGAAAATAAAATAACAAATCAGTCCTATTTTATGAGTTAAAAATGAAATAAAAAAATAAAATAAAATACATCAACATCAGAATTTATTTTATTTTATAAATTTAAATAATAAAAAGGATACTATTCAGATCATTAACCACCAATACCTGCTAACCTTTTAGGACCTTTTGAATCGGGTCCATAACTTGATCAAGGTCATGTAGTGGAGAAGACTGTAGTTCGAGTGAATGACATTTTGGAGCAAAAAGAAAAACATCCTATTCGCTGGAACAATTAATATCATTCACTCGAACAGCAGCCTGCTGCACCTTCACCCTTTGATTACTTAGCTTATGACAGACTAAAGTTATATGTTTTAAGGTCATCTTTCATAGATAGGTCGCTCATGGATATTTCGAAAAGAGTCGAAGTTTATTTAATTTTAAAGTTGTTAGCGGATAAGAAAAGTTGAGCCCCAAATTTGGGGAAGACTGCTTAGAAATTCAAAAAGAAAAAATATATGAAATTATAAGTCTATACAACTAATGATGCACCAAAAATGAATGATAAGAAAGAAAAACAAAACAATGAAGAGATTAACATTGTCATTCTGATTTGAAATTGTCAATTAAAATGGAAACTCACTTATTTGTATTTTATAAAAGATGTTGAAAACAATTTAAAGATAAAAACGAAACCTAAATTTTGATTGATCGAAAAAATAAAAAAGAATGGAGAGATAATAATAATAATAATAATAATAATAATAATAATAGATAAATTAGATTTTTTTACTCATGTACTAGATAGAATAGTTTGACAGAGAAAGAACTTACGGTGAATAAGTTGTGGGTTCAATCTAATTTTTTATACATTTAGCACCCAAATTAGCCTATAAATCTGATATAACGTAAAAAGAACATGTTTGTATGATTTTTATACCTTCTCATTTTTTCTATATGAATTATTTTCAACTAATTAGCATTTTTAAATTACTTATCATCATAAAAATTAGTATAATAATTTTAAATATTTTCGTTCAATAAAATGAGATAAAATTATTGAAAATAAAATAACAAATCAGTCCTATTTTAAGAGTTAAAAATGAAATAAAAAAATAAAATAAAATACATCAACATCAGAATTTATTTTATATTTCAAATATAAATAATAAAAAGGATACTATTCAGATCATTAGCCACTAATACGCTAACCTTTAGGACCTTTTGAACCGGGTCCATAACTTGATCAAGGTCATGTAGTGGAGAAGAGTGTAGTTCGAGTGAATGACATTTTGGAGCAAAAGAAAAACATCCTATTATTTGGAACAATTAATATCATTCACTCGAACAACAGCCTGCTGCAGCTTCACCCTTTGATTACTTAGCTTATGACAGACTAAAGTTATATGTTGCAAGGTCATCTATCATAGATAGGTCGCTCATGGATATTTCGAAAAGTGTCGCTGTTTATTTAATTTTAAAGTTGTTAGCGGATAAGAAAAGTTAAGCCCTAAATTTGGGGAAGACTGCTTAGAAATTCAAAAAGAAAAAATATATGAAATTATAAGTCTATACAACTAATGATGCACAAAAAATGAATGATACGAAAGAAAAACAAAAACAATGAAGAGATTAACATTGTCATTCCGATTTGAATGTGTCAATTAAAATGGAAACTCAGCTATTTGAATTTTATAAAAGATATTGAAAACTATTTAAAGATACAAACAAAACCTAACAAAACCTAAATTTTGAATGATCGAAAAAATCAAAAAAAAAATGGAAAGATAATAATAATAATAGATAAATTTGAATTTTTTTACAGATGTACTAGATAGACTAGTTTGACAGAGAAAGAACTTATAGCGAATAAGAAGTGGGTTCAATCTAATTTTTTATACAATTAGCGGCCAAATTAGCCGATAAATCTGAAATAACGGAAAAAGAACAAGTTTTGTATGATTTTTATACGATCTCTTTTTTGTATTTGAATTATTTTCAACTAATTAGCATTTTTAATTCTTTTATAAATTACTCATCATCGTAAAAGTTAGTATAATAATTTTAAATATTTTCATTCAATAAAATGAGATAAAATAATTGAAAATAAAATAACAAATCAGTCCTATTTTATGAGTTAAAAATGAAATAAAAAAATAAAATAAAATACATCAACATCAGAATTTATTTTATTTTATAAATTTAAATAATAAAAAGGATACTATTCAGATCATTAACCACCAATACCTGCTAACCTTTCAGGACCTTTTGAATCGGGTCCATAACTTGATCAAGGTCATGTAGTGGAGAAGACTGTAGTTCGAGTGAATGACATTTTGGAGCAAAAATAAAAACATCCTATTCGCTGGAACAATTAATATCATTCACTCGAACAGCAGCCTGCTGCACCTTCACCCTTTGATTACTTAGCTTATGACAGACTAAAGTTATATGTTTTAAGGTCATCTTTCATAGATAGGTCGCTCATGGATATTTCGAAAAGAGTCGAAGTTTATTTAATTTTAAAGTTGTTAGCGGATAAGAAAAGTTGAGCCCCAAATTTGGGGAAGACTGCTTAGAAATTCAAAAAGAAAAAATATATGAAATTATAAGTCTATACAACTAATGATGCACCAAAAATGAATGATAAGAAAGAAAAACAAAACAATGAAGAGATTAACATTGTCATTCTGATTTGAAATTGTCAATTAAAATGGAAACTCACTTATTTGTATTTTATAAAAGATGTTGAAAACAATTTAAAGATAAAAACGAAACCTAAATTTTGATTGATCGAAAAAATAAAAAAGAATGGAGAGATAATAATAATAATAATAATAATAATAGATAAATTTGATTTTTTTACTCATGTACTAGATAGAATAGTTTGACAGAGAAAGAACTTACGGTGAATAAGTAGTGGGTTCAATCTAATTTTTTATACATTTAGCACCCAAATTAGCCTATAAATCTGATATAACGTAAAAAGAACATGTTTTGTATGATTTTTTTACGTTCTCTTTTTTTCTATATGAATTATTTTCAATTAATTAGCATTTTTAATTCTTTTATAAATTACACATCATCATAAAAATTAGTATAATAATTTTAAATATTTTCGTTCAATAAAATGAGATAAAATTATTGAAAATAAAATAACAAATCAGTCCTATTTTATGAGTTAAAAATGAAATAAAAAAATAAAATAAAATACATCAACATCAGAATTTATTTTATATTTCAAATATAAATAATAAAAAGGATATTATTCAGATCATTAGCCACTAATACCTGTTAACCTTTTAGGACCTTTTGAACCGGGTCCATAACTTGATCAAGGTCATGTAGTGGAGAAGAGTGTAGTTCGAGTGAATGACATTTTGGAGCAAAAAGAAAAACATCCTATTCGCTGGAACAATTAATATCATTCACTCGAACAACAGCCTGCTGCAGCTTCACCCTTTGATTACTTAGCTTATGACAGACTAAAGTTATATGTTGCAAGGTCATCTATCATAGATAGGTCGCTCATGGATATTTCGAAAAGTGTCGCTGTTTATTTAATTTTAACGTTGTTAGCGGATAAGAAAAGTTAAGCCCTAAATTTGGGGAAGACTGCTTAGAAATTCAAAAAGAAAAAATATATGAAATTATAAGTCTATACAACTAATGATGCACAAAAAATGAATGATATGAAAGAAAAACAAAAACAATGAAGAGATTAACATTGTCATTCTGATTTGAAAGTGTCAATTAAAATGGAAACTAAGCTATTTGAATTTTATAAAAGATATTGAAAACTATTTAAAGATACAAACAAAACCTAACAAAACCTAAATTTTGAATCATCGAAAAAATCAAAAAAAAATGGAAAGATAATAAAAATAATAGATAAATTTGAATTTTTTACAGATGTACTAGATAGACTAGTTTGACAGAGAAATAACTTATAGCGAATAAGAAGTGGGTTCAATCTAATTTTTTATACAATTAGCGGCCAAATTAGCCGATAAATCTGAAATAACTAAAAAAGTACAAGTTTTCTATGATTTTTATACGATCTCTTTTTGCTATATGAATTATTTTCAACTAATAAGCATTTTTAATTCTTTTATAAATTACTCATCATCATTAAAGTTAGTATAATAATTTCAAATATTTTCATTCAATAAAATAAGATAAAATAATTGAAAATAAAATAACAAATCAGTCCTATTTTTTGAGTTAAAAATGAAATAAAATATAAAATAAAATACATCAACATCAGAATTTATTTTATTTTACAAATTTAAAAAATAAAAAGGATACTATTCAGATCATTAACCACCAATACCTGCTCACCTTTTTGGACCTTTTGAACCGGGTCCATAGCTTGATCAAGGTCATGTAGTGGAGAAGACTGTAGTTCGAGTGAATGACATTTTGGAGCAAAAAGAAAAACATCCTATTCGCTGGAACAATTAATATCATTCACTCGAACAACAGCCTGCTGCACCTTCACTCTTTGATTACTTAGCTTATGACAGACTAAAGTTATATGTTGCAAGGTCATCTATCATAGATAGGTCGCTCATGAATATTTCGAAAAGTGTCGTTGTTTATTTAATTTTAAAGTTGTTAGCGGATAAGAAAAGTTGAGCCCCAAATTTGGGGAAGACTGCTTAGAAATTCAAAAAGAAAAAATATATGAAATTATAAGTCTATAGAACTAATGATGCACCAAAAATGAATGATAAGAAGGAAAAACAAAAACAATGAAGAGATTAACATTGTCATTCCGATTTGAATGTGTCAATTAAAATGGAAACTCAGCTATTTGAATTTTATAAAAGATATTGAAAACTATTTAAAGATACAAACAAAACCTAACAAAACCTAAATTTTGAATGATCGAAAAAATCAAAAAAAAATGGAAAGATAATAATAATAATAGATAAATTTGAATTTTTTTACAGATGTACTAGATAAACTAGTTTGACAGAGAAAGAACTTATAGCGAATAAGAAGTGGGTTCAATCTAATTTTTTATACAATTAGCGGCCAAATTAGCCGATAAATCTGAAATAATGGAAAAAGAACAAGTTTTGTATGATTTTTATACGATCTCTTTTTTCTGTTTGAATTATTTTCAACTAATTAGCATTTTTAATTCTTTTATAAATTACACATCATCATAAAAATTAGTATAATAATTTTAAATATTTTCATTCAATAAAATGAGATAAAATAATTGAAAATAAAATAACAAATCAGTCCTATTTTATGAGTTAAAAATAAAAAAATAAAATAAAATAAAATACATCAACATCAGAATTTATTTTATTTTACAAATTTAAATAATAAAAAGGATACTATTCAGATCATTAACCACCAATACCTGCTAACCTTTTAGGACCTTTTGAACCGGGTCCATAACTTAATCAAGGTCATGTAGTGGAGAAGACTGTAGTTGGAGTGAATGACATTTTGGAGCAAAAAGAAAAACATCCTATTCGTTGGAACAATTAATATCATTCACTCGAACAAACCCTGCTGCACCTTCAGCCTTTGATTACTTAGCTTATGACAGACTAAAGTTATATGTTCTAGGTCATCTTTCATAGATAGGTCGCTCATGGATATTTCGAAAAGAGTCGAAGTCTATTTAATTTTAAAGTTATTAGCGGATAAGAAAAGTTGAGCCCCAAATTTGGGGAAGACTGCTTAGAATTTCAAAAAGAAAAAATATATGAAATTATAAGTCTATAGAACTAATGGTGCACCAAAAATGAATGATAAGAAAGAAAAACAAAACAATGAAGAGATTAACATTGTCATTCTGATTTGAAATTGTCAATTAAAATGGAAACTCATCTATTTGAATTTTATAAAAGATATTAAAAACTATTTAAAGATACAAACAAAACCTAACAAAACCTAAATTTTGAATGATCGAAAAAATCAAAAAAAAATGGAAAGATAATAATAATAATAGATAAATTTGAATTTTTTTACAGATGTACTAGATAGACTAGTTTGACAGAGAAAGAACTTATAGCGAATAAGAAGTGGGATCAATCTAATTTTTTATACAATTAGCGGCCAAATTAGCCGATAAATCTGAAATAACAGAAAAAGAACATGTTTTGTATGATTTTTATACGATCTCTTTTTTCTATTTGAATTATTTTCAGCTAATTAGCATTTTTAATTCTATTATAAATTACTCATCATCATTAAAATTAGTATAGTAATTTTAAATATTTTCATTCAATAAAATTAGATAAAATAATTGAAAATAAAATAACAAATCAGTCCTATTTTATGAGTTAAAAATGAAATAAAAAAATAAAATAAAATACATCAACATCAGAATTTATTTTATTTTACAAATTTAAATAATAAAAAGGATACTATTCAGATCATTAACCACCAATACCTACTAACCTTTTAGGACCTTTTGAATCGGGTCCATAACTTGATCAAGGTCATGTAGTGGAGAAGACTGTAGTTCGAGTGAATGACATTTTGGAGCAAAAAGAAAAACATCCTATTCGCTGGAACAATTAACATCATTCACTCGAACAACATCCTGCTGCACCTTCACCCTTTGATTACTTAGCTTATGACAAACTAAAGTTATATGTTTTAAGGTCATCTTTCATAGATAGGTTGCTCATGGATATTTGAAAAGAGTCGACGTTTATTTAATTTTAAAGTTGTTAGCGGATAAGAAAAGTTAAGCCCCAAATTTGCGGAAGACTGCTTAGAATTTGAAAAAGAAAAAATATATGAAATTATATGTCTATAGAACTAATGGTGCACCAAAAATGAATGATAAGAAAGAAAAACAAAACAATGAAGAGATTAACATTGTCATTTTGATTTGAAATTGTCAATTAATATGGAAACTCACCTATTTGTATTTTATAAAAGATGTTGAAAACAATTTAAAGATAAAAACGAAACCTAAATTTTGATTGATCGAAAAAATCAAAAAGAATGGAGAGATAATAATAATAATAATAATAGATAAATTAGATTTTTTTTCTGATGTACTAGATAGAATAGTTTGACAGCGAAAGAACTTACGGTGAATAAGTAGTGGGTTCAATCTAATTTTTTAAACAATTAGCAGCCAAATTAGACGATAAATCTGATATAACGTAAAAAGAACATGTTTGTATGATTTTTATACCTTCTCATTTTTTCTATATGAATTATTTTCAACTAATTAGCATTTTTAAATTACTTATCATCATAAAAATTACTATAATAATTTTAAATCTTTTCGTTCAATAAAATTAGATGAAATTATTGAAAATAAAATAACAAATCAGTCCTATTTTATGAGTTAAAAATGAAATAAAAAAATGAAATAAAATACATCAACAACAGAATTTATTTTATATTTTAAATATAAATAATAAAAAGGATACTATTCAGATCATTAGCCACTAATACCTGTTAACCTTTTAGGACCTTTTGAACCGGGTCCATAACTTGATCAAGGTCATGTAGCGGAGAAGACTGTAGTTCGAGTGAATGACATTTTGGAGCAAAAAGAAAAACATCCTATTCGCTGGAACAATTAATATCATTCACTCGAACAACAGCCTGCTGCACCTTCACCCTTTGATTACTTAGCTTATGACAGACTAAACTTATATGTTGCAAGGTCATCTATCATAGATAGGTCGCTCATGGATATTTCGAAAAGAGTCGCTGTTTATTTAATTTTAAAGTTGTTAGCGGATAAGAAAAGTTAAGCCCTAAATTTGGGGAAGATTGCTTAGAAATTCAAAAAGAAAAAATATATGAAATTATAAGTCTATACAGCTAATGATGCACCAAAAATGAATGATACGAAAGAAAAACAAAAACAATGAAGAGATTAACATTGTCATTCTGATTTGAAAGTGTCAATTAAAATGGAAACTCAGCTATTTGAATTTTATAAAAGATATTGAAAACTATTTAAAGATACAAACAAAACCTAACAAAACCTAAATTTTGAATGATCGAAAAAATCAAAAAAAATGGAAAGATAGTAAAAATAATAGATAAATTTGAATTTTTTACAGATGTACTAGATAGACTAGTTTGACAGAGAAATAACTTATAGCGAATAAGAAGTGGGTTCAATCTAATTTTTATACAATTAGCGGCCAAATTAGCCGATAAATCTGAAATAACTAAAAAGAACATGTTTTCTATGATTTTTATACGATCTCTTTTTTCTATATGAATTATTTTCAACAAATTAGCATTTTTAATTCTTTTATAAATTACTCATCATCATTAAAGTTAGTATAATAATTTTAAATATTTTCATCCAATAAAATAAAATAAAATAATTGAAAATAAAATAACAAATCAGTCCTATTTTATCAATTAAAAAAGAAATAAAAATAAAATAAAATACATGAACATCAGAATTTATTTTATTTTACAAATTTAAAAAATAAAAAGGATACTATTCAGATCATTAACCACCAATACCTGCTTACCTTTTTGGACCTTTTGAACCGGGTCCATAGCTTGATCAAGGTCATGTAGTGGAGAAGACTGTAGTTCGAGTGAATGACATTTTGGAGCAAAAAGAAAAACATCCTATTCGCTGGAACAATTAATATCATTCACTCGAACAACAGCCTGCTGCACTTTCACCCTTTGATTACTTAGCTTATGACAGACTAAAGTTATATGTTGCAAGGTCATCTATCATAGATAGGTCGCTCATGGATATTTCGAAAAGTGTCACTGTTTATTTAATTTTAAAGTTGTTAGCGGATAAGAAAAGTTGAGCCCCAAATTTGGGGAAGACTACTTAGAAATTCAAAAAGAAAAAATATATGAAATTATAAGTCTATAGAACTAATGATGCACCAAAAATGAATGATAAGAAAGAAAAACAAAAACAATGAAGAGATTAACATTGTCATTCCGATTTGAAAGTGTCAATTAAAATGGAAACTCAGCTATTTGAATTTTATAAAAGATATTGAAAACTATTTTAAGATACAAACAAAACCTAACAAAACCTAAATTTTGACTGATCGAAAAAATAAAAAAAAATGGAAAGATAATAATAATAATAGATAAATTTGATTTTTTTTACAGATGTACTAGATAGACTAGTTTGACAGAGAAAGAACTTATAGCGAATAAGAAGTGGGATCAATCTAATTTTTTATACAATTAGCGGCCAAATTAGCCGATAAATCTGAAATAACGGAAAAAGAACATGTTTTGTATGATTTTTATACGATCTCTTTTTTCTATTTGAATTATTTTCAGCTAATTAGCATTTTCAATTCTATTATAAATTACTCATCATCATAAAAATTAGTATAATAATTTTAAATATTTTCATTCAATAAAATGAGATAAAATAATTGAAAATAAAATAACAAATCAGTCCTATTTTATGAGTTAAAAATGAAATAAAAAAATAAAATAAAATAAAATACATCAACATCAGAATTTATTTTATTTTACAAATTTAAATAATAAAAAGGATACTATTCAGATCATTAACCACCAATACCTGCTAACCTTTTAGGACCTTTTGAATCGGGTCCATAACTTGATCAAGGTCATGTAGTGGAGAAGACTGTAGTTCGAGTGAATGACATTTTGGAGCAAAAAGAAAAACATCCTATTCGCTGGAACAATTAACATCATTCACTCGAACAACATCCTGCTGCACCTTCACCCTTTGATTACTTAGCTTATGACAAACTAAAGTTATATGTTTTAAGGACATCTTTCATAGATAGGTTGCTCATGGATATTTCGAAAAGAGTCGACGTTTATTTAATTTTAAAGTTGTTAGCGGATAAGAAAAGTTAAGCCCCAAATTTGCGGAAGACTGCTTAGAATTGGAAAAAGAAAAAATATATGAAATTATATGTCTATAGAACTAATGGTGCACCAAAAATGAATGATAAGAAAGAAAAACAAAACAATGAAGAGATTAACATTGTCATTTTGATTTGAAATTGTCAATTAAAATGGAAACTCACCTATTTGTATTTTATAAAAGATGTTGAAAACAATTTAAAGATAAAAACGAAACCTAAATTTTGATTGATCGAAAAAATCAAAAAGAATGGAGAGATAATAATAATAATAATAATAATAATAATAATAGATAAATTTGATTTTTTTTACTAATGTACTAGATAGAATAGTTTGACAGAGAAAGAACTTACGGTGAATAAGTAGTGGGTTCAATCTAATTTTTTATACAATTAGCAGCCAAATTAGCCGATAAATCTGATATAACGTAAAAAAAACATGTTTGTATGATTTTTATACCTTCTCATTTTTTCTATATGAATTATTTTCAACTAATTAGCATTTTTAAATTACTTATCATCATAAAAATTACTATAATAATTTTAAATCTTTTCGTTCAATAAAATTAGATGAAATTATTGAAAATAAAATAACAAATCAGTCCTATTTTATGAGTTAAAAATGAAATAAAAAAATAAAATAAAATACATCAACATCGGAATTTATTTTATATTTCAAATATAAATAATAAAAAGGATACTATTCAGATCGTTAGCCACTAATACCTGTTAACCTTTTAGGACCTTTTGAACCGGGTCCATAACTTGATCAAGGTCATGTAGTGGAGAAGACTGTAGTTCGAGTGAATGACATTTTGGAGCAAAAAGAAAAACATCCTATTTGCTGGAACAATTAATATCATTCACTCGAACAACAGCCTGCTGCACCTTCACCCTTTGATTACTTAGCTTATGACAGACTAAAGTTATATGTTGCAAGGTCATCTATCATAGATAGGTCGCTCATGGATATTTCGAAAAGAGTCGCTGTTTATTTAATTTTAAAGTTGTTAGCGGATAAGAAAAGTTAAGCCCTAAATTTGGGGAAGACTGCTTAGAAATTCAAAAAGAAAAAATATATGAAATTATAAGTCTATACAGCTAATGATGCACCAAAAATGAATGATACGAAAGAAAAACAAAAACAATGAAGAGATTAACATTGTCATTCTGATTTGAAAGTGTCAATTAAAATGGAAACTCGGATATTTGAATTTTATAAAAGATATTGAAAACAATTTAAAGATACAAACAAAACCTAACAAAACCTAAATTTTGAATGATCGAAAAAATCAAAAAAAATGGAAAGATAATAAAAATAATAGATAAATTTGAATTTTTTAAAGATGTACTAGATAGACTAGTTTGACAGAGAAATAACTTATAGCGAATAAAAAGTGGGTTCAATCTAATTTTTTATACAATTAGCGGCCAAATTAGCCGATAAATCTGAAATAACTAAAAAAGAACATGTTTTCTATGATTTTTATACGATCCCTTTTTTCTATATGAATTATTTTCAACAAATTAGCATTTTTAATTCTTTTATAAATTACTCATCATCATTAAAGTTAGTATAATCATTTTAAATATTTTCATCCAATAAAATAAGATAAAATAATTGAAAATAAAATAACAAATCAGTCCTATTTTATGAGTTAAAAATGAAATAAAAAATAAAATAAAATACATCAACATCAGAATTTATTTTATTTTACAAATTTAAAAAATAAAAAGGATACTATTCAGATCATTAACCACCAATACCTGCTTACCTTTTTGGACCTTTTGAACCGGGTCTATAGCTTGATCAAGGTCATGTAGTGGAGAAGACTGTAGTTCGAGTGAATGACATTTTGGAGCAAAAAGAAAAACATCCTATTCGCTGGAACAATTAATATCATTCACTCGAACAACAGCCTGCTGCACCTTCACCCTTTGATTACTTAGCTTATGACAGACTAAAGTTATATGTTGCAAGGTCATCTATCATAGATAGGTCGCTCATGGATATTTCGAAAAGTGTCGCTGTTTATTTAATTTTAAAGTTGTTAGCGGATAAGAAAAGTTGAGCCCCAAATTTGGGGAAGACTACTTAGAAATTCAAAAAGAAAAAATATATGAAATTATAAGTCTATAGAACTAATGATGCACCAAAAATGAATGATAAGAAAGAAAAACAAAAACAATGAAGAGATTAACATTGTCATTCCGATTTGAAAGTGTCAATTAAAATGGAAACTCAGCTATTTGAATTTTATAAAAGATATTGAAAACTATTTTAAGATACAAACAAAACCTAACAAAACCTAAATTTTGACTGATCGAAAAAATAAAAAAAATGGAAAGATAATAATAATAATAGATAAATTTGATTTTTTTTACAGATGTACTAGATAGACTAGTTTGACAGAGAAAGAACTTATAGCGAATAAGAAGTGGGATCAATCTAATTTTTTATACAATTAGCGGCCAAATTAGCCGATAAATCTGAAATAACGGAAAAAGAACATGTTTTGTATGATTTTTATACGATCTCTTTTTTCTATTTGAATTATTTCCAGCTAATTAGCATTTTCAATTCTATTATAAATTACTCATCATCATAAAAATTAGTATAATAATTTAAATATTTTCATTCAATAAAATGAGATAAAATAATTGAAAATAAAATAACAAATCAGTCCTATTTTATGAGTTAAAAATGAAATAAAAAAATAAAATAAAATACATCAACATCAGAATTTATTTTATTTTACAAATTTAAATAATAAAAAGGATACTATTCAGATCATTAACCACCAATACCTGCTAACCTTTTAGGACCTTTTGAATCGGGTCCATAACTTGATCAAGGTCATGTAGTGGAGAAGACTGTAGTTCGAGTGAATGACATTTTGGAGCAAAAAGAAAAACATCCTATTCGCTGGAACAATTAACATCATTCACTCGAACAACATCCTGCTGCACCTTCACCCTTTGATTACTTAGCTTATGACAAACTAAAGTTATATGTTTTAAGGTCATCTTTCATAGATAGGTTGCTCATGGATATTTCGAAAAGAGTCGACGTTTATTTAATTTTAAAGTTGTTAGCGGATAAGAAAAGTTAAGCCCCAAATTTGCGGAAGACTGCTTAGAATTTGAAAAAGAAAAAATATATGAAATTATATGTCTATAGAACTAATGGTGCACCAAAAATGAATGATAAGAAAGAAAAACAAAACAATGAAGAGATTAACATTGTCATTTTGATTTGAAATTGTCAATTAAAATGGAAACTCACCTATTTGTATTTTATAAAAGATGTTGAAAACAATTTAAAGATAAAAACGAAACCTAAATTTTGATTGATCGAAAAAATCAAAAAGAATGGAGAGATAATAATAATAATAATAATAATAATAATAATAGATAAATTAGATTTTTTTTACTGATGTACTAGATAGAATAGTTTGACAGAAAAAGAACTTACGGTGAATAAGTAGTGGGTTCAATCTAATTTTTTATACAATTAGCAGCCAAATTAGCCGATAAATCTGATATAACGTAAAAAGAACATGTTTGTATGATTTTTATACCTTCTCATTTTTTCTATATGAATTATTTTCAACTAATTAGCATTTTTAAATTACTTATCATCATAAAAATTACTATAATAATTTTAAATCTTTTCGTTCAATAAAATTAGATGAAATTATTGAAAATAAAATAACAAATCAGTCCTATTTTATGAGTTAAAAATGAAATAAAAAAATAAAATAAAATACATCAACATCGGAATTTATTTTATATTTCAAATATAAATAATAAAAAGGATACTATTCAGATTGTTAGCCACTAATACCTGTTAACCTTTTAGGACCTTTTGAACCGGGTCCATAACTTGATCAAGGTCATGTAGTGGAGAAGACTGTAGTTCGAGTGAATGACATTTTGGAGCAAAAAGAAAAACATCCTATTCGCTGGAACAATTAATATCATTCACTCGAACAACAGCCTGCTGCACCTTCACCCTTTGATTACTTAGCTTATGACAGACTAAAGTTATATGTTGCAAGGTCATCTATCATAGATAGGTCGCTCATGGATATTTCGAAAAGTGTCGCCGTCTATTTAATTTTAAAGTTGTTAGCGGATAAGAAAAGTTAAGCCCTAAATTTGGGGAAGACTACTTAGAAATTCAAAAAGAAAAAATATATGAAATTATAAGTCTATACAGCTAATGATGCACCAAAAATGAATGATACGAAAGAAAAACAAAAACAATGAAGAGATTAACATTGTCATTCTGATTTGAAAGTGTCAATTAAAATGGAAACTCGGCTATTTGAATTTTATAAAAGATATTGAAAACAATTTAAAGATACAAACAAAACCTAACAAAACCTAAATTTTGAATGATCGAAAAAATCAAAAAAAATGGAAAGATAATAAAAATAATAGATAAATTTGAATTTTTTACAGATGTACTAGATAGACTAGTTTGACAGAGAAATAACTTATAGCGAATAAAAAGTGGGTTCAATCTAATTTTTATACAATTAGCGGCCAAATTAGCCGATAAATCTGAAATAACTAAAAAGAACATGTTTTCTATGATTTTTATACGATCTCTTTTTCTATATGAATTATTTTCAACAAATTAGCATTTTTAATTCTTTTATAAATTACTCATCTTCATTAAAGTTAGTATAATCATTTTAAATATTTTCATCCAATAAAATAAGATAAAATAATTGAAAATAAAATAACAAATCAGTCCAATTTTATGTTTTAAAAATGAAAAAAAAATAAAATAAAATACATCAACATCAGAATTTATTTTATTTAACAAATTTAAATAATAAAAAGGATACTATTCAGATCATTAACCGCCAAAACCTGCTAACCTTTTAGGACCTTTTGAACCGGGTCCATAACTTGATCAAGGTCATGTAGTGGAGAAGAGTGTAGTTCGAGTGAATGACATTTTGGAGCAAAAAGAAAAACATCCTATTCGTTGGAACAATTAATATCATTCACTCGAACAAAGCCTGCTGCACCTTCAGCCTTTGATTACTTAGCTTATGACAGACTAAAGTTATATGTTTTAGGTCATCTTTCATAGATAGGTCGCTCATGGATATTTCGAAAAGAGTCGAAGTTTATTTAATTTTAAAGTTGTTAGCGGATAAGAAAAGTTGAGCCCCAAATTTGGGGAAGACTGCTTAGAATTTCAAAAAGAAAAAATATATGAAATTATAAGTCTATAGAACTAATGGTGCACCAAAAATGAATGATAAGAAAGAAAAACAAAACAATGAAGAGATTAACATTGTCATTCTGATTTGAAATTGTCAATTAAAATGGAAACTCACCTATTTGTATTTTATAAAAGATGTTGAAAACAATTTAAAGATAAAAACGAAACCTAAATTTTGATTGATCGAAAAAATCAAAAAGAATGGAGAGATAATAATAATAATAATAATAATAATAATAATAATAGATAAATTAGATTTTTTTACTGATGTACTAGATAGAATAGTTTGACAGAGAAAGAACTTACGGTGATAAGTAGTGGGTTCAATCTAATTTTTTATACAATTAGTAGCCAAATTAGCCGATAAATCTGAAATAACGTAAAAGAACATTTTTGTATGATTTTTATACCTTCTCATTTTTTCTATATGAATTATTTTCAACTAATTAGCATTTTTAAATTAATTATCATCATAAAAATTAGTATAATAATTTTAAATCTTTTCGTTCAATAAAATGAGATAAAATTATTGAAAATAAAATAACAAATCAGTCTTATTTTATGAGTTAAAAATGAAATAAAAAAATAAAATAAAATACATCAACATCAGAATTTATTTTATTTTTCAAATATAAATAATAAAAAGGATACTATTCAGATCATTAGCCACTAATACCTGTTAACCTTTTAGGACCTTTTGAACCGGGTCCATAACTTGATCAAGGTCATGTAGTGGAGAAGATTGTAGTTCGAGTGAATGACATTTTGGAGCAAAAAGAAAAACATCCTATTCGCTGGAACAATTAATATCATTCACTCGAACAATGACTCTTTGACCTTCACCCTTTGATTACTTAGCTTATGATGACTAAAGTTATATGTTGCAAGGTCATCTATCATAGATAGGTCGCTCATGGATATTTTGAGAAGAGTCGCTGTTTATTTAATTTTAAAGTTGTTAGCGGATAAGAAAAGTTGAGCCCTAAATTTGGGGAAGACTGCTTAGAAATTCAAAAAGAAAAAATATATGAAATTATAAGTCTATACAGCTAATGATGCACCAAAAATGAATGATACGAAAGAAAAACAAAAACAATGAAGAGATTAACATTGTCATTCTGATTTGAAAGTGTCAATTAAAATGGAAACTCAGCTATTTGAATTTTATAAAAGATATTGAAAACTATTTAAAGATACAAACAAAACCTAACAAAACCTAAATTTTGAATGATCGAAAAAATCAAAAAAAATGGAAAGATAATAAAAATAATAGATAAATTTGAATTTTTTACAGATGTACTAGATAGACTAGTTTGACAGAGAAATAACTTATAGCGAATAAGAAGTGGGTTCAATCTAATTTTTTATACAATTAGCGGCCAAATTAGCCGATAAATCTGAAATAACTAAAAAAGAACATGTTTTCTACGATTTTTATACGATCTCTTTTTTCTATATGAATTATTTTCAACAAATTAGCATTTTTAATTCTTTTATAAATTACTCATCATCATTAAAGTTAGTATAATAATTTTAAATATTTTCATCCAATAAAATAAGATAAAATAATTGAAAATAAAATAACAAATCAGTCCTATTTTATGTGTTAAAATGAAATAAAAAATAAAATAAAATAAAATACATCAACATCAGAATTTATTTTATTTTACAAATTTAAAAAATAAAAAGGATACTATTCAGATCATTAACCACCAATACCTGCTTACCTTTTTGGACCTTTTGAACCGGGTCCATAGCTTGATCAAGGTCATGTAGTGGAGAAGACGGTAGTTTGAGTGAATGACATTTTGGAGCAAAAAGAAAAACATCCTATTCGCTGGAACAATTAATATCATTCACTCGAACAACAGCCTGCTGCACCTTCACCCTTTGATTACTTAGCTTATGACAGACTAAAGTTATATGTTGCAAGGTCATCTATCATAGATAGGTCGCTCATGGATATTTCGAAAAGTGTCGCTGTTTATTTAATTTTAAAGTTGTTAGCGGATAAGAAAAGTTGAGCCCCAAATTTGGGGAAGACTACTTAGAAATTCAAAAAGAAAAAATATATGAAATTATAAGTCTATAGAACTAATGCTGCACCAAAAATGAATGATAAGAAAGAAAAACAAAAACAATGAAGAGATTAACATTGTCATTCCGATTTGAAAGTGTCAATTAAAATGGAAACTCAGCTATTTGAATTTTATAAAAGATATTGAAAACTATTTTAAGATACAAACAAAACCTAACAAAACCTAAATTTTGACTGATCGAAAAAATAAAAAAAAATGGAAAGATAATAATAATAATAGATAAATTTGATTTTTTTTACAGATGTACTAGATAGACTAGTTTGACAGAGAAAGAACTTATAGCGAATAAGAAGTGGGATCAATCTAATTTTTTATACAATTAGCGGCCAAATTAGCCGATAAATCTGAAATAACGGAAAAAGAACATGTTTTGTATGATTTTTATACGATCACTTTTTTCTATTTGAATTATTTTCAGCTAGTTAGCATTTTCAATTCTATTATAAATTACTCATCATCATAAAAATTAGTATAATAATTTTAAATATTTTCATTCAATAAAATGAGATAAAATAATTGAAAATAAAATAACAAATCAGTCCTATTTTATGAGTTAAAAATGAAATAAAAAAATAAAATAAAATACATCAACATCAGAATTTATTTTATTTTACAAATTTAAATAATAAAAAGGATACTATTCAGATCATTAACCACCAATACCTGCTAACCTTTTAGGACCTTTTGAACCGGGTCCATAACTTGATCAAGGTCATGTAGTGGAGAAGACTGTAGTTCGAGTGAATGACATTTTGGAGCAAAAAGAAAAACATCCTATTCGCTGGAACAATTAATATCATTCACTCGAACAACAGCCTGCTGCACCTTCACCCTTTGATTACTTAGCTTATGACAAACTAAAGTTATATGTTTTAAGGTCATCTTTCATAGATAGGTTGCTCATGGATATTTCGAAAAGTGTCGACGTTTATTTAATTTTAAAGTTGTTAGCGGATAAGAAAAGTTGAGCCCCAAATTTGGGGAAGACTACTTAGAAATTCAAAAAGAAAAAATATATGAAATTATAAGTCTATACAGCTAATGATGCACCAAAAATGAATGATACGAAAGAAAAACAAAAACAATGAAGAGATTAACATTGTCATTCTGATTTGAAAGTGTCAATTAAAATGGAAACTCGGCTATTTGAATTTTATAAAAGATATTGAAAACAATTTAAAGATACAAACAAAACCTAACAAAACCTAAATTTTGAATGATCGAAAAAATCAAAAAAAATGGAAAGATAATAAAAATAATAGATAAATTTGAATTTTTTACAGATGTACTAGATAGACTAGTTTGACAGAGAAATAACTTATAGCGAATAAACAGTGGGTTCAATCTAATTTTTTATACAATTAGCGGCCAAATTAGCCGATAAATCTGAAATAACTAAAAAAGAACATGTTTTCTATGATTTTTATACGATCTCTTTTTTCTATATGAATTATTTTCAACAAATTAGCATTTTTAATTCTTTTATAAATTACTCATCATCATTAAAGTTAGTATAATCATTTTAAATATTTTCATCCAATAAAATAAGATAAAATAATTGAAAATAAAATAACAAATCAGTCCAATTTTATGTTTTAAAAATGAAATAAAAAAATAAAATAAAATACATCAACATCAGAATTTATTTTATTTTACAAATTTAAATAATAAAAAGAATACTATTCAGATCATTAACCACCAATACCTGCTAACCTTTTCGGACCTTTTGAACCGGGTCCATAACTTGATCAAGGTCATGTAGTGGAGAAGACTGTAGTTCGAGTGAATGACATTTTGGAACAAAAAGAAAAAACATCCTATTCGTTGGAACAATTAATATCATTCACTCGAACAAAGCCTGCTGCACCTTCAGCCTTTGATTACTTAGCTTATGACAGACTAAAGTTATATGTTTTAGGTCATCTTTCATAGATCGGTCGCTCATGGATATTTCGAAAAGAGTCGAAGTTTATTTAATTTTAAAGTTGTTAGCGGATAAGAAAAGTTGAGCCCCAAATTTGGGGAAGACTGCTTAGAATTTCAAAAAGAAAAAATATATGAAATTATAAGTCTATAGAACTAATGGTGCACCAAAAATGAATGATAAGAAAGAAAAACAAAACAATGAAGAGATTAACATTGTCATTCTGATTTGAAATTGTCAATTAAAATGGAAACTCACCTATTTGTATTTTATAAAAGATGTTGAAAACAATTTAAAGATAAAAACGAAACCTAAATTTTGATTGATCGAAAAAATCAAAAAGAATGGAGAGATAATAATAATAATAATAATAATAATAATAATAGATAAATTAGATTTTTTTACTGATGTACTAGATAGAATAGTTTGACAGAGAAAGAACTTACGGTGATAAGTAGTGGGTTGAATCTAATTTTTTATACAATTAGTAGCCAAATTAGCCGATAAATCTGAAATAACGTAAAAGAACATTTTTGTATGATTTTTATACCTTCTCATTTTTTCTTTATGAAATAGTTTCAACTAATTAGCATTTTTAATTCTTTTATAAATTACTCATCATAAAAATTAGTATAATAATTTTAAATCTTTTCGGTCAATAAAATGAGATAAAATTATTGAAAATAAAATAACAAATCAGTCTTATTTTATGAGTTAAAAATGAAATAAAAAAATAAAATAAAATACATCAACATCAGAATTTATTTTATTTTTCAAATATAAATAATAAAAAGGATACTATTCAGATCATTAGCCACTAATACCTGTTAACCTTTTAGGACCTTTTGAACCGGGTCCATAACTTGATCAAGGTCATGTAGTGGAGAAGATTGTAGTTCGAGTGAATGACATTTTGGAGCAAAAAGAAAAACATCCTATTCGCTGGAACAATTAATATCATTCACTCGAACAACAGCCTGCTGCACCTTCACCCTTTGATTACTTAGCTTATGACAGACTAAAGTTATATGTTGCAAGGTCATCTATCATAGATAGGTCGCTCATGGATATTTTGAGAAGAGTCGCTGTTTATTTAATTTTAAAGTTGTTAGCGGATAAGAAAAGTTGAGCCCTAAATTTGGGGAAGACTGCTTAGAAATTCAAAAAGAAAAAATATATGAAATTATAAGTCTATACAGCTAATGATGCACCAAAAATGAATGATACGAAAGAAAAACAAAAACAATGAAGAGATTAACATTGTCATTCTGATTTGAAAGTGTCAATTAAAATGGAAACTCAGCTATTTGAATTTTATAAAAGATATTGAAAACTATTTAAAGATACAAACAAAACCTAACAAAACCTAAATTTTGAATGATCGAAAAATCAAAAAAATGGAAAGATAATAAAAATAATAGATAAATTTGAATTTTTTACAGGATGTACTAGATAGACTAGTTTGACAGAGAAATAACTTATAGCGAATAAGAAGTGGGTTCAATCTAATTTTTATACAATTAGCGAGCAAATTAGCCGATAAATCTGAAATAACTAAAAAAGAACATGTTTTCTATGATTTTTATACGATCTCTTTTTTCTATATGAATTATTTTCAACAAATTAGCATTTTTAATTCTTTTATAAATTACTCATCATCATTAAAGTTAGTATAATAATTTTAAATATTTTCATCCAATAAAATAAGATAAAATAATTGAAAATAAAATAACAAATCAGTCCTATTTTATGAGTTAAAAATGAAATAAAAAATAAAATAAAATAAAATACATCAACATCAGAATTTATTTTATTTTACAAATTTAAAAAATAAAAAGGATACTATTCAGATCATTAACCACCAATACCTGCTTACCTTTTTGGACCTTTTGAACCGGGTCCATAGCTTGATCAAGGTCATGTAGTGGAGAAGACGGTAGTTTGAGTGAATGACATTTTGGAGCAAAAAGAAAAACATCCTATTCGCTGGAACAATTAATATCATTCACTCGAACAACAGCCTGCTGCACCTTCACCCTTTGATTACTTAGCTTATGACAGACTAAAGTTATATGTTGCAAGGTCATCTATCATAGATAGGTCGCTCATGGATATTTCGAAAAGTGTCGCTGTTTATTTAATTTTAAAGTTGTTAGCGGATAAGAAAAGTTGAGCCCCAAATTTGGGGAAGACTACTTAGAAATTCAAAAAGAAAAAATATATGAAATTATAAGTCTATAGAACTAATGCTGCACCAAAAATGAATGATAAGAAAGAAAAACAAAAACAATGAAGAGATTAACATTGTCATTTTGATTTGAAAGTGTCAATTAAAATGGAAACTCAGCTATTTGAATTTTATAAAGATATTGAAAACTATTTTAAGATACAAACAAAACCTAACAAAACCTAAATTTTGATTGATCGAAAAAATAAAAAGAATGGAAAGATAATAATAATAATAGATAAATTTGATTTTTTTGGATGTACTAGATAGACTAGTTTGACAGAGAAAGAACTTATAGTGAATAAGAAGTGGGATCAATCTAATTTTTATACAATTAGCGGCCAAATTAGCCGATAAATCTGAAATAACGGAAAAAGAACATGTTTTGTATGATTTTTATACGATCACTTTTTTCTATTTGAATTATTTTCAGCTAGTTAGCATTTTCAATTCTTTTATAAATTACTCATCATCATAAAAATTAGTATAATAATTTTAAATATTTTCATTCAATAAAATGAGATAAAATAATTGAAAATAAAATAACAAATCAGTCC
Source organism: Calophaca sinica (assembly GCA_037113605.1). Taxonomy (NCBI): domain Eukaryota; kingdom Viridiplantae; phylum Streptophyta; class Magnoliopsida; order Fabales; family Fabaceae; genus Calophaca; species Calophaca sinica. Next base: position 120,989,318 of record CM073735.1, read on the forward strand.
TATTTTATGAGTTAAAAATGAAATAAAAAAATAAAATAAAATACATCAACATCAGAATTTATTTTATTTTACAAATTTAAATAATAAAAAGGATACTATTCAGATCATTAACCACCAATACCTGCTAACCTTTTAGGACCTTTTGAATCGGGTCCATAACTTGATCAAGGTCATGTAGTGGAGAAGACTGTAGTTCGAGTGAATTACATTTTGGAGCAAAAAGAAAAACATCCTATTCGCTGGAACAATTAACATCATTCACTCGAACAACATCCTGCTGCACCTTCACCCTTTGATTACTTAGCTTATGACAAACTAAAGTTATATGTTTTAAGGTCATCTTTCATAGATAGGTTGCTCATGGATATTTCGAAAAGTGTCGACGTTTATTTAATTTTAAAGTTGTTAGCGGATAAGAAAAGTTAAGCCCCAAATTTGCGGAAGACTGCTTAGAATTTGAAAAAGAAAAAATATATGAAATTATATGTCTATAGAACTAATGGTGCACCAAAAATGAATGATAAGAAAGAAAAACAAAACAATGAAGAGATTAACATTGTCATTTTGATTTGAAATTGTCAATTAAAATGGAAACTCACCTATTTGTATTTTATAAAAGATGTTGAAAACAATTTAAAGATACAAACAAAACCTAACAAAACCTAAATTTTGATTGATCGAAAAAATCAAAAAGAATGGAGAGATAATAATAATAATAATAATAATAATAATAATAGATAAATTAGATTTTTTTTACTGATGTACTAGATAGAATAGTTTGACAGAAAAAGAACTTACGGTGAATAAGTAGTGGGTTCAATCTAATTTTTTATACAATTAGCAGCCAAATTAGCCGATAAATCTGATATAACGTAAAAAGAACATGTTTGTATGATTTTTATACCTTCTCATTTTTTCTATATGAATTATTTTCAACTAATTAGCATTTTTAATTCTTTTGTAAATTACTCATCATCATAAAAGTTACTATAATAATTTTAAATCTTTTCATCCAATAAAATTAGATGAAATTATTGAAAATAAAATAACAAATCAGTCCTATTTTATGAGTTAAAAATGAAATAAAAATAAAATAAAATACATCAACATCGGAATTTATTTTATATTTCAAATATAAATAATAAAAAGGATACTATTCATATCATTAGCCACTAATACCTGTTAACCTTTTAGGACCTTTTGAACCGGGTCCATAACTTGATCAAGGTCATGTAGTGGAGAAGACTGTAGTTCGAGTGAATGACATTTTGGAGCAAAAAGAAAAACATCCTATTCGCTGGAACAATTAATATCATTCACTCGAACAACAGCCTGCTGCACCTTCACCTTTTGACTACTTAGCTTATAACAGACTAAAGTTATATGTTGCAAGGTCATCTATCATAGATAGGTCGCTCATGGATATTTCGAAAAGAGTCGCTGTTTATTTAATTTTAAAGTTGTTAGCGGATAAGAAAAGTTAAGCCCTAAATTTGGGGAAGACTACTTAGAAATTCAAAAAGAAAAAATATATGAAATTATAAGTCTATACAGCTAATGATGCACCAAAAATGAATGATACGAAAGAAAAACAAAAACAATGAAGAGATTAACATTGTCATTCTGATTTAAAAGTGTCAATTAAAATGGAAACTCGTCTATTTGAATTTTATAAAAGATATTGAAAACAATTTAAAGATACAAACAAAACCTAACAAAACCTAAATTTTGAATGATCGAAAAATCAAAAAAATGGAAAGATAATAATAATAATAATAATAATAATAATAATAATAATAATAATAATAATAATAATAGATAAATTTGAATTTTTACAGATGTACTAGATAGGCTAGTTTGACAGAGAAATAACTTATAGCGAATAAAAGTGGGTTCAATCTAATTTTTATACAATTAGTAGCCAAATTAGCCGCTAAATCTGAAATAACTAAAAAAGAACATGTTTTCTATGATTTTTATACGATCTCTTTTTTCTATATGAATTATTTTCAACAAATTAGCATTTTTAATTCTTTTATAAATTACTCATCATCATTAAAGTTAGTATAATCATTTTAAATATTTTCATCCAATAAAATAAGATAAAATAATTGAAAATAAAATAACAAATCAGTCCAATTTTATGTTTTAAAAATGTAATAAAAAAATAAAATAAAATACATCGACATCAGAATTTATTTTATTTTACAAATTTAAATAATAAAAAGAATACTATTCAGATCATTAACCACCAATACCTGCTAACCTTTTAGGACCTTTTGAACCGGGTCCATAACTTGATCAAGGTCATGTAGTGGAGAAGACTGTAGTTCGAGTGAATGACATTTTGGAACAAAAAGAAAAAACATCCTATTCGTTGGAACAATTAATATCATTCACTCGAACAAAGCCTGATGCACCTTCAGCCTTTGATTACTTAGCTTATGACAGACTAAAGTTATATGTTTTAGGTCATCTTTCATAGATAGGTCGCTCATGGATATTTCGAAAAGAGTCGAAGTTTATTTAATTTTAAAGTTGTTAGCGGATAAGAAAAGTTGAGCCCCAAATTTGGGGAAGACTGCTTAGAATTTCAAAAAGAAAAAATATATGAAATTATAAGTCTATAGAACTAATGGTGCACCAAAAATGAATGATAAGAAAGAAAAACAAAACAATGAAGAGATTAACATTGTCATTCTGATTTGAAAGTGTCAATTAAAATGGAAACTCACCTATTTGTATTTTATAAAAGATGTTGAAAACAATTTAAAGATAAAAACAAAACCTAAATTTTGATTGATCGAAAAAATCAAATAGAATGGAGAGATAATAATATTAATAATAATAATAATAATAATAATAATAATAATAGATAAATTAGATTTTTTACAGATGTACTAGATAGAATAGTTTGACAGAAAGAACTTACGGTGATAAGTAGTGGGTTCAATCTAATTTTTATACAATTAGTAGCCAAATTAGCCGATAAATCTGAAATAACGTAAAAGAACATGTTTTGTATGATTTTTATACCTTCTCATTTTTTCTATATGAATTATTTTCAACTAATTAGCATTTTTAATTCTTTTATAAATTACTCATCATCATAAAAATTAGTATAATAAATCTAAATCTTTTCATCCAATAAAATGAGATAAAATTATTGAAAATAAAATAACAAATCAGTCTTATTTTATGAGTTAAAATTGAAATAAAAAAAAATAAACTACATCATCTTCAGAATTTATTTTATTTTTCAAATATAAATAATAAAAAGGATACTATTCAGATCATTAGCCACTAATAATTGCTAACCTTTTAGGACCTTTTGCACCGGGTGCACAACTTGATCAAGGTCATGTAGTGGAGGAGACTGTAGTTCGAGTGAATGACATTTTGGAGCAAAAAGAAAAACATCCTATTCGCTGGAACAATTAATATCATTCACTCGAACAACAGCCTGCTGCACCTTCACCCTTTGATTACTTAGCTTATGACAGACTAAAGTTATATGTTTTAAGGTCATCTTTCATAGATAGGTCGCTGTTTATTTAATTTTAAAGTTGTTAGCGGATAAGAAAAGTTAAGCCCTAAATTTGGGGAAGACTGCTTAGAAATTCAAAAAGAAAAAATATATAAAATTATAAGTCTATAGAACTAATGATGCACCAAAAATGAATGATAAGAAAGAAAAACAAAAACAATGAAGAGATTAACATTGTCATTCCGATTTGAAAGTGTCAATTAAAATGGAAACTCAGCTATTTGAATTTTATAAAAGATATTGAAAACTATTTAAAGATACAAACAAAACCTAACAAAACCTAAATTTTGAATGATCGAAAAAATCAAAAAAAATGGAAAGATAATAAAAATAATAGATAAATTTGAATTTTTTACAGATGTACTAGATAGACTAGTTTGACAGAGAAATAACTTATAGCGAATAAGAAGTGGGTTCAATCTAATTTTTTATACAATTAGCGGCCAAATTAGCCGATAAATCTGAAATAACTAAAAAAGAACATGTTTTCTATGATTTTTATACGATCTCTTTTTTCTATATGAATTATTTTCAACAAATTAGCATTTTTAATTCTTTTATAAATTACTCATCATCATTAAAGTTAGTATAATAATTTTAAATATTTTCATCCAATAAAATAAGATAAAATAATTGAAAATAAAATAACAAATCAGTCCTATTTTATGAGTTAAAAATGAAATAAAAAATAAAATAAAATACATCAACATCAGAATTTATTTTATTTTACTAATCTAAAAAATAAAAAGGATACTATTCAGATCATTAACCACCAATACCTGCTAACCTTTTAGGACCTTTTGAACTGGGTCCATAACTTGATCAAGGTCATGTAGTGGAGAAGACTGTAGTTTGAGTGAATGACATTTTGGAGCAAAAAGAAAAACATCCTATTCGCTGGAACAATTAATATCATTCACTCGAACAACAGCCTGCTGCACCTTCACCCTTTGATTACTTAGCTTATGACAAATTAAAGTTATATGTTGCAAGGTCATCTATTATAGATAGGTCGCTCATGGATATTTCGAAAAGAGTCGAAGTTTATTTAATTTTAAAGTTGTTAGCGGATAAGAAAAGTTGAGCCCCAAATTTGGGGAAGACTGCTTAGAATTTCAAAAAGAAAAAATATATGAAATTATAAGTCTACAGAACTAATGAAGCACCAAAAATGAATGATAGGAAAGAAAAACAAAACAATGAAGAGATTAACATTGTCATTCCGATTTGAAATTGTCAATTAAAATGGAAACTCACCTATTTGTATTTTATAAAAGATGTTGAAAACAATTTAAAGATACAAACAAAACCTAACAAAACCTAAATTTTGAATGATCGAAAAAATCAAAAAAAATGGAAAGATAATAAAAATAATAGATAAATTTGAAATTTTTACAGATGTACTAGATAGACTAGTTTGACAGAGAAATAACTTATAGCGAATAAGAAGTGGGTTCAATCTAATTTTTTATACAATTAGCGGCCAAATTAGCCGATAAATCTGAAATAACTAAAAAAGAACATGTTTTCTATGATTTTTATACGATCTCTTTTTTCTATATGAATTAGTTTCAACAAATTAGCATTTTTAATTCTTTTATAAATTACTCATCATCATAAAAATTACTATAATAATTTTAAATCTTTTCGTTCAATAAAATTAGATGAAATTATTGAAAATAAAATAACAAATCAGTCCTATTTTATGAGTTAAAAATGCAATAAAAAAATAAAATAAAATACATCAACATCGGAATTTATTTTATATTTCAAATATAAATAATAAAAAGGATACTATTTAGATCGTTAGCCACTAATACCTGTTAACCTTTTAGGACCTTTTGAACCGGGTCCATAACTTGATCAAGGTCATGTAGTGGAGAAGACTGTAGTTCGAGTGAATGACATTTTGGAGCAAAAAGAAAAACATCCTATTCGCTGGAACAATTAATATCATTCACTCGAACAACAGCCTGCTGCACCTTCACCCTTTGATTACTTAGCTTATGACAGACTAAAGTTATATGTTGCAAGGTCATCTATCATAGATAGGTCGCTCATGGATATTTCGAAAAGAGTCGCTGTTTATTTAATTTTAAAGTTGTTAGCGGATAAGAAAAGTTAAGCCCTAAATTTGGGGAAGACTGCTTAGAAATTCAAAAAGAAAAAATATATGAAATTATAAGTCTATACAGCTAATGATGCACCAAAAATGAATGATACGAAAGAAAAACAAAAACAATGAAGAGATTAACATTGTCATTCTGATTTGAAAGTGTCAATTAAAATGGAAACTCAGCTATTTGAATTTTATAAAAGATATTGAAAACTATTTAAAGATACAAACAAAACCTAACAAAACCTAAATTTTGAATGATCGAAAAAATCAAAAAAAATGGAAAGATAATAAAAATAATAGATAAATTTGAATTTTTTACAGATGTACTAGATAGACTAGTTTGACAGAGAAATAACTTATAGCGAATAAAAAGTGGGTTCAATCTAATTTTTTATACAATTAGCGGCCAAATTAGCCGACAAATCTGAAATAACTAAAAAAGAACATGTTTTCTATGGTTTTTATACGATCTCTTTTTTCTATATGAATTATTTTCAACAAATTAGCATTTTTAATTCTTTTATAAATTACTCATCATCATTAAAGTTAGTATAATCATTTTAAATATTTTCATCCAATAAATAAGATAAAATAATTGAAAATAAAATAACAAATCAGTCCTATTTTATGAGTTAAAAATGAAATAAAAAATAAACTAAAATACATCAACATCAGAATTTATTTTATTTTACAAATTTAAAAAATAAAAAGGATACTCTTCAGATCATTAACCACCAATACCGCTACCTTTTTGGACCTTTTGAACCGGTCTATAGCTTGATCAAGGTCATGTAGTGGAGAAGACTGTAGTTCGAGTGAATGACATTTTGGAGCAAAAAGAAAAACATCCTATTCGCATGAACAATTAATATCATTCACTCGAACAATGGCCCTTTGCACCTTCACCCTTTGATTACTTAGCTTATGACAGACTAAAGTTATATGTTGCAAGGTCATCTATCATAGATAGGTCGCTCATGGATATTTCGAAAAGTGTCGCTGTTTATTTAATTTTAAAGTTGTTAGCGGATAAGAAAAGTTGAGCCCCAAATTTGGGGAAGACTACTTAGAAATTCAAAAAGAAAAAATATATGAAATTATAAGTCTATAGAACTAATGATGCACCAAAAATGAATGATAAGAAAGAAAAACAAAAACAATGAAGAGATTAACATTGTCATTCCGATTTGAAAGTGTCAATTAAAATGGAAACTCAGCTATTTGAATTTTATAAAAGATATTGAAAACTATTTAAAGATACAAACAAAACCTAACAAAACCTAAATTTTGAATGATCGAAAAAATCAAAAAAAATGGAAAGATAATAATAATAATAGATAAATTTGAATTTTTTTACAGATGTACTAGATAGACTAGTTTGACAGAGAAAGAACTTATAGCGAATAAGAAGTGGGTTCAATCTAATTTTTTATACAATTAGCGGCCAAATTAGCCGATAAATCTGAAATAACGGAAAAAGAACATGTTTTGTATGATTTTTATACGATCTCTTTTTTCTATATGAATTATTTTCAACTAATTAGCATTTTTAATTCTTTTCTATTGAGAACTTCCATCCGATTGCCTTGGCCAACTACCAATTTAAGATTATTACAAAAGTGCTGGCGGACAGGTTAGCAATTATTGCACCCAAAATTATCTCTGACCAACAAAGAGGCTTTATGAGGGGTCGACACATTCAGGACTGTGTTTGCATTGCTTCTGAGGCAAATAATATGTTGGATAAAAGAGTCTTCGGTGGTAATTTAGCTATGAAGATTGACATCAAAAAGGCATTTGATACGGTAGATTGGAATTTTCTTTTGCAAACTCTCCGGGCTTTTGGTTTTGACAACAAGTTTTGCAACTGGATTAAAGTCATTCTCCATTCCGCCAAATTATCCATTTCGGTTAACGGACACTCAGTGGGCTATTTTAACTGTAGGAGAGGCGTCAGACAAGGCGACCCCCTCTCCCCTCTTCTGTTTTGCATTGCCGAGGATGTCTTAAGCCGTGGGATTACGAATCTTATTAGTTCCGGGTCCCTCCTCCCTATGGCTTGCACTAGGCGTTATCAAACTCCCAGCCATGTGCTTTATGCGGATGATATACTTATTTTTTGCAGAGGGACCAAGAAAAATATTTTGGCAATCAAGAATTTATTTGTTGCCTATGGTGAAGCCTCGGGTCAGCTGATCAACTTTGCAAAGAGCAAGTTCTTCTCTGGGTCCATTCCTTCTTGGAGAATAGCTCACATTGCTTCCATTTTGGGTTTCTCTTCGGATAGGCTGCCTTTTACCTATCTAGGAGTTCCCATTTTCAAAGGAAAACCAACTAGAGCTCACCTTCAGCCCATTGCAGACAAAGTAAAAGTTAAATTGGCTAGTTGGAAGGGCTCCATGCTGTCAATTATGGGGCGCATTCAACTTGTTAAGTCCACCATTTATGGTATGCTTTTGCACAGCTTTCACATTTATGCATTGTCGGTCTCCTTGCTTGATAATCTAGACACTTGGATTAGAAACTTTATTTGGTCCGGCGATATTAATTCTCGTAAGATTGTTACGGTTGCTTGGCACAAAATGTGCTCTCCAATTGAAGAGGGGGGGTTAGCCTACGATCCTGCAGGCAATTAAATGCAGCAGCCTCTCTTAAACACTGCTGGGATTTCTATTCCTCAAATGCAGATTGGTCATTATTTCTTCGAGCAAGATTTCTCAGACAAGGTCAGCCCTCCAAATCCTATGTCAGGTCCTCTATCTGGCCCGCATTGAAGACTGCCTTGCCCCTGCTGTTAGACAGAGTTGCCTGGAATCTAGGTGATGGTAAAGCTATCAATTTTTGGCATGATCTTTGGCTAGCCGAACCAGTGGTTGACTGGCTGCAAATCCCCACTGCTATGCATCATCTGTTTCAATCTAAAGTTGAGGCTTTTATTTCCAACCACCAGTGGATCATTCCCTCTCTAATTACTCAGAATTGCCCGGATTTGGCTGCTGCAATTCTTCAAACGCACATCCCTCTTCATTCTGTGCAAGATCAACTTCGGTGGTCTAAGTCCGACTCAGGTGATTTATCTTTAAAGCAAGCTTACTTGTCTATTAATCCTAGAGGCTCGATAGTTGGTTGGAGTAAGCTTCTTTGGCAACCTTGTATCCCTCCGACTAAATCTTTTTTATTTTGGCGGCTACTGCACCACAAGTTGCCCACAGATGAGAATTTAGCAGCTAGAGGGTGTGTCACTGTTTCTATTTGCAGTCTGTGTGGTCTCAATGCTGAGACGTCTGCTCACATTTTCCTGGAGTGCTCTTTCGTGACTGATTTATGGAACTGGGTGCGATCTGTCATCTCTTGCGATATTGATCTTAGCTCCTTTTCCTCTCTGCTCTCAGTTTGCAACCGAGCGTGGAGCTCGCAAACTCGTGACATCGTTTTGGCTATCATTCTAAATGTGATCTATTCGGTTTGGAGGTGCAGAAACAGTCTACGGTTTGAGGATAAGCGTATCCCCTTCCGGTCGGTTATCAGCTCGGTTATTGCCTCTGTCTCTTTGACAGGTTCTTTCTCCAAGGGCACTATGTCTTCCTCTGTTCAGGAATTTTCCATTCTGAAGACTTTTGCAGTTTCCGGTCATGTTTGTAAAGCTCCTCTTATTAAAGAGGTTATTTGGTTTCCGCCGGCTTGTAATTGGGTCAAATGCAACTCTGATGGGGCTTCTAGGGGCAATCCGGGTTGGTCCGCTTGTGGTGGTATCTTTCGAGATTACAGGGCGGCTATGCTAGGGTGCTTTGCAGCTAACCTGGGGGTGACCTCATCTCTCCATGCTGAGTTGACGGGTGCGATGCTGGCAATTGAGAATGCTATCCTTCGGGGTTGGAAGAACCTCTGGTTGGAATGTGACTCAGAACTGGTGGTTGTGGCTTTTTCAAATCCCAAATCCGTTCCTTGGCGTCTTAGAAATAGATGGCTAAACTGTTTACTTGCTACTAAGTGTATGAATTTTGTAGTCACCCACATTTTTAGGGAGGGCAATTCTTGTGCGGATAAATTGGCTTCACATGGCCTTACTATCCAAGGTTTTTTGTGGTGGGACTCCACTCCTACTTTTATTAGGGAAGACTTTTTCCGCAACAGGTCGGGTCTCCCTTTTTATAGATTTAGATGATTCTTCCATGGGTCAGGTCGTTGCCCCCCCATGCCTTCTTTGTTTTTTTTACTATTTTTAATAAATTGTTGGCATGCTGCAGATGATAGGTAGGCTCAAAGGTGCCAACATAGTTGGGATGTTTGAGTCTACAGTGATGCTTTGCATGTCAATTTTTGCTTAAAAATAAAAAAAAATAAAAATAAAAATTAGTATAATAATTTTAAATATTTTCATTCAATAAAATGAGATAAAATAATTGAAAATAAAATAACAAATCAGTCCTATTTTATACATCAGAATTTATTTTATTTTACCAATTTAAATAATAAAAAGGATACTATTCAGATCATTAACCACCAATACCTGCTAACCTTTTAGGACCTTTTGAACCGGGTCCATAACTTGATTAAGGTCATGTAGTGGAGAAGACTGTAGTTCGAGTGAATGACATTTTGGAGCAAAAAGAAAAACATCCTATTCGCTGGAACAATTAATATCATTCACTCGAACAACAGCCTGCTGCACCTTCACCCTTTGATTACTTAGCTTATGACAGACTAAAGTTATATGTTTTAAGGTCATCTTTCATAGATAGGTCGCTCATGGATATTTCGAAAAGAGTCGAAGTTTATTTAATTTTAAAGTTGTTAGCGGATAAGAAAAGTTGAGCCCCAAATTTGGGGAAGACTGCTTAGAATTTCAAAAAGAAAAAGTATATGAAATTATAAGTCTATAGAACTAATGATGCACCAAAAATGAATGATAAGAAAGAAAAACAAAACAATGAAGAGATTAACATTGTCATTCCGATTTGAAATTGTCAATTAAAATGGAAACTCACCTATTTGTATTTTATAAAAGATGTTGAAAACAATTTAAAGATAAAAACGAAACCTAAATTTTGATTGATCGAAAAAATCAAAAAGAATGGAGAGATAATAATAATAATAATAATAATAATAATAATAGATAAATTAGATTTTTTTACTGATGTACTAGATAGAATAGTCTGACAGAGAAAGAACTTACGGTGAATAAGTAGTGGGTTCAATCTAATTTTTTATACAATTAGCAGCCAAATTAACCGATAAATCTGAAATAACGTAAAAAGAACATGTTTGTATGATTTTTATACCTTCTCATTTTTTCTATATGAATTATTTTCAACTAATTAGCATTTTTAAATTGCTTATCATCATAAAAATTAGTATAATAATTTTAAATCTTTTCATTCAATAAAATGAGATAAAATTATTGAAAATAAAATAACAAATTTGTCATATTTTATGAGTTAAAAATGAAATAAAAAAATAAAATAAAATACATCAACATCAGAATTTATTTTATTTTTCAAATATAAATAATAAAAAGGATACTATTCAGATCGTTAGCCACTAATACCTGCTAACCTTTTAGGACCTTTTGAACCGGGTCCATAACTTGATCAAGGTCATGTAGTGGAGAAGACTGTAGTTCGAGTGAATGACATTTTGGAGCAAAAAGAAAAACATCCTATTCGCTGGAACAATTAATATCATACACTCGAACAACAGCCTGCTGCACCTTCACCCTTTGATTACTTAGCTTATGACAGACTAAAGTTATATGTTGCTAGGTCATCTATCATAGATAGGTCGCTCATGGATATTTCGAAAAGAGTTGATGTTTATTTAATTTTAAAGTTGTTAGCGGATAATAAAAGTTGAGCCCCAAATTTGGGGAAGACTGCTTTGAAATTCAAAAACAAAAAATATATGAAATTATAAGTCTATAGAACTAATGATGCACCAAAAATGAATGATAAGAAAGAAAAACAAAACAATGAAGAGATTAACATTGTCATTCCGATTTGAAATTGTCAATTAAAATGGAAACTCACCTATTTGTATTTTATAAAAGATGTTGAAAACAATTTAAAGATAAAAACGAAACCTAAATTTTGATTGATCGAAAAAATCAAAAAGAATGGAGAGATAATAATAATAATAATAATAATAATAATAATAATAATAATAGATAAATTAGATTTTTTTACTGATGTACTAGATAGAATAGTTTGACAGAGAAAGAACTTATGGTGAATAAGTAGTGGGTTCAATCTAATTTTTTATACAATTAGCAGCCAAATTAGCCGATAAATCTGAAATAACGTAAAAAGAACATGTTTGTGTCATTTTTATACCTTCTCATTTTTTCTATATGAATTATTTTCAACTAATTAGCATTTTTAAATTACTTATCATCATAAAAATTAGTATAATAATTTTAAATCTTTTCGTTCAATAAAATGAGATAAAATTATTGAAAATAAAATAACAAATCAGTCCTATTTTATGCGTTAAAAATGAAACAAAAAAAGAAAATAAAATAAAATACATTAACATCAGAATTTATTTTATTTTACAAATTTAAATAATAAAAAGGATACTAATCAGATCGTTAACCCTCCATTAACTGTTAACCTTTCAGTACCTTTTGAACCGGGTCCATAACTTGATCAAGGCCATGTAGTGGAGAAGACTGTAGTTCGATTGAATGACATTTTGGAGCGAAAAGAAAAATATCCTATTCACTGGAACAATTAATGTCGTTCACTCGAACAACAGCCTGCGATACCTTCACCCTTTGATTACTTAGCATATGACAGACTAAAGGTATTTATTGCAAGTTCATCTAACATAGATAGGTCGCTCGTGGGTATTTCGAAAAGAATCACTGTTTATTTAGTTTTAAAGTTGTTAGCGGATAAGAAAAGCTGAGCCAAAAATTTGATAAAGACAGTTTAGAATTTCAAAAAGAAAAAATATATGAAATTTCAAGTCTATACAACTAACGATGCACCAAAAATGAATGATAAGAAAGAAAAACAAAAACAATGATGAGATAAACGTCGTCATTCAGATATGAAAGTGTCAATTAAAATGGAAACTCGCCTATTTGAATTTTATAAAAGATATTGAAAACTATTTAAAGATACAAACAAAACCAAACAAAACCTAAATTTTGAATGATCAAAAAAATCAAAAAAAAAATGGAAAGATAATAATAATAATAGATAAATTTGAATTTTTTTACAGATGTACTAGACAGACTAGTTTGACAGAGAAAGAACTTATAGCGAATAAGAAGTGGGTTCAATCTTATTTTTTATACAATTAGCGGTCAAATTAGCCGATAAATCTGAAATAACGGAAAAAGAACATGTTTTGTATGATTTTCATACGATCTCTATTTTTCTATATGAATTATTTTCAACTAATTAGCATTTTCAATTCTTCTATAAATTACTTATCATCAAAAAAATTAGTATAATAATTTTAAATATTTTCATTCAATAAAATGAGATAAAATAATTGAAAATAAAATAACAAATCAGTCCTATTTTATGAGTTAAAAATAAAATAAAATATATCAACATCAGAATTTATTTTATTTTATAAATTTAGATATTAAAAAGGATACTATTCAGATCATTAACGACTAATACCTGTTAACCTTTTAGGACCTTTTGAACCGGGTCCATAACTTGATCAAGGTCATGTAGTGGAGAAGACTGTAGTTCGAGTGAATGATATTTTGGAGCAAAAAGAAAAACATCCTATTCGCTGGAACAATTAATATCATTCACTCGAACAACAGCCTGTTGCACCTTCACCCATCGATTACTTAGCTTATGACAGACTAAAATTATATGTTGCAAGGTCATCTATCATAGATAGGTCGCTCATGGATATTTCGAAAAGAGTCGTTGTTTATTCAATTTTAAAGTTGTTAGCGGATAAGAAAAGTTGAGCCCCAAATTTGAGGAAGACTGCTTAGAATTTCAAAAAGGAAAAATATATGAAATTATAAGTCTATACAACTAATGATGCACCAAAAATGAATGATAAGAAAGAAAAACAAAAACAATGAAGAGATTAACATTGTCATTCCGATTTGAATGTGTTAATTAAAATGGAAACTCACCTATTTTTATTTTATAAATGATATTGAAAACAATTTATAGATAAAAACGAAACCTAAATTTTGATTGATCAGAAAAATAAAAAAGAATGGAGAGATAATACTATTATTAATAATAATAATAGATAAATTAGATTTTTTTACAGATATACTAGATAGAATAGTTTGACAGAGAAAGAACTTACGGTGAATAAGTAGGGGGTTCAATCTAATTTTTTATACAATTAGCGGCCAAATTAGCTGATAAATCTGAAATAACGTAAAAAGAATATGTTTGTATGATTTTATACCTTCACATTTTTTCTTTATGAATTATTTTCAACTAATTAGCATTTTTAAATTACTTATCATCCTAAAAATTAGTATAATAATTTTAAATCTTTTCGTTAACTAAAATGAGATAAAATTATTTAAAATAAAATAACAAATCAGTCCTATTTTATGCGTTAAAAATGAAATAAAAAAAGAAAAGAAAAGAAAATACATTAACATCAGAATTTATTTTATTTTACAAATTTAAATAATAAAAAGGATACTAATCAGATCGTTTACCCTCCATTAACTGTTAACCTTTCAGTACCTTTTGAACCGGGTCCATAACTTGATCAAGGCCATGTAGTGGAGAAGACTGTAGTTCGATTGCATGACATTTTGGAGCGAAAAGAAAAATATCCTATTCACTGGAACAATTAATGTCATTCACTCGAACAACAAACCCTACGGTACCTTCACCCTTTCATTACTTAGCATATGACAGGCTAAAGGTATTTATTGCAAGTTCATCTAACATAGATAGGTCGCTCGTGGATATTTCGAAAAGAGTCACTGTTTATTTAGTTTTAAAGTTGTTAGCGGATAAGAAAAGTTGAGCCCAAAACTTGATAAAGACAGTTTAGAATTTCAAAAAGAAAAAAAATATGAAATTTCAAGTCTATAAAACTAATGATGCACCAAAAATGAATGATAAGAAAGAAAAACAAAAACAATGATGAGATTAACATCGTCATTCAGATATGAAAGTGTCAATTAAAATGGAAACTCATCTATTTGAATTTTATAAAAATATTGCAAACTATTTAAAGATACAAACAAAACCTAACAAAACCTAAATTTTGAATGATAGCAAAAATAAAAAAAATGGAAAGATAATAATAATAATAGATATATTTGATTTTTTTTTTACAGATGTACTAGATAGAATAGTTTGACAGAGAAAGATCTTATAGCGAATAAGAAGTAGGTTCAATCTAAGTTTTTATACAATTAGCAGCCAAATTAGCCGATAAATCTGAAATAAAGGAAAAAGAACATGTTTTGTATGATTTTTATACGATCTCTTTTTCTCTCTATGAATTATTTTCAACTAATTAGCATTTTTAATTCTTTTATAAATTACTGATCATCATAAAAATTAGTATAATAATTTTAAATATTTTCATTCAATAAAATGAGATAAAATAATTGAAAATAAAATAACAAATCAGTCCTATTTTATGAGTTAAAAATGAAATAAAAAAATAAAATAAAATACATCAACATAAGAATTTATTTTATTTTACAAATTTAAATAATAAAAAGGATACTATTCAGATCATTAACCACCAATACCTGTTAACCTTTTAGGACCTTTTGAACCGGGTCCATAACTTGATCAAGGTCGTGTAGTGGAGAAGACTGTAGTTCCAGTAAATGACATTTTGGAGCAAAAAGAAAAACATCCTATTTGCTGGAACATTTAATATCATTCACCCGAACAATAGCCAGCTGCACCTTCACCCTTGGATTACTTAGCTTATGACAGACTAAAGTTATATGTTGCAAGGTCATCTATCATAGATAGGTCGCTCATGGATATTTCGAAAAGAGTTGATGTTTATTTAATTTTAAAGTTGTTAGCGGATAAGAAAAGTTGAGCCCTAAATTTGGGGAAGACTGCTTAGAATTTTAAATAGAAAAAATATATGAAATTATAAGTCTATAGAACTAATGATGCATCAAAAATGAATGATAAGAAAGAAAAACAAAAACAATGAAGAGATTAACATTGTCATTCCGATTTGAAAGTGTCAATTAAAATGGAAACTCAGCTATTTGAATTTTATAAAAGATATTGAAAACTATTTAAAGATACAAACAAAACATAACAAAACCTAAATTTTGAATCATCGAAAAAATCAAAAAAAATGGAAAGATAATAATAATAATAGATAAATTTGAATTTTTTTACAGATGCACTTGATAGACTAGTTTGACATAGAAAGAACTTATAGCGAATAAGAAGTGGGTTCAATATAATTTTTTATACAATTAGCGGCCAAATTAGCCGATAAAACTGAAATAACAAAAAAAGAACATGTTTTGTATGATTTTTATACGATCTCTTTTTTCTATATGAATTATTTTCAACTAATTAGCATTTTTAATTCTTTTATAAATTACTCATCGTCATAAAAATTAGTATAAAATTTTTAAATATTTTCATTCAATAAAATGAGATAAAATAATTGAAAAGAAAATAAAAAATCAGTCCTATTTTATGAATTAAAAATGAAATAAAAAAATAAAATAAAATACATCAACATCAGAATTGATTTTATTTTTCAAATATAAATAATAAAAAGGATACTATTCAGATCATTAGCCACTAATACCTGCTAACCTTTTAGGACCTTTTGAACCGGGTCCATAACTTGATCAAGGCCATGTAGTGGAGAAGATTGTAGTTCGAGTGAATGACATTTTGGAGCAAAAAGAAAAACATCCTATTCGCTGGAACAATTAATATCATTCACTCGAACAACAGCCTGCTGCACCTTCACCCTTTGATTACTTAGCTTATGACAGACTAAAGTTATATGTTGCAAGGTCATCTATCATAGATAGGTCGCTCATGGATATTTCGAAAAGAGTTGATGTTTATTTAATTTTAAAGTTGTTAGCGGATAAGAAAAGTTGAGCTCCAAATTTGGGGAAGACTGCTTTGAAATTCAAAAACAAAAAATATATGAAATTATAAGTCTATAGAACTAATGATGCACCAAAAATGAATGATAAGAAAGAAAAACAAAACAATGAAGAGATTAACATTGTCATTCCGATTTGAAATTGTCAATTAAAATGGAAACTCACCTATTTGTATTTTATAAAAGATGTTGAAAACAATTTAAAGATAAAAACGAAACCTAAATTTTGATTGATCGAAAAAATCAAAAAGAATGGAGAGATAATAATAATAATAATAATAATAATAATAATAATAGATAAATTAGATTTTTTTACTGATGTACTAGATAGAATAGTTTGACAGAGAAAGAACTTATGGTGAATAAGTAGTGGGTTCAATCTAATTTTTTATACAATTAGCAGCCAAATTAGCCGATTAATCTGAAATAACGTAAAAAGAACATGTTTGTGTCATTTTTATACCTTCTCATTTTTTCTATATGAATTATTTTCAACTAATTAGCATTTTTAAATTACTTATCATCATAAAAATTAGTATAATAATTTTAAATCTTTTCGTTCAATAAAATGAGATAAAATTATTGAAAATAAAATAACAAATCAGTCCTATTTTATGCGTTAAAAATGAAATAAAAAAAAAATAAAATACATTAACATCAGAATTTATTTTATTTTACAAATTTAAATAATAAAAAGGATACTAATCAGATCGTTAACCCTCCATTAACTGTTAACCTTTCAGTACCTTTTGAACCGGGTCCATAACTTGATCAAGGCCATGTAGTGGAGAAGACTGTAGTTCGATTGAATGACATTTTGGAGCGAAAAGAAAAACATCCTATTCACTGGAACAATTAATGTCGTTCACTCGAACAACAGCCTGCGGTACCTTCACCCTTTCATTACTTAGCATATGACAGGCTAAAGGTATTTATTGCAAGTTCATCTAACATAGATACGTCGCTCGTGGATATTTCGGAAAGAGTCACTGTTTATTTAGTTTTAAAGTTGTTAGCGGATAAGAAAAGTTGAGCCCAAAACTTGATAAAGACAGTTTAGAATTTCAAAAAGAAAAAAAATATGAAATTTCAAGTCTATAAAACTAATGATGCACCAAAAATGAATGATAAGAAAGAAAAACAAAAACAATGATGAGATTAACATCGTCATTCAGATATGAAAGTGTCAATTAAAATGGAAACTCATCTATTTGAATTTTATAAAAATATTGCAAACTATTTAAAGATACAAACAAAACCTAACAAAACCTAAATTTTGAATGATAGCAAAAATAAAAAAAATGGAAAGATAATAATAATAATAGATATATTTGATTTTTTTTTACAGATGTACTAGATAGACTAGTTTGACAGAGAAAGATCTTATAGCGAATAAGAAGTAGGCTCAATCTAAGTTTTTATACAATTAGCAACCAAATTAGCCGATAAATCTGAAATAACGGAAAAAGAATATGTTTTGTATGATTTTTATACAATCTCTTTTTTTTTCTATATGAATTTTTTTCAACTAATTAGCATTTTTAATTCTTTTTTAAATTACTTATCATCATAAAAATTAGTGTAATAATTTTAAATATTTTCGTTCAACAAAATGATATAAAATAATTGAAAATAAAATAACAAATCAGTCCTATTTTATGAGTTAAAAATGAAATAAAAAAATAAATAAAATACATTAACATCAGAATTTATTTTATTTTACAAATTTAAATAATAAAAAGGATGCTATTCAGATCATTAACCACCAATACTAAGCGAATATAGTCGTTGATGCTCTGAGTAGAAAGTCCTTGCATGTTTCTTCAATGATGGTTAAGGAAATGGAATTGTTGGAATCGTTTATGGACCTTAACTTGGGAATGTTTCCCACCGGAAACAGTCTCGTGTTATGTCACCTAGAAATTTCTTGTGATTTTAGGGGCCAGATTAGACTAGCCCAGACGTTAGACGAGGAGCTACAGTCTAGTAGACACCGTCCCGGTTTCTCCAAAGCTGAGGATGGCACTTTGTTATTCTACTAGAGAATCTGTGTACCTAAGGATGATTCCTTCAAGAAGCAGCTTTTGGGTGAAGCCCATAAAAGTGGATTTTCGGTGCATCCTGGTTCTACCAAGATGTACCATGATTTGCGACAAAGATACTGGTGGCCCAGTATGAGAAATGATGTAGCAGAGTTTGTAGCCCAATGTTTGGTCTGCCAGCAAACCAAGATAGAACACCAAAAGCCTTCGGGACCCCTCCGGCCCTTAGAAATTCCAGAATGGAAGTGGGAAGGTATCGCGATGGACTTTGTGGGAGGTTTACCTCACACCCAGTCAGGTTATGACTCTGTTTGGGTCATAGTGGATAGATTGACAAAATTTTTCCATTTCCTTCCCATTAAGTCCACTTACAAAACCGCTAGGTTAGTTGAGCTCTATATCAGGGACATTGTTAGGCTTCATAGAGTTCCAACTAGCATTGTCTCTGATAGGGATCCTAAGTTTACCTCCCGATTTTGGAAGGCACTCCAGCAAGCCTTAGGAACTAGATTGAGCATGAGTACGGCTTATCACCCTCAGACGGATGGTCAGTCAGAAAGAACTATACAAACCCTAGAGGATATACTTAGAGCCTGTGTTTTAGAAGATGGCGGAAGTTGGAATAAGTATTTGTCACTGATTGAGTTTTCATACAACAACAGCTATCACTCTAACATAGGTATGGCACCGTATGAGGCTCTCTATGGTCGCAAGTGTAGGACTCCCCTATGTTGGTTTGAAGTAGGAGAGAAGAGGTTTCTAGGTCCTGACCTTGTTCAAGAAACTACAGATAAGATTTATATGATCAGGGGAAGATAAAGGCTGCCCAGAGTAGGCAGAAGAGCTACGCAGATCATAGGCGTAAACCCCATGAGTGTGAGGAAGGAGAACATGTATTCCTGAGAGTTACTCCCACTATAGGTGTCGGTAGAGCTCTTAGAGCCAAGAAGCTAACTCCTCGGTACATAGGTCCATTTCAAATTCTCAGTCGAATTGGTTCTGTGGCTTACTAACTTGCTTTACCTCCTTCCTTGTCCAATCTTCACAATGTTTTCCATGTGTCTCAGCTTAAGAAGTACATTCCAGACCCATTTCATTCCTTGGACTATGAGTCTGTACAATTTAGATCAGATTTGACATATCAGCCTAAACCGGTCCAGATAGTGGACCGTGATTTCAAGACGCTCAGGAATAAGACTATTCCTTTGGTTAAGGATATCTAGGAAAGATCCACTCCCGAAGAAGCCACTTGGGAACTCGAAGAGGAAATACGATATCAATATCCTTATCTTTTTCAGTAGGTATGTAATTTTATCTAATTTTTGTGGACAAAATTTTTTAAAAAGTGGGTAGTAGTGTAACATCTCAAATCCCTCAATTGTTAGTTTAGAACTATGTGCATAAAGCTTAGTATAGTAAATAGTAAATTTCAAGTAATTTCATGTTGATTTTCATAATTGAAAAATGAGGATATTGTGTCTTGATGATCCTAAGTGATTAGGTGAGTTGAATTAGCTTAGAATGAGGTTAATGATAGATTAGAAGATGAAATTGGTAAAGAATAGGAAGTAGGATTCAAATTTGGGTGTTAGAATTAAGTTTCTTTGAGTTTTGCCTAGTGGGAGTCAATCCCCAGGCCCTATGAATCGATTCATGACTGTCAAACTTTCTTGGAATTGAACTTCAATAGGTGTGAATCGATTCACACACCCTGTGAATCGATTCATGGAAACACAATTCTCTGGGACTCGAATCTGGGAGCTATAGGAATCGATTCACTCACTTAAAATTTGAATATGGTGATTCACCCTATGCTGTGAATCGATTCACAGCGGCTTAAAAACAGAAAACATAGCAGGAAACCTCATTTTCGCGAATTGGAGAGGATTTTTAGAGAGAGAGAGAGGTGATCTTGAGAGAGGGAAAAGGGAGGAAAACACCTAGGGTTTCATCTTTTCAAGGGAAAATCATGGATTCATGCTAGGTTCTTCTTCAATCATAGCTTGAATCCAAGTTGGGGAGTAATTTTCTTTGATTGTGAGAGTTTGAAGAATCCCTAGAGAAGAAGAAGGAGGAGAGCTCGAAGGAGAGGAAGAACAAGGAGCTGAACCTCACTCTTGGAGCTCGAATCTTGGTTTTGTTTGTGAGTTCTTCCTTCTCTTAGGTGATGGGCACCCATAAGTCCCACATTAAGGTTTTTCCTCAAAGAAGTCTTTGAACCCCAAAGGATTCATAGTTAGGGTTTGATAACCCTTGGATGAAATAGGGTTGGATTCTGTCCCCAACCCCCCTATAACACCGGAACTCTAATTAGGGGATTACTTACTAATTTAACTTGGATTAGAATATAAATGCTGAAAATTTTTCGCATACAAACGAATAATAAAGAATGATTCTTGTTTTTCAAATACTATACTATACTTTAGTAGGTAAAATTCCTGGATACATACGCGTTGTACAAAAATACTTTAATAATATAGCCGACATAATTCAGAATTTCGAAAGCATAATTAACTTTAGTTATTACAACTTCTTTTTCAAAAGAATAATAAAGTAAAACAATTACAAATACACATAATACTAGGACACAACCTAAGACTTAGGATATGACTTGTGATCCGGTGACTCGGTTCTCGCAGAAAAGCAAGACCGAGCACATTCCAATGCTTTGAACTTTTTCAAATCCGCCTGTACCTGAAAACAACGCCCCAAAGGTGAGTTTATAAAACTCAATAACATAGACTTAGAATCAAAATACTTTTACCGTTGTTTCCAGCCATACGTGGTGTGCGACATATGGAAAAATCCTTCCCATAATCATAAGTATAATTAATCATACTACATAACCAATCCTCAAACATGGAAATTCAACATCAATCACAGATGCAAACATATATCACAGATGCAGACATATATCACCGAGGTCACATGAATGTCCCCCACTTGATCCAGCTCAAGCACGAAATGAGTAAAATCCTATTTAAAAGGATAAAACCAAGGGGCCCCCTAATGCCACAAGTGGTAGCTAATCACATACGAAGGGGTTGCAAGCGAATTGCAAACATTTCACACACAAACAATGCCTTTTATTGTGACATCCCAAGCCATACTCACATTGGAGCCACAAGGCCTTACGAAAGGGTATGCCACTCACAGGACTTCACACAAGCAATTCAATCAAGATCATTACTTAATAATGCAATACACAGAACTAGTGTAAATCGATAATATTTGTAGTTCAAGTGCAAACATTACGAACATATATAAGTTTCAATCAATGAGAAACAAGCTCAATGCAAATACATGTCACAAACATTAATGACTGCACCCACTTGGCAAAGCCCAAGGATCAAAATGAGTAAGGACCTATTTGTGGTCCTACCAAAGGGTCCCCGTCAATGAAAATGACCGAAGTACACATATGACGGGTTTGCATTTCAAACGCAAACATCCACACACATGAACAATTTCAATCACAAATCATTAGTCTGGTAATGCAATATTAGGAATCAAATACATATTAAAAAGTCATGATCACTAGGAAACTTAACATGTACAAATAGGGAATTGATACACCTATCAAAATAACAACTATACCAAATGAATATATATCTCTTAGTGCATGCAGATTCAAACTCAAGTATCTTATAGCCCGAAAACTCATACAAAAGGGCTAGCTCGAACACCGAGTCACTTCGTGACTAAGTTCATACATACTTAACAAACAAGATGACAAATTCGAATAATCCGATTGGAGCTCGATGGAACTCGCAACGGTACAAACATCACACATTGACTTAAGGGGGTTGGGGACAGGATCCAACCCTATTTCATCCAGGCCCCATACAAGGTCATTTCAGAATAATTAATAAACTAATTATTAATCTAAGAAATCTAATTAACAAATCCTAGCACACCCTAAGGGAGGTTTTGGGGGAAGTCTATGTTACCTTAATAATCCCAAGTTAGGGATTTGAGCTCCAAAAATCCCCTTTCATGGAAGCACCTCCTAGATTTCGAATTCAGCCCCAAACCTCTTCCTCCTTCATTTTGAGTTCGGATTCATCATCCTCATCACGAATTTAGCATATGCAAGCCTCTTTCTTCTTGTCCAAAAACCCTAGCCTCCATGGAAATGGTTCTTCAAGCTCCAATCTTGTTCAATCGATCCCAAATCAAGCATGGATCCTACTCCACAACCATTTTCGAGTTCCTCTTTCTCAGAATCTCTCTCTCTCACTCGATTTCTCTCTCTCGATTTCCTCTCTTCTTCACTCTCAATTCTGTCCTCCCCTCTCTCTGCCACGATGAACAGTGGCGTGGCCACCATGAGCGCCGCCGTGGCTGGCCGGCGTGGTGGCCATCGCGGTCGGCCCTCCTCCTTCTCTCTCAACCGATCACTCTCTCTTTCTCTCTTCCTCTTCCTTCTTTCTTTCTTCCCTTTTTTTTTCTTATTTCCTCTTCTTCTTTCTTTTCTGGAAACAGGTCGAGGGGAAGGGGTATTAAGGTGAATGAGAGATGCTAAAGTGGATTTAAGTGGAACATGGTGTTTGGTGGGCCTTAGGTCTAATTTTAATTAAAAACCTTACAATTAAACCCTTATTTAGCCTCTTAATTAAATCCTTGGTTCCTGATAATATTCTTGAGTAATTTAGTAAATTAAAACTACTCCTAATTAATTGGTCCCATATTTCCTAATTTATTGGATAAAATTACTATTTTACCCTTTAGTTTCAAATTGGTTTTAAATTACTAAATTAAGGCTATGAACTATATTTAATCCTTAGGATTAAATCCATTTTCACTTAGGATTTCTAATAATTAGGCTTAGAGAATTCGGGATGTTACATTACTTTCACCTTTTAGGAATTTTGTCTCCAAAATTCGCATTACTTTCTAACCTTATCCTTATATAGGGTTTGTTCTCTGTGCTTCCACTGCGAACTCTAATCTTATTCTGCTTCGAATGGGTAAGTTCCTTTCTAGATCGTCCTAAATCATCGAAATTTTGAAAAGAATTAATAGCTACCCTAGGTCAACTATCCGGAGGATTTGTGATTTAGCTAACCGGTTACAAACTAAGTCTTATCTCCAATAAAATGCTTATTAAGTCAAGACAAAGTTTGTAATTGGTCAAACAACGTCACTTCATACCTCGGCTATTGAATCTAGCATAGACATTAATTTCTCTGAACTCCCACTGATTTAGCTATACTAAGACCCTTGTAATCCCAAGACTATGGTCTAACACTCTTCCTCAGGCTAGTTATTCCACCAAAGTAACTATGCCTAGAAAGCTTAGGGCTTGAATACCATTCCAGGTTCCCTAATTACAACTTAAGTATTAGGAAGTCTAGCTCATCACTACCCCTTTTTGATTTTAGAAAACACTAAGGTATTTCTAATCAAGGTCCAATAGGCACTTTAGACGGCTTCGTGGTTATCAATCATCTTGGGATCCATTCACAATAGTTAGATCAAACAAGCTTGACTAATTAACAAGTGTTGAGAGCCTAATCGATTATGAATGCCCATCCTAAATTGATCAAGGCCGTACCGCTAGAAACCCTTACTTAGCAATTCTAAATGCTACTGAAGAATGCGATCATGAAAAAGGTTTAACAAAGTTATGAACCCACTCGATATATTATATCCATAATGACCTTCTCAAAATTAAATTGATCATGTTTACTAACACTGTTAACAGTAAGGTTGCCATTAAAAGCACTTACCTATTGAGGAACAACAATGGAATCAATTGATCACAAAATAAGCACATATCATAATCCTTAATCATAATTAATGCAACAAGGTTCACCATTGTTACATAGCCGATCACATGTTACACACTCCAAGCCATAGTTAATGCAAACAAAGAATCAATATTGTTTACATTGCAATTCACATGTCACATACCTCAAATCATATCAATGCAAATAAATATTCAATATTGTTTACACGTCAAATCACAAATCACAAACCTCAATGGATGTACCCACTTGGGGTCACTTAATAGCCCAAAGAAAAGAGTGAGAACCGTATTTGGTTCCACCAAAGGGTCCCCGTCAGTGGAAAAGCCCTAAAATAACCAAAGATGGGTTTGTAGTACAACCGCAAACATCCTCAAACACAAACACATTCAATCAAGAGACATTTATCAGTAATGCATTCAAGGTCAATGTTCAATCAATCATTATCATAAGGTGATTAAAAGAACTCAAAAGTCATGCATCTTTAGCCTTTAAAGCATTAAAAGCAAGAAAAGAAACAAGAAAATAAAAATGGAGTAGAAGCACGTCGCGCGCATCACCTGGGATGTGCACTATCAAAGCGCGCATCGTGCGCGGCTAAGGGCGCATCATGCGCATTTTTGCATTTTGGTTCTGTTTCCTAGCGTGTCGCGCGCGTCCAAGCGCGCATCACACGCATTTTGCTTAATCGCCTCTGTTTGTCTGCGCGTCACGTGCACCTGTGAAGTGCGTCACGCGCAGACCTGCAAAATTATGCAGAATTTTGAGTTTGACCCAATTCCAACTTCAAACTCAATTTCCACTCAATCCAAACCAATCATAATCAAGGTAGAGACTCCAAATCAAGCATTCAATGCATATACATGATCAAGATCAATCTACGGCATATTTGAATCACCACAAAACATGATTGCACACATCATAGCATACGTCAAAATGTTCATTTAGTCATGGATCCCAAATCCCTACTCATGTATTTACCTAACCCATATCTTGAATCAAGCAAACACAAAACAACACAAGGGAAATGAAAACCCTAAACCCAATCCAATCCAAGACAAATTCATAACAATTAAGGACTCAAGAACAAGGATTCAAACATGATGAATTACAAGGAGTATTTATCCAATATCACATCATGGCAATATCATGCTTTAGGCATTTCAACTATTTCATAAATTCGTCAAATAGATCATGCTCTTAAAGAATTCACACAAGGATCTAGCATACACATAATGGTAGCGTCAAAACATATTTCTCATGTCAACAATGCAATCAAAATAGGAACATAACAATTATACTCATAAGGAAGTCAAGGAACATGTAGTCTGTTTATGGTTCCTACCCAGAATTTATGCAAAGTTCACAACATCACAATTAAGGGTCATTCATGCAATAACCACTCAGGATTCCAAATTTATGGACATATAATGTCACGAGACTTGCAAAGACTTACGATCAAAATGTTGAAAGTAAATGAGTTCTCCATATTGGAGGCAAGCCAATCTAAAATTAGCACGCATAATTAGGCTAATGCATTACTTAACAAGCAACCAAATTTCCCTCATGCAATAAGAAGATTAAAACATCAAGGAAAGTCAAATTCTCACATACGATTATAAAACCAACACATCCAAGCATAACTATCCAAATTAAACATAAAGGAAATGCGAATCTTAACTCAAGTCATCAATGCCTCAAGTTTAGACATAATCAATATTTAGGCAAGGAATTGAAAACAACCAAATGGAAAAATCAAAGCGAGAGAAATTCGTTCATGTTACTAAATTATAACTTTTTAATTTCCAAATTTTGTGTTTTCAAAACTTAACTTTCACATTATGTAAGAAGATTTTTCCAAAACTTGAACCATGAGTATTCATCGAATATCAAAACATCTTATGTTTCACAAAGGTCGCGGTTTCTCCAAGAGCATCCCATAATACTCGCGTTGTCCCGCAACTACTTTGATCATCAACCTTGTCATTCCAAAACTCTTGTAATGAACTTCTAGTGGTAGCAGAGTTTAACGTGGCCACTAAGCTCAACTACGGCCACGTATGCATTCCATGGACTTAGGCAGGCCAGAGTGGCTTAAATCCTTCATGACCTGAACTACTACTGGACAATTATTATGGAATCTGAACCTTTACTTAGGAGTAAATACATATATGAGGATGTCTCGCGAAAGAGTACATGCCTCTAATATTCCCTGCAATTCTTCATCCTCCTCGTTTCTTAAATGAATCGTTGAGGTGGCCTACCTCAATAATTCACCAAAAGAACTCAGAAAACTCAGACTTACAGACACAACTGACTCTTTTCCTAAACCGGATCACTTCTAGACACACTTGACTCGCAGTCCGAGAGGGTCGAACTGCTCTGATACCATAATGTAACACCCTAACTCTAATTAGGGGATTACTTACTAATTTAACTTGGATTAGAATATAAATGCTGAATTTTTTTTGCATACAAACGAATAATAAAGAATGATTCCTGTTTTTCAAATACTATATTATACTTTAGTAGGTAAAATTCCTGGATACATACGCGTTGTACAAAAATACTTTAATAATATAGCCGGCATAATTCAGAATTTCGAAAGCATAATTAACTTTAGTTATTACAACTTCTTTTTCAAAAGAATAATAAAGTAAAACAATTACAAATACACATAATACTAGGACACAACCTAAGACTTAGGATATGACTTGTGATCCGGTGACTCGAGTCTCGCAGAAAAGCAAGACCGCGCATATTCCAATGCTCTGAACTTCTTCAAATCCGCTTGTACCTGAAAACAACGCCCCAAAAGTGAGTTTATAAAACTCAATAACATAGACATAGAATCAAAATACTTTTACCGTTGTTTCCAGCCATACGTGGTGTGCGATATATGGAAAAATCCTCCCCATAATCATAAGTATAATTAATCATACTACATAACCAATCCTCAAACATGGAAATTCAACATCAATCACAGATGTAGACATATATCACAGATGCAGACATATATCACAGAGATCACATGAATGTCCCCCACTTGATCCAGCTCAAGCACGAAATGAGTAAAATCCTATTTAAAAGGATAAAACCAAGGGGCCCCCTAATGCCACAAGTGGTAGCTAATCACATACGAAGGGGTTGCAAGCGAATTGCAAACATTTCACACACAAACAATGCCTTTTATTGTGACATCCCAAGCCATACTCACATTGGAGCCACAAGGCCTTACGAAAGGGTATGCCACTCACAGGACTTCACACAAGCAATTCAATCAAGATCATTACTTAATAATGCAATACACAGCACTAGCGAAAATCGATAATATTTGTAGTTCAAGTGCAAACATTACAAACATATATAAGTTTCAATCAATGAGAAACAAGCTCAATGCAAAT
Source organism: Calophaca sinica (assembly GCA_037113605.1). Classification (NCBI taxonomy): domain Eukaryota; kingdom Viridiplantae; phylum Streptophyta; class Magnoliopsida; order Fabales; family Fabaceae; genus Calophaca; species Calophaca sinica. The sequence goes on from CM073735.1 coordinate 121,017,253, forward strand.
ACATGTCACAAACATTAATGACTACACCCACTTGGCAAAGCCCAAGGATCAAAATGAGTAAGGACTTATTTGTGGTCCTACCAAACGGTCCCCGTCAACGAAAATGACCGAAGTACACATATGACGGGTTTGCATTTCAAACGCAAACATCCACACACATGAACAATTTCAATCACAAATCATTAGTCTGGTAATGCAATATTAGGAATCAAATACATATTAAAAAGTCATGATCACTAGGAAACTTAACATGTACAAATAGGGAATTGATACTCCTATCAAAATAACAACTATACCAAATGAATATATATCTCTTAGTGCATGCAGATTCAAACTCAAGTATCTTATAGCCCGAAAACTCATAAAAAAGGGCTAGCTCGAACACCGAGCCACTTCGTGACTAAGTTCATACATACTTAACAAACAAGATGACAAATTCGAATAATCCGATTGGAGCTCGATGGAACTCGCAACGGTACAAACATCACACATTGACTTAGGGGGGTTGGGGACAGGATCCAACCCTATTTCATCCAGGCCCCATACAAGGTCATTTCAGAATAATTAATAAACTAATTATTAATCTAAGAAATCTAATTAACAAATCCTAGCACACCCTAAGGGAGGTTTTGGGGGAAGTCTATGTTACCTTAATAATCCCAAGTTAGGGATTTGAGCTCCAAAAATCCCCTTTCATGGAAGCACCTCCTAGATTTCGAATTCAGCCCCAAACCTCTTCCTCCTTCATTTTGAGTTCGGATTCATCATCCTCATCACGAATTTAGCATATGCAAGCCTCTTTCTTCTTGTCCAAAAACCCTAGCCTCCATGGAAATGGTTCTTCAAGCTCCAATCTTGTTCAATCGATCCCAAATCAAGCATGGATCCTACTCCACAACCATTTTCGAGTTCCTCTTTCTCAGAATCTCTGTCTCTCACTCGACTTCTCTCTCTCGATTTCCTCTCTTCTTCACTCTCAGTTCTGTCCTCCCCTCTCTCTGCCACGATGAACAGTGGCGTGGCCACCATGAGCGCCGCCGTGGCTGGCCGGTGTGGTGGCCATCGCAGTCGGCCCTCCTCCTTCTCTCTTAACCGATCACTCTCTCTTTATCTCTTCCTCTTCCTTCTTTCTTTCTTCCCTTTTTTTCTTATTTCCTCTTTTTCTTTCTTTTCTGCAAACAGGTCGAGGGGAAGGGGGTATTAGGGTGAAGGAGAGATGCTAAAGTGGATTTAAGTGGAATATGGTGTATGGTGGGCCTTAGGTCTAATTTTAATTAAAAACCTTGCAATTAAACCCTTATTTAGCCTCTTAATTAAATCCTTGGTTCCTGATAATATTCATGAGTAATTTAGTAAATTAAAACTACTCCTAATTAATTAGTCCCACATTTCATAATTTACTGGGTAAAATTACTATTTTACTCTTTAGTTCCAAATTGGTTTTAAATTACTAAATTAAGGCTATGAACTATATTTAATCCTTAGGATTAAATCCATTTTCACTTAGGATTTCTAATAATTAGGCTTAGAGAATTCGGGATGTTTCACCCCCTAATTATTATGTGATTTTTGAAACCTTGAATGCTCCATAGAGCTTCAAGGGGTTTGTGTCCTTGTTTTGAAATTATGTTCTTAACTTATGACTATGTGTGAACTTTCATATGGATGAGTGATTTCCTTGTTTGTATGATTATGTGAAATGGTATGTCATGTAGTTCACTATCCTAAGTAGTTCTTTACTTAAAGAAAAGCATACATCGAAGACATGATAATTATGTTTTAAGTTTAATTAAAAGACACCAAGATTCTTCAAATGAGGAGAGTACGGTATAGTTGGTCTCATGGGACACCATACAGTTAGTTATGTTGAGCGGGGCCTATGGATTAAAGCATATGACCAAATACGACAACATAGCTTCCCGGTTGTATTGTAAATCAACCATATGGGACTAGTTAAGACGTGTTATGCACGAAAGTATGATGAACAAAATGTTCCTAGTAACGATTGCATTATGTCAATGTGTTGGACTGTTTCTTTGAAATTGTCTTAAGTTTAGGAGTGATGGTGTGGGGTCGAGGGAAGAATTCTCTGAGATTTTATCTCACCCCTTCCCCTTTATTATCATCACAGATTCGCAGGTACCGAAAGAAGGTAAAAAGAGCTAGGATTTGGAGGATCTTTATGCTATTTTGTATTTTGGAATTATGTAATTTCTCCTTTTGGTTTAGACGCAAAAAGACTAGTATTTTGTGTTAAATCATGAGATGATTATGTAATTTTGAACTATGGATTATTTCCCATTGTGGGACTAGGATCCATATGTAAATCTAAACTTAAAGTAATGCTTAAGTTTAAATTTCCACTTATTTAACTCTGTATCAAATGTTAATTATCTTACTTTCAAGTCTAGCCAAAGGTATGGTGTTACACTAGTTGACCACCAAACTCGTAGCTACGTCTAGTCCCTTCGTTCCTGAAGGATTTCCACTATAATCAACTGATTTCAAATTTCCTTAAGAGTATTCTACTGTCAAAAACTAACAATACTCTTAACTTCTCAAAATGACTCAGTACGCTCGAGCCTTTGAGGAACAAAGCCTTAACTAGGCAGAACAACTTTTACAAAGTAATTTTCTTTTGAATACAATCAAATAACTCTCACAGAGAGGATGCAAAGATTAAGCTCAAAACAATAACTTTCTAAAAGAAAGAATATAAGACGTTGAGGTTCAGTTCTTGGTTTCCAGAAACTTGGCACGAAACTTGATTGCTCACTTAAGAATAGCTCTTTCAGAATGTAGTTTCTAGCTCTCTTCTTCAATGAATACCTTGAGATATTTATAGGAGGCTTTGAGGGCATTACTGTTGCAGTAAATTTCAGCTCCATATCATTGAGTGAGGTAATTTGAAATGCTGTCTTTTTCTTGCTTTCCAGAGAATTATTAGAATAGTACACAATATCGTTTTTGTACTATCTGCTTTTTACAATTGCCTTGTACAAATTTTGTCTTATATTAAAGGTGTCACCTTTGATACCTCGTACATCAAAATGAGCGCACAAAATCAAATTCAAATTCCGTTCCAAAAAAGCTGAGGTAGAAGAGCACAAACGTGACCATCATGTGATTCATTAATAGACCAGATACTCGCTCAGAATAATGGACGGACGCTCGCAACAATTGAGTAATCCACGTGTCAAAAGATAACACTACCGGACGCTTGCTTTAGACAAGACGCTGGAGTGAACCGGATACAGACACACATGGAATGTATTCAAACTCTTGTGAATTTCTTCTTCTTGCTTGAGTGAGTGATAAAACATGAGTGATTTTAATACCTGCACACTCCAAGACTTATCAGAAGATAAATTGTTCACTTGCAAATACTTTGTTATCATCAAAATTAATGAGGGTCTAAACTCCTTAATCGTTTAGGTTCCAATAATCTCCTCTTTTTGATGATGACAAATATCCAAAGTTGATGAACAATTTAATTTTAAAAATAATTTCAAGGGTCTCCCCTTGAGTTCAACAACTCAGATATAATTAAATATTTTAGGTATCAGAGCGATTTAAAATAATCAAAGCATTTGTGTGATCGCAAGATGTATACAAATATCAGAGCATATATTCAATTAAGCGTTGAGATCGGATGCTGAGATCATTGTACCAATAATGAATATTCTTAAGCAATTATTGAGGATCAAATGCTTAAATTCATTGTACCAATTATGATAAAAATGTGCCAACAGATATTAATGAGTATCAAAGCACCAGACAAGGAGTATCAATGAGTATCAGAGCAACACATCTTGATGAGTATCAGAGTAATTCAAAGATATGCTATGTATAATTTATGCATGAAATGTGTAATACTTCAGCGTGTAATATGCTATGTATGATTTATGCATGAAATTTGTAATACTTCAGTGTGTTCATCAGACTTTCAACGTGTTCATCAGACCTTGCTTTTACTCTCCCTTTTGTCATCGGACAAAAAGAGTGTAAACCACATCATAGTCAAAACAGTAAGTAATAATACTAAAAAAATTTAAATTATACCAAAAATTAGATCAAGTAAGGTTAGATCATTCAAAGTATGAACCAAGTGCAAAAAAAAAAAAGAATTGTACCAAGTTAACAGTAATACAAAATATTAAAAAAATGTTTTTAAGGGTTTTGTGGAGGAGGAGGAAGGAGTTGATTGAAGCATTCCAAGAGGAGATTCACAGTGCTTTCCAACTGATGCACTTTCTGATTTATAGCCATGATGGCTTCAAATTTAGCTCTCGGCAAGACGAAAACGTCATCATTTGCAGTAGGAGGAGCAGAAGAAGGTTCAGCTTCTAGAACAGGTTCAGCAAAAATAACCATTTGCGACTCCAACTTCTGATGCTTTGCTAACACTTCATGTGACAAACTCAATTTCCTTTCCTTTCTTTCCTGAGCCTTCTGGAAGAAATCATCATTTGGTAAGCTCCATTTGATAATTTTTCCCAGCTTCTGTTTCTCAAGATCCATAGCCCATTCACATCTATGCACAATGTCTCCAGGGTAAAGCATACACATAAATATAGTTTCCCTGTGCTTAAACAAATCTTTTACGTATGCATCAAATTTTGCAAATGCAGCTTCTCCAAAATTGCATCTTATTAAAGCTCCCATATCATCAAGAATAAAGTTGATGCCTTCATTTTCAGCCAGATATAACCTATGCAGATTCTCGTTATCATTTTCTTCAATATCAAGAGGCCTAAAACGAGGTAGAATGGCTTTGTCTTTCCAAGACATAGTCATTTGACTCCAATAGAATCCAATGTCAAAATGTTTGCAAATAACAGCCCATTGATCTTCCAGTTTCACAACACTTAGAGGCCTAATAACAGAACACATAAACATGTCATCAAAATGAACAAAAGCGAGGTTTGTGTCTGTTACCCTACTGATAGAGCCAACAGTACGGATAGTTGCCTTCTGCGTTACAGCAGCCAGAAGAACTAGTTCTGCTAGCATCTCTCTGGAGAAGGTTCAGATACACACGCCAAGCATAGTCTTCAGATAGCTTCTTAACCGAAAGCTCAGAGAATGCTTTGACATCATATTTCCTAGGAGCTTCTTCATACTCCTTGAGGCCAATAGATTTTGAAAGTTTACCAGGAGCTGGTTCCTTCCTTTTATCAGGGATAGACCAGGGTAGCCACCTTTGCCTATCAGGCACAATCTTTATAGATGCTGAAGAGGGGTATCTATATTTATGAATTAGCTCAGGCTTTTTTATCTCCAGGCAGTGAGCCATGAATGCCATTTCTTCATCTGTCATCCATCTTCCGTATTCCTCCAGAGTGAGAGGTTCATGTTGTGGCAGAACATGAGGAAGATCAACAGAGAAAGGAATAATTCCTCTATTTGAAAGAGGTCTTAACCTTCCACCAAATGACATTTCCACTTTCTCACCATCTTCAGAGACAATGAGGTGTGAACGAGGGGCATTCTCCAGTCTTGCAACCCCAGAGGTGAATGTCTTCAAGTGCCATAGAGAAGGGTGATCATAGATGGAATGATACACTTCTTCTCTTACAAACCATGGTTTGTTTATAGGGGACACATATTTCTTGGCACCATAGTAGTTGGTAGGTTCAAAAGTGAGAGAAAGTGGGAGAGGGGAAGTCATCTTGACTTTGTATGTTTTGTGTTGGTTTGGAGGGATTTTGAAGAGTAGGTTGAAAGGGTGAGAGTGGAGTGATGAAATATATGTAGTGAGGGATGTGTTTGATGAGGGTTGTGGTGAGGGAAATGTAAGTGTTCTGGACTTTGTGGTTAATTGGGAGGTTTGTGGTTTGGTTGATGGATGTTGTTGAGTGATAAGGGCAGTGGTTTGAGATTTGGTTTTTATGGTTTTCTTGGCTTGTGTTTTAGAGAATGATGGTTGTGTGGAGTGTGTTTGTAATGAAGAAACAAAGAGTGGTGGTACAGGAATAGTGTCATCAGAACCAAAGGTAGTAATGGAATCATCAATGGTAAAATCCAGTATCTTTGGGTTAAGTTCAGAGTGCCTAACCAATCTCTTTCTTTTTCCTTGTGGGGTAGCAGCAGCAGGAGGAGGAGGAGGAGGTTGCTTCTTAGGGCCAGATGCTGAAACATGTTTTTTAGCTTCTGCCTTTCTCTTTTTCTCTATAATGCTTCTGATGGGGACTCTGTCCGCATCATCATCTGGATCATTTCTCCTTTTAGGTGCAAGAGGCACCTTCTGCTTTTTGCTTCTTCTCTCCCTTGCTGGAGACTCACCAGTTCTTTTCACACCAGATGCAGAGCTTCTGGTGGGTTTTGTTTCAGCTACTTCACTAACTTTAGTTTCTATTCCTTCTCCTTGTTCCTTTTTCACCTTCTTGATCATATCAGCATTGATCAATTTCATTCTTGTCAAGCTATATATGCCAAAGACATCAGGGCGAACAATAGCACTAACTCCAAAATACTTATCCCTTTCTTCTTTGTTTGTCAAGGCAGCAAGCCTTCTCGCAATTCCATCATTGACCATCATTGTAGTAAGAAGAACTCCATAAGAAATAACCTTGATAGTGTTCTTCTTGTCAGTAGAACCCTTCCTTGAACCAACGATTGCATTGATAATATTGTTGTGAATCAACCTAGGCAAGTTGATTTTGTGACCAGCCATATAATTTCTCATAATGAACTTATGCTTGTAGTTCACTATGTCACTTGACTCAGCCTTCAGGATGACGCTCTTAGCAATAATCTTGTGTAGAACTCTATAATGACTTTTCAAGTCCTTGGCCATATGAGTTACATCATCTTCCTTCAACTAGCGATAGTTTTCGAATAGATCGTCGTTGACGTTTTCCATTCCCCTGAAAGCATCTTCCCAATCAACATATTAACTAATGCCTTCACAGGGGCGCTTAGTCGTTTCAACAATGGTGTTTATGGTGAACACCAGCTTAAATCCTCTAATATGACCTTCAACGATTCCACCCGTAAGCACATGAGCGTTTCCTCAAAATTCCTTAATGGTATAAGCCATAAATTCAACTGGTTCCCAAAGGAAGTAGCTTTTCCAACCCAAATTATTCAAACCTTCATCAAAGTTAAAACCATAGAGCATGTACTTCTCCAAATCAATCTTGTTCTCATTCATACGCCTTGCTTCATTCATGATGTCGTAGATAGCAGAGTATTGTCCGACCTTAACATTAGTCTTGGTTGCAGTTGGAGAATGGGTAATGGAGGTTTAGGGTTTCAGAGAAATCACACACACACACACACACAGAGATAAAGCAGTTTTCGCAGACAAAAACATAGTGAGTGTGGAGAGAAAGAGGTGGAGTAGTGGGAAAGTTTTGATAAAATAGTATAGTTACTTTTTCAAAAACATCTTCACATTTCCTCTGAATAAAAAATAAATCAAAAAGAAAATAAAATAAAGATTTCCCTTTTCATTAAATGCAGTTGCCAAAATAAAGTTAAAATCAAGAAAAATATTTTATTGAAAACCTAAATAATCATGACTCAGAGTAGGTGTGATGAGACGCTTAAGTCCCATACGCATGTGACGCATGTGTGCTCGGACGCACGCAAACGAATTCACCAGACGCTGAGTTATGTGATGTGAATGACATATCATATGTGTACACGTGTGAATGCTTATGTCATACTAGATGCTGAATGATGCATATCATAAGACGCTGAGATTAATCATTTTTCTATAAGATGAAAATTTAAGTTTCTTCTTATAAAATTGAATCTATCTTCAGCAAGCGGTTTTGTAAAGATGTCAGCTCACTGATGATCAATGTCTACAAATTTTATTTCAAGAATACCCTTCTGAACATAGTCTCTTATGAAGTGATGTTTAATCTCAATGTGCTTTGCTCTAGAATGCAATATTGGATTCTTAGTGAGACAAATTGCAAATGTATTATCACAAAAGATAGGAATGTTACTCTCTTTTATCAAGTAGTCATCAAGTTGATATTTCATCTACAGAAGTTGAGAGCTACAACTTGCTGCTGTGATGTATTCAGCTTCTGCTATTGAGAGTGCAATTGTGCTTTGTCTTTTGCTTGACCAAGATACAAGATTTGCTCTAAGGAATTAGCAGCCTCCACTTGTGCTCTTTCTTTCAATTCGGTCTCCAGCAAAGTCAGCATCACAGAAACCTACTAACTTGTAATCTTTTGATTTCTTATAAAGCAAACCAAGATTAATAGATACTTGCAAATATCTAAATATTCTTTTAACAGCACTCAAGTGTGATTCTCTAGGATCAGATTGAAATCTAGCACACAGGCAGATGCTGAACATAATATCAGGTCTTGAAGTAGTAAGAGAAAGTAGAGATCCAATCATACCTCTGTACATTTTCTGATCTACCTTCTTACCAGTTTCAGCTTTACCAAGAGTACATGTAGGACGCATATGTGTGCTCATTGGCTTGTAATCCACCATCTTGAATTTCTTTAGCAATTCCTTGATATATTTGCTTTGATGTATATAAATACCATCATTGCATTGCTTAATTTGAATTCCAAGGAAAAACTTCAATTCTCCCATCATGCTCATTTCAAATTCAGCCTGCATTAGCTTTGAAAATTATTTACAAAGGCTTTCATTAGTAGCTCCAAATATAATATTATCAACATAAATTTGAACAAGTATAAAATGCTTGTTTGATGTTTTTCTAAATAGAGTAGTGTCTACTTGACCTCTGATTCTGATAAAACTGTTTTCCATTAAAAAGGAACTCAGTCTATCATACCAAGCTCGAGGAGCTTGCTTAAGACCATACAGAGCCTTTTTAAGCTTAAAAACATGTTCTGGAAATTCAATATCTTCAAAACCAAGAGGTTGTTTCACATAGACTTCCTCAGTTATAAAATCATTCAAGGAAGCACTTTTCACATCCATTTGATAAAGAATTATCTCATGGTGTGCAGCAAATGAAAGTAAAATGGGAATAGCTTCTAACATTGCAACAAGTGCAAAAGTGTCTGTGAAATCAATACCTTCTTCTTGTGAGTAATCTTGAGCAACTAATCTTGCTTTGTTTCTTACTACCTTACCATCTTCATCAAGCTTGTTTCTAAATACCCATTTAGTACCAATAGCTTGCTTATCTCCTGGTAAAGTGACTAATTTTCACACATCATTTCTTTGGAACTGATTCAACTCTTGTTGCATAGCCAGAATCCAACCTTCATCTTCCAATGCTTGATTAGTCGTCTTAGGTTCCATTTCAGAGAGAAGTGCAATATCTGCATGCTCTTTGAAAGAGGATCTGGTTTTTACTCTATCTCCAGGTTCTCTTGTGATTTGATCCTTAGGATGATTGGTGTTGTATCTCCAACACTTTCTGATTTCAGCTTTCGCTTGAGTAGAATCCTGTGTCTGGTCATCATCAGATGCTGAAGATGCAGGTTCGCTATTTGTTATACGACCAATATTCAACTTTGAAAATAATTCATCTAGCTCTGACATGGCAGTGTCAGTTTTTTTGTCATCAAACTTGACATGAATGGATTCTTCTACTATTAAAGTTTCTTTATTGTATATTCTAAAAGATTTAGATCTTTCAAAGTATCCCAAAAGGATACCTTTGTCAGCTTTGGAATCAAACTTACCAAGTTGATCATTCATATTCAGAATATAACATATACAACCAAAGGGATGAAAATAAGATATGTTTCGTTTTCTACCTTTCCACAGTTCATATGGAGTCTTCTACAAAATAGGTCTAATGAGAATTCTATTTTGAATATAGCGGATAAATCTTCATCACATGAATATTTATATAGCTTAAGTTGAGTTTTGCATGATGAATGAAGAACTTTTGAAGTCATTTATGTGCTTAAATTGATAAATTCATTGGTTCTCCTTGTTTGTTCCCGAATCTATAGTGTGCAGAGTTATGCTGGGTCTCTATCTTTGTTTTTTTTACAGGAATTAGAGCATGAACGTTGAGCAAAAATGCCAAGAGGGAGGAGATCAAGGAGCAAAGACCAATAGAGCAAAGCCCTTCACAATACACAAGATTCTGCTCAAAATAAGTGTTCTTGTGCGCTTGAGAGCACCAGAAGAGCACTTGAAGAGCAGGAAATCATTCCCTGCTGTTAGAATGCGCGTGAAGAGCATCGTAAGAGCAACCTGCGCGCGGATTTTCTATTGTTGTTGTCTCTCCGCGCGCGAAGAGCATTTGGAGCGCGTTTGGAGAGCAAAAATTCATGTCTTTACGTGTAGCGCGTGGAGCAACGTGGAAGAGCACTGGCGCCTTTCTGCGCTTGATTCGATTAAATATCGCGCTTTTTTTTCAAAAACGGAACCACTTTTGGACGTGGAGAAAACCTAAAAATGCCGTGGGAACCAGGGAGCACGAGAGGGGTTCACTTGTTTCCATCTCCAAGGAGAATTCAAGCTTGGGAACAAGGTTTTGAATCAACCATGGAGTCTTCTTCTTCCATTTATCAATTTTTCTGTTTTTCTCTTTTGTTTTCTATGAGTAGCTAAATTCCTTAGGCTAGAGAAGATGAACCTTGTGAACACTCTTATGTAGTTGTTTTACTTATATCAATGCAAGTTTATTTCAATTATGATTGAGCCTTCAATTCTATTATTAATGCTTTTTGGTAACTGATCACTACCGAATCGATTTTGGGTTATACTCACGATTGGGAAATTTGGGTTATGAACTTGAACTGAATTGTTGGTCATGTTTAGGAGGATTATAGGAATATAGTCTTATGAGCATGTGTTCTTATGAATCATTAGTCTTATTGCTTAATCTAGCTTTAATTCACCTAAGGGATTAGGGGATTTTAGTTAAAGTAAAGGGTTTATGAGGCAAGGAATTGTCCTTAAACTAATTTTGTTGATTTGAACTTCAATTATATGGAATAACTTGCGTTGGTTGTAAATTGATTGCATAAGAGTGGAAGCAAGAGGATTCGATCCCTAGTCGCTTTTAATTCTCCTTAAAATCCAAATTTTTGTTTAGTTGTTTACTGTTTTTGTCTTTTGATATAAGTCACAAATAATTCAAACACATCACTTGGTTCAATAGTTCAAATTATTACAAGTTTGTTAAGTTAAATAATTAGTTACAATCCCTGTGGATTCGATCTTTTTATTACTTGACGACGAATCGTACACTTGCGATTTGCCTAACAATAGCAAGCTGTGTTTACTGCTTCTGCCCAAAAATATTTCGCAATATCAACTTCACTAATCATGGTCCTGGCCATTTCTTGTAGGGACCTATTTTTCCTTTCTACAACACCATTTTGTTGTGGTGTTCTAGGAGAGGAGAAATTATGGGAGATGCCATTTTCTTAACAAAATTTTTGAAAGCTTTCATTTCCAAATTCTCCCCCATGATCACTTCTAATTGAAGAAATATAAATTCCTTTTTCATTTTGAACTAATTTGCAGAAAATAGTAAATACTTTAAATGACTCATCCTTGTGGGCAAAGAATCTAACCCATGTCTATCTAGTAAAATCATCAACAATGACTAACCCATATTTCTTTCCAGTTAAAGAGGTTGTCCTTGTTGAACCAAAAAGATTAAGATGCACAGGCTCAAGTGGTCTAGAGGTTGAAACAGCATTTTTCGAATGAAAATAAGTTTTAACTTGTTTTCCTCTTTGACATGCCTCACAGAGAATCAGATTGGAATTTAAGATTTGGTAAGCCTCTAACAAGATTGTGCTTGTTTAGTTTTGAGATTAATCTCAAACTGGCATGACCCAATCTTTTATGCCAAATCCATTGTTCATCTTCAACATACATGAGACAATTGACATCTTGTTTTGCAAGTTTAGAAAGATCAATTTTATAAATATTTTGTTTCCTCTTTGCTATAAAGAAAATAGAGCCATCTTTTTTGTTTTTTACTGAACACCCAGTTTCTGTAAAAATGACATCATAACCATTGTTACATAATTGACTTATGCTCAATAAGTTATGCTTTAGCGCTTCAACATACAATACATTGTCAATAGAGAGAAGAAAGCCTTTACCAATGCGACCAATTCTAACTATTTTACCTTTCTGCTTTCCTCCGAAACTAATAAATCCTTCTTCTCTAGGCCTTAGCTCTTGGAACATATGCTTTTCTCCCGTCATGTGATGCGAGCATCCACTGTCTAAGTACCAAGATAGGTGTGTTGACTTTGTTGCTAAGCATGTCTACAACATAGAATATTTTATCTTTAGGTACCCATATCTTTTTGGGTCCTTTCTTGTTAGTTCTTAAAGGATACTTGTCCTTCTTAGTCTTAAAAGTAGTACATGCACTTTTCAAATGACCAGGTTTGTTGCAGTAAGTACAATGCAAGCATTCACTGTGATCATTGGATTTATCAGATGCAGGATTTTTATTTTCTAAAGAGGGTTCATCTGATATGTAACTAAGACCTTGAGTTGTTGTTTTACTGACACCCCAAATCATTGAAGCTTGCTTGCTTCGAGTTACACTCTCTGTAAGAAACTTTTGAAAGACATATTCATAATCATTTGATTTATACTTAGGATTGCCTTTAGCTTCAGAGCTTTCAGTTTGAGAGCTCTTAGCTTCTGGTTGTTGACATGTCACCAGACCCTGACTATCCACCAGATGCTGATTTTTAGTTTTCAGCTTTTGGTTCTCTTCACTGAGCTTTGAGTTTTCATTTTTCAAAACTTGAAATTCTTGTGATAATTTTGAAATTTTCTTTTTCAAAGCTTTGTACTCAGTGGAGAGAGTGGCAGGGTCCTTAAGAAGATCATCAAATGCAAGTTGAAGTTTAGATTAAGAATCACATATTATTACTTCTTCAACTTCTTCTTCAGAGTCTAAGTCAGTATTTTCCATGAGGGCAAGATTAGCTTCTTCTTCGTTATCTTCCTCAGAGGAGGATAAATCCAGATCTTCCTTTGTGGCCATGAGACTCTTCTTCTTTCCCTTGAAGGAACTTCTTGTGGGATTTTTCTTAAGATTAGGACATTCAGATTTGAAGTGTCTAGGCTTTTTACATTCATAGCAAACAACTTGGCTTTTGTCTTTGCTTTCCTTTTTGTCCTCGACATCTTTCTTGTGGAATTTCTTTTTCAAGTTTCTTTTCTTCCACATTCTTTGGATCTTCCTGGATATGAACGCGAGCTCATCATCCGACCCATCAACGTCTCCTTCTGAAGCTTCATCTTCTAATTTTTCTTCATCCTGAAGGGTATTAGAAGTACTGGCTTTATGTTTGTTGACTTTCAAAGCAATAGACTTACTTTTCTTCACAGGTTCTTTTTCATTCAGTTCAAGTTCGTGAGCTTTCAAAGAACTCAAGAGATCTACAAGTCTTAAGACATTTAAATCTTTTGCTTCTTGAATAGCAGTGACTTTGGGTCTCCATTGCTTAGTCAAACTTCTCAGGATCTTTCTCACATGGTCAGGTGTGGTATAACTTTTTCCAAGGGCTTGTAACCCATGAACAAGTGTTTAGAACCTTCCAAACATAGATTCAATGTTTTCACCATCTTCTATTTTGAACAGCTCATATTGGCGAACCAACATGCTAGCTTTAGTCTCTCTTACTTGGGAAGAGGCCTCATAAGACAAAACAAGAGAATCACAAATTTCTTTGGCAGTATCAAATTTGCCACATTTGTCATATTCCTTTTCTGACATAGCACAGATAAGAATGAATCTAGCTTTTTGATTGATTTGATATCTCTTTTTCTGCTCATCATTCCAATTTTCTCTAGCTATTGCAACACCAGCAGCATTAGTGGGAAGAATGTAACTACTTTCAACAATATCCCACAACTCAAGTTGTTGTGTCTCAAAGAAAACTTTTATCTTATCTTTCCAGTAGTCAAATTTTTCTCCAGTAAATAGAGGAGGACGATTCATATGATCACCTTCTGCAGACATGTTCACAGTATAAGATCTTTTCTTTTAACACTGTTAAGTGCTCAACCAAGAGGCCGAGCTCTGTTACCAACTGAACGTGAACACAAGAAGGGGGTTGAATTGTGTTGAAAACTTTTCGCAAACTTTAAGTTAAAAACACTTTTGAGCTCTTGATTTTAAATCTTTAATTTATCGGATGCTGGAGTATGACCAGACGCTGGAAATGAAGTTTAAGAAAACTTGTTTTTCTTTACAAGATAAGAATAAATGTAAAGCAGTAAAGCAAGAGACACATAGGTTTATACTAGTTCACCACCAAACTGGTAGCTACATCTAGTCCCTTCGTTCCTGAAGGATTTCCACTATAATCAACTGATGACAAATTTCCTTAAGAGTATTCTACTGTCACAAACTTGACAATACTCTTAACTTCTCAAAACGACTCAATACGTTCGAGCTTTTGAGGAATAAAGCCTTAACTAGGCAGAACAACTTTTACAAAGTAATTTTTTTTTAAATACAATCAAATAATTCTCACAGAGAGGATAAAAAGATTAAGCTCAAAACAATAACTTTCTAAAAGAAAGAATATAAGACGCTAAGGTTCAGTTCTTGGTTTCTAGAAACTTGACACGAAACTTGATTGCTCACTTAAGAATAGCTCTTTCAGAATGTAGTTTCTAGCTCTCTTCTTCAATGAATACCTTGGGGTATTTATAGGAGGCCATGAGCGCATTACCGTTGCAGTGAATTTCAGCTCCGTATATCATTGAGTGAGGTAATTTGAAATGCTGTACTTTTCTTCCTTTCTAGAGAATTATCAGAATAGTATACAATACCATTTTTGTACTATCTGTTTTTCACAACTGCCTTGTATGAATTTTGTCTTATACTAAAGGTGTCATCTTTGATACCTCGTACATCAAAATGAGCGCACAAAATCAATTCAAATTCCGTTCCAAAATAGCTGAGGTAGAAGAGCACAAATGTGACCATCACGTGATTCATTACTAGACCAGATGCTCGCTCAGAATAATGGTTCACCCAACTTAGGCTACTTTCACTCCTCACGTCTAATGAGCATTTCTACTATTTTCCCAAATAGTTACACAACTTTTCAAGTCTCTCCAAGACCCAAAAGCTTTACAAGATTGTTCTCTTCTACAGCGCTATCAACTGTCTCATTTTAGAAACTTACACAAGTTTAGAAAGGTTACTTGTGAAACCTTCTCACCAACACTCACCACCTTTGTAGTTTAGTAGAAGTGAGAAACAAGGTTACAGATTACAACAGAATTGTTTGTGGGATTGAGAATAGCTTTGAATACAGGATGTTTACAAGGTAATTATCAAGCTATAATACACTCAGTAAAATGTATCAAAGAGAATGTTATGCAGTAAAACTGAGTGGGAATGAGAGAAAGTTCGTGACTGGCTTTGATACGATTTCAGAGTTATCCAGTAAGCTCTCACACCTTGAAAATGTAACACCCTAACCCATATTAGGGGATTACTTACGAATAAAACCTGAACTAACTAGGAAACGACGTATACTGTAACACCCGCACCTCAACATAATTGAAAGTACGACAAATTACATTAAGGCACAGGAATTACTAAACATTTACAAAAAAGATTACAATAATCCAAGTCGTAACTTAAACTTAATTCATAAATCTTATGAATAGATTACAAATTATACATAACTTGGAATATAAAATTCCCATTACAATCTACGACTAGCTTATGTGTCCCAAGCTTGAAGCTTCGGCTCGCCGTCTTCAGTACCTGCTTATCTGAAAACAAATAAAAGGAAAAGGGTGAGATTATAAATCTCAGTGAGCTCTTCACGGACTCCTCACCATTCTCTCCTCGAAACATTCTAGGCTGAGAAGACTAACTTAGGCATTTCAAACCTAGACATACTCTTCCTATGTACCATAAGGACTTGACTTACAACTTCTTGATATCCCTAAGCTAAGACGCTTTAGAAGGCGCTAGCTTAAGTTAAAAACTTAGTACATTATAAAATAGGGCAATCCTAGGACCACTATGCCACTTATCAACTTGTGATTGAACTAAACACATAAATCTATAGCAATCCCACATCAATCTTATAAATATCCATTCTTTAACCTTTGTTTAGCTCGACTAACCTTAATACAATGTAAATTGCAACCTTATTAACTCAGAACGTATTGTTCTTACTTACTCACTTTGTGCTTAACACATCTTTGCTTTTCCTTATGCTAATTGACTTTGTCTTATGCTCTATACCATAAATCTCAATCAACCTAGCTTGCTTATCTTTAAGTGATCTAATCACAATGCTCATTACTATATAATAATTAAGCAACTAGGGATGTACTATCCACAATTCCATACAACTAACTAGGCTAATTCCGAATATATATATATATATAAACAAGGAATTCATTAACATTCACATACTTAACATCACTTCACATATTATACCATTCATAAGAGGATATATAATATGAGACTATGTAATGCAATGCTTTGTGTTATTGGGTAGTGTCGTAGGCTTTGGTCCCTAGACCCCAATTACACACTTTCGGAATGGTGGTTAGACGTCATAACCCTCCAAGGGCGTCCCACTTGGCTAACCAAACCGATCTACTCCTATAAATAGAGGAGTCTTGCCATGGACTTTAGCTTATGCTTATGCTTATGATTATGCTTATGCTTGTATGTATGTTCAAAGAAATACAATCATACTCATTACTTAACTATTCAAGGAAACTACAATTATTTCAATGAATCAAGCTTACACTAATAGTATACCTTTTTATCTAATGACTCCAAATCATGAACACTAATTCCTACATTCTTTCTATTGTATCCTTTTCATAGGGTCTTTCCTTTGACCTCTAAGACTTAAGCTTATGGCCTTTAGACAAGCCTCACAATTCACCAAATTAATGGACAACACATACATTTACTAATCCCTTGAAACTCTATGGAGTTCTCAAGAGAGAAAACATCAAGCATACATTCAACTGTGGGGGGTTGGGGGCAGCCATCCAACCTCTTTCAGTCAAACCCACTATAAAATCATAACAATAATAACCATAACAACTTAACCTCTTCTAGGTATTTAAAACCTAACTTGAACCTAAGGTTCATATGTTACTAAAGGAAGAGAAATTCCTATATGTGGGACTTATGGGTGCCCATCACCTAAGGGTTTAAGAACTCACCTCTATTCTTCAAGACATCGAGCTAGGAAGGTTGAACTTTGGACTCTTGGCTCTTCTTCAAGCTTTTCCCTCTTTGCTCAACTTAGGGCTTCTCCAAATACTCCTCAAATCTTGATCTTCAGCCTTCAATCTTCCTTCTCAATCCAAGAACTTGAGCCATCCTTGCTAGAGCTTGGTCTTCTCCCCCCTTATTCTTCTCCAAATTCGTGCTTCTTCTTCTCCTCTCTAGGGTTCAAACCCAAATCTTCAAATACTCAAATCTCCACTCTCAAACTCTCCATTTAGGCAAGTGATTGAAGAAATCCAACATGAATCTCTTCAATCCTTCTCAAAGGGTGAAACCCTAGCTCTCCTCTCCTCTTTCTCCTTTCCCTTTCTCTTCTTCTCGCGTTCTGCTCGCTGAAACTGCGTTTTTATACACTTCTGCAGCTGTGAATCGATTCACAGCATAGTGTGAATCGATTCCCACAGTGTAAAAAGCGCCTGAATTGCAGATTTAATGAGTGAATCGATTCCTGCCTGCGAGTCCCAGCAGCCTGTCTTATGTGAATCGATTCCTGACTTCTGTGAATCGATTCCCACTGCTAAAATTCGATGCCTATGGATTTTTAATGCTGTGAATCGATTCCTGGGCTATATGAATCGATTCACACTGCAGAAAAACCAGGAAAACTTAGTTCTAACACCAAACCTTGAGACTTTCTTCTCAAATTAACTTTCATAACTACAAATCAACACCTTTAACCATCTTAGGATTAAATCCACACTCATTCCTCAACTCAAACCCATTAACCTTCTCATCAAAACTTTGTGTAATTATATTCACTCACTTTAAAATCAAAATCAAGCTTGAATACAATCACACATTTCTTCCCATAACTTATTCTCAACTTAGCTTAGAAATTTGGGGTGTTACACTACTACCCACCTTTTAAAAATTTTCGTCCTCGAAAATTACTGCATCTTTCATTGGAACTTCAACTACAACTTCCTTTCATAGGCCATTCCATCCATTGGAAAACCTAGAAACAATTAACTCTCACAAAGCATTAATCGATAGAATACTTGCAATCGTGAATGACTCTAGGTATCCTCCGATTTAGTGGTAACTCACTTCCTTACTATCTTCAAATCTTTCCCCCCTGAGATAGGTTCTCACTTCCAGACTCCCTAGGCGGAGTTAAGGGTGTTGGAACTTCTTAGCGTTGGCAGCATGGGATGCGAACGAAGATTCACCTCCATGGAATCTCGTCCCCAAATCACGCCTTTCTTTCTTACCTCATCCTTCAGTATAATAAATTGGCTTGTGGTGCTTCCGCTGCGACTCTGATCTTACGTCCTTTCAAATGAATGAACTCCTCTCGTCTTATTTCCATCAGATGGAATACTTCACTTGCAGTCTGAGAGTTTAACTCTGGTGCTGTTCTATCTTTCGATTGCTCTTGACTGTTGGAAATTGTTACGCTTGCTTTTCATCGTCTGTTACTCACTTAGACATTCTGCCATAAGATAACCTGTGTTTCCTCTGTAATTCTGTAGTAGCCCACAGTCTCGCATAGCCATCCTTATGGAATTGCCACACGACATTTCTTAACTCGGTTCGGGTTTTCAACTCAACTGATGAGTCGCTTACTCATATTTAGCACACTATACTTGGTCTTGCAGCCGACTTGGCCTAGGAAACTTGAAACTCTAGGGTTGCTCAACTCTTGGGAGGTATACGTTGGTTATACTGACTTGATTTTCATTAGTTGATTACAAACTTTGTCTCACACGAGGTCTAAGCCTCACTTGGTTGGAGACTTAGCTTGCAAGTGGCTAGTTAGAATCACGTCAGACCCAACCTAACGACTTGACTCGCAGTGACTTATAGTCTCAAAGATCCACCACATTCACTCTTAAATGAACGTTACTACTGCTCTCCTTCGCTTGACGGTGTAACTCCCTTTCTTGATGCTACCGAAATTAAACCAGAACTCACACGGCTCTATCTGATAGCGGTGTAGATCGACGCGTTTAATAACCAATGGACCAACAAGTATCCAGAAAATAAATCCTCGATATCCTTGGGGGACTATCTACCTTATTGATCCTGTCTTATCCTCCTTACCCAATCTGAATCATTAGAAATCCTAAAAGGGATTAATCTCTATAGAGGAACTAATTGCTCAGGAAATTAAGTGATCTCATTACCCAATTACAGACTAAGTCTTATTCTAACTAATATTCTTACTTAGTTAAGGCAAAGTCTATAACTGGTCAATTGAATTCACTTGACGCACTGAACAGTTAGATCGAACATAGATATCAATAACTTTAGGTTTCCGTTGACTCGGCTTTTCTTGAAACTTCTATAGTTTGAAGACTACATCTCATCTGATCCTCTGAAGTTGGTTGTTCCACTAAGGACATCAGTCCTTGAAGACTTAAGAGTTTCCTTTCTGCTTCACTAGGGCAGGATCACCCTTAAGGACCCATACTACCATTTGGGCGTTGTAGCATATCGCTTAACTCCATCTTGTTCCTTACCCTTACCGTTACCATTCGGAACGCCAAGGTTCTCTCAGGGATTATCATAGGATTTCTATCGACCTAGGATCCACCTACAATCGGCTAGGTTAACCAATCCTGCTGAAACAACAAGTGTTGAGATCCTAACCGATTATAACCGACCATCCTACTCAATTGAAATCCTACAATTAAGAGCACTTACTGTTAACCACGAAGGGCACTTGAAATTAACTTGGGAATCACATAAGATATCAATCATTCTAGGATCCATTCGCAATGGATTAGGCGAAACAACTTGATAGCATAACCAGTGTTGTAACCCTAACCGATTACAAATGCCCATCCTAAGTGGATTTGAAACCTCACAATTAAGACCCCTTACTTGCTCGTCATTTCCAATCACTTCCAGAGCGCCTCAGTTGACGGTACATGAATTACACGCTTGCCTAGCCGAACCCTCACCACTATGGTTCCGACCACTCTTGAGACATTCCTCAACTCTTGGCTCCGAAAACGTGGGAACTTGTTTCCCTTTTTCCGTATTCCGAAGGTTCTCACTTAATGCAGCTCTTGCATCCGCTCCTTCCTTATCTGCATCATCCCTGTCCATCAAACTTTCTCAGAGTTCACACTCCTATTCGGTCTTCTCCCTCATCCGCCAGCTCCATCTACTACATTCTTCGTACACGGTATGGAGTATTAAGTTGATCAGGCTTAATATTCCATACTAAGCATAAGAATATGTAGAGAAGTTCTCGGACAAAGGAAAATTCCTGCTAACTGACTACAGTCCAACAAGGACTAAACTGACACTTACTAAATTGAGTCACTACTAAACCAGTGACTCACCGTCCGATAAGATCGAACTGCTCTGATACCATTATGTAACACCCGCACCTCAACATAATTGACAGTACGACAAATTACATTAAGGCACAGGAATTACTATCATTTACAAACTTGATTACAATAATCCAAGTCGTAACTTAAACTTAATTCATAAATCTTATGAATAGATTACAAATTATACATAACTTGGAATATAAAATTCCCATTACAATCTACGACTAGCTTATGTGTCCCAAGCTTGAAGCTTCGGCTCGCCGTCTTCAGTACCTGCTTATCTGAAAACAAATAAAAGGAAAAGGGTGAGATTATAAATCTCAGTGAGCTCTTCACGGACTCCTCACCATTCTCTCCTCGAAACATTCTAGGCTGAGAAGACTAACTTAGGCATTTCAAACCTAGACATACTCTCCCTATGTACCATAAGGACTTGACTTACAACTTCTTGATATCCCTAAGCTAAGATGCTTTAGAAGGCGCTAGCTTAAGTTAAAAACTTAGTACATTATAAAATAGGGCAATCCTAGCACCACTATGCCACTTATCAACTTGTGATTGAACTAAACACATAAATCTATAGCAATCCCACATCAATCTTATAAATATCCATTCTTTAACCTGTGTTTAGCTCGACTAACCTTAATACAATGTAAATTGCAACCTTATTAACTAAGAACGTATTGTTCTTACTTACTCACTTTGTGCTTAACACATCTTTGCTTTTCCTTATGCTAATTGACTTTTTCTTATGCTCTATACCATAAATCTCAATCAACCTAGCTTGCTTATCTTTAAGTGATCTAATCACAATGCTCATTACTATATAATAATTAAGCAACTAGGGATGTACTATCCACAATTCCATACAACTAACTAGGCTAATTCCGAATATATATATATATATATAAATAAGGAATTCATTGACATTCACATACTTAACATCACTTCACATATTATACCATTCATAAGAGGATATATAATATGAGACTATGTAATGCAATGCTTTGTGTTATTGGGTAGTGTCGTAGGCTTTGGTCCCTAGCCCCCAATTACATACTTTCGGAATGGTGGTTAGACGTCATAACCCTCCAAGGGCGTCCCACTTGGCTAACCAAACCGATCTACTCCTATAAATAGAGGAGTCTTGCCATGGACTTTAGCTTATGCTTATGCTTATGATTATGCTTATGCTTGTATGTATGTTCAAAGAAATACAATCATACTCATTACTTAACTATTCAAGGAAACTACAATTATTTCAATGAATCAAGCTTACACTAATAGTATCCCTTTTTATCTGATGACTCCAAATCATGAACACTAATTCCTACATTCTTTCTATTGCATCCTTTTCATAGGGTCTTTCCTTTGACCTCTAAGACTTAAGCTTATGGCTCTTAGATAAGCCTCACAATTCACCAAATTAATGGACAACACATACATTAACTAATCCCTTGAAACTCTATGGAGTTCTCAAGAGAGAAAACATCAAGCATACATTCAACTGTGGGGGGTTGGGGGCAGCCATCCAACCTCTTTCAGTCAAACCCACTATAAAATCATAACAATAATAACCATAACAACTTAACCTCTTCTAGGTATTTAAAACCTAACTTGAACCTAAGGTTCATATGTTACTAAAGGAAGAGAAATTCCTATATGTGGGACTTATGGGTGCCCATCACCTAAGGGTTGAAGAACTCACCTCTATTCTTCAAGACATCGAGCTAGGAAGGTTGAACTTTGGACTCTTGGCTCTTCTTCAAGCTTTTCCCTCTTTGCTCAACTTAGGGCTTCTCCAAATACTCCTCAAATCTTGATCTTCAGCCTTCAATCTTCCTTCTCAATCCAAGAACTTGAGCCATCCTTGCTGGAGCTTGGTCTTCTCCCCCCTTATTCTTCTCCAAATTCGTGCTTCTTCTTCTCCTCTCTAGGGTTCAAACCCAAATCTTCAAATACTCAAATCTCCACTCTCAAACTCTCCATTTAGGCAAGTGATTGAAGAAATCCAACATGAATCTCTTCAATCCTTCTCAAAGGGTGAAACCCTAGCTCTCCTCTCCTCTTTCTCCTTTCCCTTTCTTTTCTTCTCGCGTTCTGCTCGCTGAAACTGCGTTTTTATACACTTCTGCAGCTGTGAATCGATTCACAGCATAGTGTGAATCGATTTCCATAGTGTAAAAAGCGCCTGAATTGCAGATATAATGAGTGAATCGATTCCTGCCTGCGAGTCCCAGCAGCCTGTCTTATGTGAATCGATTCCTGACTTCTGTGAATCGATTCCCACTGCTAAAATTCGATGCCTATGGATTTTTAATGCTGTGAATCGATTCCTGGGCTATATGAATCGATTCACACTGCAGAAAAACCAGGAAAACTTAGTTCTAACACCAAACCTTGAGACTTTCTTCTCAAATTAACTTTCATAACTACAAATCAACACCTTTAACCATCTTAGGATTAAATCCACACTCATTCCTCAACTCAAACCCATTAACCTTCTCATCAAAACTTTGTGTAATTATATTCACTCACTTTAAAATCAAAATCAAGCTTGAATACAATCACACATTTCTTCCCATAACTTATTCTCAACTTAGCTTAGAAATTTGGGGTGTTACAATACCTAACTTTTGGTGGTGAGTGATTTAAATGATAAGCTCCATGGGAAGTTGTAAGTTTTTCATCACTTACAACTTGTGTTAATTATTTGTCATAGGGACTTATGTGTTGTGTTTGTGTTTTAAGTCCAAACATGAATATTGGTTAAATTCAAAACTTGAGATAGTTGACATGAGAAATATGCATTTGGTGGTAATTCATATTCAATATGCTTTGAATCTACTATTATGAGCATGTTTGATCCTTGCTTGAATTCCTTGAGAATGTGATCTATTTGATAAGTTCATGAATTAAAATGAGTATGAGATGCATGAGTAAATACACAATCTTACTTTGCATGTGTTTGATTTGATTGCATATGTTCATAAACTTAACTTTTCTGAGTTCCTTTGTTGGATGTTGTGATTTTGATGGATGATTTGGTAAACACATTTTGTATAATTTGGTATTTGCCTTAAAAAAATAGTTTCTATTTGATTTTACTGAGAACTATTGGGTTAATATTTTGACATGGGACTACTTGGAAATAATTTATATGTGTGTTAGGAACTTCCCTATTAAATTTTGTAATTTTTGGGTAAGTTT
Source organism: Calophaca sinica (assembly GCA_037113605.1). Taxonomy (NCBI): domain Eukaryota; kingdom Viridiplantae; phylum Streptophyta; class Magnoliopsida; order Fabales; family Fabaceae; genus Calophaca; species Calophaca sinica. Next base: position 121,040,935 of record CM073735.1, read on the forward strand.
TGAGACTTCTATGACATTATGAAGCTAAAACAGTCCTGCTAAAGAATTTCTGTCCTAAATCAGAAAATTAAATTATTTTTCTGCACTTTGGTAATGATTTTTACCCAAATAAAAATATGTTGATAAGGACTTGTATAAAAAGTTTCTTATGAAACAGAGTTCGTTTGATATGGTAGGAAAATGGTTATTTTAAATAGCGTAAAAAATTATTAAATTCTGCACATTTTGAGTATATATTGATTTTAATTTTTATTGGGGGCTAGAAATGTGGTTTTTGAGTTAGTAAAATAAGTTCTAGAGTCTTGACATGTATTTTGATGCCCTGTAATTTATTCATGATTTCTCTAGCCTTGGAGATGTTTTTATAAATTCGTTGAAGTTGCTGCTAAATATGTACCTCTATGCTATTGTGATAAATGTCTATATGAGCCTGGTGTATGTGTTTGATACTTTGCATACAGGATTTGAGGTATGTGAAATGTGATTGTCATGTGTAAACAATGTTGAAAATTTGTTTGCATTAATTATAATTGAGGATTATGCTATATGCTTGTTTCGTGACCAATGATTCCATAGTTGTGCCTCAATAGGTAAGTGCTCCTAATGGTGACCTTACTGTTAACAGTATTAGTAAACATGACCAATTTCCAACTATTAATCTTGGGAAGGTCATTCGGGATATACCGGGGGTAGTCTATAGCCCTCTTGGACCCTTGTCCCATCCATTCAGCCCTAGCACATCTAGAATTAGTAAGTAAGGATTCTTAGCATGGCGGTTTTAATCAATTTAGGATGGGCATTCATAATTGTTTAGGTTCTCGGCACTTATTGACTAAACAAGCTTGCTTGGCCTAACTATTGTGAATGGATCCCAAATTGATTGATAATCACAAAGCCATCTACGAAACCTATAGTACTTTTGATTCGAAATGCCTTAGCAATTTCTGAAGTTAAAAAGGATAGTGATGAGCTAGATTTCTTAATGCCTCAGCTGTAACTAGAGGACCTTGACAGTGGTCGAACCTTGATTCGCTAGAAAACTTTAAGTCTCCTAGACCTAGTGACCGTGTGTGAATAATTAGCCTGAGGAACAATGGTAGACCGTAGTCTTGGACTACAAGAGTCTTAGTTACAGCTAAATCGGTGAGAATTCTAAGGAATTAATGTCGACGCTAGGTTCATTCGCCGGCATATAAAGTGATCCTTTTGACCAATTACAAACCTTGTCTTAACTTAATAAAAACTTTGTTGGGCATGAGACTAGGTTTGTGACCGGTTAGCTGAATCACCAAATTCATCGGATAGTTGATCTACTATCGTTATTAATTCCTCTTGTATTTTCAAGGGTTTAGAACGATCGAGAAGAGAACTTACCTTTTTGAAGTGGCCTAGAATTTGAGTACGCAGCGGAAGCACAGAGAACAAATCCTATGTAAGGATAAGGTTAGGAGATAAGGCGAATTTTGGGGGCAAAATTCCTAAAAGGTGGGGAGTAATGTAACATCCCAAAACCCTTAAGCATAATTATTAGAAAACCTAAGTGAAAAAGAGATTTAATCCCTGAGGATTAAATATAGTACACAACCTTAATTTGGTAGTTTAAAACCAATTTGGAATCAAAGGGTAAAATGGTAATTTTACCCAATGATTTAGGATTTGTGGGACTGATTAATTAGGAGTAGTTTTAATTGATTAAAATTACTTAAGTTATTATTAGGAACCTAAGATTTAATCAAGAGGATTAATAAGGGTTTATTGGCAAGTTTTTAATTAACTTAACCCAAGTGACCACCATACACCATGTTTCATTTAAATCCACCCTAGAACTCTCTCCAAACCCTATTACTCCCTCCCTCCATCGATTTCCAGCAGCCACAAACAAAAGAAGAAGCAAAAATTAGAAATGTAGAGAGAAGGAAGAAGAGGAAAAAGGGGAAAAGAAGAAGAAAGCTAGGGTTTTGGGGCTAGAAGAGGGTGATGCTTTGAAGACTCCATTCAATCCTTGTCAAAGGAGGAGTTTGGGCTGAACATCCTCCATTGTTGAAGCTTCAAGAGCTGGTTCAAGGAAGCAAGAAGGAGGAGCTCGAAATTATAAGAGGGAGAAGGAAGGAGAACTCAAGCTATTCAACTCCATTTCTTCTTTTTGAGGTGAGTTCTTCTCCTTTAGGTGGTGGCAACCAATAAGACCCCCATTAGGGTTTTTATTTCCTTTTGCATGTGGTTTAGTTAGTCTAAGGTTCAGATTGTGGAGTGGGAATTTGATGTTGGACTTAGTAGGGTTACAACCTAGTGAACATGCATGTTAAGACTTCCTCTGGTATTTCGAGTATAAATCTCCCTATAGACCTGGTATTGAAATGCTTCTTGTTTCTAACTAGACATGAGGGGCTTCATTTTAGGCCCAAGAATCACTTGAAAATGTTAAGAATTGAATTAGATATAGAATTTACAAGTTAAGGAATGAATGCTGTCCTGTTTTCTGACATCAGTTGCTTGTTTGTTAAAACTGCACTAATTGGGAGGACATCCTCTAAAATAAAAATTATATTCATAAACTAGACATCCTAAGCTTTCCAATGAGTGGTTGTTTGCCCAATTCCGACTCTGTTTGATATGTTAATAAAATCTGCGAAGTTGACGCTCGTCTGCAGAAATTCTGCAGAGGCCTGTGACCGTTTTTGTACAAAGACGGCCAGGCCGTGTTTCATGCTGTTTCTTCACTAATTTCTACCTTGTTTTGGTAGGTTTGGGTTATGGTTTTGGTCCTTAACCTATAAGGTTTCAATCCTAGTTAGATTGTAATGCAAATGAGCTTAGATTATTTATGAATGAATGTTTTTACTTGCATGTGGACTTAATTGGTGGAGAAGATCAATCTGAGCTCAGAACAATGGAAGAAGAGGAAAGGGGATTTTTGAAACTCAAATCCCTAATTTGGGATTATTAAGGTAACATAGACTTCCCCCAAAAATTTCCTTAGGGTGTGCTAGGCTTTAAGATTAAATTTATTAGTTCAATAATTAGCTTATTAATTATACTAAATAGTCTTGTATGGGGTTTGACTGAAATAGGGTTGGACGGCTGCCCCCAACCCCCCTAAAACAATGTGTGTTGTTTGTGACCATTACGAGTTTCACTGAGCTCCAATCGAAATTACACAAATTGTTGTTATGTGTGAAAATATGCGTGATTTCAGATTTGAAGTGGCTCAGCATGTGAGCTAGCCCTTTTGCATGAGTTTGGGCTCTAAGTTACTTGAATGTGAAATTGCATGCACCATGATGTATGTATGTGTTCACTTGGTGTGGTTATGCTTCATGTATGCTAAGTTCCATGTTTGTCTTGGCTTTGGATATGTCTTGAATTCCTAGTAGTGTATGCATATAATTGCCTTAAAACCCTTGTTGAAATTATCTTGGTTTGAATTGGAATGTGAAAAGTGATTGAGCTGAGTCACATGCTTGAATGCTATTGGTTGATTCTAACCATATGAATGTTGTTATTGGTAATGAGTTATTGATGTGTTGTTATTGAATTTAGAAGTGTTGAACTAAAACCTTGTGACTAAGCATGTTAAGAATTCTATTGTTTTGATTCTTAATATGCCTTTGATTCTTAGTATGTATATGTGTGAATTTGCCTTGGATCTACTCCATTATGATTAGGATTGAGTTTGGTTAAGGTTAAGGATAATATGAGACTACGACAAATGTGAAATAGCAATGCATTAATTGAAAATGTTTTGCGAATAAGTTTGATTGTGTTTGAGGGTGTTTGCGTAATAATGCAAACTCGTCTTTGGTTATTTGAGGGTTTTTCCAATTACGAGGATACCTTGGTGGAGCGGTATATAAATGAATAGCTCTCACTCTTTTCTTGGGTTATTGAGTGGCACCAAGTAGGTACATCCATTATGATTGTAATTATAATTTGTGATTTGTCTTGTAAACAATATCGATTAATTGGTTGTTTGCATAAGATGATTTGAGGTTTGAACTTGTGAATCACTTAGCAAAATGGTAATTGTCTAAGTGAATATGATTAGACTGTGTGTTTGATACATGCTCTATGTCTGAACATTCATTGGCACTGCTATGTTGAGGTTCGGTTAAGGTATATAGTTTGATTAAATATACTTATGTAATAAGCGGAGGATTTTCCCATACGTCGCACACCACGTATGGCTGAAACAACGGTAAAAATATTTTGATTTCAAGTCTATGTTATTGAGTTTTATAAACTCACCTTTGGGGCGTTGTTTTCAGGTACTATTGATGTAAGAGGTTCAGAGCACAAGCGTGCTCGGTCTTGCCATTCGGTGAGACTTCGAGTTACCAGATCACGAGTCGGAGTCGTAGCTATTAGGTTGTGTCCTAGTAGTATATGTGTATGAGGCGTAATCGTAACTTGTTCTACTTATTATGATTCTTTTTTTTAGAAAGAGGTTGTAATAATTCGAGATAACTTCAGCAATTACGAGACTCTGAATTATGTTAATGCTTTAGCCGCATATCTTTTATAATGCTTAAATATCCAGGGACTTTATTAATTAAAGCATGGTTCATATCTTGTAAACAGGACTTGATCCTTAGTATCATTAGTATTCGAAACTTTGTATATGTAACACCCTGGGTTTTAATTCCCAAGCGTGCCACTCATAGGACTTCATTCCCCCCACTAGGAATGTTTTTGCCTTACGCAAGACTCGAACCGCGTCCCTTTTTGTGGGCTTAAGGGGACGGGAAGCACCTTGCTGCTACCAACTGAGCTAGTAGCTCAGTTGGTAGCAGCAAGGTGCTTCCCGTCCCCTTAAGCCCACAAAGGATCGCTGAAGCATAAGGCAAAACATTCTAGCGGGGAATGAAGTCTATGAGGCACGCTGAATTAAACCCAGGGTGTTACAATAAAAGGCGCCTTTTATTGTAACACCCTGGGTTTTAATTCCCAAGCGTGTCACTCATAGGACTTCTTCCCCCCACAAGGAAGTTTTTGCCTTTCGCAAGACTCGAACCCGCACCCTGACCTAGTGCTGCTACCTTACTGCTTCACCCCATAGGACACCTTGCTGCTACCAACTGACCTAGTGCACTGTACCTTACCATGTGCTGCATTTTTTGACTCACGCTGGTGCGTCATAAGAGCGTACCACTGAATAAAATGAGTCTTACTCATTTATCTTTAATCTCCTATTAATCTGTTCTCACATGTGTGACCCTGTAGGTTCCGCAACGTTGGCAATAATATTAAATCACTATTTAATATTATAAACAGAGAGCAGTGTCTAGAAACACATCACTGCTACCCAAGTAACAAGAATGTCAGTGGTTTGACGTAACCTTTCCGTGATAATGATCATGTGTATAATTACCCTTTTACCCATATATCTATATTGAACACAAGGCATAGTATGTGTCACCCTTGTATAGTTCAACATTATATTCCTTGATACCCAAGCAGACTTAGTAACAACAAATAAGATCAATATCCCATATTGACTCATTTCAGCATGGCCATGCATTTTACAGTTATATTCTATCAAGAGGCACACAGATATTACTCCTGCTATGTAGGAGGGGCAAATCCCATCTAGGTCACTCATGTCCCTCTAGTAACTGACTTTATAACTGTCCTGTTACAGTCAATGTTTGATGGCAATAAAACACTCAACTCCTCATGTAGGGACCATAGTGGTTTCAGGTCAAAGGGTGGCATACACCACTATCACTATGAGAATAACTTATGACACTTACATAACGCACTATGTAGTATTCTCATGGCGGGTCAATCCAGTACACAATTACCCTAATGTGTACCTATGTGGTGACTTGATATCTCATATCTATAACCTGTGAGATTAGGTTATCAGTCCACACACATAATAGTCTTGATGTATTATTATTGCCCTTAATAATAATATTCGACTACGGATGTTTAAGAGTAAAGTTCTATAGTATCTCACAACCGAGTCATCCACTCGATGTTCTATTAAAGTCGAACTTTTACTCAAGGGCTTTATTACATTTATTAAACATAATAACTAAAATGCCTCATATCATAGATAAATAGCATGATACAAAATTCTAAGTTCAATGGAAAACATTGGGCTCTAGGCTTACACCAACAATCTCCCACTAGCACTAGAGCCATTCAGGCATGTACCTAATACCCATAGATCTGGTATGACCATTATGCTTCTGTTGAGTAAGAGGCTTTGTAAGTGGGTCAGAAACATTGTCAAGTGTTGGTACTCTGCATATCTTCACATCTCCTCTATCGATAATCTCTTGAATGAGATGGAAGCGCCTAAGTATGTGTTTGGATCGCTGGTGAGATCTAGGTCCTTTAGCTTGTGCAATGGCACCATTGTTATCACAATAGAGATCAATGGGGTCCACAATGGTAGAAATTGTACCAAGTTTATTAATGAACTTCTTGATCCAAGCAGCCTCCTTTGCTGCATTGGAAGCAGCAATATACTTGGCCTCTGTAGTAGAATCAGCGATTGTTTCCTACTTTGAACTCTTCCATCTCACAGCGCCACCATTTAGGCAAAACACATAACCAGATTGCGATTTAGAATCATCTTTATCTGTTTGGAAGCTAGCATCGGTCTAACCTATTACAGCGAGCTCTTCCTGACCTCCATATACCAAGAATGAATCCTTAGTTCTTCTCAAGTACTTAAGGATGTTCTTCACAGCAACCCAGTGACCATCACCGGGATCAGACTAGTACCTGCTCATTGTGCTCAAGGCATACGAGACATCTGGTCGAGTACACAACATGGCATACATGATAGATCCAATTGCAGATGCACATGGAATCTTATTCATGCGATCCCTTTCTTCCTGATTTGAAGGGGATTGTGCCTTTGACAGGCATACGCCATCCGTCATAGGCAGGAGTCCTTTCTTAGAATCATACATATTAAAGCGTCTCAAGACTTTGTCTATGTATGTACTCTGACTCGGGCCAAGCAATCTTTGCGATCAATCTTTATAATCCTGATTCCTAATATATAGGTAGCTTCACCCAAATCTTTCATAGAAAAGTAATTCCCTAACCAAGTCTTAACTTGTTGCAAAGTAGGGATGTCGTTTTCGATGAGTAATATGTCATCCACATATAACACCAGGAACATAACTATACTTCCATTAACCTTCTTGTAAACACAAGGTTCGTCTTCATTTTTTATGAATCCAAACTATCTTATAGTTTCATCAAAACGAAGATTCCAACTTCTAGAAGCTTGCTTCAATCCATAGATTGATCGCTGTAACTTGCATACTTTCTTGGCATCATCTGAAGTGTCAAAGCCTTTAGGTTGTGTCATGTACACGTCCTCAAGGAGATTTCCATTAAGGAAAGTAGTCTTGACATCCATTTGCCATATTTCATAGTCATGGTATGCAGCGATGGCAAGTCCAAACAGATTTAAGCATCGCAACTGGCAAAAAAGTTTCATCATAGTCTACACCATGAATTTGCTTGAAACCCTTAGCAACAAGCCGCGCCTTATAGGTATGAACCTTACCATCCATGTCAGTCTTCTTTTTAAAGACCCACTTGCACTCTATGGGAGTAATTCCTTCAGGTGGCTCTACCAAGGTCCATACCTGGTTGATGTACTGGAATCCATCTCAGATTTCATGGCCTCAAGCCACTTCTCAGATTCAGGGCCAGTAATTGCCTCCTGGTAAGTCACAAGCTCATCTTGATCCATGAGAAGTACATCACCCTGCTGAGTCATGAGAAATCCATATCTCTCGGGTTGGTGATGTATCCTGCTTGACCTACGCTAGTCTTCTGTTACTTGAGCATGCTGTTCTACCACAACATCTTGTTTAGGCTGCTCCTGTTTCTCCATATGTGTGTCGCTACTCTGTGATGCTTGAATTTCTTCAAGTTTTACTTTCCTCCCACTAATTCCTTTGGAAACGAATTCCCTTTCTAGGAATACATCAGTTCTAGCGACAAACACTTTGCCCTCAAAAGGATTGTAGAAGTAGTATCCCTTGGTTTCTTTAGGATACCCCACAAACAAGCATTTATCAGATTTGGGCTCAAGCTTAGTGGAAACTTGTCGTTTCACATATGCTTCACAGCCCCAAATCTTCATGAAAGACATATTGGGTTTCTTGCCAGTCCATATCTCATATGATGTCTTTTTCACTGCTTTGGATGGAACACGGTTAAGTGTGAAAGCTGCAGTTAATAGAGCATGTCTCCAAAAGGAATTTGGAAGATCCGCATGACTCATCATAGACCGGACCATGCATGTCCAACAAGGTTCGGTTCCTCCTTTCAAAAACACCATTCCATTGCAGTGTTTCAGGAGAAGTGAGTTGGGATAGGATCCCATACTCCTTTAAATTATCATCAAATTCTAGGCTCAAATATTCACAACCTCGATCTGATCGAAGGGTCTTAATATTCTTACCTAGTCAGTTTTGTACTTCATTTTTGAATTCTTTGAACTTTTCAAAAGATTTCGATTTTTGTTTCATGAGATACAGAAATCCATATCTACTATAATCATTAGTAAATGTGATGAAGTACTGAAAACCTCCTCTGACTAATGTGTTTAGTGGTCCACATACATCAGTATGTATGAGCCCAAAAGATCACTAGCCCTGTCACCTTTTCCTGTGAATGGGGTTTTTGTCATCTTTCCTAATAAACAAGATTTACATGTCTCAAATGATTCATAATCAAAAGATTCCAAGAATCCATCTTTATGGAGTTTGAAAATACGCTTCTCATTTATGTGGCCTAAACGACAATGTCAAAGATAAGTCGGATTCAACTCGTTTAGTTTTATCGTTTTAGTATCAATGTTATAAATAGGCGTTTCGAGATCAAGGACATAAGGTCCATTACTCATTTGTACACTAGCATAGAAAATATCATTTAAATAAATTAAGCAACATTTATCCTTTATTGTAAATGATAAACAAAACTTGTCCAAACAAGAAGCGGAAATAATATTCCTGCTAATTGTAGGCACAAAATAACAGTTCTCTAACTGAATAATAAGCCCACTGGGCAAAGTCAACATATAAGTTCCCACAGCTAAAGCAGCAACCTTTGCTCCATTGCTAACTCGTAGATCAACTTCGCCCTTTGCCAATGGTCTACTCCTTTTGAGTTCCTGCACATTAGTACAAATGTGAGACCCACATCTAATATCTAATACCCATGATGCAGAGTAGATAAATTGACTTCTATAACAAAAATACCTGAGGTGGAAGTCTCACTTCCCTTCTTCTTTTCTTCCAGGTACTTTGGGCAGTTCCTTTTCCAATGTCCAGTCTTACCACAGTGGAAGCAATTGCCCTCTTTAGCCACACCGCCCTTAGACTTCAAAGCATAAGTGGCAGGTTTGGGCTTGTTAATTTCCTTGCCCTTGCCCTTATACTTGTTCATGGGCTTCTTGAACTGCTTCTTGCCCTTTCCACCATTCACCATCAAAATGGCCTTCCCTTTCCCTTTGTTTATGTTATGTTCAACAGTTCTCAACATGCTCAATAGTTCTAGCAGAGATTTGTCCATGTTATTCATGATGAAATTCATGATAAATTGATTGAAGTCCCCGGCAACGATTGCAGGATCAAATCAATCGCAAGTACTCGCCTGAAGGCAAAACCCAATCGATCAAGGTTCTCAACGTACCCAATCATTTTGAGTACATAAGGACTTACAGGGTATCCTTCTACCAGTTTGCTTTGGAAAAGGGCTTTGGAAACTTCATACCGCTCATGCCTTGCTTGCTCTTGATAGAGCATCTTGAGGTGTTCGATCATATCGAACGCTTCCATGTTCTCATGTTGCTTCTGAAGCTCAGAGTTCATGGTAGCCAGCATGAGGCAGCCAACTTCCAGGGCATCATCTTGATGCTTCTTATAAGAATCCCTTTGAGCCCTAGGGGCAGTAGCAGCCGGTGGCTCTTGGTGAAGGGCCCCTTCGAGAACATAGAACTTTTTCTCTTATTTAAGGACAATCCTCAAGTTTTGGTGCCAGTCCAAAAAGTTTATTCCAGACAACTTATCCTACTCAAGGATTGATTGCAGCAAGTTATTGTGAGTGTTTGTTGCCATGGTAATCTACATTAAAGAAAATATGTAGAATATAAGTATCAAGCAATAAATATATTTAATTAGGTCTTCAATTAAGTACGCCTCTCACTATTTTACTCAAACCAATGACCCTCAACATTGATTCGAAAAATCCTGTTGGAAGATTTTCTAGTGGGCCGAGATCCATATTTCACTTTATTTTAAGTCAGCTTTGGCTGATCACTTAAAACTTAGCTATTTAGGTAGGAACTCCTTCCAATTGTATCTGATACAATTCTCGGATAGTCGGGTGAATAACTATTATTCTGATCTATCACATGGATAATTCCCAACTCACTTGCCTCTAAACTTTTCAATCCTATTATACTCGGTTTAGTTAAGTTAGACCCAAAAGATAGCAGTTTGGACATTACTATTATCCCATCGCATCTTACTAGTATAGGAAATGCACTCCGCTTTGGCGAACCCACATTTTCGATATCAGTCTTGACGAGTGCCAACTTTTAGAAGGCATTTAAATTTAACTTAATATTTCTTTTGAGGGGTTTTTAATTAAAATTAGATCTCACCATTTGTTAAACTATTTAATATACTATATTCATACATGCATCTCATACATATATAGAAAATAAATGTGATGTGGTTATGGCCCCTAACGCATTAATTCTCACAAGCCAATGAGAAAATCTAAGCTAAACCTAAGAATGTTCAAGCTTCTCCAAGCGTGACCTCCAATGTAGCCCACTTATGATATTTCCTTCTTGTCTCCTCCATTACATTACATTAGTGAGAATACTCGTTTTACATACGAGGGAGTGAGATGAGAATAGAATGTACCTAAAGAATTAAGAGAGAGGCACGGCACGCAGGCCGCATTTTAAAGCTCCAAAATAAAATAAAATAAAATAAAAGGACTAAGGTCATAACCATTCACCATGCATCACAAAATAGTAATGACAATCAATGATAATAATAATAATACACATTTATTACTGTTAATATTATCATTAATAACGTTGTCATGAGCAATTAATGAAAAATTGAATTTCAAAATAACTCGCTTCGCAGATTCAGCACGGGGGTTCCGCCGACATTTCCATGAACATTTCACATTGCAGGAGCAGTGCCGCCTCGTTGTCATTGTGAACACTTGATGCCACAGGAACAACGTCTACGTTTCACGTTGTTACCAACACGGTTCTAGGTACCAACACTTGGACCCAACGATGCCAACCCTAAAACCCGCAGTATCAACACTTGACACTATCACAAAACCAAATCGTTATTCAAATAAACATTTATTCAAATAAACATGCAAAGTCACCGTACATATCTCATACATACAGATCATACACAGCAACGTATATATCACATATATACCTAATCGGGTTTTCGCAATCATGGTACAAAATTTAATTTTAAAACGAATAGATTCACAATCTAACTACAACATACAAGAATGCATGTCATACATACAAGTAATCACAGAAAACCGAATCATGGTTTCGTAAGTGTCTTTGATACCACAGAAGGGAAATCGCGCATACAAATAGATTAAACGCAACGAAAAAACTAAAATTTCCCTTGCAAATGAACATGATTCAGGGATTGTGCGATTTACCTCTTGTAGCGCAGATCTTTGATGACAAAAATTGGAGATGATCACGAACATTGTACAGCTGACAACACGTCTACATAGTCCACACGAGCAAACTTCGAATGGGAGCGGCCACCGTCCACATGCTAGCTGACGAACAGAACCAATCTGGATGCACACACAGTCTCTTGTACGGCTAGGGTTTCAAAAAAAAGTGTTTTGAACTTCAGCTTAAGAATTCTATTTATAGGATCACCTATAACTGACCTAGCGCACCGTACCTTACTATGTGCTGCATTTTTTGACTCACGCTGGTACGTCATAAGAGTGTACCACTGAATAAAATGAGTCTTACTCATTTATCTTTAATCCCCCATTAATCTGTTCTCACGTGTGTGACCCTATATGTTTCCGCAACGTTGTCAATGATATTAAATCTCTATTTAATATTATAAACAGAGAGAGGTGTCTAGCAACACATCACTGCTACCCAAGTAACGAGAATGTCAGTGATTTAATGTAACCTTTCCGTGATAATAATCATGCATATAATTACCCTTTTGCCCAAAGGCATAGTATGTGTCACGCTTGTATAGTTCAATATTATATTCCTTGATACCTAAGCATAATTAGTAACAACAAATAAGATCAATATCCCGTATTGACTCATTTCAGCATGGCCATGTATTTTACAGTCATACTCTATCAAGGGGCCCACAGGTCTTACTCTTGCTATGTAGGAGGGGCAAATCCCATCTAGGTCACTCATGTCCCTCTGCATGACTCGTGGAGTGCCCAGTAACCAATTTTATAATTGTCCTGTTACAGACAATATTTGACGCAATAAGACACTCAACTCTTCATGTAGGGACCATAATGGATTCAGGTCAAAGGGTGGCATACACCACTATCACTATGAAAATAACTTATGACACTTACATAACACACTATGTAGTATTCTCATGGCGGGTCAATCCAGTACACAATTACCCTAATGAGTACCTATGCGGTGACTTGATATCTCATATCTATAACTTGTGAGATTAGGTTATCAATCCACACACATAATAGTCTTGATATATTATTATTTCCCTTAATAATAATACTCGACTAGGATGTTTAAGAGTAAAGTTCTATAGTATCTTACAACTGAGTCGTCCACTCGATGTTCTATTAAAATCGAATTTTTACTCAAGGGCTTTATTACATTTATCAAACATGATAACAAAAATGTCTCATATCATAGATAAATAGCATAATACAAAATTCTAAGTTCAATGGAAAACATTGGTCTCTAGGGCTTACACCAACAATATTTACTCTACGAGTATCTCTTGTCATAGTTACTCTGTTTAATAACTCTCTATAGACATTAAATTTCATCAATCAAACCGTTGAATATCGCCATGTTATACTAAAGATCATGCACACCAAATTTTAGATAAATTGGACATTCGTAGCTGTGCGATCAAATGATCCACACTTTACTTGTATTTTAAAAAATATATTTACGTTGAATTGGAGTTATTCGGTGATGTATCAAATAATTTTAAAATTTCATGAAATTTTATGGAGTTCATCTACTCAATAAGAATTTACAATTCATCGGTTCGTTTGATTAAATTCAATGTTTATAGAGAGTTATTAAGTGGAGTAACTATATCCCTCTTCATATATATATATATATATATATATATATATATATATATATATATAGGGACATATCAAGTGAGAGGAGTGTTTTATGGTGAGAGATGAGGGACTAAATAAGGACCTTTGGATGAAAATAAACGTTTTAGATCAGTTTTCAATTTTTAAACCACACGTGCCCTTTGTTCTTCCATTCTTCCAGCGCCGTTCTTCTTCTCGTTCTCCCCTCACTTTGGTAAGCACGACTTTTACCCACCGATGCAAATCAATCTTTGTTCATTGTTCTTTCTCTTCTTTCTCCAAAATATGATTCGTTGAGGTTTTCATACCCAGTTAGTTACCTGGTTGGCTTTTACTCGATTAAATCCTTATGCGAAATTTGAATCAGTAGAAACACGGGTTGGCTGTAAAGTTGAGATTTTTAGACGTATGATCAGAGGGAACTTTAGGTGCCCATCACCACTGCAGTAACAACGTCCCGCCACTTCACTGCCAACAAACACGATCGTTAGCAGATCGTCCTCGCCCCCTCTGCTGCTGCGCTTGCAGGCTTCTAGTTTCCGCTGTCGTGATTGGCTCTCCGATGCCGTCGCTTTTGTGCAGTGTTGGAACTGATTTTGACCATAGGGTTCTTGAATCAGGGAAGGCAATGTTATACACAGAGCATAAAAACCAAAAGGAGATATTCAAATGATGGTGATCGTAAATGACAGGAGGAATGACGAATTGGGTAAAACGATTTGGGTAGTTAATGTGAATCGGGAATGGGAATTGGAATTTTTTTATGGTGATTTGTCAATTGGAATGATGTAAACCAATTTGATTTCTCAATATTCCAAAAATTAACCATGTAGCAGTGAATGTGACTTTTTTTTTTTAGCTTGAGTGAATGTGATTTTCTGATGGTGGTGATCGCCATCCCCGAAACAGAAAGCGAACGTATTTGCGAGATAACAGGGATAGAGAACGAAGAAATAGGAGCACGTGCATTTATAATTAGTAATTGAGCAATGATAGATGGACATCGGTTTGGTGGACACCGTATGCGACACCCACCAGCAGCAAGAGAGAGCTCGGTCTTGGATTCCGTGTCGACGACTGAAAAAAAACAGAAAAAGGGAGGTGGATCATATATATGTACGATGTCGGACACCAAAAAGGTGTCTGATTAACATTTCTGTTAGTAATTTAATCACAGCCATTTAATGTACTCTAACGACTACTGTTTAATCCTCTCATCTCTCACCATAAAACACTCCTCTCACTTGATATGGTCATATCTAGTGAAAGGGTTTTTTTTATATGAAAGTGAGAGGAGCAAATCTAGACCATACAAATCATACATGGATGATCAAGATTAAAAGTTAATTACAATTTTAAAAAAGTCACATGTCAACTTAAAAAAATCACATGACTTTTTAGTTTGAATATTGATCATTCATGATTGGATCTAATGACTATAATTTATTCATCTCACTCTCACATAAATAAGGCTCTCTCACTAGATATGTCCTCTATATAATATTATATATATTTTCTGATATTATATATCCTGGTTAGAAATATAATATTATATAATTATCTTTACCAATGGCTTTGATATCAAGAGGAGTTCAGAAGCAGAAAGAAAAAATTAAAGGGGGAGAGGATTGAGAAGTAGGAGGCAGACGAACTGCTTAGCATATAGCATATATACATAATTATAAATGCAGAATATTGAATGCAAAAAATAAACTTAAGTGTAGAAAATAAATAAGAAGAAAAGTAGGAGGCTCAGCCTTCCATGAAATAAAAATAAAACAAGAGATTATTTATTAAAACTATAAATTGGAAATACAAATATTGAAGAACAGATTGAAAAAGAAAGAAGAAAGGCATATGCTCAGACTCAGAACATCCCACACTAACTTCTCACTAAAGATGCATAAATGAAAGGTGTCTTACAATGAAGCCGGACCACCCTATTTATAGAATTAAAACACACACTATTTCAACAGTTCCGGTAAGTTACCGACACTATTTGCTATAGTAAAAAGTCAAATTAGCTACAGTGCTAAATAGTAAAATTTACAATAATTGAAATTTGTAGTCATGATTGAGTGTTGACAGTCTGCTTCAGTCATCAGCGAGATTGACGGGGAAATAGATTCCAAAACAGTCATCTTCATTTTGATAAAATGAGTCAACTGTTGATGATGATTCTGAAGTGGAGGGAAGGACTTGCTTCTTCTTGCTCTTCTTTTTTTATTGTTTAGACGACGAAGAAGGTAGATCTTGCTTTCCTTTTTCCTTGTCTGAAGATTGCATCAGTAGAAGTTGAACAATGTTCTGAAGATTGTGAAGAACATCTTCTTCCGAGGATGAAGCTGCAAGTGCGGCTGCAATAGGAGCCTTTTGATTGAGTAAAATGCAAGTGTCTGGACGGGCTACCTGCAATAATTTTGGACTATTTTTTAACCAAATGGTTACATTTTCTGGAGATGCCCTTGATCCATCAAAACAGGACCACCATTTGACAAAAGCTTGCTTATGGAGAAATGGCAAGGTTCTTGGGATTGAGCTTTAACCAAACTTATATTGCTATGAGAAAACCCATGATAGAGAAAAGTTGCTGTAAAAGTTTAATTCTATTGGATGATTATCAAGATCTTTGTTAAATCTTTTGGAGAAAATTTGGAATCCTTCCTGAACATCAGGGGAAAGATATTTGGAATTGGGCCAAAGAAATCCCACCATTGGAGGAACCAATTTGGAAAAGAATATTTGATTCCTGTTTTGAAATAAATTAACCATGAATGTTTGAAAGATTTGTTTTGCAAGCCAAGGATCACGTAATCCCAAGCCTTGGTATAATCCCAGTAAGTTTAACCTATTGGGCCAAAGATGCCAGAAACTTTTTTGGGTTTATTAAGATTTTGTCCCCAGGCTGAAGGTGTTAAGACTTTCAGGATTTGGAGAGTAGAATGGGCGGTGATTGAATCATCTCTGGGGTCTTTGTAGTGTTTGATAGAGACAGATTCAGTATCTATGAGTATATATTCATAGAATAATTGGGTTTTGTTTGGAACTAAAGGTACAAATTGGAATCCCGGAGGAAATACTTTTTATGGAATTTTGTTTGGGTTTTTGTCCCAATATTCTGGTCTTTGTCTCACTACTAGCCAAAATTTTGGTTTTGGAATATAATGAGTTTGAGAAGTTTGGGCAGAATTAGTTTGGATTGGTTTTGGACGTACTTGAACTATTTGGGTCTTTTGGTTTTGGATCATGAGATCTAACGATGGAAGATCTTGATCATTATTTTCTTCAGCCATGCTGGCCCAAGTCTTTTTTGGTAGTTTGGTTAAGCCTTGATCTTGGAAGGTTAAAAGTGTTTGGATTGGAAAGGCATAGTCTTCTTTGGTCTGTTTGGAAGTTTGAGTAGAAGATTGGTTTGAAATTTTCTGGGTTGATGACCTAGATGGTGGGTTTTGGGTGGATGGCCCAGATTGGATTTGGGTGGATGAACCAATTAATTCATTTTGGTTGGATGACCCAGTTTGATCTTGGGTTGGAGACCTAGTTTGCTTCTTAGCTGTCCTAGTAGTTAATCCTACTAAAACAAGTTTTCCTTTACCTCTTCCCAGGGAGGAAGAATTTCTGGTTGACATCTTAGTCTTTTCCCTGTAACTATTCACGTGTGAGATAGTCAGGGAGAGCATTTGCTGAGCATTTAAGATATTCAATTTCAAAATAAAAAAAATACTCAAAATTGCTTGTCATTTGGCAAAAATCTGTTATGATGTAAGATTTTTAACATCCTTTTGTAAAATGTCTTTTGTAGATTTACAATCAACACTTACTAAAAAATTTTGATTTAATAAATCAGATTGAAATTTTGAAATTGATAAAACAATGGCTAAAACTTCTTTTTTAACAGTAGAATACTTTTGTTGTGCTGGATTCCAATGCTTGGAAGTAAAGGCTCTAACTTGCTCTTTACTAGAAACTCTTTGTTTGAGAATGTCACCATAACCTATATCAGATGCATCAGTTTCAACAATTTTAAAAGCTTGAGGATTGGGCAAGTAAAGACATGGAAGATTCTTTACTTGAGATATGATTTGTTTGACAACATTTGTATGAATATCTGTCCAAGTAGGAGAATCTTTTTTAAGAAGATCATGAAGTGGTTTGATAAGATTACTAAGTTGATGAAAAAAGTTTGAAACATAATTTAGACAACCTAGAAATCTTTGTTACTGAGTTTTATCAATAATTTGATTTGGAAACTTGTCCGTAAACTCAATAGCACGATTGATAGGAACAATTGTTCCTTGATAAATATTATGACCAAGAAATTTGATCTTTGTTTGAAACAAATTGATTTTTGTTTTTGAGATAGCAAGACCATTTCTCTTTATAATATAAATAAAGATGTTAATGTGTTTGTAGTGTTGGTCAATCGATCGAGAAAATATTAATACATCATCAATGTATACAATTGCAAATTTTGAATAAGGATTGAAAATTTCATTCATTATTCTTTGAAATTTAGAAGGGGCATTTTTGAATCCAAATGGCATAACATTCCATTCGTACTGACCATAGGGGACAGTAAAGGCTATTTTATACCTATCTTCTTCTTTAATTTAAATTTGCCAAAATCCAGATTTCATGTCAAATTTTGAAAAGATTTTTGCATCATGTAATCTATTTAAAAGATCTTTTATATTAGGAATTGGGTATATAATCCAACAAAGTGCTTGATTAAGGGTTTTATAATTGATAACAAGCCTAGGTGTTCCTCTTTCAATTTCAGCTTGTTTGTTAACATAAAATGCAGAACAAGACTAATGACTTTTGCTCTTGCGAATTAGACCCTTATCTAATAAGTCTTTGATGCAAAATTGAAAAAGTTCTTCATTCATTTGAATTGGCCTAGCTTTTGTTGATATTTGTTTTTCTTTAAAATCTTTCTCATAAGGAAGATCAATAATATGTTGTTTCCTTTCCCAAAAAGTATTAGGTAAATCCGAACAAATGGAAGTCTGAATTTGATTTAAAAGATTTTTAATCTTTTGTTGAGTATTTGGTTGTTGTAATTAGTTTTCCATATTCTTGAAAGAAATTTCTTCTTGAAGAAAATTGATTTGATTTTCTTTATAAGAAATTGGATTTAAATCTCTGATGATGGGTTTTTTCAAAAATCTAAACATAATTGGTTGTCCTACATGTTGGGCAATAATTCCATCTTCAGTAGTTTGAAAAGGGAAAAGTGATCTTATGAATGGTGTTCCCAAAATTACTTTGTTTTTAAGATTCTTTACCAACAAGAAAGAAGTTTCAATCTTATGGCTTTGATTCTCAACTATTGCAGAGGATAATTTGTAATTGAGTTTTACTTTAGAGCCATTGGCAGCACTAAGTTGTTCTGTGGACCCCCTTTGATATATTGGATGATTTTTTTAGGATAATCAATTATGTTAAAATCCAAAAATTTTACATAAGCATCAGAATTATCATAAAAGAATTTGTCCCGGAAACCACAGCTCTTTTTTATTCCGGAGCTGATTTAAACTGTATTTTAGAAGGTTTAATACCCACAAAATATTTTGAAAAAAACACAGAACAACTTAGTGCTACCAATGACTCTAAGTTAAAAATTAATTATAAATTATCATCTGCAATAATTGAGAATCAAAACCTTTATGCAATAAATCCATTAATAGATATATATATATATATATATATAATATTTTAATATATTTATTATTCATGACTTCGGATCACTTTATTTTGACGTATAATATGATCTTCAAATATAAGAAAATGTACACTATTAAAATACATAACTACAAATGTTCAAATTATCTAAAAGTTTGTATATATGGATATCGAGTTAATATAACATGGTAAAACGGTTAGATCGGTGAAATTTAAATTATAAATTTAAATTATACACAAAGTTATTAGATATATCATTATGCTAAGTGTGTGTGTGTGTGTGTGTGTGTGTGTGTATATATATATATATATATATATATATATATATATATATATATATATATATTGTTGGTATTGTATGTATGTGTGTATATATAATATTTTTATATTCTAACATTAAACACAATATATATTTATTATTCTATTATATTTTTTTATCTATATTAATTTACGTCAATGCCTATTAATTGTGAATGTTGAAAATTCAATGTACCTTTGACTCATCTATTTTATGTATTCGAACAATATACTTATAAAAAAAGGTATTCAAAATGTATGAATCTAAAGCTAAAAATAAGGGAACCGTATTTATGAACAATGTCAAACGATAACCCATGTAAAACATTTTGTTTGTTTTTAACATTTTTTTTTTGGAAAGGCAAATAAGTTTTATTAAAAAATTAAGTTGAGGCTTAAGGTAAGCCCAATAACAAAAAGACCCAGAACACCAATCCGTCGAGCAAGCTCAAATAATGTGCACAAATGCAAGAATTTACAAATACACAATGTTCATAAATAATATTATGTCAATAGTATTTAGTAATAAATAATAATAACAATAGCTCTCATTATTAGTTATTTATTTAAAAACTTAACTATTATATCAGATATTGCTATATAATATTTGAATTTAATATCAATGTACTGACGGTGTAAAAATATTTAAGACATATTTTACATAATGCATTAATACAATATCATATTTATATTTCATGCATCAATAAATAAACAGTTAATTGCCATGGTAGTATCTCCTTTTGACTATATAAACAAATGTCTAAGGAACATATGTTCTATGAACAAGATGGAGACCGCAAACAATTCTGCTCTCAAGTTGGTACTATTGTTGGCTTTTTTCATCATTGCATCAGGTCTAAAACCAATGATCGAATTTTCTATGCATCACGTTGTGATCTTTTACTTTCAATTGTTAATTTCACTTATTGCATAGCACATTTTTCTGGTGTTCATGTATTGTTTGTGTATGTAGATATGTGCATGGAATCAGAAGCAAGGGGACTCCGTGAAAAGAATAAAGAAGCTATCATAAATCTATGTGTGCAATGTTGTCCAACTGGCAATTGTCCTAGTTATTGCAAGTGTTGTACACAAAACTCAGATTGTCATCCATATATGTGTTTTTTTGTTCCTGCTCATTGTGTTTTACGTAGGTACTGCACATGTGGGTCTAATATTGTAATGGATAACATTCTTAGTCTAGCACCGCCAATTGCTAATTGAGTATTGGATCAATATTGTAATGCAATCTCCATGTATGGATGATAATAATATAAATGAAAGAAGAAATTAAGGACGGTTATTATGTATTCAGACATTATCTTATCTTAGAAAGAATGATTTTATTATTATTTTTATTTTTCTTGATTGATACAACTGTGTCTTTAAACAAAAAGCTTATTTGTATTTTTGGTTCCCTGTTTTCCCAAATCCACGATTTTGGTCTCCTTGCTTTATTTTTCACGAATTTGGTCCCCACAATTTTTTAATTACAATTTCGATCCCCCAAAATCTTGGATTATTGCACTTTTATTCTCCACTTTCCCAAAATTCTTGGTTTTTTGGGGATCAAAATTGCAAGAAATCTGCAATTTTGGGAGACCAAAAGTGTAGTTAAAAAAGTACGGGGACCAAATTCGTGAAAAATAAAATAGGGGACCAAAATTGTTGATTTGAGAAAATAGGGAAACCAAAAATGCAATTAAACCTAAACAAAAAAATTGTTTTGAAAGATTATTGTTGATTACTGCTCATTCAAAAAGATTGCAGTTTTGTAACCACTATTAATTTAAAGGCTACTTGGAATTATTATCTTAGACGATCTCTGGTCTAGTGCAGTAAACAAGAATATTTTAAACACAAATTTTATCCTATAGATAAATAAAAAATTAGACCAACACACACATAAATAGTCTAGAGGGAGTATCTTAAAACCCCCTTGGAATCACATCCGTAACCAAAATTTTGCAGTTAATTAAAACTTTTCTGAAAATTACTCAACAGAGTAGTTGCGAAAAACCTGATACCATTATAAAATACTCTTAACACAAAAGCTTTAATAATAAGACCAAGAATCAAAATATGATCATATATGAATTCAAATTAACATTGCCCTAAGGCATATAACTTTTTAATCTTTTGAGGAAACCACATACTTAGTCGCAGTTAGAAGACCTGACTTAATCAATAAAAAATCCTAAGAGTTAGTCTAAATAAAACTCTAAGCATACTGATTTAGATTACTAGTCATAGACACAATAAGGGAATTACAAATCCTTTGAAAAATGTTATCTATGGACGCTTATAAGAAAAAACCTAGTAAGTCCAGAACACATGATTTCAAAAAATGACTGTGCACTTCGAAGTTGACCCATTAGTCACTGACATATGTAGCTACGACTGAATCTTTTTTAGCGCGACCAATTAATGTCGTTATCCTTTTTCCTTTTCTAAATACTCATGCAGCTACGACTGAATCTTTTTCCTTTTTCTTTGTTACCGACGGATTTTTGGAATTACAAACGGCTTTTGACCATCAGTAACGGCGAGAATTCTTGTAGTGATTGTTTGCATGAGTTTGGCCATTACATCCAAAGATCTCAATCACTCAAGCCCGAGCGTCATCTTAAATGTAAAGTCTTGCATTGTCAACCAATTAATGTCGTTATCCTTTTTCCTTTTCTAAATACCCATGAGCTTAAAGTTTATTTTTCTTTTGCCATAATATGATTGTTTGCATGAGTTTGGCCATTACATCCAAAGTTCTCAATCATTCTGGTCCGAGCGTCATCTTAAAATGTAAAGTCTTGCACTGTCAAGTTTATAACAACCCGGACTACTATCAGGATTAACAGCTGTCCCACAAACCAACAAGAGTATTTTCAGTGTGCTTTGTCCTCACTCACACACATCCTAATGTGGTTTCCAGGAGGTCGCCCATCCCACAAGTGAAGCACGCTTAACTATGGAGTTCTTATGTTCTGGGCTCTCGAAAAGATAATGCATTTGTTGGTATAGCTAGTACCAATCAATTCTTTTAAGAATTCCTTCAACTGTACAATCTCAGGATCCCTCTTATTCTAATGTGTATTTAGTTCATTCACGTGCCTCTTTGTTAAAAGCCTGCCAGGAGCCACTCTTTGTTTGTACCAACTATCAATGCACCGGCAATCATTCCACGCCCTCATCAGCCCTGGGTGTCACGTGCCCACCAGCTTCCACTTGGTTTGTCCCCGAACCACATCGTACCAGGAGAGGTCTGCTCTGATACCATTTGTAACATCCTAGATTGCTATCAGGATTGACGATTATCCTCACAAACCAACACGAGTCTTTTTAGTGTGCTTTGTCCTCACTCACACACATCCTGAGGTGCTTCCCAAAAGGTCTCCCATCTAACAAGTGATCCAAGTCATGCATGCTTAACTGTGGAGTTTTTATATTCTGCCCTCCCAAAAAGATTATGCATTTGTTGGTATAGGTAGTACCAATTAATTCTTTTAAGCCTTTGTCCAGATATATAGTCTCACGATTCCTATCATTTTGATGTGTATTCGGTTCATTCACGTGCCTGAATATGAACACAAGAAGGGGGTTGAATTGTGTTGAAAATTTTTTGCAAACTTTAAGTTAAAAAAACTTTGTTTTGAAAACTGTTTGTTATCGGATGCTGAAATAGAACCGGATGCTGGAATGAAGTTTATGAAAACTTGTTTTTCTTTGCAAGATAAAATAAATGTAAAGCAGTAAAGTAAGAAACATAGAGATTTATACTAGTTCACCACCAAACTAGTAGCTACGTCTATTCCCTTCATTCCTGAAGGATTTTCACTATAATCAACCTAATTACAAGTTCCTTAAGAGTATTCTTCTGTCAGAAACTTGACAATACTCTTAACTTCTCAAACAACTCAGTACGTTCGAGCCTTTGAGGAATCAAGCCTGTAACTAGGCAATACAACTTTCGCAAAGATGTTTTGAATATAATCAAATAACTCTCACAGAGAGGATGAAAAACTTAAGCTCAAAAGAATAGCTTTCTAAAAGAGAGAATATAAGACGCTGAAGTTCAATTCTTGGTTTCCATAAACTTGGCACAAAACTTGATTGCTCACTTAAGTAATAGCTCTTTCAAAATGTAGTTTCTAGCAACCTTTTTCAATGAAGACCTTGAGGTATTTATAGGAGTCTTAAGGATAATATCGTTGCAGGTATTTTTAGCTCCAAATCATTGAGTGAGGTAATTTGAAATTACGTCATTTTCTTCCTTTTCAGAGAATATCAGAATAGTATACATTACCATTTTTGTACTATCTGCTTTTCAGACAATTGCCTTATACAAATTTGTCTTATTCTAAAGGTGTCACCTTTGATACCTCGTATATCAAATTGAGTGCATAAAATCAAATTCGAATTTTGTTCCTTAAAGCTGAGGGCAGGGAGAATAAACGTGACCATCACGTGATTCACTAAATGACCAGATGCTCGCTCAGAAATCAAACGGATGCTCGCAGCAATTGAGTAATCATATGTCATAAGATTACACTACCGGACGCTCGCTAAAACAAGACGTTGGAGTGAACCGGATGCAGACACACATGAATGTATTCATCTTCTTGTGAAATTCTTCTTCTTGCTTGAGTGAGTCATAAAACATGAATGATTTAGTTCCTACACACTTCAAGACTTATTAGAAATGAAATTATTCTCTTATAAATACTTTGTTATCATCAAAATTAATGGGGGTCTAAACTTATTAATCGTTTAGGTTCCAACAATCTCCCGCTTTTTGATGATGACAAATATCCTAGGTTGATGAACAATTTAGTTTCAAAAATAATTTCAAGGGTCTCCCTCTGAGTTCAATATACTCAAATATAATCAAATATTTTTATGTGACAGAGTATTTGTATGATAGCGCAGAACATACATGTATTAGAGCATATACTTAAATAATCATTGAGGACCAGATGCTGAGATCAATGTATCAATACTAAAAATCAGTGTAATAATGAATATCAGAGCAACTAAAAAATATACTATGTATGATGAATGATGCATGATATGTGTTACTTAAGCACGTTCATCAGACCTTACTTTTACTCTCCCTTTTGTCATCAGACAAAAAGAGTGTAAAACATATATAGTCAAAAACATAAGTAAACAATAAGAGAAAAATCTGAACTTAAAAGATATTGTATTCAAGAGATAGTAAGATCAAAAGGGTAATTATAGCAAATTCAAAGATAATACAAAACATTTGAAATAAAGGGAAAAGGTTTAAGGCGGAGAAGGGAGGATTTGATTGAGCCGATCCATTAGCAGGTTAACAGTATTCTCCAACTGAGTCACTTTCTAAGTTGTAGCTATTAAATTCTCATACTATGCTCTAGAAATGATAACATGTTCATCATTTG
This sequence comes from Calophaca sinica, assembly GCA_037113605.1. Taxonomy (NCBI): domain Eukaryota; kingdom Viridiplantae; phylum Streptophyta; class Magnoliopsida; order Fabales; family Fabaceae; genus Calophaca; species Calophaca sinica. The sequence goes on from CM073735.1 coordinate 121,065,678, forward strand.
TAACAAAAGAAGCAAATTTTGGAACCCTTTCAGCAAGCTCAATAATGGCCATTTGCCATCTTCTGGTAGACAGCTTTTGATGTTCCATAAGAACTCTTTGTGATAGACTCAGTCTTCTTTCCTTACTTTCCTTAGCCTTAAGGAAGAATTCATCATTTGGTAGGGACCATTTGATTAATCTTCCAACCTTCTGTCTCTCAAACTCCAAATTCTCTTTCCATCTATGCACCAATTCTTTTGGGTAAACCATACTCAGAAAAACAGTTTCTCTATGCTTGGAAAGCTCATCAACATATGCATCAAATCTGGCAAGCTCAGCTTTTGATAAGTCTCTTCTTAGAGCTTCTTCTGTTTCAGCAAGACCGGTGTTGAGAACATCATTCTCAGACAAATAAATTCTTCTCAAATTCTCTTTGTCTTCCTCGTCTTGTGTAAGAGGCTTAAACTAGGTAGAAGAGCTTTGTCTTTCCAAGATAGTGCCATTTGATTCCAACTAAATCCGACTTCAAGATGTTTACTTATTGCTCCCCATTGTTGTTGCAGTTTGAAAACACTTGGAGGCCTGATTACAGAACACTGCAACATATCATCAAAATGCAGAATGGCAAGATTTGTGTCATATACTCGAGTGATAGAGCCAACAGTTGGAACTTCAGCTTTCTTTTCTTGACTCATTTCAGAAGCCCCAGTAAGTTTGGAATCCCTTGAGATTTGGGTGAGATGCACTTGCATTGTTCTCAGATCACTTTCTAACAGGTTTATGAGAGAAGGACTTTACGTTGTACCTCCTAGGAGCTTTTCTAAACTCTTTGAGAGTCATAATCTTTGGAAGTCTCTGAGATGATTTATTTTTCCTCTTCTTAGGAATTAACCATGGAAGCCATCTTTGTCTGTCAAGCACAATCTTGATAGCAGCCATAGAGAGATCTTTATTCAACAAAACCAATTCATGCCTCTTCATCTCTAGGAAATGGTTCATGAAAGCCCTTTCTTCGTCAGAAATCCACCTTCCACACTCTTCCAGAATGAGAGGTTCATTTTGAGGTAAATTCTGAGGGAGTTCAACTGAGAATGGAAGAATTCCTTGGTTTGGAGGAGGTCTCAACCTTCCACCAAGTGTAGCCTTCAGTTTGGTATTGTAGCTGAATGAGGTAATTTCCAGTCTGGCTACCCCTGAAGTAAAAGTCTCCAAATGCCAGAGAGAAGGGCAATCATATATAGAATGATACTCTTCTTCTCTAACAGGAACTGGTCTATTTGCATTCAACATAGACTTGGATGCACCAAAGTGAGTAGTTTCAGATGTAAGAGTGGTAGAGGTGGTTGTAGATGAGGAAGTGAGAGTGAGAGTGGAAGTCACCTTGACTTTGTAGGTTTTAGGTTTGTTGGTTGTGACCTTAAAAAGCTAATTGAAGGGGTGAGAGTGGGATGAGGAAATGTATGATGTGAGAGAAGTGTTTGAAGATGCAAAGGATTGTGGTGTGGGTAATGCAAGTGTTTCTGGTGGGGCTAATATTTGGGTAGGTTGGGGTGATTGGTTTCCCAAGTACCATGAAATGGTTCCTGAGGTAGTGATGTAAGGTTTTATGGATCTGTTTTGGTAGTATAGAGGAAGTGGTGGTTGTTGAGTGATGAGGGTAATGGCTTGTGATTTGGATTTTGTGGTTTTCTTGGAGGATTGTGGTTTGATGTGTTGAGATTGTGTGGAGTGAGTTTGTGGTGATCAAACAGAGAGTGGTGGTGCAGTAATTGGATCATTAGAACCAAATGCAGTAATGGAATCATCAACAGTAGAATCCAATATCTTTGGAGTAGGCTTCTCAGAGAGCCTATACAATCTCTTTTTCTTACCTTGAGGGGCATCAGCAGCAGGAGGAGGTGGAGGAACTTGCTTCCTAAGACTATACGCTGAAATAGGTTTTTCAGCTTCTACCTTTCTCATCTTCTTCTCCATGATGTTTCTGATGGGGACTCTATCCCCATCATCTTCTGGTTCATATCTCCTTTCTAGTGCAGGAGGCACCTTCTGCTTCTTTTTCCTTATCTCCTTGATTGGAGATTGACCAGATCTCTTCACACCAGATATTGAGCTTCTGGTGGATTTCTTCACAGCTTCACCAACAGTAGCATTAGCTACTTCTCCTTGCTCAAGTTTCACTTGTTTAATCTTTTCACCAGTAACAAGATTCATTTTTACCAATCTATTGGCTCCAAAGACATCAGGAAGAACAATAACATCTAATCCAAAATATTTTCCCCTTGCTTCTCCTTCCAAAGCTCCAAGCTTTCTTGCAATTCCTTCTTTCATCATAATCTCCGTAAGAAGAACATCGTAAGGAATGCTCTTGTAGGTTTATTTCACTTTAGCAGAATGTGACACCCTCTACCCCGTCATGGCATTTTAGCAATGTAAGAAGAAAATAACACAAGATAAAAAAATATTCATTCGGATAAAACTTTCCTTTGAAACGAAATAGAGTTGTCACGTTCACAACATGCGGAAATAGAAAATGAGTATGAAATACAATTAATAAAAATAACCCAAGTCCCCGATGTCACAATAATTCAGAGCTCTTCCCCTAATCATTACATCGGAAGAATACAATAACTTAAACAAGTAAACACAAGTCTTCTATCTATCACAACGAGCTATCGTGATTACTTGCCGGCATTCGTATCCTCAATACCTGCAGTCTCAGCATCTACGCATACCCCGTGGGATATGCATAGCCACAAGAGGGGTTAGTCATCATAACCTCAAATAGTTCATACAGTAGGAAATTAATGAACAATGCGCAATATACAACAATTCCAATAAGGACATCTAATCACTAGCGTTAAGGCATAAGATGGTACCACAACGGCCAAATATCACATGCTACAAAGATCAATCACAACATTAAGGTACATTACCACAACAATTATATATCACATGCCACGGTATCAACCACAACAACAAGGTACATTACCAACACTAAACAACCAGGCACATGATCATGTAAAACAATGTATTTATAGAACCATAACTATATGCATGTGGATCCACTTAAAACGAAGCCGGGATACCTTGCCCGCTTTGAATACCATGTCGATGAGTGTACCAATAACAACACGACCGGGAACCTCACCCGTCACGGGATACCTTGCCCGATTCGCCCCATTAACCGTAGGACCGGGAAACCTCGCCCATCACGGGATACCTTGCCCGATTCGCTCTACTAACCAAAGGACCGAAACCTCGCCCGTCACACGGATACCTTGCCCGATTCGCTCTTTTTTTTTCTTTTTTAACCGTAGGGGCCAGGAAACCTTGCCCGCCACGGGATACCTTGCCCGATTCGCCTCTACTAACCAAAGGACTGAACCTTGCCCGTCACGGATACCTTGTCCGATTCGCCTTTTTAACCGTAGAGGACCGGAAACCTTGCCCGTCACGGGATACCTTGCCCGATTCGCCTCTACTAACCAAAGGACGGGAACCTTGCCCGTCACGGGATACCTTGCCCGATTCGCCTTTTTAACCGTAGGATCGGAAACCTCGCCCGTCCACGGATACCTTGCCCGATACGCCTCTACTAACAATAACAACAACAACAACAACAATGACGACACCAAGATGCATGAACATGACCAAACGCGGTGTCTAACCATAACATCCTCTATCGCCATATTTTCGACGGAGTAACAACAACAACAACAGCAGAACACAAATTCATAAGTTAGCTAGTGCCTTCTACCAATGACATGAACATTTAATAATCTTAGCAACTTTGATTAAGCACATACATCCAAGTGAAACTTTGGCATATAAGGACTAGTTCTCTCAGATTATCATACTAATAAATCAATAGGCATCATAAATGAACCTTAGACATTCTACTTAAGCTTTACAATATCAACATAATTGCGGGGACTCGAGTTCTTTGATTCATACTTAGTGGCTACACTTTCATAGGGTCTAAAGCCTACTATTTAGTTATTTAATTCCCTTACATTGTCATTTGATAACAACCAATTTCTGTACATCAAGCATATATCAACCAAAGCTCAATCATCACGCCAATTTCAACAACCAATAAAATTATCACATCACGTTACAATAAATATCACTAGTCAAGAATAGTAATTAAGGAGTTCGGATGTCTCCCTATCACGGTGGTGATAGTGCTCATTTTTCGTTACCGCGCGAGGCGTAGGGGTCATGGGACATCCCTATTGTTCATACATGTTCCATACACTCACTAGAAGAGAACAACTACCCCTTACCTCAAGTGAATTTCGTGCTCCTAGGATGGGATGAGGTAACACCAAGCTTTTCCTTTCCTAGTGAAGCTTTCCTCAGCAAAAACACAAGAGCAAGGGTTTAGGAATGGAAAAATCATGGTTTAGAACCCTAACATTGATCTTAAAGACAAAGCTTATCATTAGAAGACTTACCACCTCCTATTCCTCCCAATGAGGTCAGACGAGTTACAATAACGACGCTACCCGGTCGAGTCCCGTACCGTAGTCTTGAGTTAGAGCCCTTGACACCACAAAATTGGAAGAAGGGAAGGAAGAGCTTTTCTCTGTTTGGATTGATCTTATGAGCAGCTCCTAATCATGTTTAGGGTCTTAGAACTGATGCTTAGTGGCTAGGTTAAGTCTAGGGGTCGTGGTTGCCCTTTTAGGTCGAGAATGGGTCACACTGGGTCACAGAACCGGCCCAAAACGAGTTAAAACGCGAAACAGCGTGTAGTCACTTATCAGCTGTGGGCGTCGGGCACCTGCACTCCCTGGGCGCCCTGCGCCTGCTCTCGGTGAGGCCTGGGCGCCCGAGCTTCAGTCTGGGCGCCCTGCGGCTGAGTCTGGACACTCGGTGCCACTGTTTTGGTCGTATCTGGAGTTACAGATGTCCGATTGAGGCGTTCTTGGTGTCGTTGGAAAGCTAAGAGAATTTCCTACAATTTTATCTCTAATAGGATTACCCAAATTCGGACTCTAACAGGATCAAAAATGCAGTTGAAATATACTATAATATTCTTAAGTGTTACGCTTGCGTTGTGTTGACTCCAGAGAGCATATCTAGAGTTGTAGGTATCGAAATCGAGTCGAACTAAAGCCAAATAAAATATAAGAGATAATTCTACAACTTTATTGAAGGGACTTAAATCCAATTGAGTTGTTAAGAGGTTCGAAAATGGGGAATACGATGACCGAAATAACTAAATATAGGAATAAAGGTACATCTGGACACTTAATCGGCTGAAGGAACGGTAAAACATATGAAACCCAACCCAAGCAACAATAAGCATGTTCTAATACCCTAAGACATATCCTAATCTTGAAGGATGAAAAATTAGGGCTGTTACAATTCTACCCCCCTAAAAAAAAAAATTCCGTCCTCGGAATTTCTCTAGGTGCTATTAAACGACACGGTTCGTGTCCCTAAAACATCATGCAACCATCTTCACTATTGCTATATATATTCCACACAATTCTTTCTTAAGAGGGTCAACTAAGATCACTAGCTGGAGAACTTAGTCCTTTTAAAGGTCTAGAATTTCAAAAGTTGTAACTTAAATGTCTAGCGTACTAACCAATCATATGCTCAGGTGACTTTCATGGCCCCTCCTAGGATTAACTCCTTAAACTAAGGAATACTAAAAATTACTATCTTAAGGCGTCAAAACTGCAACAACCACAACGAATCAACAAGACTAACATCTAAATCCTTAAGAACCACTCCATAAGTTGATTAATGGTCCTTATTCCGCATAACCACGTTCTTTAAAACTTAATACAACACACCGCATAAGGTCTACTAAGGTCAGAGTGGAACTAAACGAGATTGAGGTTAACTATCTTAGGGTAAAATCATGCGAAGCTAGACATACAACCTTTATAAAACCAAATCATAATTAAAGCTATAATATATATATATATATACACACATTTAGCAACATATCATAAACAACAAATCAAAAATCTACATTCACTTATACATAATATACAAAAGTTAACGACCAAAGTACAAATGTAGACTAAAGCATCAATTGAGAAAGAGAAAATAACATTTTTTTTTCATAAATATTAATACTAATTGAAAAAATGAAACACAAACAAAACAATTTCCCTTATCAAAGGCAATTTATATTGCGACCAAGATTAATCACGAGCTAAATATATAAGGCGATCAAAAGGCATCAGGCATTTAAACTAGAAATCAATAATTTAGTAATGCAACACAGTCATATAATTATCTAACAGAGTTCAGAAACTTACCTCAGTTCAAGCATGTAACATTTTCAAAGCAAACTAAGCAACAGATATAACGTAGTGCTTTCACATTTCAATATAAATATTCAGTATAACCTGAAGTCTCCTTGAAAGAGATAACACGTTTGTATTTAATAGAGAGTCAAATGAAGCATAAAATATAGAAAGATCAATTAACCGCATGTCAGTGAATGTAACAAAATCAATTTTTTTTTTTTTTTAATATCATATCAAAAATAATTCAGCAATCAAGACTTAGTTAAGCAATATGCACACACAAAAATTATATGCTAAAATATGTTAGACTAAAACGTTAAAATATAATGAATAAAAAAAAGAATTATTCATCATTTTTAATCTATTTATTCCGTAAAAAAAAAATAGAAACCTATTTATCCTAAAAGAAATAACATGTTTGCATGCAATGTTTCATAGTCATTAAAGTTAAGCACACAATATAGCAAAAGAAGTTTATCACAAATTAAGGCATGACTAACTACAGTATTTATCTTAAGGTACCCTACGCAAAAACCTTTATTATTTCTACTGCTCAACTTACTCTAGGAAAACATTCTATAGGGTGCTACACAATAATAGACTCGGTTTCTGTTAGAACATCTAAAATCGGTTTGGTGGTCTTATCAGAAGGCAAAACAATATATTTCCCAAAGATTAACTAATGTCCCCCCTACTCGTTCATCCAGGTAATCCAAGCAATAATAACCATGTGCAACAATCACCTATTCTTCTATAAGGTTCTCTGATAGGGGCTTAAGCGTAAAGATGTCGACGCCACATGATTACCCTCAAGCTCTACAAAAGATCCTTCCTATAGCATAGCCACGATTCCGCTGCGCTACTCTGATAACATAATTCCCAGCTAACAATGCTGTAAATCTAACATAAGGTCAGCTTATCCTTTCTAGTTAAGCTACTAGCCCATTGTACTTACTAGAATTCCTTTAAGGTAATGGATAAAAGTCTTGCACCTTAAGTGCAACAACTAAGGGTTAACCTGCATCTCTCAGTTCTGGGTTGATCCTTCTCAATTCACTAAGCGTAATTTTAAACAAGATACTAAGAAATTAACAACTTAGGAAATTGCTAACCCAAGATTCATAGCTAATGGTTCAGGTACCTACTATCTTAGCTCTATCTATCATATACTCCTGTGAACTTAGCCCGCTGAGAATTGTTCGTGTACTAGAACAAACAAAATTAAACAAGTAATGCATGTAACTCAACTCAGAGTTCACGCACTGAAACACAATAGACCACACACAAAGCCCGGTTAGAACCAAATAGGCTCTGATACCACTAATTGTGACACCCTCTACCCCGTCATGGCATTTTAGCAATGTAAGAAGAAAATAACACAAGATAAAAAAAAATATTCATTCGGATAAAACTTTCCTTTGAAACGAAATAGAGTTGTCACGTTCACAACATGCGGAAATAGAAAATGAGTATGAAATACAATTAATAAAAATAACCCAAGTCCCCGATGTCACAATAATTCAGAGCTCTTCCCCTAATCATTACATCGGAAGAATACAATAACTTAAACAAGTAAACACAAGTCTTCTATCTATCACAGCGAGCTATCGTGATTACTTGCCGGCATTCATATCCTCAATACCTGCAGTCTCAACATCTACACATACCCCGTGGGATATGCATAGCCACAAGAGGGGTTAGTCATCATAACCTCAAATAGTGCATACAGCGTAGGAAATTAATGAACAATGCGCAATATACAACAATTCCAATAAGGACATCTAATCACTAGCGTTAAGGCATAAGATGGTACCACAACGGCCAAATATCACACGCTACAGCATCAATCACAACATTAAGGTACATTACCACAACAATTATATATCACATGCCACTGCATCAACCACAACAACAAGGTACATTACCAACACTAAACAACCAGGCACATGATCATGTAAAACAATGTATTTATAGAACTATAACTATATGCATGTGGATCCACTTAAAACGAAGCCGGGATACCTTGCCCATTTCGGAATACCATGTCAGTAATGTACCAATAACAACAGGACCGGGAACCTCACCCGTCATGGGATATCTTGCCCGATTCGCCCCATTAATCGTAGGACCGGGAAACCTCGCCCGTCACGGGATACCTTGCCCGATTCGCCCTTTTTTTTTCTTTTAACCGTAGGACCGGGAAACCTTGCCCGTCACGGGATACCTTGCCCGATTCGCCCTACTAACCAAAGGACCGGGAACCTTGCCCGTCACGGGATACCTTGCCCGATTCGTCCTTTTTAACCGTAGGACCGGGAAACCTTGCCCGTCACGGGATACCTTGCCCGATTCGCCCTACTAACCAAAGGACCGGGAACCTTGCCCGTCACGGGATACCTTGCCCGATTCGCCCTTTTTAACCGTAGGACCGGGAAACCTCGCCCGTCACGGGATACCTTGCCCGATACGCCCTACTAACAATAACAACAACAACAACAACAACAATGACGACACCAAGATGCATGAACATGACCAAACGCGGTGTCTAACCATAACATCCTCTATCGCCATATTTTCGACGGAGTAACAACAACAACAACAGCAGAACACAAATTCATAAGTTAGCTAGTGCCTTCTACCAATGACATGAACATTTAATAATCTTAGCAACTTTGATTAAGCACATACATCCAAGTGAAACTTTGGCACATAAGGACTAGTTCTCTCAGATTATCATACTAATAAATCAATAGGCATCATAAATGAACCTTAGACATTCTACTTAAGCTTTACAATATCAACATAATTGCGGGGACTCGAGTTCTTTGATTCATACTTAGTGGCTACACTTTCATAGGGTCTAAAGCCTACTATTTAGTTATTTAATTCCCTTACATTGTCATTTGATAACAACCAATTTCTGTACATCAAGCATATAACAACCAAAGCTCAATCATCACGCCAATTTCAACAACCAATAAAATTATCACATCACGTTACAATAAATATCACTAGTCAAGAATAGTAATTAAGGAGTTCGGATGTCTCCCTATCACGCAGTGGTGATAGTGCTCATTTTTCGTTACCGCGCGAGGCGTAGGGGTCATGGGACACCCCTATTGTTCATACATGTTCCATACACTCACTAGAAGAGAACAACTACCCCTTACCTCAAGTGAATTTCGTGCTCCTAGGATGGGATGAGGTAACACCAAGCTTTTCCTTTCCTAGTGAAGCTTTCCTCAGCAAAAACACAAGAGCAAGGGTTTAGGAATGGAAAAATCATGGTTTAGAACCCTAACATTAATCTTAAAGACAAAGCTTATCATTAGAAGACTTACCACCTCCTATTCCTCCCAATGAGGCTGGACGAATTACAATAACGATGCTCCCCGGTCGAGTCAGTAGCGTAGTCTTGAGTTAGAGCCCTTGACACCACAAAATTGGAAGAAGGGAAGGAAGAGCTTTTCTCTGTTTGGATTGATCTTATGAGCAGCTCCTAATCATGTTTAGGGTCTTAGAACTGATGCTTAGTGGCTAGGTTAAGTCTAGGGGTCGTGGTTGCCCTTTTAGGTCGAGAATGGGTCACACTGGGTCACAGAACCGGCCCAAAACGAGTTAAAACGCGAAACAGCGTGTAGTCACTTATCAGCTATGGGCGCCGGGCGCCTGCACTCCCTGGGCGCCCTGCGCCTGCTCTCGGTGAGGCCTGGGCGCCCGAGCTTCAGTCTGGGCGCCCTGCGCCTGAGTCTGGACACTCGGTGCCACTGTTTTGGTCGTATCTGGAGCTACAGATGTCCGATTGAGGCGTTCTTGGTGTCGTTGGAAAGCTAAGAGAATTTCCTACAATTTTATCTCTAATAGGCTTACCCAAATTCGGACTCTAACAGGATCAAAAATGCAGTTAAAATATACTATAATATTCTTAAGTGTTACGCTTGCGTTGTGTTGACTCCAGAGAGCATATCTAGAGTTGTAGGTATCGAAATCGAGTCGAACTAAAGCCAACTAAAAGATAAGAGATAATGCTACAACTTTATTGAAGGGACTTAAATCCAATTGAGTTGTTAAGAGGTTCGAAAATGGGGAATACGATGACCGAAATAACTAAATATAGGAATAAAGGTACATCTGGACACTTAATCGGCTGAAGGAACGGTAAAACATATGAAACCCAACCCAAGCAACAATAAGCATGTTCTAATACCCTAAGACATATCCTAATCTTGAAGGATGAAAAATTAGGGCTGTTACACAGAACCCTTCCCTGAACTAACCAGTGCATTAACCATATAGTTGTACATTAATCTAGGCAGATTTATCTTGTTCCTAGCCATCTAGGTCCTCATTATGAACTTTTGCTTGTAGCTCACAATATCACTCGACCCAGCCTTCAGCCAGACACTTTTGGCTATTTTCTTATGAAGCACCCTGAAGTGACTCTTCAGATGCTTAGCAGATAGAGTAACGCTAGACTCCTTCAACTGTCGATAGTTTTCAAATAGAGCCTTATTCACATTCTCTATTCCATTGAAGGCATTTTCCCAACCAGTTTAGAAATCAATTCATTCATACGGACACCTAGTGATTTCAGCAATACTGTTAATGGTAAACACCATTTTAAAACCTTTCACATGGCCTTCGATGATGCCACCCTGAAACATACAAATGTTTCCCTAGAGTTCCTTGATAGCAGTGACCATAACTTCAATTAGGTCCCAAAAGAAGTAGTTCGACCAGCCATAGCCTTTAATCTGGCATCAAAGTCAAAACAATAAGCCTTAAAATTTGCCAAATCAACCCTATTCTCAATTAGGACTTTTCCTTCAGCCATAGTGTTGTAAATAGCATTGTCTTCCCAGATTCTAACATCAGTCATGGTTGCAGGAGAGGAATAGGTAATGGAGGTTTAGGGTTTCAGAGAAGACAAACAAAGAGAAAGAGGGAAAAACATTTTTTCAAAGAAAACAGAGTGTACGAAGAAGTGTGAGGGATGGTGGAGTAGTGGGCAAGTTTTGAAAGAAATAGTACAGTTACTTTTTCAAAAACCGCTTCACATTTCCCTCGATAAAATTAAATCAAAAAGAAAATAAAAATAAAGATTCTCTTTGCATTAAATACAGTTGCTAAAATAAAGTAAATCAAGAAAAAGATTTTATTGAAATCGCAAATTTAATCATGACTCAGTAGGTGTGATGAGACGCTTCAGTCCCGCATGCAGGTGACACGTGTGTACCCGGATGCAAGCAACGAGTTCACCAGATGCTGAGTTATGCCATGTAAATGACATATCATATGCTTACACATGTGAATGCTTATGTCATACCAGATGCTAAATGATACATTTCACAAGACGCTGAGATTAGTCATTCTTCTATAAGATGAAATTTAAATTTCTTCTTATAAAATTGAATTTATCTTCAGCAAGGGTTTTGTGAAAATGTCAGCCCACTGATGATCAAGGTCTACAAATTTAATTTCAAGTACACCCTTCTGAATATAGTCTCTTATGAAGTGATTCTTAATCGCTTTGCTCTAGAATGCAATATTAGATTTTTAGTAAAACAAATTGCAGATGTATTATCACAAAAGATAGGAATGTTACTCTTTTTTATCAAGTATTCTTCAAGTTGATATTTCATCCACAAAAGTTGAGAACTGCAATTCCTGTTGAGATGTATTGACCAAGAAATAAGATTTTCTCCAAGGAATTGGCAGCCTCCACTTGTGCTCTTTCTTTCAATTCGGTCTCCAGCAAAGTCAGCATCACAGAATCCTACTAACTTATAGTTTTTTGATTTCTTATAAAGCAAACCAAGATTAGTAGATGCTTGCAAATATCTAAATATTCTTTTAACAGCACTCAAGTATGATTCTCTATGATCAAATTGAAATCTAGCACACAGGCAGGCGCTGAACATAATATCAGGTCTTGAAGCAGTAAGATAAAGTAGAGATTCAATCATACCTCTGTACATTTTCTGATCTACCTTCTTACCAGTTTCATCTTTACTAAGAATACAAGTGGGATGGATAGATGTACACATTGGCTTGCAATCAACCATCTTGAATTTCTTGAGCAATTCCTTAATGTATATAAATACCATCATTGCAATGCTTGATTTGAATTCCAAGGAAGAACTGCAATTCTCCCATTGCTCATTTCAAATTCAACTCGCATTTACTTAGAAAATTCCTTGTAAAGGCTTTCATTAGTAGCTCAAAAAATGATATCATCAACATAAATTTGAACAAGTATAAAATGATTGTTTGATGTTTTTCTAAATAGAGTACTGTCTACTTGACTTCTGGTAAAACAAATTTCCATTAAAAAGGAACTTAGTCTATCATACGAAGCTCTAAGAGCTTGCTTAAGACTATACAAGGCCTTTTTAAGTTTAAAGACATGTTCAGGAAATTCAATGTCTTCAAATCCAGGAGGTTGTTTTACATAGACTTCCTTAGTTATAAAACCATTTAAGAAAGCACTTTTCACATCCATTTGATAAAGAATTATCTCATGGTGTGCAACAAATGAAAGTAAAATGCGAATACCTTCTAACCTTGCAACAGGTGCAAAAGTTTCAATAAAATCTATACCTTCTTCTTGTAAGTAACCTTGAGCAACTAATCTTGCTTTGTTTCTCACTACCTTACCATCTTCATCAAGCTTATTTCTAAATAGCCATGTAGTACCAATAGCTTGTTTATTTTTTGGTAGGGTGACTAACTTCCAAACATCATTTCTTTGGAACTAATTCAACTCTTCTTGCATAGCCAAAATCCAACCTTCATCTTGCAATGCTTGATCAATCGTTTTAGGTTCCATCTCAGAGGAAAGTGCAAGATCTTCATGCTCTTTAAAAGAGGATCTTGTTCTTATTCTGTCTCCAGGTTCTTCTATGATTTGATCCTTGGGATGATTAATTTTTTATCTCCAACTCTTTTTGGCTTTAGCTTCTGCTTGAGTAGAATCTTGTGTCTGGTTGTCACCACCGGACGCTGAAGATGCAGGTTCACTATTTGGTGTACCACTAATATCTAATCTTGAGAATAACTCATCTAGCTCTGACATGGTAGTATCAGTCTTCTTGTCATCAAACTTGACATGAATGGATTCTTCCACTATCAAAGTTTCTTTATTGTATATACTAAAAGCTTTAGATCTTTCAGAGTATCCCAAAAAGATACATTTGTCAGCTTTGGAATCAAACTTACCAAGTTGATCCTTAGTATTCAGAATATAAAATATAGAACCAAGGGATGAAAGTAAGAAATGTTGGGTTTTCTACCCTTCCACCATTCATATGGAGTCTTTTTCAAAATTGGTCTAATAAAGACTCTGTTTTGAATGTAACAAGCTGTGTTTACTGCTTCTGCCCAAAAAAGTTTTGCAATATCAGCTTTATTGATCATGGTCCTGGCCATTTCTTGGAATGACCTATTTTTGCTTTCTACAACACCATTTTGTTGTGGTGTTCTAGGATAGGAGAAATTGTGGGAGATGCCATTTTCTTCACAAAATTTTTGAAAGCTTTTATTTTCAAATTCTCCCTCATGATCACTTCCAATTAAAGAAATACAAATTCCTTTTTCATTTTGAACTGATTTGCAGAAAATAGTGAACACCTTCATTGACTCATCTTTGTGGCCAAGGAATCTAACCCATGTCCATCTAGTAAAATCATCAACAATGACTAACCCATATTTCTTTCCAGTTAAAGAGGCTGTCCTTGTTGGACTAAAAAGATCAAGATGCAAAAGCTCAAGTAGTCTAGAGGTTGAAACAACATTTTTAGAATGAAAAGAAGTTTTAACTTGTTTTCCACTTTGACATGCCTCACAGAGAGCATTAGATTGGAATCTAAGATTTGGTAAGCCTCTAATAAGACTATGCTTGTTTAATTTTGAGATTAATCTCAAACTGACATGATCCAATCTTTTATGCCAAATCCATTGCTCATCTTCAACAGACATGATACACTTCATATCTTGTTTTGCAAGTTCAGAAAGATTAATTTTATAAATATTTTGTTTCCTCTTTGCAGTAAAGAAAATGGAGCCGTCTTTCTTTCTTTTTACTGAATATCCAGTTTCAGTAAAAATGACAACATAACCACTGTCATATAATTGACTTATGCTCAATAAGTTATGCTTTAGTCCTTCAACATAAAGTATATTATCAATAGAGGGAAGAGAGCCTTTACCAATCCGACCAATTCTAACAATTTTACCTTTCTGATTTCCTCTGAAACCAACAAATCTTTCTTCTCTAGGCATTAGCTCTTGGAACATATGCTTTTCTCATGTCATGTGAGGCGAGCATCCACTGTCTAAGTACCAAGATAGGTGTGTTGACCTTGTTTCTAAGCATGTCTGCAACATAGACTATTTTATCTTTAGGTACCCATATCTTCTTAGGTCCTTCCTTGTTAGTTCTCGAAGGATACTTGTCCTTCTTAATCTTAAAAGCAGTACAGACACTTTTCAAATAAGCAGGTTTATTACATTAAGTACAATGCAAGCATTCACTGTGATCATTGGGTATATCAGATGCTAAATTTTCATTTTGTAAAGTGGTTTCGTCTAATATGTAACCAAGTCCTTGAGTTATCGTTTTACTGACACTCTAAATCACTGAAGCTTGCTTGCTTCGAGTTACACTCTCTGCAAGACACTTTTGAAAGGCATATTCATAATCATTTGATTTACACTTAGGAATGCGTTTAACTTCAGAGCTTTCAGCTTAAGAGCTCCCAGCTTCTGGCTGCTTATTAGCAGCCAGACACTGGTGATCCACCAGACGCTGATTTTCAATTTTCAGCTTCTGGTTCTCTTCATTGAGCTTCGAGTTTTCATTATTCAAAACTTGAAATTCTTGTGATAATTTTAAAAATTTCTTTTTTAAAGTTTTATACTCAATGGAGAGATTGGCAGAATCCTTAAGGAGGTCATCAAATATAATTTGAAGTTCAGAGTAAGAGTCATATATTATTACCTCTTCAACTTCTTCAGAGTCTGAGTCAGTGTTTGCCATAAGGGCCACATTGGCTACTTCTTCATTATCATCCTCAGAGGATGATAGATCCAGATCTTCCCATGTAGCCATGAAACTCTTCTTTTTTCCCTTGAAAGAACTCTTTGTAGACTTTTCCTTAAGATGATGACATTCTGACTTAAAGTGTCCTAGCTTTTTGCATTCATAGCAAATGACTTGACTCTTGTATTTGCTTTTCTTCTTATCGTTGACATCTTTCTTCTGGAATTTTCTTTTGAAGTTTCTTTGCTCCCGCATTCTTTGGATCTTCCTAGATATGAACGTGAGCTCATCATCTGTTCCATCATCATCGCCTTTTGAACCTTCATCTTCTATTCTTCTTCAGCCTAAAGGGCTTCAGAAGAACTGGCTTTATGCTTGTTGACTTTTAAAACAATAGACTTGCTTTTCTTTGCAGGTTCTTTCTCATTCAGTTCAAGTTCATGAGCTTTCAGGAAACTCAAAAGACCTTCAAGTCATAAAACATTTAAATTTTTTGCTTCTTGTATAGCAGTGACTTTAGGTCTCCACTGCTTGGTCAAACTTCTCAGAATCTTTCTCACATGGTGTTTGGAATCTTCTAAACATAGACTCAATGTTTTCACCATCTTCCATTTTAAACAACTCATATTGGTGAACCAACATGCTGGCTTTAGTTTCTCTTACTTGGGCAGAGCCCTCATAAGAAAAAACAAGAGAATCCCAAATTTCTTTGGCAGTATCAAATTTACCACATTTATCATATTCTTTTTCTGACATAGCACAAATAAGAATGAATCTAGCTTTTTGATTGTGTTGATATCTCTTTTTTTGCTCATCATTCCAATTTTCTCTGGTTATAGCAACACTAGCAGCATTAGTGGGAATAAGGTATCCACTTTCAACTATATCCCATAACTCAAGTTGTTGTGTCTCAAAGAAAGCTTTTATCTTGTCTTTCCAGTAATTAAATTTTTCTCCAGTAAATAGAGGAGGATGGTTCATGTGACCACCTTTTGCAAACATGTTCACAAGTATAGGATTTTTTCTCTTAACACTGTTAAGTACTTAACCAAGAGGCTGAGTTCTGATACCAACTGAACGTGAACACAAGAAGGGGGTTGAATTGTGTCTTAAGTTAAAAACACTTTGTTTTGAAAACTGTTTGTTATCGGATGCTGAAGTAGAATCAGATGCTGGAATAAAGTTTATGAAAACTTGTTTTTCTTTGCAAGATAAAATATAAAGTAGTAAAGCAAAAGACATAGAGATTTATACTAGTTCACCACCAAACTGGTAGCTACGTCTAGTCCCTTCATTCATGAAGGATTTTCACTATAATCAACCTGATTAAAATTTTCTTAAGAGTATTCTACTGTCACAAACTTGACAGTACTCTTAACTTCTCAAAATGACTCAGTATTTTCGAACCTTTGAGGAATCAAGCCTGTAACTAGGCAATACAACTTTCACAAAGATGTTTTGAATATAATCAAATAACTCTCACAGAGAGGATGAAAAACCTAAGCTCAAAACAATAGCTTTCTAAAAGAAAGAATATAAGACGCTGAAGTTCAGTTCTTGGTTTCCAGAAACTTGGCACGAAACTTGATTGCTCACTTAAGTAATAGCTCTTTTAGAATGTAGTTTCTAGCAGCCTTCTTCAACGAAGACCTTGAGGTATTTATAAGAGTCTTGAGGATAACACCGTTGCAGATATTTTCAGATTCAAATCATTAAGTGAGGTTATTTGAAATTACATCTTTTTTTCCTTTTTCAGAGAATATCATAATAGTACATATTACCGTTTTTGTACTATCTGCTTTTCACACAATTGCCTTGTACGAATTTGTCTTATTCTAAAGGTGTCACCTTTGATACATCGTACATCAAATTGAGCGCATAAAATTAAATTCAAATTTCGTTTCTTAAAGCTGAGGGCAGAGAGCATAAACATGACCATCACGTGATTCACTAAAAGACCAGATGTTCGCTCAGAAATCAAATGGACCCTCGCAGCAATTGAATAACCACGTGTCATAAGATTAAACAACCAGACGCTCTCTAAAAACAAGACGTTGGAGTGAACCGAATGCAGACACACATGAATGTATTCATCTTCTTGTGAAATTCTTCTTCTTGCTTGAGTGAGTCTTAAAACATGAATGATTTTAGTATCTACACACTTCAAGACTTATTACAAGTGAAATTGTTCTCTTGTAAATACTTTGTTATCATTAAAATTAATGAGGGTCTAAACTTCTCAAATGTTTAGATTCCAATAGTGCCCCTTCGCTGAAAGCCTGCTAGGATCCGCTCTTTGTCCGTGCCAACTGTCGATGCACCGAAAATCACTCCCGGCCCTCGTCAGCCCTGGGTGTCACAAGGTTCATTGTGTTGGGAGTACGATCTTCCTTGAATAGGCCATGACCCCTAAACTATTATAAGCTCAAAAAATAAATGACCCTAGAAGATCTTAGCGACCTAGCCGGAGTCAGTCCCCATTTTTAAATTACATTTTCATAAGTAAGGAGTCTCGTATTTGCTCTGATCAAATAAAGATCACATACATAATCATATTCTTACATAATCTTACATACTCTTGCATAATCTTACACACTCTTACTTAAAATACAAGTTTAAAACACAGGATACGAAATCCAATGCTTAATTACAAAACACTAGATCCCCTACAAATCACTGTAAGGAAAGAAATCCCAACTATATTGGCACCACAACTCCTACCAATCATTTTTAGTTTGCCAAAAATTTATTAAAATAAGAGAAAAAAGAATAGGAACATGGGGGCATAAATCAAACCCATGCAAGGAAAGTCAACAAAATCTAAAGTTAGAGAGACCCAATCTAAATGAAATCTAAAGTTAGAGAGACCTTATCTATTGCGATTAGAGTCCTCCCTAATAAAAATAGGCGGCAAAATGCACAATTATTACCCTCTCTATAAATATGTGATACAATGAATTGCATTTGATTACATAAATGAAGATAGTTAATTCACTGGTTTTGAATCTTCCAAGGAACAGAGGACAAAAAGCGAGAAGTGTAACGATCCGTTTCCGGACCGCTACAGAGCTAAACTAAACCTGTATGCGATGTGTTTTAAAACGGTACTCTTGTGCCCTTAGAAAAATGCGGTACTTTTTTTTTTTGAATTAAACCACACATCTAATAACACCTATTTAACTTTATTAGATGCTAATCTCATCACTCACTCCAACCCATCTAACCTCACTTCTCTCAAAGTTACCCTCTAATCTAGAGTCTTAAGATCTAAAAATACGGCGACGAAAAACCGAAAAACTGATTAATTTCTCGCCGAAAAAATCCCGAAAAATTAATTCGCGAGAAATTAATTCTCCGCGTGATAATATATTATCATAAATAATAAAAACAATAACAATCACTCAAAAATAAACAAAACAGGTTACGATTCGATTTTCATCGAAATCGGGGCTGATTTTAAATTTTATCTGCGGCAGGAATTGCCCGGCGATTTGAAACACGCCGAAACTTCGTTAGAATTTTTCGACGATCTTCAAACCGTGAATCAATATAAAAATATTAATTCTTAATTATATTAGCTCTTGATTTAATTAAGTCACTTACTTAGGGAACAAGCAACTGCTTTATTAAAGCATAATTACGACAAAAGTACAATATTATCGCTAATTAACGTATCGTAAAAATGTACGTGTTACAATACTCCCTCTCTAAAAAAAAGTTTCGTCCTCAAAACTGCAGATAAGTTACTTACCGTGAAAAAGTTCTGGATACTGATTCTTCATCTTCTCTTCCAGCTCCCACGTTGCATCTCCAGTCTTCTGATCCCACACGACCTTGACAAGCTGGATCTCTTTGTTCTGTAGTTGCTTAGCTTTCCGATCAACGATCCTTGCTGGTGATGCTTCAAAAGATAGATCATCCTTCAGTTGAATCATATCCGGTTCGATAACATGAGAAGGGTCGGAAATATATTTCCGCAACTGTGAGACGTGAAAGGCGTCATGAATGTTTGACAAAAAGGGTGGCAAAGCAATCTGGTATGCCACGGGGCCAATACAACGAAGAATCTGGTAAGGTTCAATAAATTTGGGAGTAAGTTTCTTGGATTTGATCGCTCGACCAACTTCGGTGGTAGGGGTAACTCGAAGAAATACATGTTCTCCTTCTTCGAACTCTAACGGTCGACGACCTCGATCTGCATAACTCTTCTGTCGGTTCTGAGACGCTCGTATCCTATCTCTGATCAAACAAATCTTGTCGGTAGTCTGCTGGATCATGTCTGGTCCCACAATAGAACTCTCACCATCCTGGTACCAACAAAGAGGCGTCTGACACTTACGTCCATACAGTGCTTCGTAAGGTGCCATCCCAATCCTTGGTGTGACGCATCGCAATAAACCTCATAAGGTTCTTCGGGTTAGGGCAAAATCAACACTGGTGCTGTTGTTAAGAGCCCGTTCAGCTTCTGAAAACTGGATTCGCACTCTTCAGTCCAAGCAAAAGGCTGGTCCTTCCTTGTAAGTCGCGTAAGTGGCGCGACAATCTTTGAGAATCCCTCGATAAATCTTCGGTAATAGCCTGCTAAGCCTACGAAACTTCTTATATCAGTGACAGTCTTCGGTTGTTCCCACGCTAAAACAACTTCGACCTTCGCTGGATCCACTGCTATTCCGCTTTGAGTAATGACATGTCCGAGAAATTTCACTTCCTCAAGCCAAAATTCACATTTAGACAAGTTCGCATAAAGCTGCTTCTCACGCAATATCTGCAGTACTCGGCGTAAGTGTCCTTCGTGCTCTTCTCTGCTCTTTGAGTAGATCAATATGTCGTCGATGAATACTACTACAAACTGGTCCAAAAATGAGTGAAAAATCCTGTTCATGTAATCCATAAACACTGCTGGCGCATTCGTCACCCCAAACGACATCACTAAGTACTCGTAATGACCGTATCTGGTCCTGAAAGCGGTCTTGGGAATATCCTCTTCCTTCACTCGTATCTGATGGTAGCCTGACTTCAAGTCAATCTTTGAAAATATCGCAGCTCCATGAAGTTGATCCATCAAGTCGTCGATACGCAGTAAAGGATACCGGTTCTTCACAGTAGCCTTATTGAGTTGACGATAGTCCATGCACAATCTGGATCGTCCATCCTTCTTCTTGACCAATAACACTGGTGCTCCCCGTGGCGACACGCTCGGTCGTATGAACTGTTTTGACTCCAAATGCTCAATCTGAAATTTCAGCTCCTTCATCTCGGCTGGAGACATCCTGTAGGGCGCTATTGAAATAGGTCATGTCCCTGGAATCAAATCGATGGAAAACTCGATTTCTCGCTCCAGTGGTAACCCCGGTACATCTTCTGGAAAAACGTCCGCAAAGTCACACACCACAGGAACATTCTTCACTTCGATTTCCTGGGAAACTTCTGAACTAGCCAGGTACATGTATTCCCTAGCTCCCTCTAACAAGGAGAATCCGATATGCTCGGTAGAAAGGTAGTTAGAGACTCCAAGGTCTGGAAAAATTACGGTTTTACGGGCACAGTCCAAGAGGACATGGTGGTGTGACAACCAATCCATCCCGAGAATGACATCTAAACCCTTAAGAGGTAAACAGACCAAATTGACCACAAATCTTCTACCCTGAATGACCACTACACAATTTAAACATGTAGTGTTGGTAACCACGATTTTAGCTGCTGGGGTTGTAACTACCAATTTGAACGGTAAAGCAGTCACAGACAATTTTAGAAGATCTACGCAATCAGAGGAAATAAATGAATGGGTCGCACCCGAATCAAAAAGGATGGATAAGGATTTACCCTCAATCTCACATTCACCTGGATCAGATCATTAGATTGCTCTGCTTCCTCGCCACTCATACAGAAGACCCTGCCTTTAGCTACCTGGCGCTTCCCTTTTGCCTTCACCGCATGCATTGCCGGTTCAGCTTTGGGTGTTGAGCAATCCTTGGCAAAATGCCCTGGCTTCTTACAGTTGAAGCATATATCCTCCTTCTGAGTACAGTTACTCGCATAATGTCCTGGCTTTCCACAACGAAAGCAAATCACTTCAACACCAGTCTGACTTTCGCTCCTCGCGCCCTGGGCCATCGGACGATATTGTCCCCTGTTGTTGTTCCCCTGGGGTCGGTTGTAAGGTTTCTTAAGCTGCTTTCCTTTCTGTGCAAATCTCTGTCCCGTGCTCTGAGGTCTCATTGGTCCACCTGGGCCAGTCTTCTTCTTGTGGCTTCTTACTCCTTCTACCTCAACACAGCGATCAATCGGCTCTTGGAGGTTTCTAATCCTTAATGATACCACTGACTTTTGGATATCAAATCTCAGACCTCTCTGAAATCTTTCGCTTAGCCAGCTCTAATCGACTCGGTCACGAAACGGACTGAAATACCTAGCCAGTGACTCAAACCGCGCATACTCGACCTTTGTCATCTTTGCCTTCTTTATGTCGAAGAAACTCTTGCTCCTTCTCAGCTCGTGCAGTATCTGGGAAGTACTTGTCTAAGAACCTTCCACGGAAAAGCTCCCAGGTCATCTCTTAACGTTCTCGCCGATTGCACCTTCACTCCTTTCCACCAATATTCTGCATCTCCCAGTAGCAGGTAGGTGGCGTAGTCCACCTTCACATTGTTTAGGCAGTGAAGTGCCTCGAAGATCTTCTCGATCTCTTGCATCCAAAGATCAGCTTTGTCTGGATTTGGCTCACCATAGAACTTCGGTGGGTCGTGCTTCCGAAAGTTCGCCAATCCTCTCGCTTCAGCATTCCGCTCTGCTCGTTATTGTTGTTGTAAATTCTGCTGGGTCAATGCTGCCGTCTGTTGGGCCATTGCATTAGACTGTTGAGTTGCAGCAGCTGATTGTTGAGCCATGGCTGCCGCCATCTCTGTCATAGCTTGAATCGCTCGATCCATATTGGCATTCTCAGGTACAGCCGTCGTATCCCTACGAGGTGGCATTAGATTCCACGAAGTTCAAAACCTGTCAGAATCTCACAACGAGGATGTGTTAAGACACACTGCTTCAATCAAGAAACAATTCAAACAATTTTCCAAGCAATAATTGCTTCACTTAATCAAACAGCAATCAATACAGTACTACTATGTACCCGACACACATATCCTGACACAGTGACCAGTCCCAATTTCCTATGCACAGCCCGGTCAAAACCAAACTGCTCTGATACCACCATTGTAACGACCCGTTTCCGGACCGCTATAGAGCTAAACTAAACCTGTATGCGATGCGTTTTAAAACGGTACTCTTGTGCCCTTAGAAAAATGCAGTACTTTTTTTTTTGAATTAAACCACACATCTAATGACACCTATTTAACTTTATTAGATGCTAATCCCATCACTCACTCCAACCCATCTAACCTCACTTCTCTCAAAGTTACCCTCTAATCTAGAGTCTTAAGATCTAAAAATACAGCGACGAAAAACCAAAAAACCGATTAATTTCTCGCCGAAAAAATCCCAGAAAATTAATTTGCGAGAAATTAATTCTCCGCGTGATAATATATTATCATAAATAATAAAAACAATAACAATCACTCAAAAATAATTAAAACATGTTACGATTCGATTTTCATCGAAATCGGGGCTCATTTTTAATTTTATCTGCGGCAGGAACTGCCCGGCGATTTGAAACGCGCCAAAACTTCGTTAGAATTTTTCGACGATCTTCAAACCGTGAATCAATATAAAAATATTAATTCTTAATTATATTAGCTCTTGATTTAATTAAGTCACTTACTTAGGGAACAAGCAACTGCTTTATTAAAGCATAATTACAACAAAAGTACAGTATTACCGCTAATTAACGTATCGTAAAAATGTACGTGTTACAAGAAGCCTACACCACAGTCAAAGAATCACAGTCTAGCCAGAGCTTTTGCCAACCTTTAGAGTGAGCCATTTCAATGGCAATCATCGCAACCTTAAATTCAGCAATGATAGAAGTAGACATCCCAATAAAATGAGAGAAACAACCAATAATTTCAACCCTGCTCCCTCTAAAAATTTCACCACAAGCGAATAAGCCAGGATAACCCCTAGAAGCCCCATAAGTATTACACTTAATCCAGCCGCGGATGCCAAGACACCTCCTAGATTGAAGAAGCCTTCCTCACACGACCAGAAACTGAAAAAAAAAAATGATAAATTGAGAGATAAAAGAAGACATGGAACCTTTTGAATGATTTCCTATAAGGGAAGAAGAAGAAGAGATTACCATGTTGATAGCACTGCGAATAGAAACATATTTATTATTGAACCTGGCTTGTTTTCTATAATACCAAACAGCCCATAAGACATTAAGAATAGTAGCAGTAATAAGATCACCAACTTGACCACTCCAAGCTCTGTTGAGAATCAATAGAATGGAAGTAATAGAAGATGTATCAATCTGCACTTGGAACACAAAGCTATGCCAGACCAAATTTGCAAAGCAAAGCTGCAGTCCAAAAAAAGATGAGTAGGGGATTCACTGGAAGAGCCACATAAGTCACATTTAGAAACCAATTAACAGCATCCTCGAATTTGGAGGTTATCATCATTTGGTAACTTGTTATGGATTAGCCTCCACAAAAGGTAAGACCGAGAAGGAGGGATAGAGGACTTCCAAATAATTTTGCCCGATGCTTACAAGGATTCGAATGCTGATAAGCCACTTTGAAACTAAGATCACCATCGACAGAGTTAGCCCAAACTAGACGGTCCGGTTTAGAAATCAGGGGAATAATCACACTATGCATATCAGAAGCAAGATTAGGGAACCTACAAGAAAAAGCAATGGGAATTAACCAAGTAGAGTTACAAATGAAATCCTGAACTGTTGCGTGCAAGTAACGATGAGTCGATAATGGAATATGCAGTCAGTCCACCACTATGCGAGACAACCATTTATCAAGCAAAAACATTAATTTACCCCTAGCTGCCAAACTATACAGTCTTTGACCATCTTCATATTCGCTCTAATATCAGGCCAAATGGATGATTTAGCATAATGAGAAATAGGAAGAATATGTGTAATGAATCTAGTTTGGCCCACGGCAAATCAGAAGCAATCAAATCAAAAGAATGCTTAAGCAATGCAACATGATTAATAGACTTAACAGGTCTAATATCAAGGCTGATAAATAGACTTAACGGAACACTAGGCTCATAATATAGGGCATAAAAATATCATCACAAACCTTTATCTTTTTAGAAAAGTAGAAGACTGAAAACTTAATGACTCCACCGAGCAGCCCATACTACGATCGATGTAGAACTCATATACATCATCATTACTCAATAAGTTGAGATACTGAAAGATTACCATTTTGAGCTTTTTATCAAAATCCTCTTCTAAATGCATTTTCTAAGAATTTCAAGTCTTATATTCTCGAGGGTACATCGCCCTAGAAATCGTTTTCGAAAATAAAAATAGTAAGTTCTGTCTTAGTCAGAAAACTTGTGTTCTTTTCAGATCTATTCTAGCTATTATCAAACTAATAAATCAATAGGCTAGCACAAATATCATTTTAGACATCTTATATTAATGACACCTATATTTTTCAGAGACAAAAATGTCAATTTAAATAAAAATAAATCAAAACAAAAATTTAATTCACAATAAAACATTATTTTTTCTTCCCACTTTTTATTTTTTCTCTCTCACTTTTCACTTTTTTCTCCCTATTCTCTTTCTTCTCCCTCTCACATCACGTTACTCTCTCTCTCTCTCTCTCTTATTCTTACTTTTTTTCTCCCTCTCATTCTTTCATTTTTCTCTCTCTCATTCTTTCTTTTTTCCTTTTCTTTCTCTCTTTCTCTCTTTTTTGGTGCATCTTTTTTTTTATTAAAATTTTTTAATTCCATTTTTTATTAATATTTTTTATAAATATCTTTATTATATATTATTTATAGATGATTATTTTACTTGTAATTGTTAACGGGGAGAAACATTACATAGTATCGGTATAAATGATTTTTTTTTTTTTGGTTCCAGACGGAGAAACATAAAATATTATCGGTAAAGATTCATCGTCTTTTAGAATATAACAAATTTTATAAATATCTTTATTATATACTATTTATAGTCGATAATTTTACGTCTGACTCTTAATGGGGAAACATTACATAAAATTTTAGACCTGTCACTCAAATGACACATTGTATGTTGTCAGTATAATTACTTTTTATATTCTATTTTTATGAATGCTATTATTTTCTATAAATCATTATTTTGCTTTTGAGTCCCTATGGGAGAAAATAACATGTTGTTGCCATAAATTCGTTATCTTTGACCACATATCAATTTTTATAAATATTCTTATTATTTATAAATAATTATTTTACTTTTAAGTATTGACGGGAAAACATTACATGTTGTTAGTATAATTTTATCGTCTTTGACACAGATCAATTTTATAAATGTTAAAGTTATTTATAAATGATTATTTTGCTTTTGAGTCGTAACGCGAGACACTATATGTTGATATAATTAATTTGTATATTTTTTTATAAAAGTATTTAACTTTTATAAACAAATTTTGATAAACAAACTACTAACACAAATACAATTTTAGACCTCTTATTCTAATGATACATGTACTTTTAAGGGACAAATATGTCAATATAAATAAAAATAAATCAAAATAAAAATTAAATTCACATAAAAAATATTTTTTCTTCCCACTTTAACCTTTTCTCTCTCATCAGTCACTTTTTTCCATCTCTTCTCTTTCTTCTCTCTCTCTATCTCTCTTTCACACACACACATGACTCTCTCTTTCTCTTTTTCTTTCTCTCTTTCTTCTCTCACACCCTTTGTCCCTTTCTCTTTCTCTTTTTCTATTTTTTTATATTTTTATATTTTTTCAATATTTTTTATTTATAAATAATTATTTTCGCTTAAATTCTCAAATATAATTTTACCGTCTTTGTTCAAGTATCAAAATTTAGAAATATCTTTATTATTTATTATTTATTATTTATAGATGATTATTTTATTTTTGACCATTAACGGGAGAAACATTACATACTAATTTTAGACCTTTATTCTAATGACACATTGTATGTTGTCACTATAATTACTTGAGTGTCGATCGGGAGAAAATAACATGTTCTCGCTATAATTTCTTTATATTTTAGCACATATCAATTTTTATAAATATTTTTATTATTTTTAAGTGATTATTTTACTTTTAAGTCTCGACGGGAGAAACATTACATGTTGTCGGTATAATTTTATCATTTTTTACACAAATCAATTTTATAAATGTTTAATTTATTTATAAATGATTGCCTAACTTTTGAGTTCTAACAGAGTTTTGTTATATATTTTACAATTTATATATTTGATTATAAATATCTTTATTATATATTATTTATATATGATTATTTTACTTGTGCTTCTCAACAGGAGGAAATATTACATACTATCATCAATTATCTTGCCTTTGATTCTAAATGAAAAAATATTATATGTTTTCGGTATAATTACTTTTTATATTCTTTTTTTATGAATGATATTATTTTTTATAAATGATTATTTTTCTTTTGAGTCTCGATGGGCGAAAATAATATGTTGCAGCTATAATTTCGTTATCTTTTAGCACATATTAATTTTTTCAAAATATATATTATTTTAAAATAATTATTTTATTTTCAAGTCACGATAGGGAAAACATTACATCTTGTCGGTATAATTATATCGTCTTTAACACAGATCAATTTTATAAATATTTAAGTTATTTATAAATAATTATCTAATTTTTGAGTCATAATAGAGTTTTGTTATATCTTTTACTATTTTAATATTTGATTATAAATATCTTAATTATATATTATTTATGGATGATAATTTTACTTTTGATTCTTAACGAGAGGAAACATTACATACTATCATCTATTATTTTGCTTTTGACTCTAGACAGAAAAATATTATATGTTGTCAGTATAATTACGTTTTATATTTTGTTTTTATGAATGCTATTATTTTTTATAAATTATTATTTTACTTTTGAGTCCCGACGGGAGCAAATAACATACTGTCGCTATAATTTCGTTATCTTTGAGCACATATCAATTTTTATAAATGTTTTTATTATTTTTAAATAATTATTTTACTTTTAAGTTTCGACGGGGGAAATATTACATGTTGTTGATATAATTTTATCACCTTTGACATAGATCAATTTTATAAATGTTTAAGTTATTTATAAATGATTATCTAATTTTTGAGTCCCAACAAAATTTTGTTATATATTTTACTATTTATATATTTGATTATAAATATCTTTATATATATTACTAGCGGCAAGATGGGCACTCATGTGCCCGTCTTTCCACATTTTTATTCCGCTACAGTATTTTGTATTATTATTTTTTTATTGTCCACAACACATTTGCCGTGTGTGAGAGAGAGGGGCAGTTACAATTGTTGCTGTTAGTTTCTTTGAAATGAAAGTGCAGCAGTTTAAAAAAAAATTATTTTTTAAATTTACAAAATAGTTAATTAAAGGGTAAAAGTGGAAACCAAATTAGTACACCAAAAATACGGTTACCTTACCCTGTTCTCTTTATATAATGGTATAGATTTATAGATGATTATTTTACTTTTCATTCTTAACGGGAGGAAACGTTACATACTATCATCTATTTTTTTTCTTTTGATTCTAGACGAAAAATATTATATGCTGCCAGTATAATTACATTTTATATTATGTTTTTATGGATGCTATTATTTTTTATAAATAATTATTTTGCTTTTGAATTTCGACGAGAGAAAATAACATGTTGTCGCTATAATTTCGTTGTCTTTGAGCACATATTAATTTTTATAAATATTTTTATTATTTTTAAATGATTATTTTGCTTTTAAGTCTCGTCAGGGGACACATTATATGTTGTCGTTATAATTTTACCGTCTTTAGCACAGATCAATTTTATAAATGTTTAAGTTATTTATAAATGATTATCTATCTCTCTATCTAATCATAAAAACCCTAATAATTTTTGTTTTATTTTAGCCATATATGGTACACAAATCAAACAATTATATAAATAGTAATATTTGATATACATTTAATATTTCTTTCACTTTCACTATAAAATTAGTTAATTTTTCATATATTGAATCAAAAATATCATTTACTATAAACAATCACTGTCTTAAAATATTAAGCATAACAAACAACGCGTGCCCCTGCGTATGCATGGGTATCGCACTAGTAACTTAAGAAAGTGTAAACTCATTTTCTTAATAAAACTAAGTCTTTGAAAGCAATTATAACACTCTAATTTTTAAATAAGAAATTTTTTTGAACTCATATAATTTAACTTACTAGTTATTCGTCACCCTAAGATTTTTATTTGACTTCATTGTATAAGAAAAAAGGAGCGCATTTAAACTTTATATTTTAATAAAGAAAGTTAAATTTAATCTTAATATAATTAATGTAATTGTATCCTCTATGTTAAGAAAATAAAATTAATATTTAATAAGATCAATATTCATTAGAATCCATATGATATTCATTTAGAAATAGAATAATAATAATAATAATAATAATAATAATAATAATAATAATAATAATAATAATAATAACAAAAGAAATTATGCTAGAGGCTTTCTCGAAACTGTTTTACTATATATTAAAGATAAAGATATATGTTTTACTATGTTATATTACATATTAATAAGTAATAATGATGTAGGGGAAAAATGCTTTGCCATGGCCTAAGAGAAGCTAGAAGGTTCTACCATTTGAATATTGTTATCTTATATATTTCTATATACTGTTGTGTTAAAAAAGTTATATATTAATATACAAAAGAATTTCTTCTGTCAAAAGCATCACTGAAGTATGGTTGATATTGGTAGAAAGAGGAGAAGAAAAAAAAATGCATACCCAATTGTAAACACCAACGAGAAAGAGGCGGATTGAACAAAAAAAGGGAAAAAGCATTACAGTGGTTTTACAACAAGGAGAATGGAGAACATATATATTGTGGTGGAGTTATTGCCTGAATGGAAGACTCCATGTGTGTGGTTCACTTTAAGACACTCTTAGGAAGGGGATGGTGGAAGCAACTCTTCTGAGGGACGAGAATGCACGACTGATTTCGGGATATGTCCTGCCTTCGAGAGGACACCTTCGGAGGCTGATGGTAAGGAAGAAAAGCTTCTGAGACCAAAAGGTAAGGAAGGGATCACGATTCACGATGACCCCGCAACTCTCCTGAAGAGTGAGGATGCAATTGAAGACTTGGCCAACGTGCGTGAAAACTTAG
Organism: Calophaca sinica; assembly: GCA_037113605.1. Taxonomy (NCBI): domain Eukaryota; kingdom Viridiplantae; phylum Streptophyta; class Magnoliopsida; order Fabales; family Fabaceae; genus Calophaca; species Calophaca sinica. The sequence continues at coordinate 121,095,271 of CM073735.1, forward strand.
TGACCTCAGATGAAGACTGGTTGCACCATCAGCATTCCTATACCTAGTCTAATTAAAATAAATGTGGATGTCGCCTTTCATTATGATGGAGGCAGATGTTGGAGCTTTGATTTCTCTAAGTTTACTGTAGTGTATATAGGTAGAGTCACACGCCGCACACATAAGATGACTGGAGAGTTAAAATGTCATATAGGTCATTATAGATTAGTGCTTAGATTGCTTTTTGAGGCAATGTGGAAGGGTAGGTTTACTTGTCTTGAACCCTCCCATCATGCTTGGAGTTGTATCAGGATAGCCCTATAGGCTAAGCTAAGGGCCCATACGATAGGGGTGTGCGATTAGGCATCTCAGTGAGAGGATAATGAGTCACGCCCCCATAATGTGCGTTTATGGGAGGATGTCTCCATTGGAACTTGTAGATTTGAAGAAGCAACTCGAAGATATGATGCATAAGCAATTCATTCGACCTAGCATCTCACCGTGGGGAGCAGCATTTTACTCATCAAGAAGAAAGATGACACGATGAGTTGTGTTTTCAAAGTTGGTGGCCTCAATCGCCGGATAGTTGACACTGTCTGCCATATCCACCGTTGTAGTATAGTGGTAAGCATTCCCGCCTATCACGTGGGTGACCTGAGTTCAATTCCCGGCAACAGTGCCAAAAACTTGTTGTGGCTTAGGTAAGTGCACCCGATCGTAACTTGTAATAGAGTGGAGTATATTTAAGACTCCGAATGTCGAACCCATGGGGAATGTGCGAGTACTAATGTAACACCCTAATACTAATTAGGGAATTACTTACAATTAAACCCTAAATAAATAGAATTTGACTCAAAAAAATTTCACATACCGATTGATAATAAAGAAGAATCATGTATTACAATCCGATACCAGACTTTCTTCAATAAAATCCCTGAATACTTAAGCGTTATACAAAATATGCTATGAAGATATTAAACATAACTCAGAGTTTCGAAAGCGGAATTAACTATAATTAGTACAACTTCTTTTCAAAGAATAGCTAATTAAAATAATTACAAATTATACATAAATCTCTTAATTACACAAAGACACAACTCAGAAACCAAGACTCGACTCGTGATCCGGTAACTCGGGTCTCGCCGGAAGGCAAGACCGAGCCTAATCCAATGCTTTGAACCTCATCAACAGTTGTACCTGAAAACAACGCCCTAAAGGTGAGTTTATAAAACTCAATAACATAGTCTTGAAATCATAAATATTTTTACCGTTGTTTCCAGCCATACGTGGTGTGCGACATATGGAAAATCCTCCCAATAAATATATACTTATTTATTTGTTCACTATCCTTAATCAAACCTCAAACATGATAGTGCAACTAAATTTCTAACTCCCAAACACACATCAACCCATAACCTAAACATAACACGATGATTCTTCACCAACCTCAATTCATAAGCATTGCACACACGTGTTCAATAATGCTTACAAGCAAATCACAATTCATAGTAATACAGTTGACATCTTTAAAGAGAGAAGCAATTGCAAACAAATGTCCAAAGGACCACAATGAATATCCCCACTTGACCCAGCCCAATTGCAAAATGAGTAAAATCCCATATACAAGGATAAAGCCAAAGGCCCAGCTCAAACGCAGAATGGGTAAAATCCTATATATAGAAGGATAAAGTCAAGGGGCCCCAACGGCAAAGGTGGTAGCTAATCACTTACGATGGGGTTGCAGAGCAAATTGCAAACATTCCAAACAATTCCTATCAGAGGAATACAAGCGCCTTATATTGTAACAACCCAGCCCCCACCCACATTGGAGTGTTACAAAAGGGTTTCCGAATGGTATGTTACTCACAGGACTTCAGATAATTTCAATCAAGAACATAATCAATGAATGTAATCCAGGGTCATTCATCACAATGCAAATCCTAAGAACTTTCACAAGGAATCATGTGGGATTAAATCCCTTTCATTTAAGGTTCCAAACACAAGCTATCACCAATCAAGACATTGCAATCTAAATTCAATCAATTCAAGATTCAATGCAAGAACTCACATGCATGACTAAGAATCAAAGCCACATCTTCACAATTCACAAACTCCTATAATGGGCTAGCTCGAATGCCGAGCCACTTCAAGATTATAACCAGACCTATTTAACGAACATGAGAACCACATAAAAATATTTTGATTGGAGCTCAATGGAGCTCTCAACAGTACAACCATCACAAATTGGTTTAGGGGGGTTGGGGGCAGTATCCAACCCTATTTCAGTCAAACCCCATACAAGACCATTTCAAAACAATTAATAAACTGATAATTAATCTAAGTAATTTAATTAACAATTCCTAGCACACCCTAAAGGAGGTTTTAGGGAAAGTCTATGTTACCTGAGCAATCCCAAGTTAGGGATTTCAATTCCAAAAATCCTCTTTCCCCTTCTTCCTTCACTTTGAGTTCAGAATCTTCATCCTCAACACTTAGAAGCCACATGCAAGCCTCTTTTCTTCTTGATTTCGTCCTCCATGGAAGCTTAAAATGAAGCTTCCTCTTCCAATCCATCTTCTCCTTTGAGTCTTGGTTCATCTTCTTCCTCTCCTTCCTCCTCCATTTTCGAGTTATCTCTCTCCCTCAATCTCTCGATCTCTCTCTCGCTCTCGGCCTCTCTCTCTCTCTCTCTCTCTCGGCCATGATGAATAGTGGCCTCGCCACGTCCTTTCAGCCGCCGCGATGGTGGCCTCGCCGCCGTGAGCTGCTGTCGCGGTGGCCATCACGACCACCTCCTCCCTCTTCTCTATCGAGCCCCTTCAAGCGTTGGAAACCTAAGCGATTATGAATGCCCATCCTAAACTGATCAAAACAGCCCGCTAAGAATCCTTACTTACCAATTCTAATTGTCGTAGAACCAAGTGGTCACGACAAAAGGATTAACACAGTGTTGAACCACTCTATGGACAATATATCCAAAGTGACCTTCTCAAAATTAATAGTTGAAAATTGGTCATGTTTACTAACACTGTTAACAGTAAGGTCACCATTAGAAGCACTTACCTATTGAGGAATAACTATGGAATCAATTGATCACAAAGAAGCATATAACATAATCCTCAATCATAAGTAATGCAACAATGTTCAACATTGTTACATAATCAATCACATGTTACATACTTCAAGCCAGAGTTAATGCAAACAAATAATCAACAGTGTTCACATAGCAATTGACATGTCACATACCTCATATCATATCAATGCCAACAATTATTCAATATTGTTTACACAACATTCACAATTCATAAAGGATGGACCCTCTTGGTGCCACTCAATAACCCAAAGAAAAGAGTGTCCACTTAATAACCTAAGAAAAGAGTGAGAACCTTAATTGGCTCCACCAAGGAGTCCCCGTCAGTGGAAAAACCCTAAAATAACCAAAGACGGGTTTGCAATATTTATGCAAACATCCTCAATCTTAATCACATTCAATGCCTTTTGTTGTAACACCCCGGCTCGGTCATCAGGTAACCCATATTGAGTCCCTCCGGTTGCCAAAGCCCACATCAAGTGTTACTCACATAAATTCCATCATGAACATAATCAAATCAATCATAAGACATTAAACAATAATACAATACTAAATAATCATATAGATCCTCACTTAGGGTTGAAACTCCATTTAGATAAGGGCACTACGTATAGATCATTGATCCACAACACTCCAAAGTACCTACTTCACAGTCCTCAAACACAAACAATTCCAATCAAATGCATCACTCATATCAATGCCAAAGTATCAGGTTATGCATGCATATAACCCTAAGATTAAGCCCTATTGCTCAAGGTTACTAGTCCAATTAACCATCAACATATTAGGATTAAAAAGGGTCTTAAAGGTCATGCCCTCTCAGCCTCTAAGCCATTGAAACAGACAAAAATTAAACAAAAGAGATAGGGAGTGCGCTCAAGAGCACCTGGGGCGCAACTCAAGAGCACTCCTGCAGCTGCTTCTGTTTTAAAAAGGACAAGCAGTGCGCTCAAGAGCACCTGAAGAGTAACTCAAGAGCACTCCTGCTGCTTCTGTTTTCCAAACGACAGGGAGTGCGCTCAAGAGCATCCGAAGAGCAATTCAAGAGCACTCCTGCAGAGTTCAGCAGAAAATGGGTTTTTTAGAGTCCCTAACTTCCCAAAACTTGATTCAAGCCATTCAAGATCAAATCCAACCAAATAGAAATCAATATCAGTGATCAAGCAAGTTCAAATGATGAATCAAACACTTTGCACACACTTATAACTACATGCAAAGCCAAACCATATCTCAAATTCCAAAATTCTACTCAAACCTCACTTAGCCATGCTCAAGACTTCTAAACTCATTCCTTTAATATTAGATAACCAGAATTCACCCAACACCTCAACTATATGAACATGCAAGCAAGGCAAGATAACCCTATGGTGGGACTTATTGGTTGCCCACACCTAATGTGAGAAGAACTCACTATCAATGATTACGCAAGTTTGGACGATGTATCTAGCACTTAGCACAAGTTATAGTTGCATGTAAGCCAAAACATGTGTCAGATTTCCAAGACTCTACTCAACCATACCAATAAATCAAGACACAATAAAATCAAGATTCGAACGTAAAAGAGTGGGGAAAACTTGCATATAATCCACAAGCAACAACATATCCTTCCAAATTCGTTTTTTTGCTCCTCAATAAATCACTTTTAAACCAATTACATGATCAAGTGTGACTTGGGACGTATTCGAATCACGACAAAGCAGCATTACACTAGATTGAAAGTAGGGGGGACGTTATAAAAAACAGACGGATAAACAATCTTTTCTTAGAGCTTAGGATACCCAGGACATAATTGAAAATATTCATAATAATTCAGTCATAGTCCATAAGCATCAATATTCAACCATAAGCACAAGCTCATACAAGAAAAAAATAGCTATATGAACACATAAACCAAGTACATTCAATAAATTTAAACGATTTACCATAAAGGTTATTTTCCAGCATCAACACATTTTCTTTAAGAGTTTCGTTGGGGTATCAAACGACATCGGAATCAAGTGAATGACTAGTCATTGGAAAGCTTAAAGCATCTAGTTACTGAAAATGATTTTTATTTAATTTTACATTTCCCCAGTTGGTACAGTTTTTTTGCCCTTGAAGTTACTGTTAGGAGAAAATGGGACAGCTTCTGTCCCTTAAGTTGTGGCTCAGTTTTCTCCATGAAAACTTAATGAAATTTGGATCTTCCAGAGCCTATTTAATAGCATTTTCTGTCTAGTTTCCATAGGCTTAAGAATTATTTCAATCCAACATATACACAAGTAATTATACTCAAAATACCACAGAAAGGTCTATACGAGTTTGAGGTAAAATCAACACAATCATCACATACTCATCTTAAAAAGGCAATTTAGCATCATATGGACCAAACACATATATCATCACAAACCACACAAACAAGACAGCCTATGAATGACAAAATTAAATCGTAAGCATGGGTCTTATGGTGCCTCATGGATCTAAAACAAAAGAAGAAGGGAAATCACTTACACTTAAGCTTAACCTCAAGAAGTCACACACCATAAAAATTAAGTATTTGTATCAAACATCAAGCAGATGCTTCTAAATTTTCCAGTTCGCAAGCAAACCTATGATTAATTCCTACAAGGAATTGAAATCAACCAAATGAAAAATCAAAGTGAATAAAATTCGTTCACGTCACTAAATTATATCTTTCAAATTTTCAAACTTTGTTTTTCCAAAACTTACACATATATATCATGTAAAAAAAAAATTCCGATATTCGAATCATGAGTGGTCATCGGATAACCGAACATCATTTCCAAGCAATAGACAATTATCCAGCATAAGCCAATCAGAATAACAACAAAGATTTTAACATGTACATAATTTAACATACATTTTACAATTAAGATAATTTTTCATCCAAGGAATTCCAAGAATGTATATACTATCACGTGTAAGTATATACCTATCATTAGAAATCCTATAAAAACAAGAAAACACCAAACAATTTCCTACTCATCTTCTTTCTCCTCATTCTCTAGACGAATCCTTGAGGTGGCCTACCTCAATAATTCGCCGAAAGATCTTAGAGAATTTAGATTCGCAGTCACAACCGACACTTTCCTAAACCGGATCATCTCTAGACACACTTAACTCACAGTCCGAGAGGGTCGAACTGCTCTGATACCATAATGTAACACCCTAACACTAATTAGGAAATTACTTACAATTAAACCCTAAATAAATAGAATTTGACTCAAAAAAATTTCACATACCGATTGATAATAAAGAAGAATCATGTATTACAATCCTATACCAGACTTTCTTCAATAAAATCCCTGAATACTTAAGCGTTATACAAAATATGCTATGAAGATATTAAACATAACTCAGAGTTTCGAAAGCGGAATTAACTATAATTAGTACAACTTCTTTTCAAAGAATAGCTAATTAAAATAATTACAAATTATACATAAATCTCTTAATTACACAAAGACACAACTCAGAAACCAAGACTCGACTCGTGATCCAGAACTCGGTCTCGCCGGAAGGCAAGACCGAGCCTAATCCAATGCTTTTAACCTCATCAACAGTTGTACCTGAAAACAACGCCCAAAAGGTGAGTTTATAAAACTCAATAACATAGTCTTGAAATCATAAATATTTTTACCGTTATTTCCAGCCATACGTGGTGTGCGACATATGGAAAATCCTCCCCATAAATATATACTTATTTATTAGTTCACTATCCTTAATCAAACCTCAAACATGATAGTGCAACTAAATTTCTAACTCCCACACACACATCAACCCATAACCTAAACATAACACGATCATTCTTCACCAACCTCAATTCATAATCATTGCACACACGTGTTCAATAATGCTTACAAGCAAATCACAATTCATAGTAATGCAGTTGACATCTTTAAAGAGAGAAGCAATTGCAAACAAATGTCCAAAGGACCACAATGAATATCCCCACTGACCCAAATTTCAATTGCAAAATGAGTAAAATCCCATATACAAGGATAAAGCCAAAGGCCCAGCTCAAACGCAGAATGGGTAAAATCCTATATATAGAAGGATAAAGTCAAGGGGCCCCCAACGGCAAAGGTGGTAGCTAATCACTTACGATGGGTTTGCAGAGCAAATTACAAAGATTCCAAACAATTCCTATCAGAGGAATACAAGCGCCTTATATTGTAACAACCCAGCCCCCACCCACATTGGAGTGTTACAAAAGGGTTTCCGAAAGATATGTTACTCACAGGACTTCAGACAATTTCAATCAAGTACATAATCAATGAATGTAATCCAGGGTCATTCATCACAATGCAAATCCTAAGAACTTTCACAAGGAATCATGTGGGATTAAATGCCTTTCATTTAAGGTTCCAAACACAAGCTATCACCAATCAAGACATTGCAATCTAAATTCAATCAATTCAAGATTCAATGCAAGAACTCACATGCATGACTAAGAATCAAAGCCACATCTTCACAATTCACAAACTCCTATAATGGGCTAGCTCGAATGCTGAGCCACTTCAAGATTATAACCAGACCTATTTAACGAACATGAGAACCACATAAGAATATTTCGATTGGAGCTCAATGGAGCTCTCAACAGTACAACCATCACACATTGGTTTAGGGAGGTTAGGGGCAGTATCCAACCCTATTTCAGTCAAACCCCATACAAGAGCATTTCAGAACAATTAATAAACTGATAATTAATCTAAGTAATTTAATTAACAATTCCTATCACACCCTAAAGGAGGTTTTGGGGAAAGTCTATGTTACCTGATGTAACACCCCAACCCATATTAGGGTATTACTTATTAAATAAACCTGAATTTAAAAAGAATTTGCACTTGGAAAATTTTCGCAATACGACGACCGTAAAATATAATTAAAACCTTGTATAAAAGACCTGTTGAATAAAGGAAAACATTTCAAAGACTCGACTTAACACACATACATCAGAGTTTCAAAGCGGAATAACCATTAATAATTACAAAACCTTTTTATAAATAACCTTAAGATAAATTAAAGATGACCTATACATTATTTTCTAGTCACAAGGGACTCAACCTAGAATTTGGACTCTGACTCGTGATCCGGTAACCCAATATCTCGCCGGAGGGCAAGACCGAGCACAATCCTTGCTCTGAACCTCTTCCATTAGTTGTACCTGAAAACAACGCCCCAAAGGTGAGTTTATAAAACTCAATAACATAGACTTAGAAGGAAGATAGTTTTTACCGTTGTTTCCAGCCATACGTGTGTGCGACGTATGGGAAATCCTCCCAGACGACATATACATAACATATAATAATACTATAGCCTAATTTTATCCTCACCTTCAATCATTCACACACTCACTAAGGATACAATTAATAACATATCATACAATCACATAATTCATACAAGTTCCTCATTTGAATGTACCCCCCCTTGGCCCTAAACTCATTTGCAACTGAGCGAGATCCAATTTATGATGATCGACCAAGGGTGTCCCCATCTGAATACGCAAGCAGGATTCACAACCGACGGGCCTGCCATCCGAAGTACACTTCGGACAACAAACATTCCGTAAACAATCAAATCAAACATAGTAATATAACACCCGGGTTACTGGACTTTATTGTCCACCCAGTTGGCTTACCCCACCGGGTGAGCCCACCATGCTACATCACATAAATGTGTTACTATACAATCGAATGCAAAGATCATAAACTTCATTCGTATAGCAATTCAAATAAATTGGCATTGCACTCAATATGGTATTTATCACCATTCCTCATAATTCCTCATTTAGACATAAACCTCATTCCTCAAGAATTAACATTCATCATAAACATAGTTCTCCTGACCCTTACCATAATATTCTCGCTGATAAATTTTAAACTTAGCCTAGGGTGCATCCCTCCTAACGTGATAGACTTACATAATATAAAAGCTACCGCGTACACTGTGAGGGAATCCGACACTCGTAAATAACGAGTAACTGAACCATGAAGACCCCGGGAGCAGTTCATGACACCGACCCCGAGTACACCCTCCATTCTTTAATCAGTTTATTTTCCCTTATGTATAGGATACATAGTCATCTCACACGGTTAACCAAAATCGTGCATAAACATTATGCAGAAACTTTCAGCACAGCTATATAAACTTCGACAATTTATTTACCCTATCAAACGATATCGGAATCTAACAAACGACCCACCTACAGAAAGCTAATGAGGTCTATTTTCTAACCATGTATTTAGAATTTTGGAATGATGTATCAAAAAGTGCAGTTTTTTCGAAACAAAACAGTAAGTTTACAGAATGGGACAGCAACTGTCTCCTAAGTTGGGAGCCTTCTAGAATGACCAAGACAAACTCAAATAACACGAAACTTGAGCCTAAATGGTAGCAAAATTTGTCTACTTTTCAAAGGGATTGGATTCATAAAAAAATAAGTTCATTTGACAACATAATAACCGAAATACTGAACCTATGCACAGTTTGGCTTCAGAAATTTGACCTAACTTGGGACACTCATAACTGGAGGTATACTACTCCGAATTAAACCAAACCACTGCCAAAATGACCGTAATTAAGTCTATTTTCGAATAAGGTAAGCCCCAAAATTTTTAGATAAGCAGAATGGTCCCAGTTTCAAAACAACACCCATGGCTACACTCATCATATATCATTCAATGCACATAACATGAGCTCAAGTATCATATAGCCCAAGCTAATAAGAGGGCTAGCCCGGGTGCCGAGCCACTTCAAGACTAATTTCAAACATATCAGTAAACATAACATTCACATAAATATTCTGAGTGAAGCTCGATGGAACTCACAACAGAGCAAGCATCAAACATTGGTTTAGGGGGGTTGGGGGCAGTATCCAACCCTATTTCAGTCCAAACCCCATACAAGACCATTCAGATACTAATTATAAAGCTAAATAAACTTAATAACAGTTCCTAGCACACTCTAAGGGAGGTTTTGGGGAAGTCTATGTTACCTGAATAATCCCAAATTAGGGATTTGAGCCCCAGAAATCCACTTCCATGATTCTGAGCTCTAGTTCACCTTCTCCATCAATCAAAACCCACATGCAAGGCTGTCCTCTTCTTCTTCTTCCATTCGATTTTTGTCTCCCTCAGTCTCTCAGCCACGTTCGGTTTTTCTACTTCTTCTCTCTCGTGTGATCTCCTCCTTCCTCAGCCTCGGTCTTCTATCTCTTGGCCGCTCTTCGCCGCTTCTCCCACGGCATGGCGACTGTCAAGACGTCCGGCCACAAAGGGCCTCTCCTCCACTATCTCTCTCGGCCTTCCCCTCCCTCGTGATTCTCGCAGCTCGCCATGAAGGGTGGTGGTTCCGCCACCAGCTCGCCGTCGCGGCTCAGCCGTCGCGCCTCTTCCCTTCCCGTCGCCACCTATCTTCTCGCCTCCCTTCTTCTCTTCCTCGCCTCCCTTCTTCCCTTTCTTTCTTTCCTTTCTTCTTTCTTGTTTTTTTCTTTTTTGATTTCTTGTTTCCTTCCTTCTTCTGCGTAATTTCCACGCTGAGAGGGAGTAAGTGAGGAGGAGGGAGTGAGATGTGGTGCAATCTAGGAGAGAGTGGTGTATGGTGGGGCTACAACCTATATTTATTAAAAATAGCCAATAAGTCCCTATTTAAATATCATAATTTACTTTTAGGTCCTTATATTAACCTTAGGTAAATTAATCAATTAAAACCACTCATAATTAAGTAGTCTCACATTTCCTAAATCATTGGAAAAATTACTATTTTACCCCTTTAATTCCAAATTTGCCTTAAATAACTAAATTAAGGCTATGAACTATTTTTATTTCTTAGGGATTAAATTCCTTTTCCACTTAGGATTCCTAATAATTAGGCTTAAAAAATTTTGGGATATTACACCTGAGCAATCCCAAGTTAGGGATTTCAATTCCAAAAATCCTCTTTCCCCTTCTTCCTTCACTTTGAGTTCAGAATCTTCATCCTTAACACTTAGAAGCCACATGCAAGCCTCTTTTCTTCTTGATTTCGTCCTCCATGGAAGCTTAAAATGAAGCTTCCTCTTCCAATCCATCTTCTCCTTTGAGTCTTGGTTCATCTTCTTCCTCTCCTTCCTCCTCCATTTTTGAGTTATCTCTCTCTCTCTCTCGCTCTCGGCCTCTCTCTCTCTCTCTCTCTCTCGGCCATGATGAACAGTGGCCTCGCCACCTCCTTTCAGCCGCCGTGATGGTGGCCTCGCCGCCGTGAGCTGCTGTCGCGGTGGCCATCACGACCACCTCCTCCCTCTTCTCCATCGATCCCCTTCTTTCTCTTCTTCTCCTTCTTTCTCTTCTTCTTTTGTTTTTTTCCCCTCTTTTTTCTGCTGCTGATCGAAAGAAAGGAAGAGAAGAGGGTTTTGAGTGGGTGCTAGGGTGGAAGTAAGTGGAACATGGAGTATGGTGGGGCTTAGGTCAAGGTTTAATTAAAAATCTTGCAAATAACATTTTGAGTAATTTTAATCAATTAAAACTACTCCTAATTAATTAGTCCCACATTTCCTAATTTATTGGGTAAAATTACTATTTTACCCTTTTGTTCCAAATTAGTTTTAAACTACTAAATTAAGTCTATGAACTGTATTTAATCCTTAGGGATTAAACCATTTTTTCACTTAGGATTTCTAATAATTAAGCTTAGGGAATTTGGGATGTTACAACTAACCTAGTGAAGATCCGATATTATTTAGACGAACGATAGTTGTGGTCTAAGGACGTAACAATCAAACTAAAGCAAGACAAAGATAAAGTGATGTGCAAGAACGAGGTAAGATCAATTATGGGAAGCCTAATGGAACCGAGTTCACCAATACTAAGTCCCTGAATTTACTAGTTAGTTAGTAACAATGAGTTATATTTCCTGGTTGAAAGCTAATCTCACTACAAGAATTCTCGTCATTACCGACGGCCAAAAACCATCGGTAATTCCCAGTAATTCAAGATTACCAATGACCATGGGATTGTGGCTATTTCCCTCTTCGGTAAAGTTATTGACGGCCACAACGAAGTCAACGGTAATTACCGATAGCTTGTCCGTCAGTATGTCACCTAGCGACCGTTAGTAAATCTATGAAAACTACCAATTTTTGTTGTGAATAATGACGACAAGACCGTTGGTAACATTACTGACAGTTAAGCCATTGATAACATTACGGACGGCTAAGTCGTCGGTACAAGACTGTGTTTTAACCACAATTTACCGACGGCTTAATTTTTTTATTTTTTTATTATAGTATTATCCAAATACCTGTTTAACACCAACATCAACACAAACACTAACAAATTTAAAACTAATCAACAAAAACCTCAAAAGTCATACAAAAAAAAACTATTCACCATAGAACACAATATTCAACAAAGACTCGTAATAAATACATGTGTCAAAACAAAATAAAACATAATATTCACAGAAAATAAATACTAAAGTGTCAATAAACATAAAAAAACAATCAACATCTAATGGTCCTCGCCATCAGACTCATCCTCCTTATAGTTCGGATGGCGAGGACGATGAGTAGACTGGGCCAACTATCATATTGAAACACATATTATTCCTTTTCTCTACATTATTAATAAATAAATGTTGTTACAAAAGTTAAACCCCTTAAAACTATCTCATTCTACACTCATTCAAAATATCTAGAAGGAAATTTCTTTGGGGCAACATAATATCCCATTTTGAGACAATTGACCAAATGAATGCAACAGAAAAGTAAAGGTTTAAAAGTTGAACACAAAGATAAGTAAAAGAATCATAATAAAATATACTAGGTAAAAAAAAATGACCAGTCTTTTAACACCTTTGGAGTCTGTTCAGTACCTCTAATCATGAGTTTTGTTGGGTATGAGTTTCAGTTGAGTTGGAAGCGCAGACAATGAAAACCCAGTTATGAAACAAACCATGATTTTGCGAGTGAGAATCCAGTGGCAGTGGAACCTAACTGTAGAAAAGGTGAACAAATAGAAGACACTCTCAGTGTCAGAATCAGTGTCATACTGGGTTGGTTGCATAACCTCAACAAATAAGAATAAAAAATAAAAAATAGAAGCTACCTTATCAAAAACGCAAAAATAAATCAACAATCAAAGCAAAAGGCTCAACAAGAATCAAAAGGAAAGCATCATTAATAGAGGAACCGAAGCCCTTATATGCATAAGGAGTGTTAAAGATGCTGCAATTTGCTAGAATTTTCTACAAAAGCCTAGGATAGCTTATGCCTAGAAATAGCCATATAAGCCTAGAAGTATCTAATACAAAACAATGTAGAAAGACTAGAGAATTCCTAGAAATATCTACCATAATCAAATGCCTCTAGAATAATCAAATGTAAAAATAAGTCAAGAAAAGCCTAGAACCATCTATTGCTAGAACCATCTTCAAGCACCTATAAATAGGCAAGTTTGGGTGCATTTGTAATCAACCAATTTGAGAGCAATACAAACTATATTCTAGCTCCAAATTGTAAAGCCTCCCATCTTCTAATACTATTCGACTACATTCCACAACTTACCTCTACTACTTTTCTACTTCAAATACTATCAGTGGTCCCAAAAAAATTCCTCCTTACATTTTATACTGGTCCCAAAAATTTTCTTAACTCATGGCTAATACCATTCAATCTCCATCTATTACCGTTCCTGTTTTTACAGGCGAAAATTATGATTTTTGGAGCATTAAAATGAAGACATTTTTTTGCTCCCAAGATTTGTGGGACGTTGTAGAAGAATGATTTACTGCTACTGCAGACACTTCAACTCTTACTGCAGCCCAGCAAAAAAAGTTGAAGGCAAATAAACAAAAAGACGCAAAGGCGTTATTTTTTCTATAACAAGCAGTAGTCGACGCTATTTTTCCAAGAATAATGGGAGCTACAAGTGCCAAATAAGCATGGAGCACACTACAGGAGTAGTTTCAAGGAAGTGACAAGGTACGTGCCATCAAACTTCAAACTCTAAGACGTGAGTTTGAGTTAATAAAAATGAAGGAGTCCGAGACCGTAAAAGATTACTATTCTAAAATAAAATAAATAGTTTCTCAAATGAGAGCCTATGGGGAAAATATTCTCGACAAAAGAATTGTTGAGAAAATATTAATTTCTATTCCCTGTAAGTATGATTCAATCGTGACTATGATTGAGCAAACAAAAGACCTGTCTACTTTATCGGTGACAGAGCTAATGGGCTCTCTTGAAGCTTATGAGCAAAGATTGAGTAGGCATGAAGATGACTCAATAGAAAATGCCTTTCAATCAAAGCTCAAATTACGGTCTCAAAATAAAGGATATGGAGGAAACAAAAATAGTGGAGAAAATTCTAGAAACAAAGAGAATTCTAGAAATTTCTCAAAGAAAAATCAAGATGAGTATCCTCCATGTGGCATCTGCAAGAGGACAAATCATGCCGAGAAAGACTGTCGCTATCGTGGAAAGACACAGTGTCGACATTGCAAGAGATTTGGGCACGTGGAGAAGAACTGTTTCAGCAAAAATAAACATCAGGCCAATTTCGTTGAAGAGCACGAGTGTGAGCAAAATCCACATGACCGTGAGCAACATCTATTCTATGCTACCCAAGATTCTAGTGACGAAATGGGTGGAAACTGGTACTTGGGTAGCGGTTGCAGCAATCACATGGCGAAAGATGGGAGCATTTTCAAGGATATTGATGACTTCGTTAAAGTAAAGGTTCGACTAGGAAATGGTACAGTCGTGGAGTCAAAAGGAAAAGGCACTGTCATGGTGGAGACAAAGAAAGGTACGAGATTCATTAAAGATGTCTTACTAGTTCCTAATCTTAAAGAAAACCTCTTGAGCATTGGCCAAATGATGGAGAAAGGCTATGCCCTTCACTTTGAAGGAGATAAATGCACAATCTACGATAACAATAATAAAAGGGTTGAGATAGCCCAAGTAAAAATGGAGAAGAGGAATGTAAGTTTCCGATAAACTTTAAATATGCCCCTAACTTCGGCATGCAGGTGCAAGTTGATGCTTCCTAGCTATGGCATCGGAGATTTGGCCACTTCAACACTCAAGCCTTGAAGTTGTTATATCAGAAGAATATGATGAGAGATCTCCCACGCTTGGAAGAAAATAATGGAGTTTGTGAAGGATGTCTTCTTGGGAAGCAACACAGATTACCGTTTTCAACCAGTCCAGCATGGAGAGCAAAAGACTTGTTGGAGCTCATCCATACTGACATTTGCGGACCAATGAGGACACCATCACTTAACAACAACAGGTATTTCATCCTCTTTATTGATGACTTTTCTAGAATGACTTGGGTCTACTTCATCAAGGAAAAATCAGAAGTCTTTGGAACATTCAAGAAGTTTAAGGCCCTTGTCGAAAAGCAAAGCGGTAAACATATAATGAGGCTTAGAAGTGATAGCAGAAAAGAGTACAACTCCCACGAATTTGATAAATTCTGCGAAGATGAAGGCATTGGCGGCGACTACGATCGCATATTCTCCACAACAAAATGGAGTGTCTGAAAGAAGAAATCGTACAGTCATGGAGATGGCGAGATCAATGCTGAAGGAAAAAGGATTACCAAACACCTTTTGGGCTGAAGCAGTCTACACTGCAGTCTACATACTCAACAGATGTCCAACTAAGGCAGTTCAAGACAAAACTCCTATTGAAGCTTGGAGTGGGCAAAAACCATCGGCTAAACATCTAAGGGTCTTTGGATCCATATGCTATATTCATGTGCCAGATCAAAAGAGACATAAGCTTGAAGACAAGACAGTACGAGGAATCTTCTTGGGGTACAGCACGCAGTCAAAAGGCTATCGAGTCTACAACTTACAAACAAAGAAGCTCACTGTCAGTCGAGATGTTGAAGTTGATGAAGGTGCTTCTTGGAACTGGGATAAAGAAAAAATTGAGAGAAGCGGTTTTTCGTTACCAGTACAACAACCTCAAGAAGAAGTCGACGAAGTAACTGCAGGTTCAGGTACGCCCCCTTCATCTCCACGACAACGACAAGATTCTTCACCAGAATCTACTCCGATAAAAGAAAAATCATTGGTGGATATATATCAATCTTGCAACTTGGCTATACTTGAGCCTGAAAGCTATGAAGTAGCTTCAAGGCAAGAAGTATGGGTCAAGGCAATGGAGGAAGAAATAAAAATGATAGAGAAAAATAACACGTGGGAGCTAGTAGACTGTCCAAAAAATAAAGATATTATTGGAGTCAAATGGGTTTATAAGACAAAGCTTAACCCTGATGGCTTAATACAAAAACACAAGGCTAGGCTGGTAGCAAAAGGCTACTCACAGCAACCTAGAGTCGACTACAATGAGACATTTGCTCCAGTTGCTCGAATGGATACAATAAGAGCTTTAATAGCTCTAGCAGCTCAAAAAGGCTGGAATATTTTCCAGTTAGATGTCAAGTCAGCCTTCCTCAATGGGGTACTACAAGAAGAGATTTATGTGGAGTAACCACAAGGCTTTGTCAGCAAAGGCAATGAAGGCAAAGTGCTAAGACTAAGAAAAGCTTTATATGGTCTAAAACAAGCTCCTCGAGCATGATATAGCAGAATTGATCGATACTTCGCCGATCAAGGATTCCAGAGGAGCAAAAGTGAGCCAACACTATACGTCAAGACCCAAGGTCAGTAAGATACTCTCATTGTCTCCCTATACGTAGATGATCTTATCTACACGGGAAACAATATAGAAATGATAACTAAGTTCAAAGAAGACATGATGAAGACATTCGAGATGACCGACCTTGGCTTGATGAATTATTTCCTCGGCATAGAGGTAAAACAACAAAAAGAAGGGATATTCATATGTCAGAAGAAATACACAGAAGCATTATTAAAGAAATTCGGGATGAATGATCGCAAGTCGATCGCCATTCGCTTGTAACAAATGAGAAGTCATAAAGGAAGATGGAGCACCGTGGTCGATGCATCGCACTATAGAAGCTTAATTGGGAGCCTATTATATCTTACTGACTACGCGACTGACATCATGTATGCTACAAGTCTTCTATCAAGGTTCATGCAGAAACCAAGTCGTTCACTATGGAGTAGCTAAAAGAGTTCTAAGATATTTACAAGGCACGAAGGAGTTTGGTATATGGTATAAAACCATGACCAACTCAAAGTTGATCGGCTATACCGATAGTGATTGGGCAGGTTCGGCTGATGACATGAAGAGCACATCAGGCTATGCCTTCTTACTAGGATCAGTTTTTTCTCATGGGCATCAAAGAAGCAAGCGATCGTTGCACAATCAACGGCAGAGGTCGAGCACGCGTGGCAAGAAAGCGACAAATCAAGCTATATGGCTTCTGAGAATACTCGGAGACATGGGTGAACAGCAGGATGACCCTACCATAATCTATCTGCGACAACAAATCGGCAATAGCAATGGCAAAGAATCCATGCATCACAATGTAACAAAACATATAGCAATCAAATATCACTTCATCAGGGAAGCAGAGGCAACTAAAGAAATCGAGCTCAAGTACTGCACGACTGAAGACCAAATTGCGGACATATTTACAAAGGCATTGCCCAGAGTCAAGTTTGAGGAACTGAGGACAAAGCTCGGAGTTTCCGAAAATCACATCAAGGAGGAGTGTTAAAGATGCTGCAATTTTCTAGAATTTTCTACAAAAGCCTAGGATAGCTTATGCCTAGAAATAGCCATATAAGCCTAGAAGTATCTAATACAAAACAATGTAGAAAGACTAGAGAATTCCTAGAAATATCTACCATAATCAAATGCCTCTAGAATAATCAAATGTAAAAATAAGTCAAGAAAAGCCTAGAACCATCTATTGCTAGAACCATCTTCAAGCACCTATAAATAGGCAAGTTTGGGTGCATTTGTAATCAACCAATTTGAGAGCAATACAAACTACATTCTAGCTCCAAATTGTAAAGCCTCCCATCTTCTAATACTATTCGACTACATTCCACAACTTACCTCTACTACTTTTCTACTTCAAATACTATCAAGGAGGGTAGAGGCACATTACCTTATTATGTATTCCATATAACTAATTTTCTGCTCTTTCTTTCTCCACTTTTTGCTTTTAATCAAAACAATAGGTATATGATACAGAATATGGTTATTCCTCCCTCTAGGTTGTCTCTAGCAAAGAGGTAACACTAAAAAAGGTAGCAACAGGACATATACCATTAGGCATTAGCTAGTCCTCCTAAAATCAGCCCCTCAAATGGATTATTTACTTATAGAAACACTTGCCACCCGGATTATAGTTTAATAAAGCTAAAGAACAGAGATAGACTACACTTATAATAAATTGGTCTCGATTGGAAACAAAAGGATTTATAAAGAAATCAAGAAAAAACCCTTGAATATGCTCTCTACTAGGGTTTGTAAACGTACGGCTCCTTCTTCTGCATGATCATCATGGCTTCCGTGCCAATATGCCCATAGCCGTTCTTGGAGGCCTTAGACGCTTTCCGTGCTTCTCCTCTGCCAAGCCCTGACCCAGTTCCTTCCAATGATGCACAGCAGGTGAAAAAGAACTTTGCCCAAGCCCTTTTGGCTGCATGTAGTGTCCCCGTTCAAGATATTCCAAAGCCTTGTTTAACAGGAGATAAGGTAGCTATCAAGATTCCTGAGGATGCCTATCAAGCTAATTTGGAGCGCTGCAAATCACATTTATATGCTCGATTATTGATGGCCAAAGGAGAGGCTCCATTGAGTGTTAATGACTTAGTTAAGAAACTATCCTCTTTGTGGACTGAATTGAAACCATGGAATTTGATCCCTCTTGGGAAGGGTTTTTACGAGATATCTTTCTCATCCATTGAGGATCAACGACGTGTTTTAGCAGCAGGGTCTTGGAATGTACATTCTGGTTTCTTGAGGGTTTTTTCATGGAGTCTGGACTTCAACCCTCTTAATCTACGATCCACTAACACTCAGGTTTGGGTGCGGTTTGTTGGTCTACCCCAAGAATATTGGGGTCCTCGAATCCTTTTCTCCATTGCTAGTAGTCTTGGTATGCCCTTATGCCTAGATGAAGCAACTTTGAAGCAAACATTCGGCCATTTTGCTCATGTGTTGATCGACTTGGATATGCAATGCGTTCTCAAGTCCTAGTTGAACAGGAAGGCTATGCCTTTTTCGTGGGAATTGAGTATGAGAATTTTCCTTCTTTCTGTCAATTTTGTCAGGCCTTCGGTCATAACTTTGATGCTTGTAGAAAGTCTCATCGTGGTGATATAGCAGGCTTGCAGAAGAATCCTTCGAAGATTATAAAGAAAACCGAGAATGTTTATGTGCCAAAAATGAAGATTACGCAGGCTGCTGAAGATGTTCAAGTGAATACCATTGATGTGTTGCAGCAGAAGACTGACCCTGTGGTAGATAAAACTCAGCATATAAAATCTGGGAAGGGTGTTACTATCTTGGAAAATGATGGATCATTGAAAAAACCTGTAGATGATCAAGAAGCTAATGCAAAGTTGAAAGGTGTAGCTTACTGGAATGATGTTGTTGTTGACTCCAAGGATGATGATGACTTGCAGATTATTACTCAAAGTGTCCCCCGGTTTTGTGTCTCTGCCAGCGTCCTGCTTGCATAAAGAGAGGCCTCTAGAAAATACTCTTAAGCAGTTGGGTAGTTCTTCGTGTCCCAGAATTGGTGATTTGGTGAGTGGGTCCAGCTCATTAATGGTAAAATATTACGCTTCCTTATTAATGATATTAATACTCTTCCTGTTATGGATGCTATAGCTGCAGTAGATAATTATTTTAACAAGGTTGATGCGGCGGCTATTACATCAAAGGTTGCTGCCACTGCCAGTGGCATAGTCATTACTGAAAGTGTTCCTAATGTCTCGGTTGCTAAAGATCTGCAAGTGGTTGGTCTCTTTTGGGGTGATGCTGAGGATAACTCTGAAGACGAGATAGTGGACAGTGGCAAGGATAATGCTCTTGTAGCATCTGAGTATTTAGGAGATGATAATATGAATTCTTTTACTAATGTTATCTCTAAATCTCAGAAGAAAAAGATTAGAAAGCAGCAATTAAAAATTCAGCATAGCTCCGGCTAAAGAACTCGCTCTAAGAGTGAATCTTTATCTCCATTATGTTAAAAATCATTTATTCGATTGTCTGGGGCCTTGGGAACCCGAATACCAAACTTGCTCTCAAGAATCTTTGTAGATTGCATAAGCCCGATGTTTTGCTCATTGCCGAACCTTGGGTTACTTTTAGTCAAATTCCTATTGGTTTTTTTCGTTCTTTGAATTTAACCCTTTTTGCAGAAAATGATAGCGGTACTCTACCTTCTAATCTGTGGTGTTTCTCTTCAATTGAGTATGCTGCTACTGTTATTCAGAGGTTGCATCAATTTGTTGCATTTACTGTTGAGTATGCAGCTCAAGTTTTGAATTTAGCTACTGTTTATGCCTCTACTAATTATATTTCCCGCAGGGATTTATGGGCCAGCCGCCATTCTCTTCATGCTGCTAATTCTGATCCTTGGTGCTATATTGGTGATTTTAATGCTATTTTAGGTGCTCATGAGTATCAAGGTATAGGTAAGCCCTTACAGATTTCCTGCTCTGAGTTTGGTGCTTGGTTTGATAATGATCATCTTATCCATGTCCCTACTCGAGGGTCTCTTTATTCTTGATCTAACAGTAGACAGGGTCGTTATTATACTGCTAAGCATCTTGACAAGGCTCTTTGTGATGAAAAATGGATTGATTTCTGGACTACTGTTGATTGTTGCACGCTTACAAGGGATAAGTCTAATCATTTCCCTTTACTTCTTACTTTGAAGGAAACAAAAAGACAATTTGCTTCATCTTTTAAATTCACGCAAATGTCGACTAGACATCCTGATCATTTACCAGTCATCCAGGAGATTTGGAAGACTCAAATTCATGGTTGTCCCATGTATGTTCTTTCACGAAAACTTAAAATTCTCAAAACCAAGCTCAAGAATTGGAATAAGCAGGTTTTTGGTGATGTTCATTCTAAAGTCTCTGATGCTATGGCTGCTTTGGATTCTATTCAGTTAGATATTGATCACTTAGGCGACTCATATGATCTTTTTAAGAGGGAGAAGGAAGCTCAGGTAGTCTTGCAAAATGCTCTAGTTTTGGAGGAGGATTTTTGGAGAGAAAAGGCTAGAATTAATTGGCAACTTCAGGGTGACAGGAACACTGCATTTTTTCATCGTATGGCCAAAGTCCGAGGGGTTACTAGGCAAATCTCAGTTATTAAGAATGGAGAGGATCTTTTTTGATGTAGAGGATATTGAGTCACATATTTTGAACTATTATACAGATCTCTTTTCTGTTGGTAATTCTTGTGGTTCAAATGATCTAATTCAAAAAGTTATTCCATCTATTGTGATTGCTCAAGATAACGATTGGCTCACCATCTTGCCCTCTTTTGAGGAGGTTAAGCAAGCGATTTTTTCTTTAAATGGTGGCAGTGCTCCTGGGCCTAACGGTTTTGGGGGCTTTTTCTATCACACTTATTGGGATATTATTGCCGCTGATGTTTATGCTGCAGTTACCCAGTTTTCAGGCAAGGTTGGTTATGTAACACCCTCAAAATTCGCTTTTAGGACTTAGAATTTTTGGTGTGTGCTTATATGTGTTGTTAATGTGTGATTATATGTCTAGAGATGCTTTTGATTGGTTAGGAATTAAATAGGGTAGATACGCGACACAACCGCGCAAAGTGTAGCCCTTACACTACAAGAAAACACGCGGATACCGATGGCCTTTTACCGACGGCCTCAGTCCGTCGCAAAATGCACGCGTTTTTCGATGCTTTAAATCATCTGCTTAAACTTACCGACGGTTGAAGTCGTCGGTATGTTTCCGCCTTTTGATTCCCACCAAGTTTTCAAATACCGACGGATGTGACCCGTCCGTAATTGCCTCGTCGGTATGTGCAGGCCGTCGTTATTTCGAAATGAGTCGTCGGTAATTGAAAGTTTACCCGTCGAAAACGCCACGTGAGTGTTGGGTTTACTGACGGGCTTTAGCCGTCGGTAATGGAAAAAAGGTCGTCGGTAATCTGCGATATGAATCAAACCAGAACCTTCTTCCCCGCACTGCAATCGTGACTCCCACCGTTACCACCGTCACTCTCTCCCCATCTCTCTCTCTCTGTGGAACTTCAGCCACCACACCCACTGTCCCACTGTCACCACCGTCACTCCCACTGTCCATAGCGGCAGCCACCACCCATACTCCCTTTTGTCCGGTGCGACCACCAGCCACCGCGCACCACCACAACCACCGCCCGCTCCCTTTATCTATCTCGGCCACCACCACCCCCACTCCCTTTTTCTGGCGTGACCACTAGCCACCGGGCACCACCGCACCGCATCGCAGCCAGCCCGCACCACAACCGGCCACCAGCCGTCATGCACCACTACAGTGCTGTTGCCCACCACGCACCAGCCACCGTGCTGTCTCTTGCTAGCCATCGCCACTGTCACTGTTAGGCACCGCCGCTGCCACTATCTAGGTCGTACCTTCTCTGCCACCGGATCGAGGTTGGCTTCTCTGACTGAGATATTAGATGTATTAGTTGTTAATTGATATTTGTAATGATTGAATATAGACTCTAATTGAATATGTAATGATTGAATTTGGTTTGGGTATGATTTGTGTGACTTAATTTTCTTTTCCATTGCTTTTAGATGTAAGGAACTTAATAGAAAATTGAACTCTACCACAGTGATTGTTCTGGTTGTTGTTCTGGTCTGCTTGTTTTGCTTGTTGTTCTGGTTTGCTTGTTTTGCTGGTATTGTTGTGCTGGTTGTTGTTCTACCACAGTGATTTTCCGTTGCTTTTAGATGTAAGGAACTTAATAGAAGTTTTGTTGTTTTGCTTCAATTTATTGCTTATTGTTTTGGTTTTATTCTTTCCCTTCCATGCCAGATTGAAGGTTGATGAGTCTTGGCTAGGTTGCGATTTTAGAAGGCAGACACTATTGTTCTGGTGTTGGCAGAGGTGATGAGATTATTTTGTTTATATTAATTTTTTTCTGAATTGGATAATAAAATATGAATAATGAGTTACTTACCATTAGAAAAAATTAACCTGTCTGAAATTCAAGTTGAATAAGAAACTATATATGATGAACTAATTTTAAAATTTTCTATGTTTTTAGTATTTTTTGTCCAAGGCTGTCACATTGCTCCGAGACCGCCACTAGCATCGAAGGACGTGGACATTCTCTTGTTCTTCTAATTAGGTATGCACTCTAACGAAATGTCGGTTGACTCATTGGGTGGAAAAGGGTTGGCTGTTGACCCCCACAGCGACATATTTATTTGATTTCCTTCATAGTTCTCTTCACAGAGGGAATTTTGAAGTGATGTATGTTTTGGCTTAAGAAATGATGTTTTATGTTGAAGTGATGTATAGTTCTCTTCACAGAGAGAATTTTATTTGATGTATGTTTTATATTAGGGTGAAGGTATCATGTAGAGAGGATTGATCTCATGAATGTAAAATAAACCAATTTAACACTAATAGCACAAATATGATATAATAACAATTAGCTTAACAACAAAATAAACCAAATCCAATAGCAAACTTAAGATTAATTTCACTAATTTAACACTAATAACACAAATATGACAATTTAATAGTTTTTAAAAAAATAAAATAAAAAAATGACAATTTAATAGTACGAAACTTCTTCCGAGTTATCATTTTTCCAAATGCATAGGTAGCTAGTGCAATCACCTGTTACAAAAATATATATAAAGTAATTCTTATGACAGCCAAATATATATTACTAGTATTGAGTACCCGTGCAATGCACGGGAAGAAATTTGTCGAAAGAATCAACGTTAGTTACATTGATTAAAATCGTGTAATTAAATGCACTTTCGAGTAAACTTTTCAATCTTATTAATAGAATCTTTTGCAAAACTGATAAAGTGAAAAGCCACAATATGTCTCTGTATTCGTAAAATAAAGTTTGAGAATGCAAGAAATGATAAAACAATATGGAGCTACATGATACTACTCATGTACTAATAACAATAGTTACAATATAAAATTTCAAAATTCTCTTCTTGACTATGATATACCAATAACTATAGTTATATTACAAAAAAATTTCTGTCCAAAATTAAATTTTACTATGTTTTCTTTTCATTATTTGCAAGAATGTATCATACTACTTCAAAGCCAAATGATCTACTAATTTTGATAGCTATATTATTTAATTGTAGCACACGATGAGCAGTCTTGGCAAGTTGGCAGGCAAGTTCTGCAAAATGGTAAAAAAAAAATGTGCTAAATAGATTGAAAAAATAAATGACAACCAAAGAATATGGTATAAAGGAATAAATAGATTTATCATATTCACTTGAAAATGTATCAAACAATAAAGACGTAATTAACGGATTGTGAAATTGCGAAAGTTGAATGACGATAGGCAACACACGTGTTTCGTATGTAGTTTTAAATATTGAGCTGCTCAAAAAAATGAAACCTTAAATATAGAGATCTTACATGGTAACATCTGAAGTTAACATATATTGTTTAAAAGCAATATGTAAAATTGATCTCTTTCCCCAACAGCCATTTAGATTTGAGGTCAAAATTTATAAATGTTATACAAAGATTCAATCCTTGTTATTCCAGCATGAGTTATATCACGATCCGCATTTACCACAATCTAAACTATTTCCCTGAAAAATGTAAAATAGTAGAAATATTATGTCAAATTCCGCAAAATAATAGTGATAATACTAATTATGTAAGCAAATTAAATGAGCCAAGTATAAAACCTAACAATCCCATACTCTTATGATGTCTGCAAGTACAAAATTAAAGCATTGGCAAAACATAAGAAAAGCTAAATATGAATTTTTGTTAAAGATCTCACGCAATCTTGGTCCCAAAGAATATATAACTATAGAAGTCAGCACCTTCATTCTGGATAAAAAGCAAAGTGTGTGGGTGGGGGAAGGGAGAAAGATAAAATGTACTTGAGTACTTCTATATTAGAGATCAAAAGTTTAATCTGATATACGTCGTAGGACTGAAGTTTAAAAATTTCAGGATCATATTATATTATAAAAAGCTTCAGAAGCACTAAAATATTAATGCCATGAATTCTAATAAAAGGAATATTGGATACCTGCACAACTACATCCAAGTCAACCCGACTGCATTCAACAGCCGCCAGTGCCACGAACTCTGATAACTTTCTCATCCCATTATTGGTGTTTGTTTCTGTATTAACCCCTCAGTTATTCCATGCTCGGCTTCAAACGAACCTTACCCATCTAATTCAAATGCAAGCTTAGCTCCTCTATGCTTCATGATCTCTTGTCACAATAAAATCAATCAGATTTCAATGACCAAACATAAAGCTCATAATATTTAGCTACTGGACTTCAAAACTATTAAAATATTATTTAATAGTAATTTAGATTTTAACGATAAATTTGGTGTAAGTATTAATCTTTAAATCTCAATATCTTCCTATTTAAACTTGTAATACACCTTAGTTACAAATCAAGAATTACTTATCTCCATTTTGTTATGTAACATGTCAATGACATAAGAATTTGACTATTGTGCAAGAACTCTGAATAAAAAGGATTGCAACTTGAAGCTACGCAAACTTTGAAAGACCTCTTCACCCAAAAAAAAACCTCTAAAAAACCCAAATAATAAAGGCTAACTACATTAAAGAGAGCAGTGATGATGCCATGAGTGAAAATGAGCATCCTCTTCTCAAAATGAGCACAAATAATATAACCCCTTACCGAAGAATATATATCCAAAATCGTTTAACCATTTCCTAATACTTTCTGCTAAATTCTCAAGCTGAAGTACCAGGGAAAAAAAAGGTTAACAATGTGAAGCCACAAAAGTAACTAATGTTTCTTTAAATGGAATATTTGTTTTAAAAATAAATAAAATAGTCTGCTTGAAATTCTATGAAGGCCGGTACTTATTACATATCTTGTGTGTTGCTCAACATAACCCAAAGCCTTAACAAACAGTAGCAGGAATAGTACACCACAATTTCTTTCCAATAATAACTGACGATATTAGAATAATTCCTTGCAAAGGAAATGAAATGTTATCCACTTGAAGCACTTCATGAATTATCTTCCCCCCTTACAGCAGAAAAAAGTGCCAACCAAATAAAATACAATAAACCCAAATAACAACCATAATGTTCAATCTTCTATTTCTTGTCCTATGAGGATGAGAATATATGTTTTGGTCACCATAATAGATTGATGGAGGTAAGATGACACAGTTGAACTATTTGTTCCTGATAAATAGAACTAATATCATTATATACTATGCTGAGTATCATCATCACTGCCTTTGTTGATGTAATTTGTATTGAAAGAAGGTATAAGGCAGGGAGAGATGGCATAAAGGATGAACTGAAAAGCAATGAACCAAAATGCTCATTCCACCTCAGACAACTGTTAAAAGATTCAATTTAGCTATAAACCAAAATCTTTAATTGACCCACTTCAAAAGCTCTCACACAAATCCACTCCAAATCTAATACTCTCTCCATTATTTAATATAAACAAAAAACTCCATGTATTTGGGTCCAAATTTGGACCAAGATGGAATTTATTTTGCATATATTAAATAACAGAGGGAGTATAAATTATCAACCAGTTCCATAACAGACGCTAAATTCATTCGTTGCTGAAGTCTTAACACATTACATAGCTAATTCATGTTCACAGCCTTCCATAAAAACATTACTTTCAAATTTAAAATATGTATTATGTATTATTGGCACAGATTGAAGATGGATTAGGATTTAGAAATTTCATTATCTGAGTTTGTATACAGAATTATAGAAACATGGGAAACACTACCATTTTGAAATGAACCTTTAATTCAAAACAGGTTCTTGACATAAATACTTGACTCAATAACATGGTTCCTACTTGCTGTGGTACAAATTTTGCAGGGGTCTCTAACATATAATCTTTAATGATCTTAGAGCAACCCACTGCCTAACACATCGTACCTCAAGTACTTTATTAGATCATTACACTTCAACACATGTCATGCGTACCAATAAAAAATCAACCTAGGAAGAACTCATAATTATCACAAAACATGTTAAGACAATACATACCTTACAACAATTTGCATTGATAGGTTACCTGTTGTAATGACAGCATCATCAGATGCATCATCCTTGTCCAACACTCCCTCCGCTAGTTGTCATCTTGCAATCATGAACTACGACAACAATAGAATAAATGCTAAAAATGATAAATAAACTTGGGCATCTACCAAAAGGACAAATATGGGAATACACCAGTAAATGTACCTGAAAATGTAGAATCAACCTTTGTACCTGAAAATGTTGAATCAACCTTTGTAGCAACGACCACTTGTGCTTTCACAAACTGAAATGTATTTCCTTTGAACCCAATCCATTCAAAAACAAAGGAGGAAAAGATGGTTGGGACCTGGAAGAACATCAAAAGAAGAGTAATATAAAAAGGCCTTAGAAGCCAAATAGAGAGAAACTTTGGTGTGGATCAAGATGTGTTAGGGTAAAACAAAACGGTGAAAAGGGGTTTTTGGATTGGAAAAAAAAAACAATTTGTTGGATCTGAGAAAGCCGTGGCAGAAAAGAAAGAAAAATAGGTGATATGAAACACCCCATGAATAATAAATAAGCAGTAAAAAAAAAGTAAGATTTTGAAGAAAGCAAAAAAAAAATCGGAAAAGGGAGAGTAAAAACAAAGCCTTTGAAAAAAGGACTCCAACCTTCGCTTTGTCCCGCTGGTACATCACGGCGAACCCTCCAAGCGGATCAACTCTTTGTTGTGCACCATCCCACCCTTCCCTCCTCCATCCATTCTTTGATGTTTCTCCATATTGATAATGGTTCTCAAAACTTCGATGCAAAGAGTTTGGGTTGGGTTGACATCAAACAAACATGTCATTTAGAAGTATTAAGCACTCAAATTTATACTTAGTTATTATATGATCTATGTTTTAAAATGCAGAAAAAAGTAACTTCCATCTTGTTTGAAATTAAGTATGTAATGAGTAGGCAGCAAAACCATTTGAACGGCAATTCACTTTAACCATTATGTAACATTAAGCATCAAACTCTCATGGTAACATAAACACAAAGTGCATACCAGAATAGTATCTTACTGCAAGTCAGCAAAAAAAAAATGAAAAATGTTGCCCAAGAGATATTCAATAAGAGATAAGTGCAACCCCAAAACCCAATACTATCAGAAACTATTACCTCATGGTTAATAGCTTTCTTACTCGTTGATAATTTACATGCCCAATATGATGCAGTATATTGAAGGAAGAGTGTAAAGCATGGCATAGATATGACCGAAAATAGAAGATAGACTTCTCAACTAAAATTAAAACCCATTATTAGATCCATTACTTGCAACATTAGATCCATTACTTGCAGTATTAGATCCAACTTCATAAAACACATTATTAGATCCATAAACTTGCAGTATAACTAAAAACCACAAATTTAAAATTTTAAAAAAAATCAAACCATCGCATAAACACATAAAACTAACATGCATACAGAGAGGGACGGAACAAGGACCTGAAAAGAAAACAGAAAAGAGTAAAACCAAACCCCAATTTAAAATTTCATCTATCATATAATTTTACCACTGGTGTTCAAGAGGCTCCATGAAGTGACCAAGCCCCATTGTTAGATCTCTCACTTCTCAGTGTCTCATGCTTTCTTCTTCGATAATTTACGTTCTCTTCCTTGCTAATTTTTTTTCATGCCTGCCAAAAAATACAAAAGGAGACAAATAAATAAATAAAAAATAGAAAGAATAGAAGCAGAATAGAAATGAAGAGAGGAAAATTATCAGCAAGGCAAGAAATTAAAAGCAAGGGACTAGAATAAGAGAGTGAGTAGTAGATTATGAAATTAGCGTGCCTGAAGTAATGGTTGTTGGGAAGCAAAGTAGGGTTGGGGAAGAAATGCTCCCAACCCAGAAACCTTTTTGAATGGAAAAAAAGAAACCATAACAACCCAAAAAAAAGTAAGAAACCATAACAACTGGCAGGCAGCAAGGAGAGGAAGCAATGAAATAAGAAGAGGAAAAAAAAGGAGGAAGATGAAGATGATGGAAAGAGGAGGAGAAATGGAGAGAAAGTGAGGGAGGTGACATAAAGAAGGAAGGGAGGGAATAAGAAAAAGAGAGTTACTTATGAGGGGAGAGTGAAGGCAAATTCCAAAAAATTTCAAACGTAAAGAATAGAGAATGAAGGAGAATATGGAGAAGGGAGATCGGGAAATAGACAACATTGAGAGTTAATTTTTTTCTAATGAGAGTACAAATTTTGAATTTTGAATCATGTAAAGCAGAAAAGATAGGTGGGTATTTTTTGACTCAGTAGGCGTAAAAGTAATAGGTGATTAGAAGTGATAATTAGACTCAAAAAGACAAATTTATCCTGATAAAAAACATGTGTCATGTAGGAAGAATGTCTAAAATTGTGAAATCAACAGCCTAACCATTGCTAAAATAGATAGTAGATTCCAGAGGATGTAGTTGTAAATATTGTTGTTTTTGGTAGTTTAACAATGGGGTTGCGATCATTGCACGAGAGTGGGATGAATTTGATGTATTTTTAGCTATGAATGATATTGGTTGCTAATTAATGGAGTAGCTATAATGTTTAGGAGGTTATTATCATCTTTTGCATGTAAACCCTTGTTGTTCTTATGTAGTTATGAGTTTAATTTGATTTTCCAAGCCTTAGCTTCCCGTTTGAGGTTCAATATATTATTGAGTGCGTGTACTCTTTTAGATACTACGTGTTCATTGTATATTGAACCTTAAATTGTCCAAGTCGGACAGTTTGGGAAAAAACTTTTCCTTTACTTGTATAATAGTTGTTGCTTGATTCCCGTATCTTGATATTTGATGAAATTTCGGTTAGATTCATTTCCTTTTGTTCTCTGGGTGCATACTTGATTGCCTTGTTCCTAACTGCGATCATTTTGTGTACTCAGAGACCAATGGGAAATGCTGCCGAAATTTTGTCAAGTATAAGATATGAGAATTAAGGAATGACTATTATACGAGTTCTGAAAAAGTTTTTCCTTGAATGGGATAGGGTCATACCATTTAAAGAAAGAGAACGGTTGTAAGAATATCGTGCTGCTGAAATTGTCATTTTTTTTTGACATGCAGAAGATGGAATTTTTTCCTTCGAATCGTAGTTGGATGTACGATAGGTTGTATCCGGGAAGAGGGGGTTTGAAACAATCTTTTTGCGATGGGATTGATCACTTCGTTCAAGTCGCAATGGCACACAAAGATTTCGAAATTAATGGAGGGATTAGATGTCCGTGCCTTCAATGCGATTGCAGAAGGATCAAGAGCCCAGGTGAGGTCATGCTGCACCTGCAGAGAGTTGGATTTATGCCTAATTACTGGATTTGGACTAGACATGGTGAAGAGTTACCTCAGGTTGGATTAGGGGTTGGCGATAATTGCACATGTGCTTCAAGCAATTGCGTAGATACGGGATATGGTAAGCAGATTGAATTGATGCAAGATGTAACACCCGCACCTCAACATAATTGAAAGTACGACAAATTACATTAAGGCACAGGAATTTCTAATAATTTACAAACTTGATTACAGTAATCCAAGTCGTAAATTAAACTTAATTCATTAATCTAATAAAAGATTAAATATTATACATAACTTGGAATATAATTTTCCACTTCAATACAAAACTAGCCTATGAGTCCCAAGCTTGGAGCTTCGCCTCATCGTTTTGATACACCTTATCTGAAAACAAATAAAAGGAAAAGGGTGAGATTATAAATCTCGGTGAGGCCTTCACGGACTCCTCACCATTCTCTCCTCGAAATATTCTAGGATGAAAAGACTAGCTTAGGCATTTCAAACCTAGACATACTCTCCCTATGTACCATAAGGACTTGACTTGCAACTTCTCGATATCCCTAAGCTAAGACGCTTTAGAAGGCGCTAGCTTGAGTTAAAAACTTAGCATATAATCAAATAGGGTAATCCTAGGGCCAATATGCCACTTATCAACTTGTGATTAAACTAAACACATAAATGTATAGCAACCCACATCAATCCTACAAATGTCCATTCTTTAACCTTTGTTTAGCTCGACTAACCTTAATACAATATAAATTACAACCTTATTAACTAAGAACGTATTGTTCTTACTTACTCACTTTGTGCTTAACACATCTTTGCTTTTCCTTATGCTATTGGACTTTGCTTTATGCTCTATACCACAAATCCCAATCGACCTAGCTTGCTTATCCTTTAAGTGATCTAATCACCATGCTCAATACTATATGATGATTAAGCGACTAGGGATGTGCTATCCAAGATTCCATACAACTAACTAAGCTAATTCCGAATACATATATATATATATATACAAGGAATTCATCAACATTCATCAACTTAACATCACTTCACATATTATACCATTCATAAGGAGATATATAATATGAGGCTATGCAATGTAATGCATTTTGTGTTATTGGGTAGTGTCGTAGGCTTCAGTCCCTAGACCCCAATTACACACTTTCGGTATGGTGGTTAGACGTCATAACCCTCCAAGGGCATCCCACTTGGCTAACCAAACCGATCTACTCCTATAAATAGAGGAGTCTTGCCATGGGCTTTAGCTTATGCATATGCTTATGCTTATGATTGTATGCATGTTCATAGAAATACAATCATTCTCATTACTTAACTATTCAAGGAAACTACAATCATTTCAATGAATCAAGCTTACACTAATAGTACACATTTTCATCTAATTAATCCAAATCATGGACACTAATTCACACATTCATCCTATCACATCCTTTTCCCAGGGTCCTTTCTTGACCTCTATGACTTAAGCTTATGGCTCTTTGACAGGCCTCACAATTCACCAAATTAATGGACAACACATACATTAACTCATCCCTTGAAACTCTACGGAATTATCAAGAGAAAAACATCAAACATACATTCAACTGTGGGGGGTTGGGGGCAGTCGCCAACCTCTTTTAATCAAGCCGACTACACAATCATAACAATCATAACAATAACAACTCAACCTCTTATAGGTATTTAAAACCTAACTTGAACCTAAGGTTCATATGTTACTAAGGGAAGAGAAATTCCTATATGTGGGACTTATGGGTGCCCATCACCTAAGGGTTGAAGAACTCACCTCTATTCTTCAAGACATTGAGCTAGGAAGGTTGAACTTTGGACTCTTTGCTCTTCTTCAAGCTTTTCCCTCTTTGATCAACTTAGGGCTTCTCCAAATACTTCTCAAATCTTGATCTTCAACCTTCAATCTTCCTTCTCAATCCAAGAACTTGAGCCATCCTTGCTGGAGCTTGGTCTTCTCCCCCTTATTCTTCTCCAAATTCGTGCTTCTTCTTCTCCTCTCTAGGGTTCAAACCCAAATCTTCCAAATACCCAAATCTCAACTCTCAAACTCTCCATTTAAGCAAGTGATTGAAGAAATCTAACATGAATCTCTTCAATCCTTCTCAAAGGGTGAAACCCTAGCTCTCCTCTCCTCTTTCTCCTTTCCCTTTCTCTTCTTTTCCTTCCCTCTTCTCTATTTCTGCGTTACGCTCATTTGAAGCAGCGTTTTATACACCTCTGCGGTTGTGAATCGATTCACAAAGATAGTGTGAATCGATTCCCACAAAGGTAAAAAGCGATCAATTGCAGTTTAATGAGTGAATCGATTCACATGCGAGTCCCAAAGGCTTTGTCTTATGTGAATCGATTCCTGGCTTCTGTGAATCGATTCCTTTGCTAGAATTTGATGCCAATGGAGTTTTAATGCTGTGAATCGATTCCTAAGCTATATGAATCGATTCACACTGCAGAAAAACCAGGAAAACTTAGTTCTAACACCAAACCTTGAGACTTTCTTCTCAATCAACTTCCATAGCTACAAATCAACACCTTTAACCATCTTAAGATTAAATCCAACTTATTCCTCAACTCAAACCCATTAACTTTCTTATCAAAACCTTGTGTAATTATATTCACTCACTTTAAAATCAATTTAAGTTTGAATACAATCACACAATTCTTCTCATAACTTATTCTCAACTTAGCTTAGAAATTTGGGGTGTTACACTACTACCCACCTTTTAAAAATTTTCGTCCTCGAAAATTATTGCATCTTTCATTGGAACTTCAACTACAACTTCCTTTTATAGCCCATTCCATCCACTGGAAAACCTAGAAACGATTAACTCTCACAAAGCATTAATCGATTAGATTAGTTGCGATAGCGTTAACGAGTCTGCAGACTAAGCTCTAACTGATGAATATAATTCAATCGGTTGGAACGGTGTGTGTGACTGGTTAAGTGAAATCACTCTAAGCATTAATCGATAGAATACTTGCAATCGTGAATGACTCTAGGTATCCTCCGGTTTGGTGGTAACTCACATCCTTACTAACTTCAAATCTTTCCCCCATGAGAAAGACTTCTTATGTGGAGTTAAGGGTGTAGGAACTTCTTAGCGTTGACAGGATGGAATGCGAACAGAGATTCACCTCCATGGAATCCCGTCCCCGAACCACACCTTTCTTTCTTACCTCATCCTTCAGTATAATAAATTGGTTGTTGGTGCTTCCGCTGCGCAACTCTGATCTTACGTCTTTTCAAATGAATGAACTCCTTTCGTCTTATCTCCATCAGATGGAATACTTTACTTGCAGTCTGAGAGTTTAACTCTGGTGCTGTTCTATCTTTCGGTTGCTCTTGACTGTTAGAAATTGTTACGCTTGCTTTTCATCGTCTGCTACTCGCTTAGACATTCTGCCATAAGATAACCGGTGCTTCCTTTGTAATTCTGTAGTAACCCACAGTCTCGCATAGCCATCCTCATGAAATTGCCACACGACATTCTTAACTCGGTTCGGGTTTTCAACCCAACTGACGAGTCGCTTACTCATCATCCTACACATGTTGAAGGTAGGTTAAGAATGTGGAGAATTCTTTGAATTCATCTACACAATTCCCTGTAGACGTGCCTTTTGGTGTTAAGCGAGTGAATCTTTGCTCCTTCTATCTCTTCAGACTCCTTGGAAGGTACTCTCCCAAAACATCATCCAATACCATCGTCGGTGGTTTCATAACCCTTCGTTGGGCAACTATCTTATCAAAATAGAATTGTCACCTGCAGGTAACTAATACATACCTTGAACAACTTTCCATTCACGACATTCACTCTTATGTTACCAATGGAAATCCTTCCTTAGATACCTTTTCCGCATCTTACGGAGTTGATACCCATATTTAGCTCACTATACTTGGTCTTGCAACCGACTTGGCCTAGGAAACTTGAAACTCTAGGGTTGCTCAACTCTTGGGAGGTATCCGTTGGTTAAACTGACTTGATTTTCATTAGTCGATTGCAAACTTTGTCTCACACGAGGTCTAAGCCTCACTTGGTTGGAGACTTAGCTTGCAAGTGGCTAATTAGAATCACATCAGACCCAACTTAACGACTTGACTCGCAGTAACTTATAGTCTCAGATGCCCACCATATTCACTCTTAAATAAACTTTACTACTGCTCTCCTTCGCTTGATGGTGTAACTCCCTTTCTTGATGCTACTGGAATTAAACCAGAACCCACACGGCTTCATCTGATAGCGGTGTAGATCGACGCGTTTAATAACCAATGGACCCAACAAGTATCCAGAAAATAAATCTTTGATATTCTTGGGAACAATCTACCTTATTGATCCTGTCTTATCCTCCTTACCCAATCTGAATCATTAGAAACCCTGGAAGGGATTAATCTCTATAGAGGAACTAATTACTCAGGAAATTAAGTGATCTCATTACCCAATTACAGACTAAGTCTTATTCTAACTAATATTCTTACTTAGTTAAGGCAAAGTCTATAATTGGTCAATTGAATTCAATTTACGCACTGAACAATTAGATCGAACGTAGACATCAATAACTTTAGGTTTCCGCCGACTCAGCTTTTCTTGAAACTTCTATAATTTGAAGACTACATCTCATCTAATCCTCTGAAGTTGGTTGTTCCTCTAAGGACACCGTTCCTTGAAGACTTAGAGTTTTCTTTCTGCTTTACTAGGGCAAGATCACCCTTGAGGACCTATACTACCATTCGGGCGTTGTAGCGTATCGCCTAACTCCATCTTGTTCCTTACCCTTACCACTACCACTCGGAACGCTAAGGTTCTCTCAGGGATCATCATAGGATTTCCATCGACCTAGGATCCACTTATAATTGGCTAGGTTAACCAATCCTGCTGAAACAACAAGTGTTGAGACCTTAACCGATTATAACCGACCATCCTACTCGATTGAAATCCTACAATTAAGAGTACTTACTGTTAACCACGAAGGGCACTTGAATTAACTTGGGAATCATCATAAGATCTCAATCATTCTAGGATCCATTCATAATGGATTAGTAGAAACAACTTGATAGCATAACCAGTGTTGTAACCCTAACCGATTACAAATGCCCATCCTAAGTGGATTTGAAACCTCACAATTAAGACCCCTTACTTGCTCGTCATTTCCAATCACTTCCAGAGCGTCTCGGTTGACTATACATGAATTACACGCTTGCCTAGCCGAACCCTCACCACTATGGTTCCGACCACTCTTGAAACATTCCTTAACTCTTGATTCTGGAAAGGTGGGAACTTGTTTCCCCTTTTTCCGTATTCCGAAGGTTCTCACTTACTGAGAGCTCTTACATCCGCTCCACCCTGGTCTGCATCATCCTTATCCTTCAAACTTCCTCAGAGTTCGCGCTCCTATTCGGTCTTCTCCCTCGTCTGTCAGCTCCATCTACTACATTCTTCGTACACGGTATGGAGTATTAAGTTGATCAGGCTTAATATTCCATACTAAGCATAAGAATATAGAGAGAAGTTCTCGAACAAAGAAAAATCCCGGCTAACTAACTACAGTCCAACAAGGACTAAACTGACACTTCCTAAATTGAGTCACTACTAAACCAGTGACTCACAGTCCGATAAGATCGAACTGCTCTGATACCATAATGTAACACCCGCACCTCAACATAATTGAAAGTACGACAAATTACATTAAGGCACAGGAATTTCTAATAATTTACAAACTTGATTACAGTAATCCAAGTCGTAAATTAAACTTAATTCATTAATCTAATAAAAGATTACATATTATACATAACTTGGAATATAATTTTCCACTTCAATACAAAACTAGCCTATGAGTCCCAAGCTTGGAGCTTCGCCTCATCGTCTTCGGTACCTGCTTATCTGAAAACAAATAAAAGGAAAAGGGTGAGATTATAAATCTCAGTGAGCCCTTCACGGACTCCTCACCATTCTCTCCTCGGAATATTCTAAATTTGAAAAAGACTAGCTTAGGCATTTCAAACCTAGACATACTCTCTCTATGTACCATAAGGACTTGACTTGCAACTTCTCGATATCCCTAAGCTAAGACGCTTTAGAAGGCGCTAGCTTGAGTTAAAAACTTAGCATATAATCAAATAGGGTAATCCTAGGGCCAATATGCCACTTATCAACTTGTGATTAAACTAAACACATAAATGTATAGCAACCCACATTAATCCTACAAATGTCCATTCTTTAACCTTTGTTTAGCTCGACTAACCTTAATACAATATAAAGTGCAACCTTATTAACTAAGAACGTATTGTTCTTACTTACTCACTTTGTGCTTAACACATCTTTGCTTTTCCTTATGCTATTGGACTTTGATTTATGCTCTATACCACAAATCCCAATCGACCTAGCTTGCTTATCCTTTAAGTGATCTAATCACCATGCTCAATACTATATGATGATTAAGCGACTAGGGATGTGCTATCCAAGATTCCATACAACTAACTAAGCTAATTC
This sequence comes from Calophaca sinica, assembly GCA_037113605.1. Lineage (NCBI taxonomy): Eukaryota > Viridiplantae > Streptophyta > Magnoliopsida > Fabales > Fabaceae > Calophaca > Calophaca sinica. Next base: position 121,132,305 of record CM073735.1, read on the forward strand.
CGAATACATATATATATATATATACAAGGAATTCATCAACATTCATCAACTTAACATCACTTCACATATTATACCATTCATAAGGAGATATATAATATGAGGCTATGCAATGTAATGCATTTTGTGTTATTGGGTAGTGTCGTAGGCTTCAGTCCCTAGACCCCAATTACACACTTGGCTAACCAAACCGATCTACTCCTATAAATAGAGGAGTCTTGCCATGGGCTTTAGCTTATGCATGTGCTTATGCTTATGATTGTATGCATGTTCATAGAAATACAATCATTCTCATTACTTAACTATTCAAGGAAACTACAATCATTTCAATGAATCAAGCTTACACTAATAGTACCCCTTTTCATCTAATTAATCCAAATCATGGACACTAATTCACACATTCATCCTATCACATCCTTTTCCTAGGGTCCTTTCTTGACCTCTATGACTTAAGCTTATGGCTCTTTGACAAGCCTCACAATTCACCAAATTAATGGACAACACATACATTAACTCATCCCTTGAAACTCTATGGAATTATCAAGAGAAAAACATCAAACATACATTCAACTGTGGGGGGTTGGGGGCAGTCGCCAACCTCTTTTAATCAAGCCCACTACACAATTATAACAATCATAACAATAACAACTCAACCTCTTATAGGTATTTAAAACCTAACTTGAACCTAAGGTTCATATGTTACTAAGGGAAGAGAAATTCCTATATGTGGGACTTATGGGTGCCCATCACCTAAGGGTTGAAGAACTCACCTCTATTCTTCAAGACATTGAGCTAGGAAGGTTGAACTTTGGACTCTTTGCTCTTCTTCAAGCTTTTCCCTCTTTGCTCAACTTGGGGCTTCTCCAAATACTTCTCAAATCTTGATCTTCAACCTTCAATCTTCCTTCTCAATCCAAGAACTTGAGCCATCCTTGCTAGAGCTTGGTATTCTCCCCCTTATTCTTCTCCAAATTCGTGCTTCTTCTTCTCCTCTCTAGGGTTCAAACCCAAATCTTCCAAATACCCAAATCTCAACTCTCAAACTCTCCATTTAAGCAAGTGATTGAAGAAATGTAACATGAATCTCTTCAATCCTTCTCAAAGGGTGAAACCCTAGCTCTCCTCTCCTCTTTCTCCTTTCCCTTTCTCTTCTTTTCCTTCCCTCTTTCTCTATTTCTGCGTTCTGCTCGCTGAAACAGCGTTTTTATACACCTCTGCAGCTGTGAATCGATTCACAGCATAGTGTGAATCGATTCCCACAGTGTAAAAAGCGCCCGAATTGCAGTTTTAATGAGTGAATCGATTCCTGCATGCGAGTCCCAGTGGCCTGTCTTATGTGAATCGATTCCTGGCTTCTGTGAATCGATTCCCACTGCTAGAATTTGATGCCAATGGAGTTTTAATGCTGTGAATCGATTCCTAAGCTATATGAATCGATTCACACTGCAGAAAAACCAGGAAAACTTAGTTCTAACACCAAACTTTGAGACTTTCTTCTCAATCAACTTCCATAGCTACAAATCAACACTTTTAACCATCTTAAGATTAAATCCAACTTATTCCTCAACTCAAACCCATTAACTTTCTTATCAAAACCTTGTGTAATTATATTCACTCACTTTAAAATCAATTTAAGTTTGAATACAATCACACAATTCTTCTCATAACTTATTCTCAACTTAGCTTAGAAATTTGGGGTGTTACACAAGATATGGTTTGTGATGCCTTGGGGGTCAACATATCATTCGAGGAGCCACAGTATGATGACACAGATGAACTTCCAAATGAGACTGCACAAAGATTTTATAATCTCTTGTTAGAAACAAATAAGCCGTTGTTTGAAGGGTCTGCCGACTCTAAGTTATCAATGTGTGTGAGACTTTTAGCTCTCAAGTCCAATTGTGGTGCTACGGATGTGTGCTTGGATCTCGTAACGAAGATGATGTTGGACTCGTCACCTATCAGAGATGGTTTGCCAAAAAGTTATTACGAGGCTAAAAGCTTAGTGTCCAAATTGGGGTTGGAATCTAAAAGGATTGATTGTTGTGTGAGAGGGTGTATGTTATATTACGATAATGAATTTGGTAAAAACGATAGCCTTGGTTGAATGCAAATTTTGTGGTGAGCCAAGGTATATGTCACATCGATAATGGGAAGGGTAGACAAAACCAGTTCCACGGAAGGCAATGTTTTATTTGCCAATTATTCCAAGGCTGCGAGAGAATGTTTGCGTCAACACGCATCGCAGACAAAATGACTTGGCACTATGAGAATAAAAGCACTTTAGGTATGTTGCGACATCCATGTGATGGTGAAGCTTGGAAGCACTTTGATCGTGTGAATCCCGAATTTGCGGCAAATCCACGTAATGTACGACTTGGCTTATGCTCGATGGTTTTACCCGTATATGTTCAATCAATGGCGAAACCTTATTCTTCTTTGGCGATTATTGTTACCCCATACAATCTTCCTCCGATATGTGCATGTCTAAGCCCTATATGTTCTTGACTTGAATTATCTGGGTCCAAATAATCCAACAGATGGTATTGACATCTACTTGACCTCTCATTAACGATCTCAAAAGGTTGTGGAATGGCGTTGTGACTTATGATATTGCACGAAAGAAGAACTTTACAATGAGGGCAGCTCTTATGTGGACCATTAATGACTTCCCTGCATATGGCATGTTGTGCGGTTGGGGTACTCATGGTAAAATGGCATGTCCCATTGCATGGAGCATACAAAGGCCTTTACCTTGAAATTTGGGGAAGAGTTCTTGCTTTGACTCACATCGCGAGTTTTTACCACAGATCACCAATTTAGGCGGAATAAGAACGCCTTCAAGAAGGGAAGTTGAATTAGATGGCGCCCCGAGGTTGACATCCGAACAGATTTTTACCAGAGTTATGGATCTGTCAAAAATCACAGATTTTGGTGAATTGGATCGATTTGAAGGATATGGACAATGGCACAATTGGACTAAAAGAAGTATTTTTTGGGATTTGCCGTATTGGAAAGATAATTTATTGAGACACAACCTTGATGTTATGCACATTGAGAAGAACTTTTTGACAATGTTTTTCTCACATTGATGAACGTTAGAGGAAGAACGAAAGACAATGATAAGGCCAGACTGGACTTACCACTTTACTGTAAGCGAAAGGACTTGCATTTGACGACTCAGTCGAATGGGAAAACCCTAAAACCCAAAGCCTGTTACTATTTAACTGTTGAGGAAGCTAGGTCAGTCTGTCGGTGGATAAAAGAACTTCGAATGTCAGACAGTTATTCTTCTAATTTGGCAAGATGTGCTGATGTGAACAAAGGAACAATGATTGGGATGAAAAGCCATGATTGTCATGTATTCATGGAGTGTTTACTTCCTATTGCATTTAGTTCCCTGCCGTCAAATATTTTAAATCCACTTACAGAACTCAGCCAATTTTTTAAAGATTTGTGTTCTGTAACATTGAGAGAGGATGATCTTATCAAGATGGAGCAGAACATACCAGTCATTCTTTGTAAGTTGGAGAGAATATTTCCCCCTGGTTTCTTTGACTCTATGGAACATCTCCCAGTGCATCTTGCACATGAAGCTAGGCTTGGTGGACCAGTTCAATACAGATGGATGTATCCATTCGAAAGGTAATATAATCAAATATTCTTTAAAATAATTATTCACTGCCCCGGGTTAAATGTTGAAATGTTGATCACCAACCTTGTTATTCTGTAGATTTATGGGTGACTCAAAACGGTCGGTGAAAAATAAGGTCAGGGTTGAAGGATCTATTTGTGCAACTTACTTACACCGTGAGACAGTTCATTTCTGTTCCCATTATTTTACGAACTTCATGCTGACACCAACAAATAATAGGAATGAAATAGAAATTGAAAGTGAAAGACACCATTGGCCTTATCGGTGTTTTGCCTTCGGTCGTCATCTTTGGAAAGGAGTCAAGTCCTGGTTAACGGGAGAAGATTGGAAGTCGGCCTGCGTTCACGTGTTGATCAACTGCTTAGAAGTATCACCATATCTTACGTATGTATACTTTTGACCACTTTCAATTTCTTTAGTCCACAACTATTCATGATCATTTGTTTGATAATGACTTGTTCAGGCATTCTTGTTAACTAAGCCCACAAGCGAATAAGACTCTTACGCCTATATTCATGAATATTTCCCAACGTGGTTTATGAGCCAGGTATGTATTTTTAGTCCTATTTCAACTATTTGTTGTTTGAAAATACAAAAGATTGTTTGCAAAGGAACCCTAAATCACTTGTGCATGTGTATACAGCAGTGTATAGCGAGTCGAGAATCGCCCATAATCGAACACTTGAGAAATTTATCTCATGGTCCTAAATCACGTGTAAAAGAATGGCACACGATTTAAACGTGATTACAAATTTCAAACTCAGTCAAAAACAGAGGGGGAAAAAACAGTTAACAGCGGAGTTTATGTAAAAGGTGCCACAGAGGGAGGTGAAGACGACTTCTACGCGTGATTCAACATATATATGAGCTGGCGTACAATACTTTAGACTATACTAAAGGCACAAGAATGGATCGCAAATATTGTTGACATATGCATGAGCAGAAGATACCAAATGTTTGATCCGTTTATCATGGCACAACATGTAAGACAGGTGTATTATGTCCCTTATCCGTCAACTCGAAGGGACAAACAAGGTTGGTGTGTTGCAATAAAGACAAAACCAAGGGGTCGCATTGAAGCAGATGATCCACAGGAAGAAGTGGCTTATCAAGTGGATGAGATGTCTCAGGTCAACGTAGTAAACGAAGTTGAACCCATTTCTCGACTACGTGACGATCCAATCACATATGAAGATGTAAATGGAGATGAGGAATTAAATGAAGAAGTGGCAGAACCATCAAGATCTGAAGACGATGCCGAAGCAGAGTGGGCGAGAATGGGCGAGAATAAATTTGTTTAACTTTTTACAATTAGAGAATTTAATGTCTAACAACATATTTTATTTTGTCGATTATTTTCATATAACTTGTTTATTTTTTGGAATTCATTTTTAATATTGTTATGTTTAAATATAATATTTCATGATTTGTTATTATTGAATTGCTCTATAGACATATATGGCATCGGGAGGTTCAGGCTCGAGCCCAAACCACCCAGGTAGTGGTCAGCGGAAGGAAAGCGCATCATTTGTCGACCCCCTAAATCGTCGGGCCGAACATTATTAGGGTTGATGATGCGGCTATGCGATGTTGTCATCCACACGCGTCGCGATACATCTACGCCTACACAGCTCCAATGAGTTCAGCCCCTACGCAGCCTCACGTCACATTCGGCACCTACACAAAGATGCAAGACCTTACGCATCGACACCCATTTACATGATGCCCACCCCAGGGTTCCAACGGACACTTGCCGCTTCTTCCCCTCATTTTGTGTGTGAGACGGTGCCCGACCCTCATGTGTCCGATCTTGAGTATAGTGCGAGCCAGGCACCTGATCAGACCGGGGTTCAGTAGGACGAGGAGGTTGAGCAACAGCAGGATGAGCGGGGAGTCGTTGATGATATTCGAGATCTTTGCATGATGGCCGAAGTTGCTATCAGGCCGGTGGTAGAGGTGAGTATGTAGGTTGAATACACATTTTTTCCCCTTATCTTTTTTTTAGTTTGTAATTTCGTCCCTTATCTTTTTTTAGTTTTCATTTAAGTCCCTTAAACTTCAAAAATCACATCAATTTCCTCTTTTCTGTTTATTTATCCATATTTTCTTAGACGAATCACCATCTGACACGTGGCAGAAAAATAAAATAAAACAAACTGCCACGTGTAAGATGGTATTTTGTCTAAGACAAAAAAAGAATAATTAAAAAGAAAGGACGAAATTGAAGTAATTTTTGTAACTTAATGGACTTAAATGAAAACTAAAAAAAGGATAAGGGACGAAAATTACAGTTTAACCTATATTTTTTTAACTTGTTGTTGTTATTGTTTAGGTTCCTGCCGTTAAAGCCAGCTGCGAAGGCTATCACAGAAGTAATTGAGCAAAATTACCACAGCTATTGGCCCACCTGGGGGACGCTGACGGTGGATGAGCGGAGGCACATGTTCAATTCTTTCAGAGTAAGTTGTTTATTTTTTTTTTTTGCGTATTATTTTTTTATTTCATGAATTTCAATTATTTTTAATAACGTATTATATTCATATAGGAGAGGGTTTCTTGGAAGGAAGAGCAGGAGGAGCAGATCAAAAAGAACTTCCATATGAAGGCTTCCCACCGCCTATCTGATATGCTTAGAGATGCCCGCCTCAATGGGCGGCCCACTTGGATAGGAGATGAGATCTGGCAAAGACTACTGGCGCCTGGAACTCCCCGAGTTCAAGGCGATGGCGAAGCGAAGAAGAATAGAGCCTCTGAAAAGGGTGGGAGCTTGCATACTGGAGGTTCGGTCAGTCAGGCGCAGCACGCAGCTCGACTTGTACGTTTTATATTATTATTATTATTATTATTATTATTATTATTATTATTATTATTATTATTATTATTATTATTATTATTATTATTTAGTTAAGCTTTTTTTATTAAATAATTACAGTCTCAGCGGTTGAAAAGGGAGGTTCAGTTGCACGAGCTCCATCGTGCAACTCATATTAGGAAAGGTACCGGTGATTTTGTAGATGAGCGGTCGATGCGGACCCAGGTAATTATAAAACATAATGAATAGTTTTTAAACAATGTTTATATTGTTTTATTACAATAAAAATTGCCTAATTTGTTTATGTTTGACAGGAGGAGTTTGAGGCGAGGATGTCTCAGGTTAGATCTCAGACATCGTCATGTTCCTCTCGAGCCCGAGAGGATCCGCATCGCCGATGGTTTGGCGAATGTTGTTGGCGGCAAGAAGAAGGGTCGCCTATACGGTGCTGGCGACCTTGCCAGTAACTACAAGAAAGGGGCCCGCTGCCTCTCCATTGGAGAGTCGTCCAGCAGTCGTGCTGCCGCGGATGAGCGGGAGATAGCAGAGTTGAAGCGGGCCATAGCCGAGCAACAGCGGTTGGCGGCCGAGCAGCAGCGGATCACGGCCCAGCAGCAGGAGGAGGCCCGCCGGACGGCTGCCATGTTGGCTCAGGTGCTGCAGCGACAGGAGGATCTGTACCATTTGCTAGCTCGCGAGCCGCCTCCTCCACCGCCTCCGCCTAGTAATGCTTGGTGATCATGTCGATGATGCAGATGGTGATCATGATCAGGACTATTAGTTATGTTTGTATCGATATTTTTTTATTTTGGATATCTTTTTATTCTTTGTTTTGTTAAATCGAATTTTTATTTATTTGTTACGTTTCTTTTTTTAATTTGTTTTATAGTTATGTTATCGCATTGCATTTTTAAATACAGGAATAAATTAATAATTAAATGTAATAACTATTAATCATTAATTAAATGAATAAATAAATTAAATGGATTACAGAAATTAAAATTAAATAATTTTTTAATAAAAATTTTTAAAAAATTAAATAATTTTTTAATAAAAATTTAAACAATTTTCAATTCAAAAAAAAAATTTAAAGTTCGGCTTTACCGACGGTCGTGGCCGTCGGAAATGTCAATTGTTGTAGACTCGGAATTACCAACGGGTTAAAACCGTCGGAAGTTACCGAATGATTATACCGACGGGTTAAAGCCGTCAGAAATTACCGAACGATTGTACCGACGGGTTAAAGCCGTCGAAAATTACCGAACGATTGTATGACGGAGGAGAAGCCGTCGGTACGCATTTGCGACGCGCTTTTTACCGACGGATATCAGCCCGTCGGTAATTCGTCGGAATTTTTGGATTACCGACGGCTTTTGAGGATTACCGACGGCTTTTGGCCATCGGTAATCCCGCGATTTCTTGTAGTGCTTGTTCCTTAACGTTATTGGGGGTGAGCAACGATGGTGCGTTCTAGTGATGGCCATGATGGGCAAGGTACCCAGCCTTGGGGGTCAATCGGATAGGGGCATCCTATATAAAGACAGTGGATAGCTACCACAGCTGGGGCATTGACCAATTACACCTGGTTAGACACTATTCGTACTTAAAAGTGATGATGTTTTTTCACTCGCTCATTTGAGTTGGTTTGGATCCATATGTTCAGTGTAGTAGACGTTGTCTACGATTGCATAATACTTGTAGAGTCACGCATTCATGCTATGTATGTTGGTTAAGTTGAAAGTTGTTATATGCGCATTGTTTAAGCTATGTCCTTTGCCGTTGGTGCTATGATTGTATATGATGTCTAACCCCTCTTTGTTGTGGCTACTCATACACCATTGTGTATGTTTAGACAATGAGCTTGCAGGTGAAGACGACGATGTGGCTGAGGAGTGATCCGTGGATGCGGTCACCGTAGTTAGGATTTTCGTTGTTTTTATTATTTCGTTGTTGTTATTTTTGATGTAAATGCTTAAGGTCAACTCTGAGAAGTTATGACATCGGGGTTCTTTTATTTCCTGAATTGAAACGTAATTGTTATTTGTTTATTTTCGCAAATTTGTAAAAGTGTGATGACTCTACCTTTTATTTATGAAAAATTTTAATTGACTGTATTTTTCGACGCATGCATATTATTTAAATTATTTCTTTAACATTAACATGCGGCTAGAAGGTGTCACAATTTGTGGTAATAGAGCTCGACTTGTTCTTCAGGCCGTGGTATGAGTCTATTATGTATTCTCTGTGTACTCTTATATGATTGTCTATACAAGAATAGATGTGATTGTAAGATTGAATGTACTTAGGTAGAATCTAACCTCACTCTACTGTTTGTCTGTCAAGGAGGAAATGACAAATAGGCCTGACCGTGCTGTGATTGAGGCTTTAGGTCGGGTTGCTGAGGCGATGGAACGCGACCACGCTCGTCGGGATAGGGCCACCTGCTTTCAGGGCATTACTGACTTCCAGAAGAATGACCCTCCGTTGTTCAAGGGAGCTTTTGACCCTGAAGGAGCACAACTCTGGATCCGCAAAATGGAGAACATTTTCAAGGTGATGACTTGCACTGACGCTCAGAAGGTGGCTTTCGCTACTTTCGAACTGATGGATGAAGCTGAGCACTGGTGTAAGAACATCTGTCTGCGCCTGGAAAGTGCTGAAATGGTTATCACCTGGAAGTTGTTCAAGGAGCATTTTCTGGAGAAGTACTTCCTGGATGAGTTACGTGACAAGAAAGAAGTTGAGTTTATGGCATTGACTCAAGGCAACATGTCAGTGGATGAGTATACCGTCAAGTTTGAGGAGTTGTCTTACTATGACCCTCCCTATCAGACTGCTGCAAGTGACCGCTCTAAGTGTGTGAAGTTCAAGAATGGGCTGCGACCTGAACCCAAACAGGGCATAGTCATTGTGGAGATGAATAACTATAGCAACCTGGTGAAGAAGACAAACGATTATGCGGATGCCTATAAGGAGAGGGCAGGTGCACTGAGGAACGCCAGAGGCAATCAGTATCAAGGAAAGGGGAAGCAGCCTTTAGCCCCTACTGCCCGAGGATTCAAGCATGAGGGGAACAAGAAGAACAACTCATCTGCAGGAAGACTAGCTGGAGGAGGTGCATGGCCTTATGATCAAATCAAATGCAGGAAGTGTGGCTCGGGTCACCATACCCGATAGTGCAAGGAAACTTCAGTTATTTGTTTCAAGTGCGGCAAGTCGGGGCACATTAGCAGGGATTATGAAGAGGCTAAGTCTGAACCAGCAACTGGAAGCAAACCTCAGAAGTCTTAGGCCAACAAGATGAAGACCATTGGCAGAGTCTTTACTCTCTCTGGAACTGAAACAGCAGATTCAGAGAATCTCATCCAAGGTATTGGTTTCATACAAGGAACTTCTATTTTAGTATTGTTTGACTATGGCAAGAGCCATTCCTTCATCTTGCACAAATGTGTGAGAACATTGCAACTGCCTTTAACTCGACTTGCCTTAGATTTGGAGGTAGCCCTCCCTTCGAAGGATCCAATAATGACTTCTTATGCATGTAAGAACTGTACTCCGAAGATTGGCAACATGAGCTTCGTAGTAGATCTGGTGTGTTTACCTCTACAGGAGTTGGATGTCATACTCGGAATGGATTGGCTAGTCGCCAATCAGGTGTTTTTGAACTATTTCGACAAGACGGTGATGTTTGTAGAGCCTGAGCCTAAAGATCCAAATGTTGTCACCGTTAAGCATGTGGAATCATCCTTGAAGGAAGGAGCCCAAGCTTATATGATGTTGTGTACTATGGTGGCAGAGAAGAAGCCAGAAGTGAAGGACATCCCAACCGTCTGTGAGTTTCCAGAAGTATTCGAAGAGATTAACAGTCTACCATCGGAGCGAGATGTGGAGTTTGCAATTGACCTTGTTTCAGGTACGGGGCCTATCTCAATGGCACCCTATAGAATGTCTCCCTTAGAGTTAGCAGAGTTGAAGAAACAGTTGGAAGAGATATTAGAGAAAAAGTTTGTGAGGCCTAGTGTGTCCCCATGGGGAGCGCCAGTTTTATTGGTCAAGAAGAAGGATGGTTCGATGAGACTGTGTGTAGACTATTGGCAGCACAACAAGGTTACCGTTAAGAACTGCTACCCGTGCCACAGATAGATAATCTCATGGACCAATTGATCGGAGCTTATATTTTCTCGAAGATTGACTTAAGGTCTAGATATCATCAAATTCGGGTAAAGCAGGAGGATATTCTAAAGAGTGTGTTCCGAACGCGTTATGGTCTCTATGAGTACTCAGTGATGCCTTTTGGCATGACTAATGCACTAGTAGTATTCATGGACTATATGAATACGATATTCAGCCCCTATTTGGATAAGTTTGTGGTGGTGTTCATCGATGACATCTTGATCTACTCTAAGACTCGAGAGGAACATGAAGGACACCTAAGGGTGGTGTTGCAGGTCTTGCAGGAGAAGCAACTGTATGCGAGGTTGTCAAAATGTGAATTCTGGTTGGAAGAGGTGAGTTTTCTCGGGCATGTAATTTCTAAAGGAGGCATAGCAGTTGACCAAACCAAGGTTGAAGCCATCTTACATTGGGGAGCCCCTAAGTCTGTGAGGGAGATTCGAAGCTTCTTGGGATTGGCAAGTTACTACCAGAGATTTATCGAAGGCTTTTCCAAGATTGTACTACCGTTGACTCGCCTTACAAGGAAAGGAGAGGTTTTTCTATGGGATGCTAAGTGTGAGGAAAGCTTTTAGGAGTTGAAGAACAGGTTGACTTCAGCACCGGTGTTAGTTTTGCCAGACCCTGGTGAACCGTTTATGGTGTATTGTAATGCTTCCAAGCAAGGATTAGGTGGAATGTTGATGTAGAATGGTAAGGTCGTGGAATATGCATCACTACAGCTGGAGGTACATGAGCAGAATTACCCCACTCATGACTTAGAGTTAGGGGCAATAGTTTTTGCTCTAAAGATCTGGAGACATTATTTGTGTGGCGCCATATTTGAAGTTTTCAGTGATCACCAGAGTTTAAAATACCTGTTTGACCAGAAGGAGTTGAATATGAGACAGCATATGTGGATGGAATTCTTGAAAGACTACGAGTTCAAACTGAGTTATCATCCTGGTATGGCTAATGTGGTGGCGGATACTCTGAGTAGGAAGGCCTTACATTGCTCAGCCATGATGGATAAGGAGATGGAGTTGATAGAAGATTTCAGGGACATGAGTTTGGTTTGTGAAAGTACTCTGGTGAGTGTTAGGCTCGGTATGTTGACAGTTACCAGTGAACTGATGGACCTAATCCATGAAGGACAGAAAACAGACTTACTCTTAGTTTATCAGAGAGCCTTGATGGTACAAGGGAAGTTAGAGGATTTCAGCGAAGGCACGGATGGTATTATGCGGTTTCGGGATCGAATTTGCGTACCGGATGTTCCAGAGCTAAGGAAGATGATTCTGGAAGAGGGTCACAGGAGTAGTCTGAGTATTCACCCCAGAGCTATTAAAATGTACCAAGACTTGAAGAAAACGTTTTGGTGGCTCGGAATGAAGAAGGAGATAGCAGAGTTTGTGTACCCTTGTTTGACTTGTCAAAATTCCAAGATTAAACATCAGAAATCTTCTGGGAAGCTACAGTCGCTATTTATTCCAGAATGGAAGTAGGATAACATTGCCATGGATTTCGTGTTAAGGCTTCCGAGGAGTCCAACATTGTCATGCAGAAAAATGACTAAGTCTGGAATTGTTTTAGCTAAGTCTCACTCATTGAATTTTTTAAATTCAAGATATAATAGGTATTGACCCAAACTCTTTTGGATAATGTCCTATAATTTTAGGGGAGTAGTACGGTACGTCCGGTCGCCACCAAATACGTGGGGACCACTTGAAAATTAGAGCGCGAAGATTTTCTCACAGAGGCTGGGCGCCAAGCGCCCAAACCTACAGGGACCAGGCGCTCTAGAGGGTAGCCTAAGTGCGTTTTGTTTTGTCGTTTCCCGTCCGTTCTGGCCTTGAGCAATGTTCTAAAGTGTATTTTAAGGGTATTCGAGGTTCGATAAGGTATCCTAAGTGATGATCAAGCCTAGATTAATTTAAGTAAGTTGAAGTACGTGAGTTAAGAGTTGGAAACTAAGTTAAGTTAGTTTAGACTTAGTATGGTGAGGTAGGTTAATAACTTGGACTTGTTCCAAGATTTGGGAAACTTGTTGGGTTACTGACAAGTAGTACCTCGTTAACGTTGTTGTAGCTGATCACTTGATGAGATGGTTGGTGAATTGTTAAGTTGTTGTTGTTGTTGTTATTGTTAGACACTTGTTTGATTTGTGCTCATGCATCATATGTGTGTTGTTCGTTAACGTTATTGGGGGTGAGCAATGATGATGCGTTATAGTGACGGCCGTGATGGGCAAGGTACCCAGCCTTGGGGGACAATCGAATAGGGGCGTCTTATTTAAAGGCAGTGGATAGCTACCACAACTGGGGCATTGACCAGTTACACCTGGTTACCCTGACTAGATGTTGTTCGTACTCAAGAGTGATCATATTTTCTCATTCGCTCATCTGAGTTGGTTTGGATTCACATGTTCGATGAAGTAGACGTTGTCTAGGATTACATAATTACTTGTAGAGTATGCATTCATGCTATGTATGTTGGTTAAGTTGAAAGTTGTTATATGCGCATTGCTTAAGCTATGTCCTTTACCGTTTGTGCTATGATTGTATATGATGTCTAATCCCTCTTTGCAGTGGCTACTCATACACCATTTTGTATGTTTAGACGATGAGCTTGCAGGTGAAGACGACGATGTGGTTGAGGAGTGATCCGTGGATGTGGCCACCGTAGTTAGGATTTTCGTTGTTTTTATTGTTTCGTTGTTGTTATTTTCGATGTAAATGCTTAGGGTGAGCTTTGAGACGTTGTGAGATTGGGGTGCTTTTTTCCTGAATTGAAACGTAATTGTTATTTGTTTATTTCCGCAAATTTGTAAGTGTGTGATGACTCTACCTTTTATTTATGAAAAATTTTAATTGATTGTATTTTCTAACACACGCATATTATTTAAATTATTTCTTTAACATTAACATGCAGGGTAGAGGGTGTAGGGAAATAGCGCAATAACAGAGATTAAAAACGCAGCGAAAATTTAAACTTTCCCTTCCATGGATCCTTGCGAATGGTCATGACTCAGGGTTATATGAATTACCTCTTGTAGCGCAGATCGTTTGCGCATTTAAAATTGGAATCGAGCACGCAGCGCCGCACGTAAAACAACGCCTCTCGTAGTCCACACGAACGACCTTCGAATGGGAGCGGTCTCACACAGGTTAGCCGACGACGAACTAGTCTCGATGCAAGTCACGATCTTTGAAAGCGGCTAGGGTTTTAATTCAGTGTTTTGACTTGATCTTAACGAGTCTATTTATAGACTTCACTTAAGACCCGACCTAGCGCATCAGAAGCTTACCGTGTGCTCTCGGTAAGACCGTAACTTATCGTGTTCTGCGTCTTTCTTGACTCGCTAGTGCATCGTAAGAATGCACCAATCAATAAAATGAGTCTCACTCATTTATTTAATCTCCCATTAGCTCGTTTCTCATGTGTGTGACCTGTAGGTTCCTCGTAACGTTGGCAATAATATTAAATCACTATTTAATATTATAAACAGTGAGCGGTGTCTAGCAACACATCACTGCTACCTAAGTAACGAGAATGTCAGTGTTGTGACGTAACCTTTCCGTGATAATGATCATGTGTATAATTACGTTTTGCCCTTATATCTATATTGAACACAAGGCATAGTATGTGTCACCCTTGTATAGTTCAATATTATATTCCTTGATGCCCGAGTAGACTTAGTAACAACAAATAAGATCAATATCTCATATTGACTTATTTCAGCATGGCCATGCATTTTACAGTCATACTCTATCAAGGGGCCCACAGATATTACTCCTGTTATGTAGGAGGGGCAAATCCCATCTAGGTCACTCATGTCTCTTTGCATGACTCGTTGAGTGCCCAGCTAATCGACTTTATAATTGTCACATGCACAATGTTTGACGGCAATAAAACACCCAACTCCTCATGCAGGGACCATAGTGATTTCAGGTCTGAGGGTGGCATACACCACTATCACTATGAGAATAACTCATGACACTTACATAACACACTATGTAGTATTCTCATGGCGGGTCAATCCAGTACACAATTACCCTAACGTGTACCTATGTGGTGACTTGATATCTCATATCTATAACCCGTGAGATGAGGTTATCACCCACCCACATCATAGTCCTGATCCATTATTATTGTCCTTAATAATAATAATACTCGACTACGGATATTTAGAGTAAGTTCTTTAGTATCTCACAACCGAGTCGTCTACTCGATGTTCTATTGAAACAAACTTTTACTCAAGGACTTTATTACGTTGAAACAAACATAATAACTGAAAATGCCTCATATAATAAATAAATTACATGATACAAAATATAAGTCCAAAGGAAAAACATTGGCCTCTAGGGCTTACACCAACAATCTCCCACTAGCACTAGAGCCAATTAGGCATGTACCTAATACCCATAGATCTAGTATGACCATCATGCTTCTGCTGGGTAAGAGGCTTTGTAAGTGGGTCAGCAACATTGTCAAGTGTTGGTACCCTGCATATCTTGACATCTCCTCTATCGATAATCTCTCGAATGAGATGGAAGCGCCTAAGTATGTGTTTGGATCGTTGGTGAGATCTGGGTTCCTTAGCTTGTGCAATGGCACCATTGTTATCACAAAAGAGATCAATGGGGTTCACAATGCTAGAAATCGTACCAAGTTCAAGAATGAACTTCTTGATCCAAACAGCCTCCTTTCTTTGCATTGAAGCGAATATACTCGGCCTCGTAGTAGAATTAACGATTGCTTCTCGCTTTGAACTCTTCCAGCTCACAGCGCCACCATTTAGGCAAAACACATAACCAGATTGTGATTTAGAATCATCTTTATCTGTCTGGAAGCTAGCATCGGTGTAACCTATTACAGCGAGCTCTTCCTGACCTCCATATACCAAGAAAGAATCCTTAGTTCTTCTCAAGTACTTAAGGATATTCTTGACAGCAACCCAATGACCATCACCGGGATCAGACTGGTACCTGCTCGTTGTGCTCAAGGCATACGAGACATCTGGTCGAGTACATAATATGGCATACATGATAGATCCAATTGCAGATGCATATGGAATCTTATTCATGCGATCCTCTCTTCCCGAGTTGAAGGGATTGTGCCTTTGATAGGCATACGCCATGTGTCATGGGCAAGAACCCTTTCTTGGAATCATGCATATTAAAGCGTCTCAACACTTTATCTATGTATGTACTCTGACTTAGGCCAAGCAATCTTTGTGATCTATCTCTATAGATCCTGATTCCTAATATGTAGGTAGCTTCACCCAAATCTTTCATAGAAAAGCAATTCCCTAACCAAGTCTTAACTTGTTGCAAAGTAGGGACGTCGTTTCCGATGAGTAATATGTCATCCACATATAACAACAGGAATACAACTATGCTCCCATTAACCTTCTTGTAAACACAAGGTTCATCTTCATTTTTAATGAATCCAAACTGTCTCACTGTTTCATCAAAACGAAGATTCCAACTTCTGGAAGCTTGCTTCAATCCATAAATTGATCACTGCAACTTGCATACTTTCTTGGCATCATCTGAAGTGTCAAAGCCCTCAGGTTGTGTCATGTACACGTCCTCAAGGAGATTTCCATTAAGGAAAGCAGTTTTGACATCCATTTGCCATATTTCATAGTCATGGTATGCAATGATGGCAAGTAAAATCGAACAGATTTAAGCATCGTGAATCAAGCGAGAAGGTTTCATCATAATCTACACCATGAATTTGCTTGAAACCCTTAGCAACGAGTCGTGCCTTATAGGTATGAACCTTACCATCCATGTCATTCTTCCTTTTGAAGACCCACTTGCACCCTATGGGAGTAACCCTTCAGGTGGCTCTACCAAGGTCCATACCGTTAGTGTACATGGAATCCATTTTAGATTTCATGGCCTCAAGCCACTTCTCGCATTCAGGGCGAATGGCCTCCTGGTAAGTCACAGGCTCATCTTGATCCATGAGAAATATATCACCTTGCTGAGTCATGAGAAATCCATATCTCTCAGGCGGTGACGTATCCTGCTTGACCTACGCTGGTCTTGTGTTACTTGAGCAAGTTGTTCTGTCACAACATCTTGTGCAGTCGCTCTTGTTCCTCCATAGATGTGTCACTACTCTGTGATACTTGAATTTCTTCAAGTTCTACTTTCCTCCCACTAATTCCTTTGGAAACGAATTCCCTTTCTAGGAATACACCAGTTCGAGCGACAAACACTTTGCCCTCAGAAGGATTATAAAAGTAGTATCCCTTGGTTTCTTTAGGATACCCCACAAAGAAGCATTTGTCAGATTTGGGCTCAAGCTTAGTGGAAATTTGTCTTTTCACATACACTTCACAGCCCCAAATCTTCATGAAAGACATACTGGGTTTCTTGCCAATCCATATCTCATATGGTGTCTTTTCCACAGTTTTGGATGGAACACGGTTAAGTGTGAAAGCTGCAGTTAATAGAGCATGTCCCCAGAAGGAATTTGGAAGATCCGCATGACTCATCATAGACCGGACCATGTCCAACAAGGTTCGGTTTCTCCTTTCAGAAACACCATTCCATTGCGGTGTTCCATGAGGGGTAAGTTGGGATAGGATCCCACGCTCTTTCAGATGATCATCAAATTCAAGGCTCAAATATTCACCACCTCGATCTGATCGAAGGATCTTAATATTCTTACCTAGTTGGTTTTGTACTTCATTCTTGAATTCTTTGAACTTTTCAAAAGATTCCGATTTGTGTTTCATGAGATACACAAATCCATACCTACTATAATCATCAAGAAATGTAATGAAATCGAAAACCCCCTGGCTAATGTGTTTAGTGGTCCACATACATCAGTATGTATGAGGCCCAAAAGATCACTGGCCCTTTCACCTTTTCCTGTGAATGGGGTTTCTGTCATCTTTCCTAATAAACAAGACTCACATGTCTCAAATGATTCATAATCAAAAGAGTCCAAGAATCCATCTTTATGAAGTTTGGAAATGCGCTTCTCATTTATATGGCCTAAGCGACAATGTCAAAGATAAGTCAGATTCAACTCATTTGGTTTTATTCTTTTGGTATCGATGTTATAAATGGGCATTTCGAGATCAAGGACATAAAGTCCATTACTCATTTGTGCGCTAGCATAGAAAACATCATTTAAATAAATAGAGCAACATTTGTCCTTTATTATAAATGAAAAACCAGACTTGTCCAAACAAGAAACGGAAATAATATTCCTGCTAATTGCAGGCACAAAATAACAGTTCTCTAACTGAAAAATAAGCCCACTAGGCAAAGTTAATACATAAGTTCCGACAATAAAGCAAAGAACTTTTGCTCCATTGCCAACTCGTAGATCAACTTCGCCTTTGACAACGGTCTACTCCTTTTGAGCTCCTGCACATTAGTACAAATGTGAGACCCACATCCAAAGATCTAATACCCATGATGCAGTAGATAAATTGACTTCTATAACAAAAATACCTGAGGTGGAAGTCTCACTTCCCTTCTTCTTTTCTTCCAGGTACTTTGGGCAGTTCCTCTTCCAATGTCCAGTCACACCGCAGTGGAAGCAATTGCCTTCTTTAGCCACACCACCCTTAGGCTTCAAAGCATAAGTCGCAGGTTTGGGCTTGTTAATTCACTTGCCCTTGCCCTTATACTTGTTCACGGGCTTCTTGAACTGCTTCTTGCCCTTTCCACCATTGACCATCAAAATGGCCTTCCCTTTCCCTTTGTTGATGTTATGTTCAGCTTCAACATGCTTAACACTCCGCAGAGTTTTGTCCATGTCATTCATAGTGAAATTCATGACAAACCGATTGAAACTCTCCGACAACGATTGCAGGATCAAATCAATCGCAAGCTCACGCTGAGGGAAAAACCCAATCGATCGAGGTTCTCAATATACCCAATCATTTTGAGTACATAAGGACCTACCGGGCATCCTTCCGCCGGTTGCTTTGGAAAAGGGCTTTGGAAACTTCATACCGCTCATGCCTTGCTTGCTCTTGATAGAGCATCTTGAGGTGTTCGATCATATCGAACGCTTCCATGAGCTCATGTTGCTTCTGAAGCTCAGAGTTCATGGTGGCTAGCATGAGGCAGGCAACTTCTAGGGCATCATCTTGATGCTTCTTATAAGCATCTTTTTCAGCCCTAGGGGCATTAGCAGCAGGTGGCTCTTGGGGTATTGGCTCTTCAAGAACATACAACTTTTTCTCTTGCTTGAGGACAATCCTCAAGTTTCGGTGCCAGTCCAGAAAGTTTGTTCCAGACAACTTTTCCTTCTCAAGGATTGATCGCAGTAGGTTATTGTGAGTGTTTGATGCCATGGTAATCTACATTAAGAAAATATGCAGAATATAAGTATCATGCAATAAACATATTTAATTAGGTCTTTAATTAAATACGCCTCCCACTATTTTACTCAAACCAATGACCCTCATCATTGATTCGGAAAATCCCGTTGGAAGATTTTCTAGTGGGCCGAGATCCATATTTCACTTTATTTTAAGTCAGCTTTGGCTGATCACTTAAAATTCAGTTATTTAGGTAGGAACTCCTTCCAATTGTATCTTATACAATTCTCGGATAGTTGGGTGAATAACTATTTATTCTAATCCATCATATGGATGGTTCCCAACTCACTTGCCTCTACACCTTTCAATCCTATTATACTCGGTTTAGTTAAGTTAGACCCAAAGATAGCAGTTGGATATTACATTTATCCCATCGCATCTTACTAGTATGGAAAATGCACTCCGCTTTGGCGAACCCACATTTTTGATATTAGCCTTGATGAGTGCCAGCTTTGGAAGGCATTTAAACTTAATATTTCTTTTGAGGGATTTTTATTAAAGTTGATCTCACCATTTGTTAAACTATTTAACTTACCAAATTCATACATGCATCTCATACATATTTGTTAAACTATTTAACCTATAATATTTATACATGCATCTCATACAAAATTTGTTAAACTATTTAACCTACTATATTTATACATGCATCTCATACATATATAGTAAATAAATGTGATGTGGTTATGGCCCCTAACGCATTGATTCTCACAAGCCAATGAGAGAATCTAAGCTAAACCTAGGAACGATCATACTTCTCCAAGTGTGACCTTCAATGTAGCCCTCTTATGATTTTGCCTTCTTGTATCCTTCATTACATTAATGAGAGTACTCGTTTTACATACAAGGGAGTGAGATGAGAAGAGAATTTACATTCAGAATTAAAAGAGAGGCACGACACGCAGGCCGTATTTTTAAACCAAACAAAAGGCACGGCACGCAGGCCGTATTTAAAATTCCAAAATAAATAAAAAGGACTAAGGCCATAATCACTCACCATGCATCACAAAAACATTAATGACAATCAATAATAATAATACACATTTATTACTATTAATCTTGTCATTAATAGTGATTAAAAGCAATTAATTAAAAATTAAAACTTTCAAAAAACTCGCTTCGCAGATTCAGAAAGGTCAAGGGGAGGCCGCCTTGCGAGTGCGGGCAGCTCAAGCAAAATTTTCTGGCGTTTCAGTGAACATTTCACGTTGCAGAAAACATTGTCGCCTCATCGTGACCGTGAACGCTTCATGCCACAGTAATAACATCGCCGTTTCACGTTGTTACCAACACGGTTCTGGGTACCAACACTTGGACCCATCGATGCCTATCCTTAAACCCGCAGTAAAACATGTTGCATCAACACTTGACACAAAAACCGAATCAAACAAATATACAGAATCACAATATATATATATATATATATATATATATATATATATCTCATATATGTATAGATTATTCGAAGCAACATATATATATCACATATATGCTCAACCGGGTTTTCGCAATCATACAAGGTATAATTTTTAAAGCGAACAGATTCATAATCTACCATAAAACCAACAGATTCGTAATCTAGCATACAAGAATGCATGTCATACACACATGTAACCATAGTAAACCGAATCATGGTTTCGCAAGTGGCTCTGATACCCTTTGTAGGGAAATAGCGCAATAACAGAGATTAAAAACGCAATGAAATTTAAACTTTCCTTCCATGGATCCGCGAATGGTCATGACTCGGGGTTATATGAATTACCTCTTGTAGCGCAGATCGTTTGCGCATTTAAAAATTGAATCGAGCACGAGCGCCGCACGTAAAACAACGCCTACGTAGTCCACACGAACAGCCTTCGAATGGGAGCGGTCTCGTCACGGTGCTAGCCGACGACGGAACGATCTCGATGCAAGTCACGATCTTTGAAACGGCTAGGGTTTTAATTAGTGTTTTGACTTGATCTTAACGAGTCTATTTATAGACTTCACTTAAGACCGACCTAGCGCACCGTAGCTTACCGTGTGCTCTCGGCAAGACCGTAACTTATCGTGTTCTGCGTCTTTCTTGACTCGCTAGTGCATCGTAAGAATGCACCACCGAATAAAATGAGTCTCACTCATTTATTTAATCTCCCATTAGCTTTGTTCTCATGTGTGTGACCACAGGTTCATGAACGTTGGCAATAATATTAAATCACTATTTAATATTATAAGCGATGAGCGGTGTCTAGCAACACATCACTGCTACCCAAGTAACGAGAATGTCGGTGTTGTGACGTAACCTTTCCGTGATAATGATCATGTGTATAATTACCCTTTGCCCTTTATATCTATATTGAACACAAGGCATAGTATGTGTCACCCTTGTATAGTTCAATATTATATTCCTTGATGCCCGAGTAGACTTAGTAACAACAAATAAGATCAATATCTCATATTGACTTATTTCGGCATGGCCATGCATTTTACAGTCATACTCTATCAAGGGACCCATGAATATTACTCCTCAAGTTATGTAGGAGGGCAAATCCCATCTAGGTCACTCATGTCTCTTTCAATGACTCGTTGAGTGCCAGTTAACCGACTTTATAATTGTCCTGCTGCACAATGTTTGACGGCAATAAAACACCCAACTCCTCATGTAGGGACCATAGTGGTTTCAGGTCTGAGGGTGGCATACACCACTATCACTATGAGAATAACTCATGACACTTACATAACACACTATGTAGTATTCTCATGGCGGGTCAATCCAGTACACAATTACCCTAACGTGTACCTATGCGGTGACTTGATATCTCATATCTATAACCTGTGAGATGAGGTTATCAGTCCACCCACATAATAGTCTTGATGCATTATTATTGTCCTTAATAATAATAATACTCGACTACGGATATTTAGAGTAAGTTCTTTAGTATCTCACAACCGAGTCGTCTACTCGATGTTCTATTGAAAACAAAATTTTACTCAAGGACTTTATTACGTTGAAACAAACATAATAACTGAAAATGCCTCATATAATAAATAAATGACATGATACAAATTATAAGTGCAAAGGAAAAACATTGGCCTCTAGGGCTTACACCAACAGAGGGTGCCACAGGTTACTACCAAATTTGAACTCCAATGTGGTGGTCCTTATTCCTAAAGTTAAAGGAGCTGATAAGATTGATCAATTACGTCCGATTGCCTTAACTAACTTTCAGTTTAAAACTATTACTAAGGTTCTGGCTGACAGGCTTGCAGTTGTGGCTCCTAAGATTATTTCAGAGAATCAACGAGGTTTTATAAAAGGTAGAAGTATTTCTAATTGTATTTGTACTACTTTAGAAGCTGTTAACTTGCTTCATAAGAGATCCTTTGGAGGCCAGCTTGCATTAAAGATTGACATTAAGAAGGCTTTCGACACTACTGACTGGCAAATTTTTTATTAAAGTTCTTCAGGCTTTTGGTTTTGATGATAAATCTTGCTCCTAGAGCAGCTTGATTTTGCATTCTGCTAAGCTCTCCATTTCTGTTAACGGTCATGTTGTGGGCTACTTCAGCGGTAAACGAGGTGTTAGATAGGGTGATCCTCTCTCTCCTCTCTTATTTTGCCTTGCTGAAGAAGTTCCTAGCAGAGGTATTTCTATGCTCGTCAATGAAGGCAAGCTTCAGTTGATGACAGGTCCTCGGGGTTTCAGGATGCCTAGCCATGTTTTATATGCAGATGATGTTTTGATTTCCTACAAGGCTACTAAAAAATCTATTTCTAGTTTGTTGCGTCTGTTCTCTGATTATGAGGTTGTTTCTGGTCAGGTGATTAGTCCGAATAAATCTAAATTTTACACGAGAAATGTTTCTCCTACTCGTCAGGAAGCTATTTCTAATCAGCTAGGATTTGCTTCAGGTAATTTTCCTTTCACTTATCTTGGTGTCCCCCTCTTTAAAGGGGCTCCCAAAAAATCTCACCTTATGCCTATTGCAGATAGAATCAAATCTAAACTCTCGGCTTGGAAAGGTTCTCTTTTGTCTATCATGGGAAGAGTGTAGTTGGTCAACTCTGTTATTCTTGGTATGATGGTTTATAGCTTTCATGTTTATTCCTGGCCTTCGAGCCTGCTGTCTCTGGTGGATCAGTGGATTCGAAATTTTATTTGGTCAGGTGATATTAATCAAAGAAAAATGGTTACCATTGCCTGGAACAAAGTTGCTAGACCATCATTGGAAGGTGGTTTAGCCATCTGTTCTATTAAGTCTATTAATAAGACTGGCATGCTTAAACTTGCTTGGGACTTCAAGGTTTCGGACCTCTATTAGACTTTTTTATTGAGAGCTAGGGCTGTGAAAAATAATAGACCTATCACCTGCCATATCTCTTCATCCATCTGGCCTGGTATTAAATCTTGCTTATCTTTTATTGAAGAAATTTTTTCTGGAATATTGGGGATAGTTCCAAGGTCAATTTTTGGAGGGATAAGTGGTTATCCCAACCCATTTTGGATCTTATGAGCCTTCCTCCCGCATTGCATCCATTGTTGAAAGAAAAACTGAAAGACTTTATTGTTGATGGAGCTTGGTCTATCCCACACACTATTGCTTCTCATGCTTCAAGCGTTTTGGCTGAGATCAAAGAGATAGCAATTCCTAAACTTCCGTCTTCGGATGGTATTATGTGGGGCCCAAATGAAAAAGGTATTTTATCTTTTAAAGATGTTTTTTATTCTTTGAACCTATTAGAAATTCTTTGCCATGGTGTAAGATTATTTGGCAAAATGTTGTCCCCCCTTTGAAGTCTTTCTGGCTTACTTCGAAGTCTTTCTTGCTTTGGAGATTGATTCATAATTGCTTGCCCACTGATGAGAATTTGGGAAAAGGCGGTGTTATTGTGGTTTCTGTTTATAGCCTTTGCGGGAACCATTCTGAGAGTTCTTCCCACTTGTTCTTTGGTTGTACTTTTGCCTTATCTCTTTGGCACTGGCTAGAAACTATCCTCGCCATTCATATTGACTGCTCCTCAATTGATACAATTCTTGAGGTTTATAATCGAAATTGGAGTTCCAAAGTTTTAGATGTTGTCGCAGCTTGTGTGGTGAACAAAGTCTGGACTATTTGGTACTATAGGAAAAAGCTGAGGTTTGATAATAAGATTCTTCCTCAGTGGTCTGTTATTAACTTCATTACTTCTAATGTCTATCTTGCTGGTAATTATAGCAAGGGCATTATGTTCCCATTTATTGAGGAATTCTCCATTTTGAAAGCTTTCAAGATTCAGTGTCACACCAGACCAGCTCCTAACATCAAAGAGGTTCTTTGGATTCCCCCCAACCTTCATTTTTTAAATGCAACACTGACGGTGCTGCGAAGGGTTATCCGGGCCCTGCTTCTTGTGGGGGTATTTTTCGTGACCATAGTGCAGTTGTGCTTGGCTGCTTCTTTGCTAACCTAGGCATTAAATATTCTTTTCAGGCTGAATTATTTGGTGCTATATTTGCTATTGAGATTGCTCATTAGAAAGGTTGGCATCGCCTTTGGTTGGAGTGTAATTCCCAGTTGGTAGTTTGTGCTTTCAAGAACCAAAGTATTGTGCCTTGGCATCTTAAGAATAGATGGAATAATTGCATTGCTTTGACAAAGCATATGACCTTCTTTGTGTCTCATATTTATCATGAAGGAAATAATTATGTGGACCGTTTAGCGGCTCATGGTATTGGTATCTCTGGCTTCAGCTGGTGGAATTTGATTCCTAAGTTTATTCGTGAAGATTTTTTTAAGAATAGATTGGGTCAGCCTTGTTATAGATTCGAGTAATTGTTTTTTGGATTTGGATTGTTTGCCTTCTGCAGGTGTTTCAGCGGGTAGGATTCTTGTTTTGTTCTCTATCATGGGTTTTTGCCTAGTCTCCCCATGTGTTGCTTGTTGCCTTTTTCTAATTTTTTTTAATAATAATCAGGGGAGAGTACTCTTTTTCCTTCTAGGTGTTTTTTTCTTAAGGAGGGTTTTGTATCAGAAGGTTTTAACGAGGCTCCTTTCCTTTTAGGTTAAAAAAAAGGACATATAAAAAGAGTTTAAACTTTTGAATACTAACAATTCCAACAATTTGTAAGCACAATGCCACATCTTTTGATGTGTTCATGTTGTTCACTTTCACTCAGAGAGAAAATAGTTGTTATAAAAGAGACTTGACCTCCTACTAAGGAAGGTAACAACTTAAAATAGAATTTAGCAATCCCCATATAAAATTCAAAAATAATGAAATCCACAAAGACAATGGAAACCAAACAATGTGCTTGCTCCATGTAGGAAAAAAAAAATCAGAACCACTAAAACTCAATATGAAAATTTACACTGGAGGGTGCAAAGCCAATTTCTTCTTGGTCACAATGTGACCCTTTTTCAATCCAACAAAAAGACCTGTAATTGGCTACTTATCGGCCATTCCCATGTTCCAAAATCAATAATAAGAACCCCACGATTGAAAAATCAAACAACTACTTTCACAATTGAAACAAGAGACAAGAGCAACATAAAACACGAAGCATGAAATGTGATTCAATACATTAAGCATTCGGATATGATTAATTTTTACCTAAAGAAATGAGTGTAAAAAGAAAAAGGAACCAGTTTTCGAAAAACAAAATTTAGTAAATTGCAAACCAACGACCTGCTCAAACAGTGAACCTCAAACACCACTGGTCCAACCCGCAAGACAGGGCAAAGCATCTTCGACGGCGAGCGATTGGAGCTAGGAGAAGACGACACAGTTGTCGATAGAGACATAGAAGGAGGGCGTATACGGATGAGTTAGCGGCAGGAGGGGAGTAAGGGGATGATGTAGAGGCTCAAAGATGGTGCCACCGGTGGAGAAGGGTCGGAGAGCAACATGGTGAAGGAGTCAGTGTTTTTGACTGGGGTGCCACAGTCAATATCGTAGAAGAGGAAGTGAATGTATTTGGGTAGAAGATGAGAGACAAAGGGTTTTTTGGGATGAAGACAAAGGGTTTTTGATTTTGGGAAAAAGAGCAAAGGAAAACGAGGAAATAGATGGAGGAAAAACGAAAATAAATGAAAAAACTGCGGCTTGTGTTTGTTGCAATACTAAAATAGCAAACCAGAGCCTCTCCGCTGCCGTCACAAATGGCTCTCATCCATCATCGTCACTGCCACGAGAGGAACAAATCCGAAAGTGAGGGTTTAGAGAGGAACAGAACTAAGATCCAAAGGTGATGGTGGAGCAAGAAGTAGCGGAATCGCGAGAAGCCGAAGGTGGTGGTCCCAGAACAGAGACGTCGCAATAGAGAAGCGAAGTTAGACGAGGGAAGATCCGGTTTGGGAACTTAGATGAGAAGCAAGTGGTGGTCGTGGAGGTGGGCCGTGGGCGGCAGAGGGAATAGGAAGAGGAAAGGGAAATGAAAATGAGGGAGAGGAAGAGGAAAAGGAATTGACCCTCACCTTGTCAAAGTTACCGATGGCTTAGCCGTTGGTAAGGTCGTCACTAGTCGTTGGTAAGGTCGTCACTAACAAAAATCACCGTCCAGAGAATCAAATGTGGGAAAATCGACTATTTTACTGCCTGCCTAAAGTCATCGGTAACTTTAAAAAGGAATTAATAATAAAATAATTCATTACCGATGGCTGACTAAACTACAACGCTTATATTTTAAACTTACCGACGACTTGTTCGTCGGTAATTTTAAAAACTAAATTAGAAATAAAATAATTCTATACCGACGGCTAAGATTTAGATTTATTAACGGCCTCTAAGCCGTCGTTAATTTCCGATGGATAAGCCGTCGGTAGAGCAGAAAAAACATTAAATTCCTGTGTAGCTTTTTTTGGGGTTTACCGACGGTCACGGAGCCGTCGATAATTTTTCGTGGGTATTCAACAGATTTCTTGTGGTGCGTCTGTGTTTGTAGCTACTTGTACACCTTGTATATAGGTAGATGGTGAGACTGCAGGCATGGTAGTTAAAATCACAATTAAAAACGTGTAATCATGCGTTTTTATGATTCTGCAACCCCTCAGCAATTATGGTGGTGAGCGAAATCGAAAAATGGTGGAATCGGCGCCAGAAATCGCAAAAATTGTTTGATCTGCATTTTTTATGCATTTCTGCTTGACAGGGACGACGAGTTGTAGGCCGAGTTAAAACGCAGGTTAAAAGTTTGAGGCCCATTTTGTTAATTCGTGGGTTAAATGACCCGGTTCAGACCCTTTTTTAAAATACAAATTTTAGGGTTTTTACTTTTTACTGTGGATTATCTTTGTGGGTGTCGCCCTCTCGCTCGCGATAGAGCAGAAATGAATGGAGCTTCTCTCTGTCTCGTGACCAAGGGCTCGTCTCTCTGTCTCTCATTTTGTTAATTCGCGGGTTAAATGACCCGGTTCAGACCCTTTTTTAAAATACAAATTTTAGGGTTTTTACTTTTTACTGTGGATTATCTTTGTGGGTGTCGCCCTCTCGCTCGCGATAGAGCAGAAATGAATGGAGCTTCTCTCTGTCTCGTGACCAAGGGCTCGTCTCTCTGTCTCTCTCACGGCAGAGCTTCTCTCTTCTCTCGCGCAAGTGCTTTGTTCGAATTCGTGCAAGTGCTCTCGTCTCCCTCCCTCTGTTCGTGCTGCTGCTGCTGCTCTCGTCTCACTCCCTCTATTCGAACTCGTGCGACCTGTTTTGTTTCCCTCAGGTCAGTATACTTTGTTTCCTTTCCTTATCACTCCCTATGTGCGACATGTTCTGTTTCCCACCCTAATATAGCTTGCTTATTACCCACAATTTTGTTGTTGCAGTTCTGTTTCTGCTTCATTTTAACAATTGAAAATTTTGCCAATGTTGAAGTCGCCTCTGTCCCTAGTTCTAGAATCACACCAAAGAATGCTCCTGAAAATAGGAGTGATGTGGCTTGGAAGCATGGAGTTTTAGTAGATGGAGGTCACTCCCTCTGTACGATTATGATTTTAATTTGGATAATCTATTTTGATTGAGGTCTAGGTGTTCATGTTTTGGTGTTTTGTATTATATTAATTTGTTTTGTGACTTATGAGTTATGACTTACTAGTTGTGTGTTATGACTTATCAATTTTAACTTTGATTAAGTATTTGAAGTGCATATATATATATATATATGTGTGTGTGTGTGTGTGTGTTATGAATTTTATATAATCTTACGATTATTGTTACGATTCCACGATTTACAATTTTACATCCCCTTTCTGATTATGCGTATAATCTCGATTTTGACTACCATGACTGCAAGTGATGACATGGATGTGAACGCTGAGGAGTAGTCTATGCGATGCTGTTTAGCTTAGGATTTATTTATGTTTTATGATGTTTATTATTTCGATGTAAAACTAAGTGTTAAGCTCTAAGACATGTGACGTCGGAGATTATCAGTTTTTATTCCTGCAAAGAGATTGTATGTTTTTAAATTATTACTCTGCAGATGTAGTTTTTAGTATGATTTGATGTGAACCGCTATTCCGTTAATAGTTCCATAAACTTAGTATTTTATTACTTCTAGCATGCTTTTTATATGCATTTTTCGTACGACGGGGAAGTGGGTGTCACAAAGCCACCGTGATGGGTCTCCACCTAGCTGCGAGGTCAGCCTCTCCGTCGTACAGTGTGGTTGCCTCTCCGTTCACGATGTCTTCATGCAGGCCATCGTCATTTTCACGCGGTGGAAACTTGTCTCCAACCAAAGTGACTGAGGCACTCTTCTTCTCTGGGGGTATTGAGACTCCAAAATGCAGATCTGGTACACCCACGGTACCAATAGAAAGAGAGAGTAAGGTGTGTTTAGTTTTTGGACTTTCAAAACCTTATAATCTCAAATACATTGATATTATTACTCTGTCTATCCTATACTACATTTTTTTCGAAAACATCCTATACTATATGTTTGACTGCACCTTTCGCACCACACTGTGCACTGCCTACTTGTAATGTGTAAAACTCATTTCTCAGTAGTAGGTTTTGACAGTGATGCCTTGGGTTTTGATTAAACAGTATATTCTATCAATTCAAATGCATTTTGTGAAGCAAACGTATTACTATCAATTAAAAAAACTAATACAATGCAAACAAGACACAGTCAGTGGCATAACAAAAAATACAAAAGCAATATATTATCTCTATGGCTTTACCACCATCACTTTTTTTTAATAAAGCCACCATCACGTTTTGGGAAGTGTACCTATATCTCACTTGTAGGGCTGGACAAAGGGGTCTGACCCGACCAACCGGTTGGAAAACATGTGGACTGGCGGGTTCAAGCGGTGGGGCGGGTGCACGGGTGAGGCTCTCAATCTGGGCCAAACTTGTGCAGGCGGCCATCATTCAAAAAAAAAAATTGAAATCCGAGCCCGCCCGAATTCTTGGAGTAAAAAAATAAAAATAAAAAATTAAACAAATGACGTTGTTTCAAAATAGGGTAAAGAACTGAGAGAGACTTCATTTGTCTCACATTTCATTTTCACTTCAGTCTCTCTCATTCTCAACCCTAGTAGCGCCGCTCAACCTCTCTTTCGCTCATTCTGAACCATAGTCCTTTCTTCCCCAATCGCCCCTTCTTCACCATTTCTTTGTTTGTCTTCCATTTCAGTTTGGTAGAGTGGTCGTGTTCTTCTCTAGCGTGGTTTGTTCTTCTCCGGCATTTGTTAGTGTGGTATTCTTCTTCTTATAGCTTTGTACCTATTTATCATACTTGTTTGTATTTAGGGTTTTGTTTTTGAACTGCATTTTGACTCACTTTTTATTTTATTTATCAGACTGTGTTTGTGAAAGAACTGGAGTAGAGAACATGAGAAGGGCAGAAGTAGAATCGTTGTCTTTTAGTGTGACTTCAATATTAGGGTTTGTCTCTGTCTCTCTATGTTTGTTATATGTTATTAGATTTAGGATTTTGAGCCAAGCAATGAAAATCTGACTTCAGAGTTCAGGTCACATTTGAGCCCAGTCCTTTTTTTAATGGCTGAGTCCTACTGGTTTTTTTTGTGAGCATGAACTTGGTTAATTTATTTTTTGTTGGACATGATTTTGTGGTTAGAAGCAGAATTGTTGTGTTTTGGTGTGACTTCAATATTCGGGTTTCTCTCTGTCTCTCTAGGTTTGTTCTATTTTTTTTTTGATTTAGGGTTTTCAAAAAGCGTAAGCTTATTCTTCACATCTTTCTCTTTTTCTCTTGTTATTTAATTTTTGGGACATGATTTTGAGCAATCAAGGAAAATCTAACTTCAGATTTGAGCCAAGTCATGGTTGTGTCGCATTGTTTTTTTATGGACATAATTTTTGTTAATTTATTTACCGTTGGACATGATTTTGTGGTTGTCAAGGTTATTTTGAGCAAGCAATGAAAATTTGACTTCAGATTTGAGCCAAGTCCTTTTTTTTTATGCTTGTGTCCCATTGTTTATTGTTATTGTTGTTGTGTTGATTTGAGCCAAGTCATTCGACCATGGTTAAATTTATTTGTCTGCAATTTGTATACTTTTTTTACTGCCAGTTCTGCTCTTTTACATATTTCCAGTTACACACACTTATAATAGAACTCAACAAATCAAATTTTTAATGTTCAATTATGTCTTAAACTTAGTTAAAACTTAAACTTAGATCTTAAACTTAGTTAACTGAAACTTAAATGTTAAATTTAGTTAAAATTTAAACTTAGTTAAAACTTACACTTGTAACAGAATGCGACAAATCATTTTTTTACATTCAATCAAATCTCATACTTACTTAATACTTAAACTTAAAATTTAAGCTTAGTTTAAAACTGAAACTTAAAAGTTAAACTTAGTTAAAATTTAAACTTAGTTAAAACTGAAATTTAAAATTTAAAATTAGTTTAAAACTTAGACTTAATCAACTTAAAAACAAATAGGTAGAACATTATGCTTAAATTTTTTAAATATGTTGTTGATTTTGGTTATGTGGTTCTACCCTATAAGTTGAGAACATGGTTTATTAAATTTAAAGACCTAATAATGTAGTTGGCAGTTGTTGACACTTTTTCATTGTTTCAGTGATGAAGCTACCTAGTAAAAACCTTCATTCTATATTAACATCACAAACTATAAATCCTATTGCTGAAGCTTCCAATGCTCCTCCAAGTTCTGCACCAAATGTAGAAGT
The DNA here is from genome assembly GCA_037113605.1 of Calophaca sinica. Taxonomy (NCBI): domain Eukaryota; kingdom Viridiplantae; phylum Streptophyta; class Magnoliopsida; order Fabales; family Fabaceae; genus Calophaca; species Calophaca sinica. The sequence goes on from CM073735.1 coordinate 121,163,398, forward strand.
TGGCAGTGGAGCACAACCCACTGAACAAGCAACAGCTGCACCTGAAGCTAAAGCTGCTGGTGCTAACCCCAATCGTCCTCGTCCTCCTCTTGCAAAAAAGAGGAAAGCAAATCCAAGTGGTCCTAGGAGAATTTCTACTGCCTGGGACCACTTTAATAAATTACCTGATGAAAAGGAACTAACTTCAACATGTAAACATTATCATAAAAGTATTTATGTGACACAAAGCTGCATGGCGCATCCAATATGCTTGCTCGCCTAAAAGTCTATGCCAAATATGAATATGCTTTAATCAAGGACCCTAATCAAACAACCCTTGCATTTACCAGTGGTGCGGGCAATGGTTTGGTTTATACAAGCACTAGATTCAATGTTCAAGCTTGGAGAAAGGCAGTGGTTGTTTTTTGTCATAGTAGATGAACAACCCCTTAGGGTAGTGGAAGGTGAGGGATTTATGTATTTTTGTCAACAATTGTAGCCCAATTCACTCGCCCATAAAGGCGTGCAGCAGCTAGGGATTGTTTTCAGTTGTACCTTGATGAAAAATAGAGGTTGAAAGCTTTGTGTTAGTTAGATTGCACTAGGGTAGCACTCACCACGGATTGTTGGACATCTATCCAAAACCTTAATTATTTGATCCTTACAGTACACTTTTTGGATAACGAGTGGAAATATTAGAAACGAAAAAGTTGCTTTGTTGTAGTCCCTAACCACAGAGGTGAGACAGTTGGATAGGAAAGTTGAGGAGGTTTATAGGGATTGGAAACTTACGAATTTTTCTACAATCACCGTTGATAATGCATCATCGAATGATGTGGCTGTATCAAAATAAAATTATAATGTTTGTTTTCTCAAATTTTAAACTGATGATGCAGTCTCGTATGACATATTATATGTATGCATTTCAGCCTTATATGTATGCATTTCAGCCGTGTTACTCGTGTTACAGTAGGCAAAATAATACAGTATTTTTTTACGATTGAAATGTGTGTGTGTGTGTGTATATATATATATATAACCTAAGAATTTCTAAGCTACACACCTAATTTTTTTCCTTTCCTGGGATTGTAGTTCAATCGGTTGTGTGTGTGGGCCGGAATAAACCTGTAGGTCACATAAGGTCAGGCTTGGGCATCATTTTTAGATTCCAAATTTATTTGGGCCTTTTTGGCCCGACCCAATAAAGGCCACAGCCGACTATGGACCAGCTCGATAGCCCGTTTTGCCACCTATGATTATAATACTATTAACAAAATACATTTACTTTTTTATAATTATATTCTAAAGACACACTACAACAATTCTACCCTAATGCAACGCCTTGATTTCCACCAGCCAAAAACCAATTGTCTTACATTGTTAGAAAACGATTTTTATGTTTGTTGGTGTAAATAAAAAATTTATTTTTTTAGCAAAAACTGTTGTCTATAATAATATTGGGAACGCAATCCCAACCGTAGCATTATACTTTCACATCTTGAAACATTTCAACAACCATAATACTGCTTTATAAACTCAAATTGTTCTCTTTACCTTTTAGATCTAGTTTTTGATTATTTTATAATTTCATGTATATGTATAATTGTATCTTCATTCATTTTAGATAAAAAAAATGAAAAAAGAAAGAAGAACTCTTTGTGGTGGAACGCATAAGAGGAGGTAAAATCGGCTGAAGAAGATAGATGATCAGAAATTATAAAAAGCAAGAGTAGCTCGAAATCTAGGGTTTGCAAGTCACTGATTCGAAGCTCTTCGCGAAGCCATCGACAAAGACTATCTTGAAGCTTTTTGTGAAGCTGTCACCATGGTCGACCTCGTCAGACTCTTGTCTCGGCTTGGTGAACTTGTCGAGTCAATTTCCTTTTCTTCTTGTGCTTCTCTCTCTCATTCTTTGATTCCGTAATTTTGATTCCGAGCTTCTTTGAGCGATTCCACATTTCGATTCTTTGAGGGTTTTTTTTTTTTTCGGGGTGAGCTTAATTTGGAAAGGTTTGTGCTTTTTGGACTTGGTTTCGTTTGGTTGCTGGATCGAGTAACTATTTCGGTTGAGTTTTGAATTGGAGGAAAATATAGATGCTTAATTCGGTGGTTGTATTATGGTTAATTGGTTATAATTTAATTAATTTTTTAATTTGTGTTTTTTATTTAGCTCTTGAACTTTGTTTGTGTAGAGTTTTGAAGGAAAACAAATTAAAAGAAGAGCAACGAGGGTGTTGTGAGATCCTTTTCTAGGACCAGAATTATGTAGCATTGTTTGAAAAAGGAGATGTATATGGCAGGTTCTTAATCGTGTTGTTACTGACTGTGGAACATTTGTGAAAGGATTGTCTATGAAAGTCGTATTTATGGTATATTGTGCTTTACTTTATGGTTCAGATTGCAGGTAATTAATCATGGAACTCATCTTTTTATACCATTAACCAATTTGATTAAAAGTGTTTTACTTGCTAATTTAAAGAAATTGCATGATAAAAAATGCTTGTGAGGCTCCAAAGGAAAAGAAAAGGAAGTGAATAAAGAGATTGTAATGTGATTGTTCTTGGGCTATTATTCTGTTATTTTTTCTGCAAACACCATGCAATTCATATACTTGAGATTGTTAATGGTTGTTTCTCAACCAAATAATTATGTGTAGTCTTAGGTCAGCGTGTCTTTGCAGCTCATTGTAAAAAAAAAAAAATATCCCTAGACATTTTAGCAACAGTGTAAAATTGTTTTCGTTGTTTATATTATAAACTGTCGCCAATATCCATGACTACGACAACGCTTTTTGATGGTGTTGCCTTTACTTTGACAAAACCGTTGTTGAATCCATAGGCAACGCCTTAAACTACAACAGTTCAAAAACTGTTGTCGAAAGAAAATGCAACAATTTTTCATTTTAGACCATAGTTTTTAGGAGTTATCGTAGATCAAAATTGTTGTAGTGGCATTTACATCCTGACATATAACCATCAAACACTCTAGTATACACACATTTACTTCTGGCTTAGAAGACAGTGAGGGCCACTTAGTTATGTTACACAACACTTTTTTTAGAAGCCTATTTCTTCACTTCCAGATTTGTTGTACATGTTCACAATCCTTTTGACCTCAATCACTACAACATTTCCGAAGTACAGCAACACCTTTCTCAATAGCCAATTAAAAACCGTTCTCTTAAGTTGCAATAGGCAACATTTATTCATTTTGTTGCCTTAGCAAGAAGCATTTTATATATTTTGTACGCAACAGTCAAAAAAATGTTCTAAAAAATGAATAAATTACAGTTTTATATATTCACTATTTTTTATTTTCTTAAGCAATACTTTGGTAAACATTATCCACAATGGGATGCTTCACAAGCATTTTTCTTAACATGCATTAGTGTCTCACAAGCATTTCACCCTTAGAGAGAAATAAGAGAGAAAATGCTTGTTTTAGCATTCGGAGAGGATGAGAAAGAAAATGCTTGTTTTAGCATTCGGAGAGGATGAGAATTGATGCTTAAATACTTAAAAGTATAGTATTAATATTTTTTCTCGGTTTAAACAAACTTAGAAGTGTTGAATATATTTTTGAGAAGGATATTGCGCCAATGTTTCTTGTATCATTGTGACCATCTCTTTTTCATTTTAGATATTTGTCATTTCATTTTTTATGTGTTGAATAAACCCAAGTTCCTCTATTTATTACATGACAACTCTAAATCATTAGCCTTATATTAGAAAATTATATTAGTAAAATAATTAGCTTAATAATATCAAATAAAAAAAGTATCTATGTATATTAGACAACAGTTTTATATGTGTACTTTTTGATAATCATATGCAATAGTTTACTATGTTGCCATGAGCGACAACAGTAAAAAACTGTTGTCATAGAATAATCTAAAAATTGTTGTGTATCGTATGTTACAGCTACAGTTTTTCTTAGTGTTGCCTATGCTTATTAAAAACTGTTGTCAAAAGAGTAGACAACGACTTCGACTACCACATTTCAAAAATTGTTGTCGTATGTGAAGAGGACATTTTTTTTTGTTTTAGAACACGGTTTTGAAATGTTTTTGTAGATGAGATATGTTATAGTGAATCTTTCCCCTCTCCCATCTTTCAACTCCTCGTGAAAATAAATCAATAAATTTTTTTTTTGGTAAACTTGTAAATATATAATTTAAAGATACAAATTAAAAATGCAAGAATAAATAAATACAAACCAAATGGTCCTGCAAAACTAGTTCTAAGAAAATCGATCCAGCTTCTTTCTTAACCCATATATGAAAATAATAATAATATGCAAGGTAAGAACTAAAGATGAGTTGCGCAAGCTCCAGAATAATTGAGTTAGCTCCAACACAACATGCAAGGTGAGAATCCCAATAGGTTCAAACCCTATTTCCTTTTTTTTTAAATGGAAAAATAATTTTAATAAGGGTACAAGGGGTACCTCAATCCAATACAGTCAAACAAGTGATAAGTGCCGAAAGCGCAAGGCGCCCGACCACCAAGACAAAAGAAAACACAAGCCAAAACACTTGGGTAAAAACACACCCTATGTCCTATGAATACATGCAAGTGCATCTATAAACCATTCATAGTACAAGCATGGCGTGGAGTTGGCCCTAGATAAATTCCACCTCCATGACAAAGAACGGATCTGGTCAATCAACTGACACAAATTTGGGACCTTCCCAGAGAAAATACACTCTTTCTGGAGGTCCCAGATAGCCCACACTGCCGTATGCCAAATTAGTGCTAGTCCCTGTCTACACCGAGATCTACCCCCGAGGTAGGTAAATGAAGCAAAAGAGTGAAAATGGTCCTATGGCAACACAAAATCATAGCCCAACTAATGGCAACACAAAATCATAGCCCAACTAACTAGCAATAGCATACCAAACCGAAGAGGTAAACCCACATCTACCAAACAGATGTAACGCTGACTCCTGATCTCTGCCACACAGCGCACAAGTAGTAGCCTACCTATTTGATATCACACCCCTAGTAAACAAGTTTGTCAGAGTTGGAACTCTGTCCAAAAGCAACAACCATGAGAACGCAATTACCTTTGAGGGTGTCAGACTCTTCCAGAACTTGCCTATAACCTCAATCTCGATATCCGATAGACGATCTACCTGAGCAGAAGACTCCGAAAGAATCGCATATGCAAAGGAAACCGAAAACGTACCACTAGGGTGTCGACACCATACCCATCGATTAGGCTCATCTGCCAGGGATGTCTCTATGAGTGCCGCAAGAAGGTCAGCAGACAAGGCCTCCTCCTAACAAATAGATGCATCCTCCAAGTGGTCTCCCTGACCCATGTCCTGTCCACCCACTGCCCACCACTACTAACCAACATATCTGAATCTGCAGCCAGCGAGAATAGCCTAGGGAACCTCTCATGAGAGTAGAATCACTGAGCCAAGTATCATGCCAAAAGGAAGTATAGCTGCCATGTCCGATTTTCCTTCTAATACTCACCAAAAACCAATCTGAACCCGAATCCCCAACTTCCCCAACCAGGCAGATATCTTTCCACCACACCGACGCCGAGGAAAGCACTCTTAGATTGGTGAAATATGATGTCAATGTCACCCCCGAACCATACCTCACCAGCAACACCTTACACCATATAGCCTCGCCCTCCCCTAACATTCTCCAACGCCACTTTCCCAAAAGACTGGAATTTACCCATCTAAGCTCCCTTACTTCCAAACCCCCCACTCTTTGGCTTACAAATATCTGACCACTTAACCCATGGGATCTTCTTCTGCCCCTGCACTCCACCCCATAAAAACTCTATCTGACTTATGACCACCTACTTCCAGACCTTTACCGGCATCCTCAAAAAGGATAGGTAAAAGATCGGGATGCTACTCAAAACCGAGTTCAGGAGGACAATCTGCCCCTAGACTAATGCACCTATTTCTCCACCCCAATAATTTACCACATAGTATCTCAACCATAGGAGCCCAAGTAGTTGCACGGCGAGAATTGGCCCCAACTGGAAGCCTGAGATACTTAAAAGGCAGTATCCTCGTCTTACAATTGAGGAACCTAGAAGGCCGAGCTACAAATGTCTCCTCCATATTCACCCCTATCAAACTACTCTTAACAAAATTTACCTTGAGACCCGTTGCCAACTCAAAACATCTAAGTATCGTCTTCAACGCCCAAAGATTATCAACAGAAGCCTCCCCAATGAAAAATGTATCATCTGCATACTGTAGATGGGACACAGTGATACCTGGGTCTCCCACGTAGAATCCCTTGAATAGCTGAAGAGAAACTGCTTGACGCACAACACACTAAGGCCCTTAGCCATCAGAAGAAATAAAAATGGAGCCAAGGGGTCTCCATGCTTTACCCTCCTCTTAATATTAATTTCCTCTGTCGGGCTTTCATTGCCTAAGACCGGTAAGCTTCCAGAGAACACATGTGCCCTTATTCAAGGTCTCCATCTGTCATCGAAGCCAAAACCTCTGCATCATGTAGTCTAAGAAGCCCCAGTTAACTGAGTCGTACGCCTTCTCAAAATTTATCTTGAAGATGAGACATTGTTTCCCCTTCTTTTTAGCAAAATCCACCACCTCGTTCACTATCAACACCCCATCAACCCGATTCTTCCCCTTGACAAAGCCAGATTGGGTAGGTGCAATAAGAGTGTCCATCACCTTACTCAACCTTGCAGCCAGCACCTTTGCCGCAACCTTGTACAAGCAACCAAGAAGGGATATAGGCCAAAAATCACCTAGGGATAAGGGGCACTTTACGTTAGGTATCAAGGTAAGAAAGTAGGAGGAGAAGCATCTTGGTAAGGTAGCATTATAATAAAACTCTTGGAATAGCGTGCCGACTTAAATAGTTTTAATTTAATTAATGGTCACAACAATTAAGTTGAATTAAATTCAATTTCAAGCGTCTAACCTAAAGAAAAATTTATTAATAAAAATGAAGTGCACTCGTTTATACTCCTTTTTGACAACATGTTATCGTTACAACATACAAACCAAAGTACCTCCTTTTGACATTTTGTGTTTTCATTGTACCTCAAGGGAGCACCTAGCTACCATAGGCATAGTTGGAAATTAAATTGGTTCATCACTCAGTTCAAGCTTCCTGACTACAAAAAAATAAATGCTTGATGACAACACTTTTATTTTGGAGAGATATGATATGATGTACTCCCTCCGTTCCATTATAAGTGTCACATTATGAAATTTGACACATATTAAGGAGAAGCTATAAATGAATGAAAGAGAGTAACAATTTTACAAATTTATCTTTATTAACTATTAGGTATTAATAATTGTCATAAATGTATGTCTTATTATTAATTTGAGGGTAAAACTGAAAAAAATAACTAATATTTTATTGAAAACCTAACATTACACTTATTTTGAGATTTTTTTTTTTTTTTTTTACAAATATAACACCAATAATATAAGGGAGGGAGTACAGTGGAGAATACAGAAGCAACAAAACAATACTAGGTAGCAGAAGAATTAACAACATTCTGAGAAAGGAATATAAATAATTACAAAAACACATAAATGACGTCATTTTTCTTTTTCTTTTTCCCCTTTAATGTCCATGTGATCAGGTGCGGTTAAGCTTTTCCTACCCTTCATATTTTGAGGTCCTTCGTTGGCCTCTTGATCAGAAAATCATTTTCTATAATTTGATCAACGTTATTGTTTTGCATTGTGTAAAATTACACCAATGGATTAATTTTTAATTTTGGATGACTAACATGCCCCTACTGAGAATCTATCATTTTCAGTCTCATAAATTGCTACCACAGTGCCAAAGATTCGGGTCATAAATTAAGAACCCAAAAATAACATAAAGGACATTACACAAAGACTGCCCTGCAAGGAAACTCTTGGTGGTGGGAGAATCGAAAAATCTACAATTATCTAATACCAGCTATGTATTTAGTACAAAATAGAGCAATCTTCACATGGTTTCTTTAATTAATTTTTGTGCTATATTCTTTTCATAATCACTTTAGAATTTCTTAGATGCATGATTGCACAAGTAAACATCGCCATCCTATTCTATGGTATTCAGATGTTGCAGGTCACTTGCTTTTCTTTGTGCATATGGATGTTAAGATAAGAAGTGAATGGGTATTACTATATATTACTATATAAGAGTGAACATGTTAAAAATACGCATTTTCCTCATGATACAATCAAATTCTATAAGTAGTACTTAGCAACATCTGCCGACAATTAATCCAATTCCTGGGCCACAACAAACACAAATCACTATTGGTATCGAGTGTCGACACATCTATATACTTGTCAAAATGAAATCACAGTTCACAAATAAGGTAAATTCTTAGGTATCTTTTAAATTAGTTGGGTATCGTATCCATATTAACTGTTTTAATAAAAATAGCTCACTTATTCAATATTTTTCATATAATCTTTATGACATATATTTTTTATTATTTTAAAAAATAAGCAGTAAGTCATGATTAACCATTTTAGTGCCCCAGAAAATATTTTACAAATTTGTTAATATGATGTTCTTCCTCTTTTCTCTTGGACGTTTAAAATGTCCATCATATTAGAAAAAAAGTAAATAATCAAATCACTTGTTTTCAATATCTAGGCTTTATCGAAAGAAGAAGAAAAAGAGAAATCAAATCTGTTTGGAAGAAGAAGAACAGTGAAATGAGTATAAAGATGAATAAAAAAATAATACAAAGAGACACCATAGAAAAAAAAATTATAAAAAAAAATTATTATTTAGTTTAAAAAATGATGCATCTACAATTTAAAAAATTCAGATCATTAATTCAACGTAATTAAAATAGATTTAATGACATGATAAATAGATATAAACTCACTTAAGTACCGTACCCAACACTTCCATTCCGTACCAAAGTGCTCACCCACAAATAATGGACCTATGCTATTCATGAGTTGGCTTTTTAAACTTTTCATTATTATAGGTTTGGATCACGAAAATGGCTTCTTTTGTTTTGTTTTGTTTTGGTTTTTTTTTTTTTTTGGCTTCTTTTGTGAAATCCATAGATTCTAGTATATTGAACAAGCTTGCTCTTTAAGGTATTTATTCTATTATATATTAATATAAAAATGGTGTGTTTATGGTCGTGGAAATTTTTTTCGAAGGTGGTGTGTGGATTACAGTGTCAAAAGAGGATACTTGTACCAAAAGAAAAGAGTAATAAAAAAGGACTAACAACTGTCGTATTTTTTTTTTTTGGTTAAAGATTTTTATTCTACTCTTTTTTTACACCATCTATCTTAAAGAGACAAATGGAAAAGTAACTTTATGTTAAAACAGAATGTTAAATTGTAATACTCCAAACCTTGATGATTTATGTTTATTTCTTTTGTCATTAATCTATTTATTATGTTATACTATTTATTTAGAAATTGAATGTGTATGATTAATACAATAGCTCCATTTATAGATGGGAGAAAGGGAGGTGTATTAGAAGTTGGAGGTAGTAGTCACTAGTAAAACTATATATGTAGCCCAATGTTGTTAGTAGGGTAAGTTAGGAATCTGATTCAAAACATAAGGCTATTAAGGGAAAAGCAGCTCCAAAACTCAACACCTCGCTCCACTCATATCCCTTCTCACGACGCCTTGCCGAAAAGAAAGACAAAAGCCCTCACCTCCCCTAAAAAACACACATACATCTTTTCTTTTATTACTTAAAAGAGGGGGGAAAAAATGGGGGGAGTTTTCCCGCCCAAATTCTTTGCCATTTTTCAAGGATAAAACAATAAATATTCACTATCTGCAAAGCAATTATAACATCCATCAATTTAAGTGTGTATTTAGCCAACTAGAGAAGCTTTATTCTTTCTTTTCCCACTATGCATGTTTCCCATTCCTATCCCTTTCTCCCCCATTATCTTCATTTTGAAAAAAAAAAAACTGATCACTCCCTCTCATCACTCTCGGCTCTATCTCTTCCTCCATAAAAGACCATGAAATCACCACCAAAAGCCTCATTTCATCCCCTTTCACAAAACCAAGAGCATATTCTTACTCCTCTCCTTTGGATCTACAATAACCACCAATTTTCATCACAAAACAGTGCCTGGGAAGACATCCGTTATGAGACCGACGCCTTCCTCCATTTTTTCCAGCCATCATGAACCTCTAAACGGATAAAAGGAAATCGTTCTCGTCAGAATGCATCCACCTCTCACCGGATTGGTTCCCTTCTCCTCTTCTCCTCCTTCTCTCACGTTCTCTGCGAAGAAGGTGAAGATCTCAACTTCCTCGAGGAACCCTAGGATGAAGACACCTCCGCCGCTCATCACCACCACCATGACGATGACGGCTTTGATGACGACGCCGATCTCGAGGACTTCTCCTACTACGAGGACACTGAGGCTCACAAAAAAAAAAACCCGAGGTTAACGGCAAGGACGTGGTGATTCGTTGTGCATTCTCTTCCATTCCTTTCCACTCAAATCTCTCTGTTTCGATCTAAAGAACCAGATAAGGGTTTCATGGATGCACAGGCTTGCGATTGGTCTGTGGGGAGAGGGAGAACGCGACTGCAGAGTAGGGAGAGGGAAGACAAACTGCCGTTACATGGAGAAAGAGGGGTCAGATTTCGTGACGGAGGAGTGAACGAGTGCAGAAATCTCCTTCAACAGGCTTCACAGTGGTGAAGACTTAGTAGCGCTAGAAACAATTGCAGTGGCAGGAGCATACATTGGAGGTCGATGATGCTTCGCTCATGATGAGGTGCTCCATGGGTCGACGGCGCACGCAAAGAAGATACAAGAGACGTGTTTGCCATTCATGGATCCTTTTTTTAATATTTTTTCGTTTATTTTTTATTTTGATGTGCGATTATTGGGCTTCTGCTGTTTTGCTTTCTATTTTTTTTTTATTTAGCATTTGTTTTTGTATTTTGCTTTCCTTTTTGGATTTGCTTCCAGTAGACACATTGTAGCTCTTGCTTGGAGATAATGGATTTTGCTGAGGAAGTTTGTTACTGAGTATGTTGCTCCTAATGCTAAAATTAAGTGGTTTGTTTCTATGTATGTATTCGTTACCTGTTCCTTTCAGTTCATTCCTCAATTTGTCTACTGAAGCATTAGTAAAAATAAGCATTCTTTACTAAACTCCCATAACAGTTCATTGTTATTGCCATTTTCCTGGGTATCTTTCTCAAATATTTTGGGATTCAACCAGGTGAAGCATTCATGATTTGCAACGTTGCTAAATTAGTTCTTCCCTTTGAGGTATAAGATGTTAGAACCAAAAGATAAAATGATGGAAGAACTGTATTGTATTCATTGATCTGAAAGTAACAACTACATTGTAACTGACTTAACTAACCGACCCCCACGAACACTATACACACAGGACATGATTTGGGCCAAGCCCTATACAAAACACTCAGGCCCAAAACACTAATACAACAACATCCTCCCTTAAACTGAATTGTGCATACACAATCAGTTTACAGACTTTGAAGAGCAAACTCCAAGCATCTTCCTCAGCTTCTCAAATGCTTCCAACTTGAGTGGCTTTGTCATCAAATCTGCCAATTGATCTTGTGTGCTGCAATGTACCAATTTGATCACCCCATTTCTTGTTAGATCACGGAGAAAGTGAAACCTAACATCTATATGCTTGCTCCTGCCATGTAACACAGGATTTTTAGAGAGCTTGATTGTGGAACTATTGTCACAAAAAAGGGTTATGCAGTCCTTCTTCTTCTGACAGCTTAACTTGACCAGAATTCTAGTTAACCATATAGCTTGACATGAGCCTAAGGTCGCAGCCTACAAACTCAAATTTCAGAGTAGAAAGAGTTACAATTGGTTGTTTCTTAGCATACCAGACACAAAGACTAAGATTAAGCATGAAAATCGAGCACGATGTACTCCTTCGATCATCAAGGTCCCCTCAGATAATCACTGCCTCAGAATCCCGCCGCTTTTTCTGCCTCATTCTGGCCGTAAAGATGCCAAGGTCTAGAGTCCCATTCAAGTATCTCATCACTCTTTTGGCAGCCTGCAGATGTGATTCATTGGTGCTTCCATGTATCTACTTATCAGGGACACAGCAAACATAATATCTGGTCGAGTAACAGTTAAGTACATGAGACTGCCTACTATTTGTTTGTAATTTGTTGAATCAACCTTTGCTCCATCACCCTCCTTTGTAAGCTTGCAACCTGGAACAATTGGGCTTCCTACTGGTTTGCTGCTACTCATCCCGAACCTTTCAAGTATTTCTTTTGCATACTTCCCTTGGCTAATGAAGATACCTTGTGCACTTTGTTGAACCTCCACTCCTAGGAAATAACTCATTTTACCAAGGTCAGTCATATCAAAACTCTTCTTCATAGATTCCTTAAAATCATCCACCATTTCATTGCTGTTACCAGTAAAGATTAGATCATCTACATACAAACTCACAATCAGAATCTTTCCATCCTTTCTGGTTTTTATGAACAATGTATATTCTGAAATGCATTTCTCAAATCCTTCATTCAGAAAATGAGTTTCTATCTTGCTATACCAGGCCCTAGGAGCCTGTTTAAGCCCATATAGTGCCTTCTTCAGCTTATATACTTTGTTCTTCCCTTCCTTTTGTTGATAACCCTGCGGCTGCTCCACAAATACATCTTCTGTCAGCTCACCATGTAAAAAGGCACTCTTGACATCTAGTTGAAACACATCCCACCCTCTTATGGCAGAGAGAGCCAAGATGGTTCTAATAGTATCCCACCTAGCCACAGGAGCATACACTTCAGTATAGTCCACACCATATTCTTGGTTGTACCCTTTGGCAACTAGTCTTGCCTTATGCTTTTCAATTTCTCCCTTTTCATTGTACTTGATCTTATATACCCACTTAACACCAATAATTTTGGCATTAGATGGAGCATTAACCAGATCCCATGTGCCATTTTTCCTTATTGATTGCATCTCTATATCCATGGCTTCTCTCCACTTGGCATGTTTCACAGCTTCTTCAAAATTTGAGGGTTCTGCAGCTGTTGAAAACAGAGCAAAACTGACTTCTTCATCATCAGTGCTAGGCATGTCAGTTACATAATCATCTAAGTACGATGGCTTCTTCTTATTCCTCCCTTGAGGCTGATCCTCTTCATTTATTGGAGAAGGACTGCTGATTTCATTTTCTGTACTTTGGCCAGAGTTCACAGGATTAGCCTCACCATTCACTGCATCATCCACTGCATCATTATCAAGATTCACTGCATCATTCACTTCTTTATCACTTGAATCAGAATCATCATCCACCAGCTTGCTTCCTTTCTTTTTCCAGTCCCATTTTCCAGCTTCATCAAACACTACATCTCTACTAACAATTATCTTCCTTGTTCTTGGATCAAAGAGCCTATAGGCCTTTGATTCTTCACTCACCCCAAGCAGCACACACTTTGTAGTCTTGCTATCCAATTTCTTTCTCAAGTTGTCAGGAACATGAGCATAAGCCAAACACCCAAAAATTCTGAAGTGACCAACCGAAGGCTTCTTTTCACTCCACAATTCTTCTGGTGTGGCATCTTTTACAGCAACTGTGGGGCATCTATTCTGAACATACACACTCCAATTCACTGCTTCTGGCCAGAATTCCTTAGGTACACCTTTTTCTGACAGCATTGATCGAACCATATTCAAAACAGTCCTGTTCTTCCTCTCTGCCACTCCATTCTGTTGTGGAGTGTAGGAGGCAGTAAGTTGTCTCTTAATTCCATGTTGGTCACAGAATTTGATAAAGTCAGAGGATGTGAATTCCCCTCCTCTATCTGTTCTTAAGCAACAAATGCTCTCACCACTTTCAATTTCAACAAAGACCTTTTAAATCTTTTGAAAGTTTCAAATGCAGCAGATTTTTCTTCCGTAAAATAAACCCATGTTTTTCTTGTAAAGTCATCTATAAAGGTAAGAAAGTACCTTTTGTTTCCATTTGATTCAGGCTTGAGAGGTCCACAAATGTCAGCATGGACTAACTCAAGCTTCTTAGTTGCTCTCCATGTGCTCTTTGCTGGAAAAGGGTCCCTGTGCTGTTTCCCCACAAGGCAGTCACTACAAAGCCTGGTTGATTCTTCAAGTAATGGCAAGCCCTTCACCATCTCCTTTTGGGCCAATATTCTCAACCCTTTCAATCCAAGGTGCCCATATCGACAATGCCACAAGTAAGTGGTATCTTCAATAGTGGTTTTCAAACAACTGTGGCATTGATCTTGATCATTCTGTTTCCTGACATTTTGGACTCCATGATCAGTCCCCTTTCATGATGATAGACTTTGCAAGTGTCTTGTTTAAAAACAATTGTCAACTCTTTCTCCTGCAATTGTCCTATACTCAACAAATTGTTTCTCAAATCAGGAATATAAAGGACTTCGGTTATAATCTGACTTAGCCCCTCAATTTTCAACTTGATGCTTCCTTTTCCCATGGCTAACATTTTAGAGTTGTCTCCCAACTTGACTGAAACCCTAAATGTTTCATCCAATTCATAGAACCGGTTCTTATGGCCACACATATGATTACTACATCCAGAATCAAGAAACCAAACCTTGGCATCATTTGAGTTCTTGATTTGACCGCCATTAGAAGCATTACATCCTCCTCTTCATATTCTCGCATATTGGGCATTCTCCTCTCAGATCGTGACATTCATATTGATAGTGCCCAAGTTTGTGGCACTTGTAGCACTCAATCACTTCCTTGTTGAATCTTCCTCGCCACGACCATCGCGACCACCCCTATTGTTGCCACGGCCTCGCCTCTCTTCCTCCTATTCTTCCAAAGATTGGTGACCTTCAGAGCTTGTTCTTCTTCTTTGTGTCCCTTCATTCTTGCTTCATGAACAAGGAGACTAGACTGAAGTTCATCAATGGTTAGGGTTGTTACATTGTTTGACTCTTCAATGGCGCAAACAACATAATCAAACTTAACCGTCATTGATCGGAGGATCTTCTCAACCACCATGTTCTCTTCCATTCTTTCACCTTGCGCCTTCATCTTGTTAGCAATTGCTAGGGTTCTTGAGACATATTCATTCAATGTCTCTCCTTCTTTCATCGCCAGAACTTCGAACTCTCTTCGCGAGGCTTGCAATTGGGCCCTTTAACCCGTTGATCCGTGATACTTCATCTTCATCAAATCCCATATGTCCTTGCTACTGTCTTTCTTGAGAATTGTCTCGATAATTCCGCGTTCTATCGCCTGGAATAGGTAGTTCTTGGCTTTTAAGTCTTTCAATTTCGCATCTTCCACGATCTTGATCTGATCTTGAGTTGCTCCTTCAGGGAGGGTTGGGATCCCGTTCTCAACGAGGTTCCAGTATTCCTTTGATCGCAAAAGATTCTCCATTAACATGGCCCAATGATCGTAATGACCATCGAACTTTGGCACCGCGGGTTGCACAAAACTCTTGTCTTCCGCCATTGATGACTTTCTCTGTTTTCCCTCACTTTTCTCGTTCTCACTTCACTCGAATCTGCGGTTTCGCTTTCTATCGTGCCCCCTAAAGAGCTCGATGCGGATGTTAGAACCAAAAGATAAAATGATGGAAGAAGCGTATTGTATTCATTGATCCGAAAGTATTTAACAAAGAATAACAACTAACAAAGAACAACTACATTGTAACTGACTTAACTAACCGACCCCCACGAACACTATACACACAGGACATGATTTGGGCCAAGCCCTATACAAAACACTCAGGCCCAAAACACTAATACAACAACATAAGACTCATTACTATTGATTTATTTGGTTGTTTGTGTTCCCCAATTTATTATCGTTGTTGGTGTGAATAAAAGAGGCATGTTACTTACTTCTTCTAGTTTCGTTTTCCTGATGCATAGTGGACCCTCGAACAGATGTTGCACTAGATTTACTGAAAACTCCCTTTAGGTAAGCATTTTTTTACCTAGAAAGTGCAAGGTAGGATTCATGATATGTTAATTTGGTAGACCACACTATTCATGACAAACTTAGCTCCATTATCAGCATTGATGGCTTTTGAAAACTTAAACATTTTAGAATAATTGGCTGTTAGTAATTAGTAAGGGTTTTTTCATTAAATTTAATTAGTATGGGTTTTTATTTCATTCTTTGTCATCAGGCATAGTAATTTTTTATCATGTTGTAGTGTTTGTTGTATTGTTGGGTCTGCCACATGAACGCTATGGATGGAGATGAACTTTGGTTTGCTTAGTTTGGCTTAGAAAGGGGAAAATTTTGTATATATAAAAGTCAAACCGTTGGAATTAATTCCTTATTAATAACAACAACAAAAATAAGTATGCTCAAATCTCAAAGACATACAAGCATGCTCAACAAGAACAACATGTTCTCTGTTCTTAGGATCTACGACATGTTGGATTATCAAGGATTAGAAGAATACCTGGATCCATAGCAGTCAATCACCTGAAGTGGAATACCAAAGGAATGATCACGAACAAACTACGAGCAATTGGATCCATGACAACAAACAACGGACACGTTAGCAGTGGCTTTATGGTTCTTCCTCAACCGAATCTTCTTGAGCTCTCTCACGAGACTTTAGGTTCTCTTCAGATGGGGAGAAGAGAATGGATAACGGCGATTCGGTGTATTGGGGACCATAACCTTCTTTATAGTGTGTTAAACCTAACAGAGTACCTATTATCCCCTTATCGGGCCACACTTACATCTACTCATATAAGGCCCATATCAATTAAATTGGGAGTCTAATGAGCTTACCTTATTTTAACTTTATATGATCACATAAAATATAGCTCATTTATGATAAATAGCTAATATAGTTATTAATGATATCAGCCCATATCAATTATTGGAATATAAAATTCTAACAATCTCCTACTTGGGCTGCATATCGTAATAATTATATCAGAATTCCTTAGTGCGCATATCCGAATGCTATTTATCTTTAGACTTCCTCCTTACAATCTGGTCTACCTCATGTATCAATAATGAAACCACCGCGGCTTTTGTCACTTCCGTAAATTGCGACTAAACCCCGATGATCACCACATCAACACACTTGATGACATAGATCAATATGGATGAGTAGCATGGAAATTACATGGAATGTGATCTCAATCATGCCTATTTTCAACTGGTCCTACTTAAATCTTTGGTGAGATCAATTTTGCAAAATTTAATTCTGCAAAACAAAATTCTTAATGTGCAAATTAATTTTGCACACAAGATACAAACATGTTTATAATGTATTCATAAACATAATCTTTATTTCTGCAGAAAATCCAAAATAACATAAAATTTGTATCTCAAACATAGAACACAAATAAAGACTCCCACTAAGCTAAGGCAACCTTAATGACAACACACCCATATAAGCAACATGCTCATGAAAAGCCTTAGGTGTCAAACCCTTAGTCAGTGGATAGCTAGCATGGAATTAGCCTCTAGGTGCTCTATAGAAATTCTTTTATCGTGAATTTTTTATTTCAATAACGAACACCTTTATGCCAATAGACTTTGTATCATTCTTTATTGTCGTTGAAGTATGATACGACTGACTTATTTGTCACACTGTAACTTAAGTGGTATTTTAATATCTTTTACTATATGCAACCCCGACATAGATATTTCAGTCATATCCTATAATTTGATGTCTATATTATTGACATCCTAAATATCAGAGTCAGAGTTCTTGATGATCTCTAATCTTTCATATCTCTGATATGTGGGCATATAGACTTTTGTTCTCCTTGATGATCCTTATGGTTGCCTTTTGTTATAATTCAAACTAGAATTGCTCAAGTATCTGCCACATGATCCCACGATGTATGCCGTTTCCTGATGCATACAAATGAGATCATGTATTAGACTTCCCATAGTTAGAGCATAGGGAACTCCTAGTATTTCCTAGATTTCCAGATTTTCTTTTGGGCAAAAATTGAGACTATAATTGTCTCCCTTAGTAACTGAGGTATCCTCTAGTTTACTATATTTCATGTCGAATTTATTTAAACTTTATCAATATAGCTCTTTTGTGATAATCCCAGAATACCCCAAGAGAGATCTTTCAGAATTTTGGATTCCAAATACAAAAGAGGCATCCTCAAGATCCTTCATTTCTAAATTTTCGTTAGAGATTTCTCGGTTTCGCTCAATTAGACTATATCACTATTGACTAGATAAAATATCATCGACATATAGTAGCAGTAATATAAACTTACTCCTACTGACCTTGTAATACCCACAGTCGTCCACAATCCTTATCTCAAGACCAAATGAGACAATTACCTGATGAGACTTTACAGTATCACTAATGAGACAACTTCTTTAGCTAATGGGTGGATTATGTCAGTTCGCAAACCATCTTTAGGTCTATCGACATAAAGTATATCGGTTTTACCATATACATTTGTTTCATTAATGTTGCCATTAAGAAACACCATTTTGACATCCATCTTATGTAGCTCTAAAGTTATAATGAGCAATGAGCGTTGTGATTGTCCGAAAAAGAGTCTTAATAAAACCAAATAGAATGACTCTTTATGGTCAATTTTTTTTATGGCTCCCGATGCTCTAGTTCTTAAGGGTGTTGAGTTTGATCTTCATGAATAATTTCCTTAACTTGATTGGGAGGAAGAACAATAATGTCCTCACGAGGATCCAAATTTGCTATACCAATAGCAACTATATGAATTAGTTCAATAATTATAACCGCTTCTTCCTCACTCAATTTTGTTCTCTAACCTTATCTCTCCCCAAAACTCAATATCCTGAAAGAATTATATATGCAGTTCCCGTCTCAAAAAATTTCTTTAACTTGGGACCAAAGTTTATACCTCTCAAACCTTTTATAGATTGTCATAAGTCATAGCTCAATTGACTCCAACAGTATTTGAATTTAAAAAACAAATTAAATCCATTGTTTAAAAAAATAAACCCAAAATCATCTTAATTTGTTCAAAGAGAAACAAAAAACCAAACTTTATCCCAAAATTTGATTCAACCCAAATTGTCTTTTAATTTCAAATATAAGCCAATAACAACAATCCAAAATGCCTAGAGTCTCAATCTTCACTGACTTTGCTAACTCCTATATGGATGCATTTTTTAAGCGTCACTTGGCTTTTGTCAGTTAAGACAACCTTAGTTGTTTCTTTTGAGAGATACCCTTAACTGTTTCATCCTTAGTTTTCTTTATTTGCCCTTATCCTTGGGATATTTGCGAAATGAGCACTATTTTATTTTTCTCTTGCTTCACCATTTATTTTCTTGCATACCTTATGAAATAATCTTATTAAAGATTATTAATAAGATTATCTCCTCCTTTGACAGTTGTAAATTGATTTAATCTGATCTAATTGTGCAAGAAAGAATACAAATGTTAAATGTTTGAGGTCGTTAGACTTCTCAAGTTTTAGCGCTTTAAGTTTGAAGAAAAGATTTGAATATTTACATAATGTGCTCCTCATATTCCCTTTACTTTCATACTTAATGAAAATTAAGTTCTCCAACGAGTGCTCATTTTCTCCTCATTGCCTTTTGCAAGCACTTTTAATTTCAGGAAGGAAATTTACGACATAAATTATGTCATCGAAAATAACACCCCTAAAGGTATCTGAAATATTGTACTTTATGATCATCAAACTTATGTGGCTAAAGCAGTCCTACTTCTCATACTTGACTCTCACTTCATAGATACCGAATTGAGTGAGAGAAAGTGAGTTTCTCCATTCTTATGCTAGGTCTAGATCCAAAACTTTCTTTAAAGTTCTGCCTTTAATCCTAAAACTCTAAACTTTTAAGAATTAAATTGCACTCAAAACAGCAGATACACAAATTATTATAGTTCAAAGAGAACAAAAGTACTAAAATATACTTATCAAAATATGCAACGTTAATACTAAGTCTTTGGACAATGATATTAATTGCTATTGGTATTTTGTTATAATGATCAAACACTGTCGATAAGTCCTGTCAGACAATGGCTGTCTTTGGACATCCCATTGCTCACATGGAGAAATTATAATCGTCACAGGTTTACCATTACATGTGTGAATGCAACCCGGCCAAATATTAACCTTCCTTTGGGCCGATTAATATTTGCATGGACACGCACCCACATAACATCAATTGACACGTCAAATTAAAATAATTAATAAGACATGTTTAATTATTCTTTATCTGTAAATTAAAGACTCAAACAAGACACCAAGCGCACCATTAATCCCAATCTTTGGATTGTAAGGACTAACTACAAGCAGTACTCTCAACACAACGACCAAACATTGACGATAAGTCCTGTCAAGCAATGGTTGCCTTTGGGCATCCTAATTACTCACATGGATAAATTGTCTTTATAATCACCACACATTTATCATCACATGTATGAAATTATGCGGCCAAGTTACGCCTTCCTTTGGGCTGACAACAACTCGCATGAATAACTCCACGCTACATCTTTTGTAAATTTAATTGAACTAATCTACGCAACAGATGTTACTTTGGCAACATGTTATTTCGATCAACCCAATTAAAGATACTAGACAATTATTAATTAAAAAATAGAAGGGCCTTAGTTTACATAAATTCCACACCTAGGTGTAGGAATATCCATAACTGTATGTTTACAACACTACACATCAGTCAAAAGACCACTTTAGCAGTCCTAAAGCGAGAGAAATATCTCACACATCCCCGCCTAATGGTGTTGTTGGCTGTTCGATGGTTCAAATATGACAAGATGACGAATCGAGACCACCACCCAGTGGCCTGCTAAAATCAGCACCACCGCCGAGTGGTGCCCTTCATTGCCCAGCAGTTGGGAGGCGAAGTTCTAACTGCGTGCGATGTTAGCATGTAAAACATACATAGCATACAAGCATACATGCATACACTTCATACATCGCATACATAATGCATATAAGATACGGTGGTATGGTTATGACCTCCTAAATGCAACATAATTAAATAACTAATTATTACAATTTTTTAGCCTATGAACAAGCTTCTCAAGCTTGTTATCCCCTTTTCGTCTTTCTCGATCAATTATAATATATAAAATAAAATAAATTAAGAGAAACTCACGGCACGCTGGCCATATTTAAAATAAATAAACACCACCAAATTCTAAGATCATAATCGTACACCATGTCACAAATTATTTAATAATGAATAATAATAACAACTCTTTACTATTATTATCATTATATATACCAAATTGCGATAATAATAACTTTATTATCAATCTGGAACGGAAAAGTACTAGTGTGCGCTTTCTGGACATGATGCGCGAACAAATATATATCCAAAAAAAGCATGATTAAAAGCATATTATTGCAGGAAACTTAATAACAATATACTCAAACATCATTATCATGCTATAAAACTATATATTCAATTTAATCGATATATATCATAATCAAATAAAAATTGAAACTTTATATGCCAAAAAAAAAAAATTAATCATGCCAAAGCATATTCTCATCAAATCCTTTGCATACATCCGGTAGATTCTCTAAATAACCGGAAAAACAAACAATTTTTGAATCCATATTTTTCGAAATAAAAGAAACAAATCTTTATTTGATGTATCACAATATTTCGTGATGCTCTATTTAAACGCTATTAAAAGGCATCAAATCTTTCCTATATATATATATATAACAAATCTTTATTGTATAAATCAATTGAATAAAAAAAAAACTTTACTTGCTAGTCTCACGTCCAGCATTTGAAAAGTTAATTCTTCTCAGTCAAAAATCAAAAAAAAAACAAAAAAAAACCATGTTGATGAAAAAGATATTCGATCAACTTTTCATAATTCCCAAATTGAATAATTTAGGCTTTGTAAAAAATTGGAGAAAAATCAAAAGCTCCAAAATCTTAAGGTTAGGGTTCATACAAAAGGGAAAAAACATAAAACCCAATCAAGAACAAATCTCAGGCAAAGAACAGAAATCGTAATCCTAATAAATCAACATAGAATACCATTCTGATACCACTTGTTGGAATTAATTCCTTATTAATAACAACAACAAGAACAGACATGCTCAAATCTCAAAGACATACAAACATGCTCAACAAGAACAACATGTTCTCTGCCCTTAGGATCTACGACATGTTGGATTATCAAGGATTAGAAGAATACCTGGATCCATAGCAATCAATCACCTGAAGCGGAATACCAAAGGAATGATCACGAACAAACTACGAGCAACTGGATGCATGACAACAAACAATGAACACGTTAGCGGTGGCTTTATGGTTCTTCCTCAACCGTATCTTTTTGAGCTCTCTCACGAGACTTTAGGTTCTCTTCAGATAGGGAGAAGAGAATGGATAACGGTGATTCGGTGTATTGGGGACTATAGCCTTTTTTATGGTGTGTTAAACCTAACAGGGTACCCATTATCCCCTTATCGGGCCACACTTACATCTACTCATATAAGGCCCATATCAATTAAATTGGGAGTCCAATGAGCTTACCTTATTTTAATTTTATATGATCACATGAAATATAGCTCATTTATGATAAATAGCTAATATAATTATTAATGATATCAGCCCATATTAATTATTGGAATATAAAATTCTAACACAAACATCTTTATTCAAATTGTTTCGTGAGGTTCTCTGTGATGATACACTTACACTAAGGTACATTATTGAATGCTTTTGTGGATTTAGTTCTGATCTGTTTGAAGCTGTATAGCCAGAGGTTGTTTGTGATTTATGTAAAATGGGAGTTATGATTGATAATTTAATTTATTGCACACATAATTTAATTCTTATATGTTTGTAAAGTAACAAGATGATGTTGCACCTACTTTAGTTAAACTTCAAGCGTCAAATACTGTGGACACTAGACAGTGAAGTGGTTTGAACAATTGAAAGGGAAAGTGCCCAAAACTTTGAAAGTTTTGAGCAGGGGAATATAGGTGTGGTTAATCCGATTGAAATAAAAAATGTAATCAAGATTCAAGAGGTTTTGAAAGTGGCAGTAATAAGAATGACAAGTAGGAATAGGATTGTGTTATGGACCCAGTTAATGTCAATAATAGTGTATCATCCATGGAGGCCACTGCTACGGTCACTGAGCCTGTATTAGGAGAAGTAGTAATAGGTGGTGTAGATACTTATAGTGAAGAAAAGATAATTAGGATTTGGTAATCAAGCTGGAGAATGAGGAGAGGGGGATGGGGTAGTTTTATAGTCTAAATTTTGTAGTCCATGTGGATAAGTTGGTAATAGAGTTAAGTTTGCTTATGAGTTTTGATATCAGCATATTTGCTTCTGGCAGCTTGGAATTTGATTACTTCAAATTCATAGATATAGATGGAAACCAAAGGATGAAATTGCAAATAATTATTAAACAATTAAGCTAAAAAAAAGTGTCTTGGTGGGTAATATATGTATATATATTGATAGTGTTATCGTATTTTCATGGTATATTACTGATACCGTTAGTTTAATTATTTAGTATGTGCCGTTGTAGATCATTTTTGCCCTTTTGTTGCAAAGTCTTGATGGACGTGCATGAAGTTATCTTTCCCTTAGTATGAATACTCATTATTTGTGAATACTCACCCTCATGATGTGCTTATGTAAAACATTGCAATTGATATTTTAAAATGTGTAATAATTATTATTAGATAACGTAAATTAGGTGTCATCATTAGCTATTCCACACTTTTTTATGACTATTTTTGAATGTGAATTTTAATTTTATTTTGACCTTGGAATTCGATTAGATTGTGAGTGTCATTATATTATATTGGAATTCATGTTGTGGTTGAGTGTTGTAGTAAACAATTGATATTTTAAAATGTGTAATAATTACTATTGGATAATGTGAATTTGTGTAATCATTAGCTATCCCACACGTTTTTTATGGCTATTTTTTAATGTGAATCTTAATTTTATTTTGACCTTAGAATTCGATTAGATTGTGAGTGTTATTTTAGTCTCTTAAAATTCGTACTATGGTTGAGGTGTTGCAGTAAATAATTGATATTTTAAGATGTGTAATAATTGCTATTGGATAACTAAATTTGGTGTCATCATTAGCTATCCCACACATTTTTTATGGCTATTTTTTAGTGTGAAACTTAATTTTATTTTGACCTTGTAATTCAATTAGATTATGAGTGTCATTATGGTGTCTTGGAATTCATGTTGTGGTTGAGTATTGCAGTAAATAATTGATATTTTAAAATATGTAATAATTGCTATTGGATAACGTGAATTTGGTGTCATCATTAGCTATCTCGCACGTTTTTTATGGCTATTTTAGAGTGTAAAAATTAATTTTCTGACTTTAGAATTTGTTTAGAATGTGAGTATCATTACAATCATTTGGAATTTGTGTTGTGGTTGAGTGTGAAAGTAAACAAGTGATATTTTAATATGGAAAGACGGCTGTTGGATAACGTAAACTTGATATCTTGGACTCCGTGTTGTGGTTGAGTGTAGTAGAAGTAAACAAGTGATATTTTAATGTGTAATGAATGTTATTGGATAATGCGAACTTAGTCCCTTGGACTCTGTTATTGTGGTTGAGTGTGAAAGTAGAAGTGATATTTTAAGATGTGTAATAATTGTTATTGGATAACGCGAACTTAATATTCTTACCTTAGAATTCGTTTACACTTATTTTGTCATCACAATCCCGTGTCATACTCAGTGTTATCTTACTCGTGATATCCTTAATCAATTGGCCACATAGAATCAATTGAGATTTGTAATCATTGCCATTGGATTTTGATGAACAAAAAGCCACAGGTGTCATGAAATAATTGATCTAACGTGGCATATCAACACGTGGCCCAATGTATACACACGTGGCATGACAATAAAAGGCCATGAAATTAAAAGTGGGAGATGAAGTTTGTTTCGGTGTTACTAAAAATGATCCAACTGTGATTTATTTTGTCGCAGATTCGAACTATTAGTGACATATTACTACAGTATTATGTAATAGGACACGTATGGATTTATGTAACCGAACATTTACATAAGTATATACTCTTAACTCATTCTTTCTCCCATGCGTTTGTCCCTGCATCGCACAGGTACACACACTAGTTTTAGTAGAGAAAGAGATAAAGAAAGGAAGTGATAAACAAAAATATTTGGCAGAGAAGAAGAAAGGGAAGACTATGAGGAAGGTGAAGTAGAGGATGTATCCTCTAAATTTTGCTAGTTGGGTAAATGTGATTACTCAATAGAATAGAAGGCATTTAACAATAAGGGGTGAGCATTTTAGGGTGGCTAAGAGGAAATTTTTTTTTTATCATGAGGAGTTGTAGTAAGGATCTAACGGGGTGCAACAAGTAGGGTCACTTTAAATTGGAGGGGTGCATTAGAGATTGGAGATGTAGTGAGTAAGATGATTAGAATAGATAGAGTGAGATTATTAATTCAATGATGAGTGTTGTATGTGTGATTAAGGAAAATATGAGTGTTGATATCATTGATGATTAGACTAAAGAGGGTGCATTGACTAAATTGGGAGGTGCAGAAAATAAGCGGATTAGATCATGGAATAGATAGTGGATTAGAGAACAGGTGTATTAAGAAAGTATTGGCGGTGTGACTGTAATACTTTCTCACCTCCCAAGAGAATACTAGCTAAGGAGCACAAGAACTAAGAAGTAATTAATACAGGACCGTACTAAGTTCTCACCTCCCAACCCCAACACTTTTTCTTCCTGAGTCATTGCCATACTCCTTCATGTCATTCGGTTCCCTAAGGTAAGCTCCACTAGGGTTTGGTGTGGGGCGAACGACACCGCCTTTGGTCCTAGATCTGCTAGGTTAGTTTCGGTATAGCAGCGTCGCGTCTCAGCTCCTACTTCCTACCAGCACTACAGGTTCGGTCTCCTCCACTCTCTTCCTTGCTTGGTTTCCCATTCTTTCTCTTCTCCTCTCCTCACCACCACTTAAAATGTGGTTCCCCTTCCACCCTGTCCGTTCGGCCACCACTTCTCTTGCCGCCACCATGGTGCTCGCTGTTGTTAGTAGTGATGGTGGTAAGCCACCACCCCCTTCGTAGCTAGAAGCCACTCAGCCCCACCAAAACCATCGGACGGAGAGCAACCACCTCCTCCTAACCCTAAAGCCCCCCACCTCCATGGAACCTCCCGATCTACTCGTTGGCCTTCTTGATTGGGATTCTTTCTCCAATGGCCACTACAAACCCGCCTCCTTCTCAACACCATTTACACCTGATTATTTCATTGGATTTCCAAAAGCCTGATTTTATTCCATCTTGTCCCTACCAAAAAGTGCGTTGTAGATCTGGTTTTGGCAGACATGACCCTATTGATCTATGGGTTTTTAAAGTCCTCTACAGTGAAGCTTCTTACCCCACATTATGTGCAATCTAGCAATGCTCCTGAGGCAAACCCAGTGTCAAATTTTAGTTTTGAGCACCATGGCACCAGATCTGGTGGCTGCATGCAAAACATGGCCAAGTGCGACTCCAAGTTGTTCAGCGGCTCCGATCAGGTGGAAAAGAAGTCTTCAGGGGCATTTTAGTCTTTTGGCTTTGAGAATATTCTTGAAACCCTAATGGGACTGGCCCAGTATGTTTTAAGTGCTAATAGGGTCTGTGGATGAGGTTTTGGACTTGGGTGTTATTTGTTGGGCTTTTAGTCTTTTAAATTCTGTGATTGGTAGAACTTTGCTTAAGTAGTTTGTAGACTACACTACAACAAAAAAAGGGAATAAATAGCGCTTTTTTTGGCCTTAAATAGCGCTTAAAGGCGCTATATATCGTGCCGCTACTGATTGTATCTTCAATAAATAGCGTTTGTTAAACGCTACTTAAAGTTGCGAATAAATAGCGCTTAGTTAGGAAGCGCTACTTATTCGTTTAGAATAAGTAGCGCTTCATTTATAAAGCGCTACTTATTCCTGAGAATAAGTAACGCTTCATTTAGCAAGCGCTACTTATTCCTGAGAATAAGTAGCGCTTCCTTTAAAAAGCGCTATTTATTCTCAAGGAATAAGTAGCACTTATCATAATAAGCGCTACTTATTCTCAATAATAATTTTTTTTTTTTTTGGTTATATTCACATACCTATATATGCATATAGTGGTTACTGCACACCACAAAATAATCATCAACACTCAAATTTGTGCTAATATCAAAGCTCACAAAATCCAAATTTAACATTACATGAAATAATTCTCAACCAAATATTAACAAAAGTATCATAAATAAAACATTAAAATACATTAACTAAAACATAACACATATTATGCTAGTACCTAAACATTACACACTAATCATCATCATCATCTTCTTCTTCTTCTTCTATGTGCCTATACATAATAAAGTTCGTAACAAAATATCGACACCACTCTTCCTTGAGTACGGTATGATCAGGATATGCGTCGAATTGACAATCAGGAAAGTACTGCGAAATAAAAATTAAATCAAGTTAGAATTGAATACATGCTTCCAAATGGTATGTGTAAAAGTAAAAAAATTATATAAACTTCGAAATTAATTATTACATATACATACCTCCGTTGGAATTTGTGTTTGGTTATGAATGACAATATCCTTGAGAAACTTCAATACATACCGGCCACAATCATCAGAGTTCAGTTGGTGAGGACACTATAAAACAAAAAATATGAAATTAATTGCTTTTATTTTGGTAATTTAAATAATTGCATAAAAATTTGGTATAATACCTTTATCGGTATCCATTTAGGTGTCGTTGATTTAGAAAACCGAGACTTGACATTTAGTGTTCGATGAACAAGGATAGCCCTGAGTGCAAAATCCAAAAAAATCATTCAATATATATCCAATACATTCATAAGACTGCTCTTAACATCAACACACAAACTATATCAAATTTCTAACAAAATTTTGGCAGAGTCTCCCCTAAAATATGGGCATTCCAAACAGCACAAGGATTCAAATTCACCAAACATAAACAAATAAAAACTTCAACATTACAATATCCAAATACTTAAGTCATTAAAAACAAATCAATCACATTCCTTAAACATAATAAATTCAGCAATTGTGCCAAAAATCATAGCCCTCAAGGTGAAACTTTCTTCTCTATATCCATCATACACCACTATACCTGTCTCCCACATTTGCTTCAAGTCTTCAATTAGAGGAGCCAAGTATACATCGATATCATTTCCTGGTTGTTTCGGCCCAGAAATTAACAAAGACAACATCATATATTTACGCTTCATGCATAGCCATGGAGGTAGGTTATAAATCACCAAAATCACAGGCCATGTACTGTGAGAGCTACTTTGAATACCATGCGGGTTAAATCCATCAGTAGACAATGCAAGTCGTAAGTTTCTTGGTTCATTCCCAAAATCAGGGTAATCAATATCAACTTTTTTCCATTGAGGAGAATCTGCTGGGTCAGTAACTTGCCATCTTGAATCCTTTCATCCTCATGCCATGTCAAGTTTTTTGCATCTTGAACTACGATACATGCGCTGAATCTGGGAATTATGGGAAAATACCATAAAACCTTCTCTCGAGCCGAATCTTCCTTCTTATACCGTGAGGCTTCACATTTAGGACACGACTTTAACGACGCATATTCATTACTTAAATAAAATGCAATCATTACGACAAGCATGTATTTTCTCATAGCTCATCCCAATAGATCGTAATATTTGTTTAGCCTCATATGTCCGACTAGGAAGCACATTATCATTTGGCAACATATCTTTCAATAGTGTGAGTAAGGCCGGAAAGCTCTTATCACCCATCCATTGCCCGACTTCAAGTTAAACAACTTTAATATTGCCGATAATCTTGTGAATTTGGTACAACCGTCATATAATGGCTTCTCTGCATCACTTATCAACTTCTCAAACATTTGAGGACAATCACGAAGATCTTCTTCAACCGCATTTGCCATCTCTTCAAAACGGTCACCATCATATGTATTTGTACCGGTGTCCTCTGACGCATATCTCCCACTATTCCCCATATTCGAAGATTCACCTCTTGTCTCACCGTGCTTTGTCCAACAGGTATAAGTTTGATCAATCCCATTGCTCACTAAATGCCATTCTAATTCCTTAACATTAACTTTGTTTGCATAACAACAACTTAAACACGGACATACGATTCTACTAAGATCTGTTGTATGCCCAACTACAAACCCAATAAAATCTTCCACTCCATCCTTATATTCCTTCGACAAACGATTAGCAGACATCCACTTTCGATCCATATTTGCCTATG
This sequence comes from Calophaca sinica, assembly GCA_037113605.1. NCBI lineage: Eukaryota > Viridiplantae > Streptophyta > Magnoliopsida > Fabales > Fabaceae > Calophaca > Calophaca sinica. The sequence goes on from CM073735.1 coordinate 121,192,612, forward strand.
AATTGAGAAATAAAACAACACCAAGGCATTCAGAGCAACAACATAGGCTATGTCGTTAATGCAAGACAAAATTGAGATTAACTAAAGCCCAATTAGATAAACCAAGACTAAAACTACCACTTGTCTTAACAACAACACAGACTATATCAAATTTCTAACAAAATTTTGACAGAACCTCCCTAAAATATGGACATTCCAAAATTTATACAACACACAGTAATAAAATAAAATATCATACCAACCAGCACAAGGTTCCACATAGGCCAAATATAAACAACTAAAAACTTCAAATTCAATTATTTCTCTAAAACGATCTGCAATATCATCTATTATCTCATTCTTCATTTAACATAATGAGAAAAAACACTAACATTAATAATAATTATACTAAAAACCTATCTCATTTCCATTTTGTTTTGATTTTCCATTTCAACACTAAGACATGGTTGGAAAACACTGAGTTCCTTGAAGAAAAAAAATGAAAGCGTTTTTGGGAGAAAAAAAAAGCAAGAAGAATGGAAGAGATGAAACCTGTTGGTAACAGAAAGTGTGACGGACGGTGCGACGGCGACGGCGACGGCCCAAACGACGGTGCGGAAGCTCAACAGTGCGGAAGCGACGGTACGACGTCCCAAACGGCGAGACCAACAACAACGACGAGAACGTTGAGAAGAAACTCGAGAGACAGTGTGGAAGAAGAAGAACAACAACAACAACGGCGAGTAACAACGGCGAGAAGAAATGAGAGAGAGAGAGAGAGAGAGAGAGATATGCGACAGTGTGGAAGTGACTGTATTGAGAAACGCGGGCTGAATTAAAATTAGTATTTGACAATAAATAGCGCTTTATCGTTTAAGCGCTACTTTTGGTCAGACAATAAGTAGCGCTTCCAGATTTAAGCGCTACTTTAGGTATAAGACAATAAGTAGCGCTTCCAGGGTTAAGCGCTACTTATTCTGTCGTCCATCTTTAAATAGCGCTTCATAGTATAAGCGCTACTTATTCCTCAGATTATAAGTAGCGCTTATTTTGTAAGCGCTATTTATTTCTTTTCCCTTCAGTAGCGTTTCTTTGTTAAACGCTACTTAAAGTGCTCTACCTAATTTTAAGTAGCACTTCCATATTTAAACGCTATTTAAAGTGGCGCCATCTTTTAAAGAATTTGTTGTAGTGCTAGATGTCTATTGTATCAAGAGCAGCTTTTGTACTTAACTGTTGAACTTAGGAGATTGCATTAATACAGCATTGTGCCCTGTTAGTGGGCTGCTTGTTTGCACTCGATGTAAGGTTCCTTAGCCCAGAGGCGGACCTACGTAGACACCAGTGTGGGTAGATGCACCCACTAGATTTGGAAAAAAAAATTTAGTTACTCCTTCATATTTTTTATTTTGACCACATGCACTACACACATTTGCACCCACTATCTCATCTACACTGTTTCATGGTCTCATCTCTCATTGTGACACGCACAAAGACACGACAATCTTTCATCTTATCTATTGAGAGATGCACCTAGCTAATAGCTCAATGTATTGACACGGGTAGTTCTCAAATTTTAAAAATGTCACTTACAATCTTATATAATTTTTTTTGACCTCACTCAATTTAAATTTTTGCACTCCCTGATTCATATACTTTTATCTCTCAACACTCTCACTCAAATAGTATTTGGTTGAAGGTGAATAGAAGGAAGGGGAGGGGTTATTTTATTTTTTTATGTTTGGTTCAACTTTTAGGAGGGGAGGAGAGTAAAATCTCTCCTAACTCAATTTTTGTTCTCATCCAATGTTGAGGTTTTTTGGAAGAGATGGTAGCTTAAATCATTTAAAAAAATGACTTAAATAACCTTATATAATATATAATATAAATGATTATAAGGATATATAAGTAATAAGTAATATAAATGATGAATTTGTTTTTTAAGACACACAAATAAAGTTGTAATCCAATGAAATTTTACATAGTTTAATCATTTGGGAATGTTATTATGGTTTTACTTTTCGTTACTGTTGCCAGTAATCCCTTAATTTTTTAGCAACTCTATGATCATTTTGATGTTGATGTGTTGGTTGTTGTCATGGATTGGTTGACATGTTGGTTATATGATTGTTCCATAGTATTCATGAGTAATAATAGTTAATTATGCAGAATATTTTCTAATGATAAAAAGGGGGATTAAATGGCTAAGTTAAAGACTAGCATTAGATTTAATTAGTCATGTGAGATTAGTTGTAATTTGAGCAATGGTTTAGATAAAAAGAAAACTAAGCAACAAGTGAAGTAGGAGTTCCTAGATATCTTAGTGCAGAAAATATTGTTAAGAAAAATACTAAGTTTTAGAAACCAAGTTAAAAGACTCACTAATGGAATTTTATAAATTCATAGGAGTTAGATAATTACCCAAACCGCTTAGGTTGTTGATCACTAATAATTTAGGTGTGATTATTCATAAGTTTAAGAAGTAGAATTAAAGAAGAGGTGGCTTAAAATTTGATATTGTTAAATAGGATAATTAATTAGTTTATTCTACAGTTGAGGGAAACTTGTCGACGTACTGACAAGTAGTACCTTGTTGATGTTGTTATTTCCAACCACTTGCTAAGTTGATTGGTGTTGTTGATACGTTGTTGTTGATAGACACCTTGTTTGATTTTATGTTCATGCATCATAAGGTGTCGTGTTGTTGTTGGCAGTGAGCAACGTGAATACGATTTTAGTGACAGCCATTATGGGCAAGGTACCCGGCCTCGCGGATCGAGTTTGGTAGGGAGGTCTTACATAAAGGTAGTGGATAGCTACCGCTGCTGGGGTGTCCCATATTGATAGACCAACTCATCCTAACTAGACACTATTCGTACTCAAGAGTGACGGGAACACCCTCACTCGCTTGCCTGAGTTAGCTGGATCCACATGTGAAGTAGACGTTGGTCTTAGGATTGCATATGTACGCATGGAGTCATGCATTCTTGTTGTACATGATGTATGTTGTTTAATAGTTGATGATTGGATATGCACATTGCTTAAGTTAATTCCTATGTTGTTAAGTGCTATTCTTGTATGTGATTTCTAACCCCTTTGTCGTGGCTATATATACACCGTTGTGTATGTCTAGACGGTGAACTTGCAGGTATCGATAATATAAATATCGAAGGGTGACTACTTAGGCATAGTCACTTGCGTAGATTAGGATTACCGTTATTGTTGGTTGAAGTTATTAGATTAGATGTTGATTACCGATGTAATTACTTAGGGGTCAACTATGAGATACTCATGATACCGGGGTATTTTGCTTATTTAGACTTTGATTGTAAATGTTTCTAACTATGTTTTCTTTCGCATGATATGGTATAAGTGTGACGACTCTATCCATTCGTTTTGAAATAATTTTAAATTGGCTGAAAATTTTACTGCATGTCATTTTATCGTATTTTCTTTTTATTATCAATGTGTGGGATAGAGGGTGTCACAATTATCATATAATTCTTCTTCACTTTTCTTACAAATATTATTGTCTATTTTGTATGTCAAACGTGGTTTCACAACACCCGAGTTTCACCCCGTGCATCGCACGGGTCACCATATTAGTTTATATGAATAATGAAATTGGTATGGAGTAAGGATAAAGTATTGAGTCTATTAACCTGGGTTGACCGAAAAACTATTTTTGCGCGTGTCACTTTTATTTACGAAATGATTTATGAATGTTACTATTTTATTGTAAGAAAGATTTTACTTCTAAAACAATGAGTTTTGAAAAAGAAAAATCTAGCTCTTTTTACAAGACCTTCTGCAAGTATATCATTTTATAATAGAATAAACGTTAGTTGATTAGTGTGTTACATGTAGTACTCGTTAGCAACACTGATCTAACTTGGTGAATTATAATGGAACTGATTCCTAGCTGTTTTTACCCACTGATTTTACCCCATCATTTCTGATATTTTGCTGTCATTTTTTACTGTCAAATTATTGTTGAACTACTCTTGTTAATGCGTTACTTGTTACCTTGCGTTTTTTCTAACTAAGTAAACTAAATTGAGAATTAATAGAGTTAATCATGTTAAATATCCGTGAAAACGATCTTTACTCACTTTACTACTTGTTTGACTGTGTATACTTGCACAAAATAACATCACATATTCTTAAACTCTATCTTATCCTTATATGGTTCTATAGACAGATTCACCTCTCTAAATTGTTCAATCAACTCTAACTCCTTCATCATCGTAGCAAATATATGTAGGGACTTCATACTCAATGCATTCACTACAGTGTTATCCTTTTTAAGATGAACGCAAATCGAGTTCATAATTATTTATGAATTCCATCCACCATCTCAGCCTCTTATTCAACTCCTTTTGATTGAACAAGTATTTTAAGCTCTTGCGATCACCGTACACATTAAACTTAGCACCATATAGATATTGCCTCTAGATCTTCAATGCGAGCACAATGGCTACTAACTCTAGATCATGAGTTGGGTAATTATGCTCATGCATCCTTAGTTGTCTAGAAGCATATGCCACTGCTCTTCCTTCTTGCATGAGTACACAACACAATCCTTGATGTGATACTCCGAGTTGTCCCAATGGATCTGACAACACCAAAAGTGGGGATGTTGTCAGTCTCTTCTTCAACTCCTGGAAACTCCATTCACATTCTTCAATCCCCTCATAAGATCTTCCTTTCCTACTCAATTGTGTCATTGGTAATGCAATCTTAGAAAAACCATCAATAACTTTGGCAAAATTGTTCTGTAAGTCTCTTAACTTATTTTTTTGGTAACGAATCAGTCATTTATCTTTTTTTTTTTCTGAATAGGTCCTTTATCTTTTTTTTCCGAACAGTTCCTTCAAGTTTCTAATATGTTTCAAAAATGTCCTTCAAGTTTTTAGTATACTTCAAAAAGGTCCTTCAATGAATGGACACATAGGACTGTTTTTAGTATGTTTTTCAAACCTAAAATACCTATTCGGGAAAAAAGAAAGATAAAAGACTGATTCGAAAACATTTTAAAACATAAAGGACCTATTCGAGAAAAAAATAAAAGATAAATGACTTATTTGTCACTAAAAAATTAGTTAAAGGACTTACAAAGCAATTTTGCCAATAACTTTCTATAATATCCAGTCAACCCAAAAAAACTTCCCACTTCTCCTGAGATCTTTGGACTTCCCCACTTTTAGATTGAAGGACACATGAATGATATGAGTCTATGCGAGTATAATTGCACAGTTGAGGTATTCAAATTCTAGACTTTTTTGGGCGTTTTTTCAAATTCTAGATTTGATTGATACTAGGTATACCAATAAAAAAAAATACATCACTTTTTTTAGAGTTTATAACTTAGATCTTCACTTCTCAAAAACTTTCAAAGAGATAAATGTGAAAAGAATAAAAAATTAAAACAAAGTATTTGTTGATGAAGATTAAACATATAAAACATGCTTGACTCCTCATATCAACATAATCGAGATTTAAAAGCCTACAAAGCATAATTTAATCTTAAAAATCCAATAAAAAATAATTTATCGTCAAATCAAATCAATTTATTAATCATAATGGAAAAAATATACTATAATTTTAAATGAATTTTACATGTTGCAGTATATATTTGGATAGTCAAGAATTAATCTCACTATCTGATACTGTTGATGCTGGGAATGGTTGAGCTCTCCTCCTCCTTGGAATTGAGTACTCCCTCTTCTAGAGTCCAAAAAAGGGGGGTGGTACCTACAAAGACACTCTGATGCCTAAGTTAGATAGGGCTTTGGAGGAGAAGGAGAACAGAGTGGTTTAGGGTTTAGAGTGAGTAGAGAGTATGCAAACCTGGGGGGTCAAGCCCCTTTATATAGTGGAGTCACGTCGAAGGAGGGTAGCCACCGATCCGGATTCTACGCGCGGTAACTCCTCCCTCGCGCTTCAAGGATCAGCTCATCTCTTCCTGATATCTCGCACCTGCCAAGTCCGTCACGTACTGGCTACGTGATCCTCAATCTTCGGAGTGGCAACGGCTCCAAGCATCGTCTCCAGGTGTATCCCTTTCTAGAAGGTTCGAGGGTCATGAGTCATCTCGCCCTGACCTGCTCGGTGTTATCACTGGGGCGATCGTACCGGAGGACCGGTTTGGCGCCTCCGGGGTCGGGTGTAGCTCGCCGAGCTCGAAGAAGGTCGGAACCGAGCCGGGCCGGCTTGGTTTGGTGGACACGCTGGAACTCGCCTCGGGACCGGTCCGTAACAGATACTAATAATTATAAAAATAACATAAATGTCAGATAGTGTTTACGGGCAAAAACAAAAAATGAAAACGTCATTTTATTTTACTCGTTTAAAAAAAACATAAATGTCAACACTTTAGTGTTCACTTGTTTTAGGTTCTAGACAACCTAGAATCAATTCTGAGAATAAAAGCAAAGTCATTAGAATTGAATTGAAAATTACTATTCATGTGTTTGTTTAGCAAAATCGCAGTGGATAAAATTGATTCTTTAGAGGGTCAAATTGATTCTGATGGAAAAAAGAATTTCTAGCTTTTGTGTTGATTAAAATCAATTATGAGTATGAGACCCCAAAAAAAATCTTTATATTTACACATTAAAAGTGATTTTGCTTTTATCATCCAGATAAGATCAATTCTTCTAAACTCACTTTTAAAATATTATTACCAAATACAAATCAAATTTTTTAAACACAATCTAAAACACAAATCAATTCTATCAAAATCTAAAACAACCCTACCCTAATTTCTTATCATCAATGAGATAAAAGATATTAGTGCTTTTCCATCAAATCTAAGCATTGCGTAAAAAAAAAAATCAAATCCAAACATTACATTCCAAAAATATTCAAATTTAAATTAAATTCAAAATCAAAATAAAAATTAAACTTTGCATAAAAGGAAAAAGATGTGAGAGAGAGAGAGAGAATATCATCACCCTTTGCCCAGAACATTAGACATGTGTATGGAAACAAAAATTGGAGGCTGTGGCTATCCACACCCTCTTGTTTTCTACTGACACCCCCGTCAGGTTTTTAAACAAGCAAAACGACCAAATTACCTCTGGCTCTATATTTAATTTTCAAACCCACAACCTCTCATTTCCCCTCACTCTCGCTGCACCCCCTCCCTCCATCGTACCCATTTCTGCTTCTTTGCTTCTCGATCAAAACATCATCGTCACTCTCGTTGCACCCCTTCACTCTCGTTGTATGATTTAGGTTGTTTAGGGATTGATTTCATATGATCTAATGTTATATTTTGGGCTGTTATTTTTTTCTATGCGGAAGGGGTGTACACAAACTCAGTTTGGGTAGGTTACGCAAACTCAGTTCACGTAGGTTTGAGTGAAATTGACAGGGATGAACATGAACTGAGTTTGCATAACCTACGCAAACTAAGTTTGCGTACACTCTTGAGAATTCACTCAAACCTATGTGAACTGAGTTTGCGTAGGTTACGCAAACTCAATTCATGTGACCTTACGTGAATAAATTTGCATACGTTTACGTGAACTGAATTTAAGTATACAGTGTGGACATGCGAGTTACAGACGGTACGTGAATTCAATTCACGTACGTGTTGAAAAACAAATTACAACGTACGTGAACTAAGTTTGCGTACGAACCGAAAATGCAAAAAAAAAATGAGCGACTGAAACACGAAACTGGGCACTATGAAAGTAGTAGGGAAGCCTTTGAGTCACTTTGAGTCACCTTCCCCAACATTCATGGGATAGAGAGAGTGGAGATGGGTGTGGAGAAGAGAGAGGTGAAAGATTGGAGAAGTGAGGGTTGAGAGGGAGATGAGTCCAGAGATAAATTTAATTAGTAGAGGAGGATATTTTGGGTATTATGAAATTCATTCATGTGTCAGGGGGTGTGGTTATGAAACAAGGGGGTGTGGTTAGCGCCACCCAAAATTGGATGGCTTTTAATTAATTTTTGAGGAATTGGATTCCGTCAGTAACACTAATAGCGCCTATTTAACAACGCAACAAAAAGACAACACTGTTTTAGCTCACATCACAAATTGTCACACACACACACTCCGAGGATGTTTGGTTTCGGTGTTTCCTCCACCGCCGCCATCACCACTGCCTCCAATCGAATTCTGTGTGCAACCATTTACTCTCCTTCTTCTTCTTCTTCTTCTTCTTCGCTCACAACTGCACACCACTTTTCTTCCCATCTCCTTCCCACATCTTGGGTATTTTTCTTCTTCTTATTCTTCTTTACTACTACAGTATTTTTTTTTATTATTTTGTTTTGTTTGTTTTTTTTTTCTTTTTTTTTTGGTTTTTTCCTATTTCTTACTTTATTCTTGTTCAATGGTATTGGTTTTCAAATGGGTATGATCAGGTTCCTTCTTCTTCACAGCGCTTCAGTTGCATTATTCCCATCAAAGCCATGGCTGACACTGATACAATCTCCGTTCCAAAAACTGCTTCCTCTTCTTCTGGTACTTTTAGTTTAAACCCCTTTTTATTTTAATATATATATTTCATTTCATTGAGTGGTTTAGTTTAGATTGATTTCTTTACCCCCATAATCAAATAAAAAATCATTTTTTTATCAGGTGGGGCAAATTTTACAACACCATATCACTAGTCTCCTCTGTGTTATTCTAAGATTTTTACTCCTCTGTTAGATTCTGCAGAGCTTCAGGCTTACTGATTCTTATAAAGGTGTTTATGAGATATTTCAAGGAACTTAAATAAAGGCTTATTCATAAACTACCCTTAGAAGCTTAGCTTATTGGAATAAGCTGTTTATATCATTAGATAAGTTCAAATAAGTTCCACATAAACTCTTTCAAAAACTTCCATTTATTAAGTTCATTATCTGATTGGGCCTCTTTTATCTGGAGTAGTTGAAAGAAAGAGCAATTAGTTTTATGCCAAAGTTTATGCTGGTGGATGCTTTACCGAAGATTGTTTATAAGACTCCACTTGCAGTAGGCACTTTAATTTCAACTTATTAAAGCTAGTTTGCTTAATTATACTAGTGCTGTTATTTGTCCAAGGACCAACAGAAAGAAGTGATTCAGTTCTTGACCTTGCAATTTGCACCCCTTTGCTGTTCTTTTGAAATTGCACCAAGTGATGAGACATAAGGATGTGAATTTCACCATCTTTTCGATTCAATCAGTATTATAACCTTTACGGTGACATTTTGCGACTAAGATATTTGTTTTTATCTAATCTATCAAAGCACCAAAACTCTCTTCATATTTGGTGTTAAGATTGGTTGGTAATGAATTGACATCACGGTGATCTTGGTTGGTCCAATGACTAACAAAAAGTGATGAAGGAATATATAGAATTCTACATATCTGAAACTTACCCTGTAATCAACATGAATTCTCATCCTAGTTATGTCAGAAAGAAAGTCATTTGCATTAGTTCTCTGCAGCAGGATTGTGATGCTATCAAATGCTTAAACGAAAGTTTAATTTGTATTATTGATTATCAAGCACAGTTGTTCAGAGACCAATTGAGTCATTTCTTCTTCTCTATCACTCTTTAAATATAATCATGTTTCTGCTTCTGTTTTTGCATCACATAAATGGGTAAAAGCTGAGCAGACATCAACTGCATATGTGAATTTATTAATTGCTGTTAATCAACACCTTGATTAATGAAGTTGTAGTATTAGCGGGAATTAGTTTTTCCACTTTTGTTTGGCTTATCTAATTTGCATGTCCAGAGCAGTCCCAAATTTCTGCTCCTTTCACAACTGCAAAGGATCACTTTCAAGTCCTAATACTGGATTCAATTGCATATTAATAACTATCTTTGGGACAATAATGTATGTCTCCTTGAAACAACCCGAGTTATCAACCTGGAAGAAAGTCAGCATATTAATATTGGACCCCATTTAAGTATTCAACCATTAGACACATCCGCAGCCTATATTGTATGTTGGCATTCAGGAAGTGTTCCTAGTTCAAGATGCACATTAGTCCATTTTTTTTTTTTTTTTGGTTTGATAATTTACACCACGAAAATGCTTTGAATAATTTGCTTTCCTCTGTTGCATGGGCAACTGTCTAAGTTCAATTGTAGGACGAGTCCTGGATTTATTCTACATGATTTTAGACGATACTGTGTTTATCCTTTGATGATATTTTCTATTTTTTAAATGTAAAAATAACAGTTTGTGCTTTCTATGTTCTTTTGCTGTGAAACAGGCAGCAGGCAAGCCTTGATATCATTGTCGGACAAGAAGGATCTCGCATTTGTTGGAAATGGTCTCCAGGAATTAGGGTAATTATTCCAATTAATGGGTTTTTTTTTTAACATTTTACAATATGATTGTTTTCATGTGTTCATACTTTTTTTTATTGTACAATATATTAAGAGCAGTTTATAGCATTTCAAGAAGCTTCGATTTATATAATGATAGTCCCTCTATTTAAATGTTAGATTCACTATTGTTTCAACTGGAGGAACAGCTGCTGCATTGGAGAGTGCTGGAGTGGCTGTTACTAAAGTCGAACAGCTTACCCAGTTCCCTGAAATGGTGAGTGTGCTTGTAGCTTGACTTCTCCCTCCCAAAGTCTGGTGACCAGTTCATGTGTGGAACTTTTGATGATATGCTATGAATTCTGAATCTCTGATGTGTTTAATCATATTTCTTAATTGCTGATTTGTGTGCTGCTTTACTTTTTTTAGATCGCCAGACTTTGGGTTTTCATGGTTATTTTTCCACCAATCTAAGGTGTTATGGCATTTCATTTATCATTACACTAATATTTTTTTACTTTAATGTTGGTAGCCACATTTTTACTTAATTCTAGAAGTTCAATTCAGTATTAGGATCATGACTTTTCACCCTTGGTTGTTTCTTCTTTCTATATTTAACTTTAAGCAAACATTTCTAATATGAAATATTGGGGCATCATACTTTTGAATTACTTTTAAACATTAAGCAGACGGGTAATTGGGCTTGCTCTGGTGATCTTATCGACAACCCCTCTGAACGATAAGAATGTGTGAGGACCTCGTATATAAGTCTATTTGACACACCGTTAGGAGTCACATGGGTAAATAGAAATAAAAGGGAAGAGGGGAGAGTCAGTTAGGGCAGTAGAGAAATGATTGAGAAAGGTAGTTTGAGGAGAACCCGGGTTTCTCAAATACCTGGAACTAGGGGGTTGGTGGTGCATCTGCATTATCTTATGTATCTTCATTCTCATCTCTTATCTTGTATTCCATTGATACATAACCAGAGTTTCCGTTGATGAACACTGTTTTCTTTCGGTATTCTGATATAGTTCTATCAGAATGATTTATATATTTAGGGATAGTAAGCTGTGCATTTTGAGGTCGAAATCTGGTACAAATCTGGCTTGTATACTTTCTAGCAGCATGTCTAGCATTCGATTTAAGCTTGCTTGAACTCTTACAAGCTTGTAGACTAACAATGAATGTTATGGATTTTTTTTTCACAGCTTGATGGTCGTGTCAAAACTTTGCATCCTAACATACACGGGGGTATCCTTGCTCGAAGAGACCAAAAGCATCATATTGAAGCTCTCAGTACACATGGAATTGGTAAGTTATGTTATCAGCTCTGTTATAACAAGTGCGTTGTGCCATAAATTGACTGTGTTGAATTTGGAGTTCTGTTCATTCAGTTTGTGAGATTTAGTTGTTTTATTGCTTTCCGTCAAAGTTTTCCATTTCAGGTACTTTTGATGTTGTGGTGGTGAACTTGTACCCATTTTATGATAAAGTTACATCAACTGGTGGCCTTGAATTTGAGGATGGAATTGAAAATATTGACATTGGTGGTCCAGCCATGATTAGAGCTGCTGCAAAGGTGGTTTGTTTGACTGAAAATGCTGACTTTTTATTAATTTGAAATGCCAAACCTTTATTTTGCCATTAAAAAGTCTGAAATGGTTCAGAAAATAATTTGGTGGCCGAATACCATCGAACTACTTCGATTGAAAACAAAAGGACCCTTGTTGATTGCATACTGTCTTTGAGCTGAAATTTTCAATTTCTCTATTGAAATGTCTTAAATATAAGATGTTTAAATTCTTATTTGAGCAGAATCACAAGGATGTTTTGGTAGTGGTTGATACAGAAGATTACCCTGCCCTTCTGGAATTTCTTAAAGGAAACCAGGATGTTCAAAAGTTCAGGCTAAAGCTTGCATGGAAAGCTTTTCAGCATGTTGCTTCCTATGATTCTGCAGTATCTGAGTGGCTATGGAAGCAAAGTGTGGGAGGTATTGTACAAGTTTGTGAGGATTTATTATGACTGTTACTTGTGAGAAAGAAATGTCGATTGCAGGAAAATGAAATAGTCTACAAATATACTTGTGCTATTTCGAGTGCTATTAATAATAATAATAATGTGCACTATAAATTTACTTGTGTTTTCATTTCAATGACAGACAAATTTCCTCCTAGTTTGACAGTGCCTCTTTCACTCAAAAGTTCTCTCCGTTATGGTGAAAATCCTCATCAAAAAGCTGCATTCTATGTTGATAAAAGACTTGCGGAGGTCAATACCGGTGGAATTGCTACAGCCATCCAACACCATGGGAAGGTGGGAGTCAGCTACTAATTTCTTTTGTCTAAAAATCTAAAATTACTGGTAAATATATTTTGTATATTTTTAAAGCTATTATATCATGTTTGGGGATGAGAGCTTTTGATTAAAAAAATTGTATAATTTTCTACTAATCTCCGTTTAAGTTAATGCCTTACATTAACATTCTTATGCAGGAGATGTCATATAATAACTACTTGGATGCTGATGCTGCTTGGAACTGTGTGTGTGAGTTTAGGAACCCTACATGTGTAGTTGTGAAGCATACAAATCCATGTGGCGTAGCATCACGTGATGATATTCTGGAAGCCTACAGACTAGCTGTTAAAGCCGATCCTGTCAGTGCATTTGGTGGAATTGTAGCTTTCAATGTGGAAGTTGATGAGGTAAATATCCGAAGTCAGTTGTAGTCTACTAGCAATCTGGATGAGTATGTATCTTGGGATTATGTGCAATCTGGAGAGCAATTAATTTGACCGGATAATGCTTTAAATATTTATGTTTTTCTTCTTTTGAAATGACGAAGGTTGTTAGGGAACTAAATAGCCAAAAGTAAAATCAAAGATTGAATTCCAAGAGAACGAACTAAAGAACAACACAATTCCATAGCTTACATTTTAAGATTCCATCTTTGCGAGGATGAGAAAATGATATATATTTATTTAATGCTTGTTTTTTATATTATAGGCTCTTGCTAAGGAAATTCGAGAATTTAGAAGCCCAACAGATGGGGAGACAAGGATGTTTTATGAAATAGTGGTTGCCCCCAGCTATACAGAGAAGGGACTTGAGATTCTTCGTGGAAAGTCAAAGACTCTAAGGATTCTTGAAGCAAAAAAGAATGAAGCAGGAAAGCTTTCACTCAGACAAGTTGGTGGAGGGTGGTTAGCTCAGGATTCAGATGACTTAACCCCACACGACATCAAGTTTAACATAGTCTCTGAGAAGGCTCCTCAGGATGGTGAGCTTCGCGATGCGGAGTTTGCTTGGTTGTGTGTGAAGCATGTCAAAAGCAATGCTATTGTGATAGCTAAGGTACAATCAGCTACATCATGAAACGAAACTCTTGTATGTCTCAATGGAGCTGGTTTAAGAATCTGATCCCTTCCTTTGTTGAAAATTTCTTGCAGGACAATTGTATGTTAGGTATGGGAAGTGGGCAACCTAGCCGTGTGGAGAGTTTAAGAATAGCAATGAGGAAAGCTGGAAATGATGTTAAAGGAGCAGCCTTGGCCAGTGATGCCTTCTTCCCATTTGGTAAGTGTTAATGTCAATACAGGAATTCATGGTATATGCTATGTTATAAAGAAGACGAGTTAGTGGACGGATTGGTCATGTATAGAAGCCTTTTGTTTTTCTTTTTCATTTGACAAGGATGTATCTTAATTTGTGAACAGCTTGGAAAGATGCTGTGGAAGAAGCATGTGAAAGTGGAATTGGTGTTATTGCAGAACCAGGTGGGAGTATCAGAGATCAGGATGCCATAGACTGTTGTAATAAGTATGGTGTTTCACTACTCTTCACCAATGTGAGGCACTTCAGGCACTGATAATTTTTGTTTTGGGAGAACTTTCTGTTTGTATTATCTATAAGTAGTGCTGCTGAAAGCTTTTGCTCCCAATGGTAGCAAATTCACTTAAACTAACCTGTTTTTGACATCAAGTGGCTTTTTAAGGATGTTGTACTATCCATTTTATATAGAAATAATGTTTTCTTAAACAGAATAAAATTAGACATTCTTGTTGCAACTATAAATTGATAACTAGGCTTATTTGTGACGTGGGAAAGTTCAGGGTTAATGGTGAAGGTAAAAGTTGACATCAATGCTCCATAAATTTGGAGTCTTTGGGGTTCATTGAAAAAAAAAAAATCTTAAACTTACGTGCTTGAGACAAATCCAGAACTATTGTATTGCTTAAGGACAAATCCGAGTACTTGCACCTGTGTGGATTTTGGACTCGAATTTCCTGCAGGCAAATTATAATGCAATCAAGATATCGAGATCAGATGACTTATGTTCCAAGTTGGAATTTTGAATCCGATTTACCAAGTCGGAATGTGAGTCTTCCAATTTCAATCTAGTAGTCTATATTGCTTGAATGTGTCAACTGTCCCCTTTTGAGCCATCTACATATCCGGACACTGATCTTATGTCCTCAACCATACTATGCCCTTGGCAATTGAACATTTGCAAATTTCAGTAATTTGAATTTAATTGCAATGCATTAATTATATGATATGATACTTTGGCATCATGAATATTCATGCAAAACTAACAAAAATTATGCTTACGTTATAAATGATTCTTCACGACTCTTTGGTATACGCTGGAGTTCAACTAAGTCACTTGTTTTAGCTGCAACAATAGTATTTTTTTGTTTTGGTACTAACAACAATAGTAATTTATTCATTGAATAATGGAGGGAATGTATCAACAATGTTAACAGTGCTATGTGCTTGAGAAATTTGTTGGGAATTATTTAATACACCTCTGGTATTTGTTAGTATACACTCTCTGTGAGGTTTTTAATTTTTTATGTTTTCCTCCAAAATGCCTTTATCCGGGAGACATGCTCCCCGACGTGTTGGTTAGACTCGTATCACGTTAATTTACCTTCCGGAAGTTTATTTCTAGACTATTTATAACATCCAAAAATATACTTTCAAACAATTTTTAGTTGTATCCGGAAGTGTAATTCCGAACACAATTTAGCACTCTCCAAAAATATAATTGCGGCGGTTACTTTCTTGTGTTTTTTTAACACTCAAAATTTTTAGCACTCATCTAATAGCATACTACCTCCTGCTGACTTCCATTTTTTTTTTTTCGTGAAACCAATATGTAAACATTAATTCATGCGACAGAACCGAAAGAAAAAATTAGCATTCCTTACATTCATCACCAGAACAAGCTGATACATGAGACGCGCCATTCTCGATTATGTGCGCCAACCGAAGGGAAAGAAGAATTGAAGTTGGTATATTTATATAGAGGGGAGGGTAGGGGAAGGGCGGGATTTAATTTGATTTTGTGTTTAGTTGAGGGGAGGGGAAGAAAGGGAAGACTTTGCATGTTTGGTTCAGGAGGGGAGGGGAGAGGTTTTAATAGAGGTAATGGATTAATTTACTTGTATATCTTTATAGTCTTTTATATTATATTATATATAAGGATATTTAAATAATTTTATTTTAAATTATTTAATCTCCCTTCTCCTCCCATCCAAACCCCTCATTTTGGGAGGGAAACCAAAATTGGGTTATGAGGAATTTTGCTTCCCTCCCCTCCCCTTAAAAAAATTGAACCAAACAAAAATAATTTAAAATAATCCCTTCCCTCCCCTCCCTTCAAAACCCCCCAACCAAACAGACCACAACAGTTGCAAAATTGATTAAATTAATATGGTACTTCAGTAAATCAGCCGAGCGAAGGAAAAATATGTGGTCACCTTCTGCTTATCCCAATTTCGTTGTAAAATGTATATAGATATACTTTTAATCCAATGACAACTCATATTTTTTTATACCATACGACAGCTCAAAGTTAGAGAGTGTGGAGTCAATGAAGAAGAACATGTGGAGGGGTAGGAGGGATTGCGGAATTGGAAAAATTAAAAAATTAAAAAAAAGGTAACCTCCAAAATTATATTTTCGAAAAGTGTTAAAAAAGTATTCGATATTATATTTCCAGAGGTTATTAATAGTTTGGAAAAGAACTTCAAGAAGTATTGAAAAGAAAAAGAAAAAAAAAACTAATTGGGTATACGCTATTAAAAATGGAGTGTATTTAATAATTCCGAAAGTAACAAAAGCAAACATTTCAATAATGAAGCAGCGTAGCTGATGCCAGTAATTCAAGCATTGATAGAGGGCTTCCGTAATTAAAAGCGAGTTCCAGCAAGTGGGAGCCAACGAAACTATCGTAAAGAATACAAACGACACATAAAATCTAGTATTCTAGTGGCGTCATAAAGCATATTGACTTTTGACATTATAATAATAAATGGCATTTTGTTGGCACATTTTGATGGCACATAACAAACTAAAATATCATGGATCAATATTAGGTTGGTTCAAATGGAAATGGATTCAAATCCCTTAAGTAATTAGTAATTCCGTAAAGCCGGTATACTCTGCACCTATAGCATGTAGCAAAAAAAAAAAAAAAAAAGCTAAAATATCATGTTTTAGGTATAATTTCGAATATTGATCTAAAATTATATGGATCATAGCCCAGTCTTGGATAAATTCAGTTTCCAT
Organism: Calophaca sinica; assembly: GCA_037113605.1. Lineage (NCBI taxonomy): Eukaryota > Viridiplantae > Streptophyta > Magnoliopsida > Fabales > Fabaceae > Calophaca > Calophaca sinica. The sequence goes on from CM073735.1 coordinate 121,209,432, forward strand.
TCATGATTTTCGGATGGGGTGGTGAAAAATCCCATTCCCTTCCCAGTTCAAATTCAAACTCTTCCCCAGAAGTAGTTGGTTCCCGACACTGAATCAAAATTTGTATTTTAGACTTGGTAAACATAATCTTGTAAAACTAACTCGATTAAAATTAAAATTTTAAAATTACATTTTTTTTTCCTAAATTTGTATTTTACTCTAAATTTTAGTTTAATGTGCCCAAATTCTTCAACTTAACACATCATTTTTTGTCACTCAAGTCAAATAATATTGTCAAAATTTTTACCTGCTACAGACATGATATAGTTTTATCAAAATCACACATTTATAAGTTTGGGGAGCTCAAATGCTGCCCCACATATGTAAATAGCTGCCCCTAAAGGTGTGTTTTGGAGTTTGGAGGGAAGGAATAATGTGTCCCTTCGCATAAACTATTTCAAGGCTTTAATTTTCTAAGGGAATAAACTGCATACTGTTTTCATTTTGGTACAAACTGCATACTGCATACTGTGTTTTAATCAGAGACAATTTTAAGTATCTACTCTAATAAATAATAGTAATTCACTACTGATGCAAAGAAAAATTAAGTTACGCCAAATGTGGAGGATTTTGGGGAACTCAAAAACAAGAGCGCGATTTAGAAGGATTTGAAGAATAATTTTCACCACATTACTAATGGTAAATTACTACTAATAGTCATATAAGCCATCCACACTCCCAAACACACACCCTAAAGAAATGCTAAAGGTACTTCCGTTACACTACAGCTTAGCATGTCATAAAAATCACTAATGCCATCTAAATTTTTCTAAGTGATAAACAACAAACTCATTGAAATGGAACACTTGCATGCATGTTATTATATATGCATACGCGCTAGTCCACAGTATAGAGGCCGTGTAACTGCCAGAAGACGGTCGGTGTAAGTTTACCTTAAAATTTTCACTTCATACGTAAAGGCACTGAAAGAACAAGAATGTCCACGGTGAAAATCCAACAATAAATAGTGACGAGATCAACTAAAAGACTAAAAAGCAACATAACATCGAATACTTCCAATGCACAAGTCACAAAATAACTAAAATCAAAATTGCACATAATCTGTAAATGTAATCATCATATCTCTCCAACACGAACCCAAAACCTAGAAAGCTTGTTGCAGCTGGCTGGCAGTCCTCATCAGTTTACACATCAAGGTGCAACCACAATCCGTCCAGCCACTTGGTCCAGGTCCCGCCGGCCACTGGAAGTGATTTTCCTGCCACTGAGATAAAGAAAACTCAATGTTAAAAAATTATGATACGAAGATACTCACACACTGATGAAGAACATCATAATTGCCAAACAAATGTTGGTCAAACTGTCAGCACATTAAAATAACCCTTTGATTTCGAAATCAAGGTTTTGACTAATCTATCGATACTATCATCATTATTAAACTTGGGTTTTGCGCAGTCCTGGAGTACACTAGAGAACTGACTACCAACAAATGCATCGACAAAATGAGGAAAGCCAACCAACTGGTGAGGCAGAATCCTGAAAGCAGGGACCTATATAAACTGTAGCAGACTGACAAGGTAAATGAGTCCTTACCCCTTTGTGTCCATTTCAATGATGTTCATGTTCTGCAACTGTTGAAGAATGTTGCGAGCAATAGCACCACTGCTCTTGCAGAAATGAGGTGGGCGACTACCATTCCTCTGGCTCCCACCATAAATCCTCTGAAATGCACCAACACCGAGACCTCCTCTCAAGTAGATCTTTCTTGCCATGGAAGCTGAGGCCAAATTTGAATTAAGCACGCGCACACAGACAATTAATTGCAAATTTCAACAACAAACCAAAAAGATTTCCATAGAAGTTTCATGTTAATGAACATAATAAAAGAAGGAAAATTTGCACAAGTAAACCAAGAAATGCACAACAAAGCATCCAGAATACAAACTCACCAGCTCTAACATAGTACCAGTCAGGATCATAAGGAGCCAACTCCTTAAATCTTGCAGTCTTCACAATATCTGTCCATTCAGGAAGCTCCATCTACCAAATAAGAAAAAAAAATGAAATTAGATTAAAGACAAAATAACACAACAGAACTTCATAAAAGAGAATACATAAAGTAATTTCATCCATAGCATTAAAAAAATAAGACTCGCATCTGAATTATTATTATTAATTAAATTAAAATAACAAAGAAAATCAGTCATAATTAGATTATGAAAACCATAGAGAGCTTGTTTACAACAAACTCACAACCATCTTGGAAGGTCTCTAGAACTAGGGCAACACACATGTTGAAAATGTAAACCATACCCCTATCATCCATAGTTTCCCGACTAATCCTTCTTCTAAATCAATTACAAAATCACCATCCATTCCCCTTGCCACAACCATTTTATTTGTTAATTCAATCAAATGCACATCTTTGATTGGGGTTAAGAGAAACTCACAATACCTGGGTCCAGGTAACACAGCCACATTCAACGAGTCACCACAACAAAGTAGATCAAGTCGGGAACTTTTAAGCAAACCCAACTCAAAACACACCGTTTTAAACAGAAAAACACGAATCTAAACACTAGGGTAAGACGACTAATATATAAAATAAAATTTAAAAACAAAAGCTCATGAAACAGATGAATTCAATAATATCCCAAGAACCCATTTTTGTAAATCATAACTACACGAATCACAAGCAGTCCTAATAGCATAGAAAATTTAAAAAAATTGATAGGTTTTGGGTAAAATTAAAAACTTGACACTATTTTTGTTGATAAGGTAAGGTTAGGTTAATGGTGGATTAACCTTGCCAGATCGCTTGAGGTGAGAGGCGTAAGCCTTAACGAACTCGTGAGGAGAAACGTCCTTCACTGTCCTCGAAGTAGCCATGCTCGCTGCTTCTGCTTCTTCTGGCGATGCCTCTCTCGCTCTCTCTCTCTCTCTCTCTCTGAGGCACGCACGCACAACTGAATTAGGGTTTGAGACTCGGTTGTTAAAGGGTTTTTGTTAAAAAAATTGACCCGACCCAACATCCACTTGGGTATGGACTCGTCTGGTTAAGGCCCATATTGCTTTTTTGTATCTCACCTTCATTATTTTTCTTGATATACGGCATCTCTTCTTTTTATTCAGGCTTCTTTCTTTTTTCTTTTTTTTCTTTTTTTTTTGACAAGGTTATTCAGGCTTTCTAGTAATCGACGTTAGTAGAATAGGAGCATTTAAATGAGAAAAATAAATTATTATATTTATAGATTATTGATATTTTAGTCAGAAAAACATAGATTATCTATACCATTATATGTATACCATTATATATGTATACCATTATATAAAGAGAATGGCTTTTAATAACCATTTTGGATTCCTAATTTCGTTTCCAGTTTTGCCCTTTGTTTAACTTCAAATTTAAATTTAATTTTAAAATTTGGATAGACGGAAGAAAGAATAAGAAAGCGGGGACCGTGTTTAGTTTTACGTGGAAACCGTAAAAGAGAAACCCAAAACTGTTCAAATTCCCTTTACTCTTCTCAAATATAATTGAAAAAACCAACACCTCCGAACGATTTTCCCCTTTCTCCTAACGCAAAGTTATAGATACCAAAATCCAGATTTCTCCTGTCTGCAAACTCTATTTTGGCCAGAGACATTTCCCAAAGCCATGTGTCTATTAAAACTTGCTTACCATAATGTTTCCTCACCGCATTTATCAACGACCATTCGTTCATTCCAATTTCGCTCATCACTGGTCTAATTCATGCACTTTTGCATCATGTTCCCAATAAAACCTTATTCTCCAGTTATTGATTTCTGACTGTTTTCCCTTTTCTAACTCATGAAAGTTTCAATCTTTCAAAGAATGAAGTTAAAATATACAATAAATTTAAAATTAAAAAAGAAGCGATACTCTTATTAGATTAAAGCCTCCCTTATGTTTTGTGGGCGTAGCGGCAATTGAATTTGTACGCTTCTGACAAAATTTTTACTCAATAATGATTTTAATATTTTTTACTATCCCGTTATTTTCACAATATGTCATTATACGAAATTAATGTAATGAAATACCTGAAATGCATAATCAAATCCCTTAAAACTAATACTAAACAACAAAACACGATAAAATAATACATACTGTAGCGCAATAAAAATGCGGAAAGACAAGCACGGGAGTGCCCGTCTTGCCGCTAGTTGATATAATAACAGTATAGAATAAAAGCTAAGACACAAATATATAGAGATTGCCTAAATTTTAAATACTTAATCCATCTTTAACCTGTTCATTAAGACCAACCTTCAGGTGAATTAGAAGTTGACACCCTATACTACAAAGTGTAAACTACTTCTTATCGTGCTGATTTTAACTCCAAATGTAAACTACTTTAGGTGAGTAAGGTTGGGCTGCCAATTAGCATACACAAATCCTAATCAAGCTCTAGAAGAAGTAACTCAACTAGAGGACAATCAAGCAAATTCCAGATGAGAGGATAGTCATATCAACACCAGAAGACAGTTGGGAAAATTGAGGATCATGAGGAGAGGAAAATTGACAAATTGAGAGGATCATAAGTCAGCATAGCAATAAGTCAAGAGGACGACGTCAGAAGACAGTTACAGAACCAACAGTAAAAGTCAGAGGACAGACTCGATGATGAGGCTAATGCAGAGGTAGGATATACTTACACTACAACAGATTGTTAGAAAAAAAAAAGCCACCTTAAACAGCGCTACATAATAAAAACGTTGTTTAAAAATCATAGAAGGCCTTAAATAGCGCTTCTTAGAGAAAGCGCTGATTAAAAGTTAGAAATATACAACGCTTTTTGTAGCAAACGTTGTTAAAGAGACACTCAGGGACAGAGCCAGTGCTTTCCCTAGGAAGCGCTATCTATTTCTAACTTTTAATCAACGCTTACCCTAAGAAGCGCTATCTATTATATTTATGACCAGCGCTTCCCTAAGGAAACGCTGGCTATTTGCGTTTCTAAAAATTCACAAAACAGCTCGCATTCCCTCGTTCTCTCGCAAACATAACACAGAGCTCTCTCTTCCTCGTCGTCTTCAACGTCTGATCTCTACGACGCATCTTCATCTTCAACCGTCGTCTCAGCTCTCTCTCCCTCTCCGTCGTACATGAAAGCCCCTCTTCCTTGAGCTTCTTCCTCCTCTCCACTGTCGCCCCTCTTCTTCGTTCCTCCTCCTCTCCACCTTCGCCATTCATCTTCCGGTTCTGACGTTCTGACTGTTGACGACGCTAAGCTAAAGTTTTGAAGCTTCTGTCATTATCGCCGTCGTTCCACGCCGCTGCCGCTGTCGCCGCCTTCTTCTTCTTCATCCAGGTGCGAACCCTAATCTATTTTCCTTTTCATTTGATGATGAACTCATTCTGAAAATGTGAATATTGTTGATCACAGTAGCTGCTTGGGTTGTGTTTGAGAGAACATTGTTATACCCTTCTGTCTCTTGATTCTAATTGTAACGCCCCGTTTCCGGAGCGCTACTAAACTAGATATTACTCTCGGCATTTCAAATACTTTCGAAAATAGAACACGCTGCTGCATGGTTTTCAAAAATATGAGTCTAATTTTTTTTTTCTTTTCAGCTTCTTTTAAGAAATTGGCAATTAGAGCATTGCAGCATTTTCGAAGGTAGTGAATAAATAAAATACCATGTCCAACTCACAAAATCATACCAGGAAATTTATTTTAAACATACATATAACACAATTCAAGTCTTGAAAACAATAAGCATTTATTACAACATTGTGATTTGAAGCATCTGGCACCCTATAGCTGCTCAGAGCACTACAACGCTTACTAGTCCTCTAGTAAGTTGCAATAGAAACACAACTAGGAAGCCGGACCAACTATCCTTAGCTACGCTTCTTCGCAGTCCCAAACACTCCGCTTTCCTCGTCATCTGGGTTACATTCATCGATTGAAAGAACCACGGGCAAGGGTCAACTCTTAAAACAAACCAGATAACACAAGAGTAGCAGATACACAAGCCTACCATTATACAAACATCACATAACATGAAACCGCATACTCCAGCACATGTAAGCAATCATGCCAACAACATTCAAAATAAATCAATAAGGATGCACCCAAATCCTATTCACTCAACTATATGCCAGTGCAGTTTTAATTCCGGAATCCATACGCCACGGTCAAGTCGTTTTGTACGTACCAGAGATGACCATTTTCCATGCGATGGTAAAATTTAACGACGTTCCTGAATTCCTTTGGCCATGGGCATTTCCACTACCCAGGATAAACAGGACGACGTTACCACAAGACATGACGCAACAATGCCTTTAACCATCCCCCAAATGAATATATCATCCCATTTGATATTTCAGTCATGGCATAATCAATAACATCAATTATCCAATAAAAATCCACAACATATGTCTCAATCACAATTTAAGCATATACGCATCACAATACATTTCGATTCAACAACATATATCAATCCATCAATACGTGACAAACCAACAACATAGCAATCAACAACATCAATCAAGTCCGTCCCTTTGCAACTCGGTGGAATTAGCAAAGAGGTAGTCAAACAAGTGTGGGGGGTTGGGGGCAGTCACCAACCTCTTGCAGACAAACCCACTAAAAATCATATATAAAGCTTAAAACAATAAAATCGAAGGGATACGAGACCCTCACTTCGAACCCTGAGGTTCTCAGACTTCTTCGATATACAAAAAAAAATTTAAAGTCCTAAGCTTGTCGAGAAGTAGCCCTTACACTTACTATATAAACTTAAACATCGAGAATGTGAAGTGCCCTTACCAAAGGTCGCCAAGACACGTGTCAACGCACGTTCCGAACTCACGCCGCAGGAACTCGGGTTTTCAAGTCCTAACACACAGAACAAGCTTAGCACAATCTAAGGACTGAGTCCTAATACCTTAAGGCTCTCATAACCCAAAACCCTTTTCCTAACCAAAACACTTGTACTAAAAATACACACTTTGAAATACTTGTTTTGAAGAATTACATACACTTTTAAAAACTAACAACAATTAAAAGAATACAATTTTAAAGACTAAGAATTATTTTCCTTTCAAGCTTAAAACATGAGACACATTATTTATCAAATTCTTTTCCTCAAATACTTAAGTCAAGGCTCCACTCGGTTTCTTGGGTCTCAAGGAACCCATTTTACCTTATGTGCTTCATAGGCTAAAAATCCAAAACAACTTCAAATTCCAATCAAACTCTTTCTAAAATTTTTCCGAAAACCTAACAACAATCCAATGCAATTAATATAAGCCAAAAACATCAAATCTCCTCCTCCAAACCCTCTAGGAGTTCGCGGCCAACACCCAAAAATTGGAGACAAATTGTAAAACTTTCAAACCAATTTAACAACACCATTTCACATGAAATTCCTTTCACAAAACAACAATTAATTTCCAAAACACAAGCCTAATTCATAGTCAATCCTAACTTCAAGAATCAAGGATTTTTCATAAAAATTACTCAATCCAAGTTCCAAATTCAATCAAACCTTTTCCAAAGTTTTCCAAAGTTTAAACACACATCAATTCAACTAATATAGACTTAAGAACACAAAATAATTTTCCCTCAAAACTCCTAAGTAGCTCGCGGTCATACCTCCTATTTTCAAACAAAGTTTGCAAACCTATACTAATTCAAGACAACACAATTCCAAATCATTTATTTCTTTCACCAAAACAACCAATAACCTTAAAACATAACATTAATCAAATCCATTTACTCAAATCATGCTCTTCAAGAATACAAGGGTTTCATGAAATTCTTTCTACCTTTGATTCAAATTAAATCTAACAACTACAATAACAATATTAGCACTTAAGAAGCAAGAAACACAACTAATTAAATTGATTCACATCAAGATCATACAACCCCACTTTCCCTTAGGTTAGGGTTTTCAAGAATTTGGGGATTTAAGTGCTCATTTCTCTCATTGATCATGATCAAGTAAAATACAAAGCATTAAAAAAGAACAAAGCAAGAAAATCACTACCTCCTCCACCTATGGGGCTCGCGGCCTAGGGGCTGTTTATGGGGAAGGAAATGTGGCTCTCAACTTGCTCAAATGAAGAAGTAAATGGTAGGGAGGAGAAGAAGAAACAAGGTGCAAGAAGTGTGGGAGGATGGAAGTGAACAAACTCAAGAAGCAAGGAGGAAGTTAGCTATGGAAGCTCTTGCACTTTCTCTCTCAAGAATGGGGAAGATGAAGTAAAATAAAATGTAGAGAGTGGGGAGGGGGGCACGGATTCAGCTGGGAATAAAGGGGAGGAATACAATTAATACAACAATTAATTAAAGAAAGGCTTAATAGGTTTTCCTCCACTTAAACAGAACAAAAAAAATGACGAATAAGGGGTAGAATAAAAGGGGGTGACAGCGGCCAGCTGCTCCAAACAAGGGGGTGGAATTAAAAAAAATTATTGAAAGATAAAAATGCTTGGTTAAGGATCAATTTAGGAAAAGTAGAAAATGCTAATCACCCAAAAAGTGACACCTACAACCAAAATAATATGCTAATCTCATCAATGAGTCTAACTCATCTAATCTCTCATCTCTCATGATTACCCTCTAATCCTAGAGTCTTAAGAGTACTAAAAACACGGCGTCGAGTAATCGCATTACCGATTAATTCTTTCACCGATTAAATCGCGAAAATTAATTTACTGAGAAATTAATTCACCGCGCAATACTAATTTATCATAAATAATAAAAATAATTGAAAACACTTAAAAATAATCACAACAAGTCACGATTCGATTTTCATCGAAATCAGAGTTCGTTTAAAATTTTATCTGCGGCCAAACTGCCCGATGATTCAAAACGCGGCGAAACTTCGTTAGAATATTTCGATGATTTTTGAACCATGAATCAATATTAAATATTAATTCTCAAATTTAATTTTATCTTGATTTAATTCAATCACTTTCTTACTCAATAAAAATACGCGTTACCGCGTCAAACAGAAAACTTATATAGAATTTAATTGATGAATTCACGTTAAAGCAGCATACTTCTATGATGTCTGTTAATTTGAATTTACATCATGAATAATAATTATTTATAATAGTAAATTATTCAAAATAAGTCAAAATAGTTTCTCGTACTCTCAGTAAATCATTGAGGTGATCAATCTCTAAGATTTACCTTTCAAGTATTTGGGAATTTTATCGCTAAAACAATTGTTCTTAAAAATTGGGATGTTACAATACCACCCCTCTTAAAATAGTTTCGTCCTCGAAACTACACGGATAGTAAAATACGAAAAAATTATTTTACTCAAATCCATAAAAATAATGTGTACACATAAGTACCCACGATACATACTAATATAAGTAGTACCATAATATTTATAGCTACATAATATAATATTACAAACATATCACAGCATGCAACAAGAACAATCAACTCAATTAACACTAGGTATATATATATATATATATATATATATATAGAGAGAGAGAGAGAGAGAGAGAGAGCACCATGTAATATAAGCATAGTTAGTGGACGAAGAATTCCTTACGATTTGACCGTCACTTTATTCCAGAGCCACGTTCTCTGCTTATTCATGAACACGAACACGAACACGAGAACGAGCACGAACACGAGCACGACTACGGCTACGCGTCATTACTAAGAGAATAATACTAACCTATTCACATGCAACCACTGTTACACACATTAAGAATACAAAAACCACTTAAAACATTCAAAAAGATTAAAATTCTTTTCTCCGATTAACATTTTTCTAAACCAAACCCAAAATGAAAATAAAAATTTTAATAAATCCAACTTTCCCTTTAAGACTCAACCATTCTCATGGACAACAAAACTCCTTTGAGATTAGGTTCTCATTGTCTCAAAATCATTAGACATACTTCATTTCAAAGATTAAAACAAACTTAATAACTCTCTCTTATCTTTAAAAAAAAATCCTTTTAAACCACAGCTTTTTCTAAAAATTTTCACACACCAATAGCTAAGCGCTCAAAACTCGAAATCATGTTTCTCTTCTTAGAGAATTATATATAAAAAAATTACACACTCACTCTAAAATTTCATAACTAAGCCTTTAACTTTAAAACACTAGAAAATCATTTCCCTTTCGAAACTGAGCAATAATTGAACTTCTAGAATACCTAATTAACAAACACTTACAGTCAATCAAGTAAAATTTCAAGATAATACCAAGACATCAAATACTCCCTCAATTTCAAACAATAAAATAATACCCAAGAATTTTCTTCTTTCAAAGTTTTGCAATCATAAAACTCGCACTAAGACTCAAGAACTTTAAACACTTAATTTTCTAAGACTCCACCTTGTTTAGGAACTACAGAGATTCCTTTAAACATTCGGTGTTTCATTGTCTTAAAATACTAAAATAATACTTTACAAAATCTTAACTCAATCAAAATTTTCAAAACTCCTAAACTATGACACTAACTGAGCTATGAAAAAAAAAACAAGTTGGAAATCACAAATTTTTTTCTTTTTACCCATGAAGCTCACGACTTCAACAACAAAATTAGGAGGGAATACCTAATTTTCTTTCAACAAAGCTTTAATAACAAATATACAAAAACCACTTATAAGATTCTAATAAATCAAGCAAGGACTTTAAAAATAAGGTTTTCTAAAACTCTTCTCCAAATCATAGCCTGAATCAAGCTCAAGGAGAACAAAACTAAATATTTTTCTTGATAAAATCATAAAACGATCAACTAGTTACACAAAAGTTTTTAACAAAAGGGCTAACAATAAAGCCTTTCTCTACCATTCCTATATTACAACTAAACAAAGAATCACCAAGGATTAAGTTAGAAAAAATTTGAAATCAAACCTCACACTTAATATATGTGGTCACGTGGTCATACTTTAATTTAACAACAAACCTTTTTTTTTTCAAAAAATATTCTTTAACAATACACACACATAGAACTTGGTTTCCCATAAGAAGATAAGATCAATAACGTTTTCAAATCAAAGTTTAGTTAAGAAACTTGAAATCATCTTTTACAACAAAAGAAATTTAACTTCTTCAACACTTCCTACTAAATCATAATATAACAAAATCATCTGAAAACATAGAACCGTTTTCAACAAGATCATTAACAAACACTACAGGAATTGAAAACAAGAATTAAAATACTCACATAGAGCTCCTCCAAGAACTCGCGGTGCTAAAACATTAACAGACGTGGCACATCAAAGCTCTCAAAATTATAACATTAATAACAGCACCCACATCAACAAGTAACAAGAAAACAATAGGGAATCTTCCTCCGGAATTATCCTAAGGCTCGTGGTTTCTCAAGAGGAAATGGAAGGGAATGTAACACTCAAAACTCCCCCAAGCTTCTTAAGGATTCTCACACACTCCAATTCACCACAAGGTTTTGTATAATATAGGAGGAAGGTTGAAGGAAATGAGTTTCTGGAGCATGAGGGCTCGCGACGCATCAAAAGAAAAGATAAAAGGAATCCAAAATTTTCACCACTTAAACAATACTCCACAGGACCAACTATTTCCTCCACTTTTCCTTTTAATTGTGGCTGACAAGATAGTAAGGGAATCACCAAATATTTTTTTTCTCTTGCGTGACAAAATGTGGCGGATCAAAGAATAAAGAAAGGAAGGAATAGTTTTCTCAAAAGGTTGGTCCAAGTTCTCATCATCATTTACTCTAAGGCCAAGATGTAATATTCTCTACTCCACCCTATTGTGAGCAACTGATCGATTAGGTAGAGGAAGGAAGTGGAGAATGAGCCATCCCACATACTTGGTTCTTATCTAAAAGGAAATCTCCTAAGATCTGGGAATCAGGACAAGGTTTGGTAAAAATTCTAGTTACTACCCCATAACTAGCTCGACACCTAGTCACGCACTAACCACACTATATCCCCCACTAACAGCTCCCACTAGCCCTCCAGATTCCATTTAATTGGGTCAAATGGGTCTCGCGTAAATTAAATTATCACAAGACATTTAATTTGCGCTTGCTACTAAATAATTGCGTATAATATTTTCATTGGAAAATAAGAATACGCACTCACAAATAAATAACCACACAAACAATCACATATAATCACAGCAGTACAAAAATAGACTACTGCGAAATACAGATGTTAGTGGCAAACGTGTCACATTCACAAAATCATAAAATATTTTTGATTTTCAAATATAGTACATATCAAAATATTTCAAACATCAATCACTTACGTGATCTATATCTAGGATCACTAATACGCCAAAGATCACATTAAACAATAATAATAATAATAATAATAATAATAATAATAATAATAATAATAATAATAATAATAATAACAACGTCTCCTGCAACCAATCCCGGAATCTCATCTCTTATTTCCCGAAGAACTTAAGAGAGTCGTGGTGACGAAGGTCAACTAATCCTTTGGTCTCCTGCAGCTTGCTCTTCTCACTGCTATCCTAGCAGTTCACCTTGCGTCTCTGTAGTAGCCTGTTGAGCAACAACGACTACTGTCCCTGCTACAACTTGGTCTATCTGAGTCCTCGGGTCCATCTCTCGAACTATCAGTTCTAACGGGAAGAATTACTCGTTTCTGAAGTACTGGATTCCTACGAGGTCTTACAATCTAGTCAGAACTGCGCAACAATTTTTGTGTCTCAGGACACATTGTTTCAATTAAGAAACAATTACAAGTAGAGTTACTCCACTTGAGGAACAAGTACACAAGCATAGTTTGACTCACAATAAGACATAGTTTGACCTCTAACAATTGTTCTCTACAAAACCTGACACTTGACTAGCTATAGTTTTCCCAACTCACAATCCGGTTAGAACAGAACCGCCCTGATACCACTATTGTAACACCCCGTTTTCGGAGCGCTACTAAACTAGATATTAATCTCGACATTTCAAATACTTTCGAAAATGGAACACGCTGCTGCATGGTTTTCAAAAATGTGAGTCTAATTTTTTTTCAGCTTCTTTTAAGAAATTGGCAATCAGAGTATTGCAGCATTTTTTAAGGCAGTGAATAAATAAAATACCATGTCCAACTCACAAAACCATACCAGGAAATTTATTTAAAACATACATATAACACAATTCAAGTCTTGAAAACAATAAGCATTTATTACAACATTGTGATTTAAAGCATCTGACACCCTATAGCTGGTCAGAGCACTACAACGCTTACTAGTCCTCTAGTAAGTTGCAACAGAAACACAAGTAGGAAACCAGACCAGCTATCCTCAGCTACGCTTCTCTGCAGTCCCAAACACTCCACTTTCCTCGTCATCTGGGTTATATTCATCGATTGAAAGAACCACGGGCAAGGGTCAACTTCTTAAAATAAACCAGATAACACAAGAGTAGCAGATACACAAGCCTACCATTATAAAAAAATCACATAACATGAAACCGTATACTCCAGCACATGTAAGCAATCATGCCAACAACATTCAAAATAAATCAATAAGGATGCACCCAAATCCTTTTGACTCAACTGTATGCCAGTGCAGTTTTAATTCTGGAATCCATACGCCACGGTCAAGCCGTTCTGTACGTACCAGAGATGACCATTTTCCATGCGATGGTAAAATTTAACGACGTTCCTAAATTCCTTTGGCCATGGGCATTTCCACTACCGAGGATAGATAGGACGACTTTACCACAAGACACGACGCAACAATGCCTTTAACCACCCCCAAATGAATATATCATCCCATTTGATAGTTCAGTCATGGCATAATCAATAACATCAATTATCCAATAAAAATCCACAACATATATCTCAATCACAATTTAAGCATATACGCATCACAATACATTTCGATTCAACAACATATATCAATCCATCAATACGTGACAAACCAACAACATAGCAATCAACAGCATCAATCAAGTTCGTCCCTTTGCAACTCGGTGGAATTAGCAAAGAGGTAGTCAAACAAGTATGGGGGGTTAGGGGCAGTCGCCAACCTCTTGCAGACAAACCCACTAAATATTCATATATAAAGTTTAAAACAATAAAATCGAAGGGATACGAGACCCTCACTTCGAACCTTGAGGTTCTCAGACTTCTTCGATATACAAAATAAAATTTAAAGTACTAAGCTTGTCTAGAAGTAGCCTTTACACTTACTATACAAACTTAAACATCGAGAATGTGAAGTGCTCTTACCAAAGATCGCAAAGACACGTGTCAACGCACGTCCCGAACTCATGCCGCACGAACTCGGGTTTTCAAGTCCTAACACACAGAACAAGCTTAGCACAATCTAAAGACTGAGTCCTAATACCTTAAGGCTCTCATAACCCAAAACCCTTTTCCTAACCAAAACATTTGTACTAAAAATACACACTTTGAAATACTTGTTTTGAAGAATTACATACACTTTTAAAAACTAACAACAATTAAAAGAATAAAATTTTAAAGACTAAGAATTATTTTCCTTTCAAGCTTAAAACATGAGACACGTTATTTATCAAATTCTTTTCCTCAAATACTTAAGTGTAGGCTCCACTCGGTTTCTTGGATCTCAAGGAACCCATTTTACCTTATGTGCTTCATAGCCTAAAAATCCAAAACAACTTCAAATTCCAATCAAACTCTTTCTAAAATTTTTCCGAAAACCTAACAACAATCCAATGCAATTAATATAAGCCAAAAACATCAAATCTCCTCCTCCAAACCCTTTAGGAGTTCGCGGCCAACACCCAAAAATTGGAGACAAATTGTAAAACTTTCAAACCAATTTAACAACACCATTTCACATGAAATTCCTTTCACAAAACAACAATTAATTTCCAAATCACAAGCCTAATTCATAGTCAATCCCAACTTCAAGAATCAAGAATTTTTCATAAAAATTACTCAATCCAAGTTCCAAATTCAATCAAACCTTTTCCAAAGTTTTCCAAAGTTCAAACACACATCAATTCAACTAATATAGACTTAAGAACACAAAATAATTTTCCCTCAAAACTCCTAAGTAGCTCGCGGCCATACCTCCTATTTTCAAACAAAGTTTGTAAACCTATACTAATTCAAGACAACACCATTCCAAATCATTTATTTCTTTCACCAAAACAACCAATAACCTCAAAACATAACATTAATCAAATCCATTTACTCAAATCATGCTCTTCAAGAATACAAGGGTTTCATGAAATCCTTTCTACCTTTGATTCAAATTAAATCTAACAACTACAATAACAATATTAGCACTTAAGAAGCAAGAAACACAACTAATTAAATTGATTCACATCAAGATCACACAACCCCACTTAAATTGATTCACATCAAGATCACACAATGATGGAAGCAACTTCTCTACCATCGCTGATGGGAGATCACACGAGATCACCCCGCCGAAGATAAGTCTCTAGAAGCAGAACCTCACCAAGCTCCTCCACCAATTTTTCAGATGCTTCCACACTTCTCTGCCTTCACCAGATTTTTGTCGTCACCACCATTGCCATGGGACACCATCTCAACTAGCAGTATCACTGGTTTGAGGTTCTGTGATCGTTTCATCTTCATCGCACCAGATCTGGTCTGTGTGTCAGACTCCGTGAAGCTCGTTTCAAAACACGTTGCGACGAAGCTTGAGCGCGCCGCCGCCATTTTCGTCTTTGAAACAGAGAACACGATGAAGAAGATGATTGGGAACACCATTTTTGTGTTCGACCCTGGCGGAATGTTATGACCCAAAATAAGGCCCAGTGGTATGAGTATCTCTAGGGTGTGACTCAGATCATTTAGGAAGGGTCTAGAAGCATGAGTCACCATTGTGAGTAACTAGTTTGTTACAATTATGTTAGATTCCCTTCAGATTGCTCTAAGCACTATAAGTATGAGGTTGGTGTATGGAATGAGGACACAACAAGAATATGAATGAAAAGGCTTAGTTTTTGCAATTTAGCAATTTAGTATTTCTCTTTCTTTCCTTTAGTTAGTTGTTACAATATTTAGTTCCTTTCATTGGTGGTTTCGTTGAGAGTTGAGTTACGAAAAGGGCTACCTATAGGCTGGATTAAGGTATACCGTTGAATACTGATAGATGAGTGAAGCTGCCAAAGGGGAAAGGGCTACCACCGGATCAGTGTCGATAGAGTGAAAGCCGCTGTGAACTTCAGCTCTTAAAAGGGGTGACAATGTTATGAGTCCCAAATTGGGGAGCCTCACCTACCAAGTGGAATTTATAAGCTTAGGGGTTCTCCCACCTAATAGACTACTCTTTTGGGATAGGCTCTCCCTTTGGGCTTATACTCATAACACAGACACAACATTATACCGACAATATCATAGAGTATAGAAATTTTACTCTCATTTTTGTTGTATATCTCAGTTTTTTTTTCTTTTTTTCTCATTCCATGGACATTATTAATCACTTTGACATGTTCAGCATTCTATACCTTGACTTTATAATAAAATCACTCTGCTTATTTCATAGTCTTTATCTTCTCGATGACACGAAGCAGAAATCTTATTTGAATTTCTAGCTGAGAGCCCCACTTATGGGGTTCGAACACATCTTTGGCCTGAGTAAGATATCTGCCACGTGTCCTCTTTTATGGGCCATGAATATTTGGGCCTCATAATGCCATCTTTTACTTCGATCCGCCACCGGTTCGAAATGGTAAATTTTTCACATACACTTGGTTACAACTTACTCTACTATTTTAGAACATTGTGAGGTTTTATGTCATAAAGTTAACTTTGTGCAGATTTTTATTCGGTCATGAATTAATTACTGAGCAACCAATTTTTAATTAGTAGTAACTTTTTTTAATTGCCAGTCTTTTGAGATCATTTTCTGCTTGTTTTGACCTTTTAAGAAACTGAAATTTCAAGAAACTCATGAGGAGGCAGCTGTGGCATATGATATGGCATGAATAAAGTACAGAGGACTCTATGTAGTGACCAATTTTGACATAACATAAGCAACTACATTGACAAAATGAAAAAAGAAAAATGATCAATCCCAACAAACAGAAATAGGCAAATAGCTTCTAATGCCTCTGACTCTGAAGAGGCAGAAGAAGAACAGATAATTATAACCCCATTAAAAAATCTGCATATGCAATCACAGCAGCACCAAGTTCAAACACCTATGTTCCTCCAAGTGAGGAATTTTCACCAAGTTTAGTATCAGTGTTGCTGGAAGCATGGTCAAGGATAATAAGCAGCTATTATCCCTAGTTTCTTTTAGTAGAACCAAAAAGGAGCAAGGAGCAAACTGTTAGGAACCAGAAAATCAGAACAACAATAGAACAGTGAAAAGCGGGAGAGATTTGTATTATTTGCAACAAAGTAGGGAAAATACAGAGAGGAAGGATATTCCTAACTGTCCACAGAGCAAATACTCCTACAGAAAGGCTATTGCCCTCTGTCCATAAAAGATTCTCAAAATTCCAGATGATTCTCTCTCTCCCCACCTCATTACCTATATACACATTCTATTCCCATGACAATTCTGTAAAGCCACCTCATCATTCCTTTTCTCACTCCTATTCTTCCTCACATAGACTCTCCAAACCGTGGGCCCCTTTGGCTGATGCACCTTTTGATCACTTGGGTCTTCATTCTTTACTTGGGTCCTATCACAAACACCCTTGTCTTTCATTTTAGGCTTGTGCAAACTAGATTTATTTCCTTGTTTAACAACCCTTGTTTTTCCTTTTAGGCTTGTGCAAACTACTTTTTTCACTTTTTTTCCATTGGGTAAGGAGATGGAGAAACAACAAAATAGATCTTATATGTCGATGGATTAATTGTTTGCACTTGCAATGTGAGCAACAAGAAGGATGATTCAGTTATGCTTGTTACTGGATTAATTGATTGCACTAAGAGCAATAAACTAGTTATGCTAGTGACAGAATCAAAAGGAAAAAAAAGCATGAGAGTGAATAAAGGTAGGTAGAAACGTTCCTTAAGCAGTTATTGAAGAGTTAAAAATGAGAAATTGCAATTGACATTGTAATCAAATTTTCCAAGCTCAACTTTGAAAGCTACAAAAAGTTGCTTCATCTTAAAATTGATTCTAAAACAAAAATCGCATTCCATACTCAGAACCAAACATCAGGCATTGGATTGGTTGCCCATTTGCATCTGTAGACACAGACCATAATCCCAGCACATGAAGTAATTTTTTCCAAAAAAGAGCCAAAAATCCAAAAGCAAAGAAACAGAATGAATAATAGAACCAGACACTCTATTAATGCATATTATAGAACAAATGATATACAATTAGAAAGCTAACAAACATCTTTAGTCTATTATTTCAAAACATATATAGCAAAAAAAGAAAGGAAAAAAAAAAAGGAAATCTAAACCAGCACAAATTTTTTCACCTCATTTGGTTTGTGACCCCAAAACAAAGAATCAAGCAGAACTTAGGAAGTTCCACAACCACACCATTAAATCCAACACCTTTAAAAACTTGATTAATTGATTACCCTTGCTCAATATCATCTTCAGCAAAACTCAGAACCTGACGAGCAGAACCCTCTTCTTCATCAGGGCAAAAATAAGACTTTTTCCCTGTCAATTCCGCAACCCTTTTAGCAGCACCAGAATCCCTAGGACTCTCATGAACACACCTCAGTGTTGAAATCTTCGGAAGCAAAACAAACCCACTCACATCCACATCCTCAACAGGAATCTCCCACCTCTTCTTCACCCTCACCTCACTCCCTCCTTTCTCAGGAAACGATCTCTTCCTCGCATCAACACCACCAGAATTGTAACGGCTCGCAACTACCCTCCCTTGCTTCAACACCTTCTTATTATTATTGTTACTCACACACGCTGATTTTGATTTTTCAGTTTCAGCTTCCTTAAAAAACAAGTTCCTCGGTTGAACCAACTCTTCCTCTTTCTTCTTCACGCGCTTTATAGCACCAACTGTGTTCGCTTTACAAATCGTTTTTCTCCGTTGTTCGTCAATTTCCTCCTGCGGCTTCCAGAAGCACGATTTCCGGCGACTCTGAGTTGCCGGAGTAGTCGCCGGCGGTACCCTACCGGCGATCTCCACGGGACCCAAACTCATCCCTCTCCTCCAGTTAATTCTACTAACCTTGTTGTTATTCGGAGTGTCGTCTTTCGAAACGACGACGTTTCGTTTCGGTGTGTCATCTTTGAAAACGACTGCGTTTCGTTTCGGAGTGTTTTCAGCGACCTTGGTCGAAACGACGGCGTTTCGTATCGGAGTGTGTTCGGTTAACTTGTTTGGAACGACGGAGTGTCTACGCTTGGATTCCATGAACTTGGCGGCCACGACCCTCCCGCCGCCTCCGACGCGCTTTTCCGACGCGATTTTCCGCTCGGATTTCTCGAGGCGAAGTGCTTCGAGCCTAGATGTTAAACGCCTGATCTCGCACTCGATCTCCGCGATCTCCTCATCGATGTTTCTCTGGTTCTTGAATTTGGCGTGTTTGGAAGAAGGTTTTGATGAGGTGGAGGAGGAAATATTGAGTGCGGTGGGGCTCAGGTTTTCTTTGGTGCAATCGGAGGAGGACCAAGAAGTCTTCATCGTTAAATCTTCGCCGTCGAATGCTGCGTTGTTCCACACTTGAAGCTGTGTAAACGAGTCGCTCTTCTTGATGTTGATATTTTCTTCTAGGTATTCAAGAATGTTGTTCATGGTAACTAGTGTCTTTTTTCTTTTTCACTTTTTTGAGATTGAGAAAAAGGTTCAGGGTTTCAGAATCTGATTCTTTTTTTTTTTTTTTATTGTTGTTGTTGGGTAGAAGATGTAAGGAGGAGAAATGGGATTGAGGGAGTGTGAGGTTGAAGACGGAAATGATTTGTATTTGCGAGAGAGATTTTGTGACCGTTGGGGGATTTTGAGCGAACAAAGAAATCAAATTTTAGACGTTGTCGTGTGGGAACAAGAACCGCTCTTGCTGGCCGTTGGATGGGAAACGGCCCCTCATACACGCTCCGATATGGTTTAAAAGAGGTTCATATTTATATTTATTTATTATTAATTATTTGAGTTTATTAGGGTTAATACCTTTGTTCCCTATAATTCGAGCGAAATTCAGTTTTAGTCTCTGTAAAATTTTTATTTTGATTTAGTCTCTGTAATTTAAGATTCTACTAGTTTTAGTCTCTGCTATCAAATCCTTATTAAATTATAGGGACTAAAAGTAAAAGAATCTTAAAATTACATGGACTAAAAGTGGAAAAATCTTAAAATTACAGTGTCAAAAAGTGGAAGAAAAACTCAAAGTTTTTAATAGGGATTTGACAGCATAGACTAAAAGTGAAATAATATTAAATTACAGAGACTAAATCAAAACAAAAAAATTTACAAGAATTAAAACTAAATTTCGCTCAAATAATAAAGACCAAAACGGATATTAACCCTATTTATTATATATATTTTACAGAGTGCTGCTGCATCTGTCAACATACGTTAGCGAATATTTATTTTACGAGTACAGTGTTTTCTTACGTTTGATTAACTAAAAGTTTGCTGACCAAAAAAAAAAAAACTAAAAGTTTAAAATAATATTTAAATAATTCTAAAACTGTATTCATATATTTTTATTGTTTCTAGTATATTTAAAAAATATTTTAAATTGAAGTTATATTAATGAGTATTCTTTTTTATTACGGGAATAATGGCTATTCTTAAAATGCTACTTTTTTATGGGTCTTATAATACTACTTAACAAATAAAAAATGAAAAATATCTATTTAAAAAATATGACATTAATACATTGATAATTTAAAATATTATGCCTTTTAATTATTTTTTTTAGTTTTTTATAAGTGTCCTGAAAAATCCTTTTAACATTTATCTTTACATTTTTTCTTAATTCAATATATAGATACCATGCTCATGCAAAAACTACATTACATTACTTTCCCTTTTTTTTTTCTTTTTGTCAAATTACTTTCTCTGTTTATATGTCCTGGTTCTAGTCTTGGGCCTCCTAAGAGCAACCGCAGCGCACGTCAACTAAAGCAAATTGTGCGTTCCTTAAATCCACTCGGTCCAAGTGACAGCTGAGGTGTAGTTCACGGTTAGCTTATTGTTGGTCAAATCAACCGCAGAAATAACAAGCAACTAAATAGAAAGTGGGTCCACCATGAGAGAGAGAACAAAATTGATTGACAGAAATTGTCAGTTAAAGCAAATTTAAGGGATGCAACACACGTCAATTACAAGATATAGCGCTGCTGATGCTCTAAGTGGAGCGCATCCTCCTAAGACTGCCAATCCTACCACAACTCCATAATTTGAGAAAGGGCTTTAGTAAGAGAAGTTGACTCCTTGCGTCGCTCTCTCTCTGCTAGGGTTTCCTAGGGATTGCGACGGCGTATAGTGACCCACTGTCAACCCATCATTTGAGTGTATTTCTCTTTGCAGCGCAAACATACAATGTTATTTTTCATGGCTTCTACGTCAAAAACCACGTCACCTGTTCAGAAGGAGAACGACAAAGATCACGATTTGTCTGATTCGGATGAGGAGGAGGACATCGTGTTGTTTGATGAAAACGACGTTCAAGAGGGAATCTCAGTGTGTCTCAACAATATTATCACAAAAATAATTACTGAAAAACCTATACACAAAGTATCATTACACAATGCTTTGTCTAGTATGTGGTGCAATCCGAGAGGGTTTCGCATCGAGGAGGTGGATGATAAGCTCTACCACATGTTCTTTGATAGCCCTAAGGATGTCTCTCGTATCATCAAAGGGATTCCATGGGTTTTCAGGAACTCGTGGTTGTTGGTGACCTCCTGGAAGCGCGATATTGAACTCAAGCGGTGGAGTTTTGTAGGGTTCCTGTATGGATTCACTTGTTGGGCCTTCCACCTCATTGCCGCACAGCTTCAATGGCACAGAAGATAGGAGGAAGAATTGGAGAGGTGCTGGATAATGGGATCTTTGTTATACCAGATAGGAGCAAAGTTTTGAAGGTACATGTTCTTTTAGATATCTTGAAGCCGATCAAGAAAGGCCTGAACGCTGGTAGTAAAAAGGATGGCATCTTTTAGGTGGATTTTAAATATGAGAAGCTACCACAGTTCTGTTTCTATTGTGGAAAGATTGCATGGTGAACACGAATGCATGGCAAGTTAGAATGATCCTGATGGTTCTAAATCGAAAAACCTGGGGCCTTGGCTGAGGATCTCTTTTTCTGGTCATAGATTAAAGGAGAGCAGCGGCGTGGAAGTGGAGACCAATGCTAACCCTAGTAGGCGCAGGAAAAAATTCCCATAAGATATCCTTGACCAACTTGCTTCTATGTCGGTTAGGGAGGGCTCTTTCAGTTTGGGTGCAACCTAAGCGCTTAACAAATCAACAAAATATGAGAAAGAAGAGGCTTGCGGTGACCAAGATGGTGAGTCAGGTACTGAAAATTAAGCTCCGACTGTTGATAAGGCTGCTGGTGATCAACCTCACTTGGGAGTGAATAACCCAATTGAAGAAACACATTTGGCCTCTAATGTTGTGTGAAGGGTTGGAGAAGACTTCAACAGAAAAGGCCAATAGTAGAAAAATCCTCTGAAGAGGTTTTGGTGCTCCGAGAAAAAAGGAAAATGGTAGATGAGTGCACTGATATGGAGATCTCTTCCCCTAAGAGACATGTTCCATCTGATTTTTATTCATCGGCAGAGCCTGTTGAGTAGGCCTGCCGGGAACAATGAATATCTTAGCTTGGAATTGTCGGGGGCTTGGGAACCCTTGGACAATTTGAGCTCTCAAAAAATTGTTGAGAGAAAAAGATCCCATGTTGATATTCATTTCAGAAACTCGTAAAAAAGATTTTGAAATGAATATGCTTAGAAACTACAATGGTTACTGTAATATGGTTGCTGTGAGTTGTCAAGGCGATGGTAGAGAGAGGGCTAGAGGTGTGGCTTGCTTGTGGAAGGAAGATATTATCGTGGAAGTATTATCCTTTTCTCTCAATCATATTGACATGTATATCAGGCAGGAGGCGGGAGAGACACCTTGGAGGTTCACGGGAATTTACGAATTTCCGGATACAGCTTCCAAACACAAAACTTGTGAGCTTTTATAGCATTTAGCAGCAGATGCGCAGCCTGATAGATGGTTGGTTATGGGTGATTTCAACTTGGTGTTATCTCAAGATGAGAAGATGGGTTTTCCACCAGCTAGTAATCAATTGATTGACTTATTCAGGGAGACAATGCAACGATTACACTTGGTGGATCTTGATTTTGAAGGAGATAAATATTCTTGGTGCAATAACCAGAATGGTGATGGGCTTATCAAGTCTCAATTGGATCGTGCCATTGCAACTTCTGAATGGTGCTTCTCATTCCCGCGAGCTTCATTGCTGCATCTCCTTCGCCATGCATCTGATCACATGCCAATTTGGTTACACTTGGAGCCAAGAAGACTGGCCCGTAGAAGAAAATGCCACAGATTGAAAAGGTTTGAGGATTGTTGGATGAGAGACTCAGAGATTGTAAACAAAATCCGGAGCACTTGGCAGAGTATTCGCCAACATCTTAACAACAAAATTCCTGCTTGTGTGGAAGCTTTGAACAAATGGGGAGAAGCAAAATTTGGTGATGTGCCCATTAAAATAAAACAGGTTAGGAAAGGGTTGGAGGTATTACAGTCTCGGTCTCAGGAGGATGGATTCAAGGACCAAATTGCTCAATTGGAATGGAATCTTGATGATTTATTGGAGTGTGAAGAGATTTGGTGGGCCCAACGCTCTCAGGCATTGTGGCTTAAGCATGGAGATAAAATTACAAATTTTTTTCACCAAAAAGCTTCTCAGAGAAAATCAAGGAATTGGGTGGACAACATTCAGGATGATTATGGGGAGAAGTTTACAGATGAAGAGGACATTTCAAATGCTATTACTAACTTCTTCCAGAATTTATTCACCTCTTATGATCCTAGCAGGATTGCAGAAGCAGTAGAAGTGGTACAGGATATAGTGAGTGAAGAGATGAAGTCTATTCTTGAAGCTAACTTTACACCGGAGGAAATCTACCATGCTACAAAAAAATTTAAAACCAGGCGCTGCTCCTGGTCCGGATGGGATGCTGGCCTCATTTTATCAAAATTTTTGAAGCATTGTGGGAGAAGAGGTGACTGGCATGGTGTTGGATGTTCTAAACAATGGAAGGAGCCCTATCAGTCTTAACCACACATTTATTTGCCTTATTCCTAAGAAGAAAAGACCCAGGCACACAGGTGATTTCAGACCGATTTCTCTCTGTAATGTTATCTTTAAAATCATTACCAAGACTATTGCTAATCGTCTGAAATTAATTCTCCCTCTTATTGTTGGAAAGTTTCAAAGTGCTTTTGTACCTGGTCGTTTGATAACTGATAATGCTTTAGTAGCTTTTGATTCATTTCATTATATGAGAAAAAAGAAAAAAAGGAAAAAAGGGCTATGTTGGTCTGAAATTGGACATGTCAAAAGCATATGATCACATTGAGTGGAATTTTCTTACTGCAGTTTTGAATTCTATGGGATTCTCCCCCAAATGGGTCTCTCTAATTCATAATTGTGTATCTACTGTTTCCTTTTCTGTGCTCATTAATGGCAGTCCCTGCAAAAACTTTGTTTCAGAAAGAGGGCTTAGACAGGGTGATCCTCTATCATCGTATCTTTTCATTTTGTGTGCAGAAGCATTTTCGGGGCTTCTATTCAAAGCCCAGGAGAGGAGAGCTTTACATGGTATCCAAATTACGAGAGGAGCACCAATGATCACTCAACTTTTCTTTGCAGATGACAGTCTCATATTTTGCAGACATACTCAGTAGGAGGCTCAAGAAGTCAAGAACATATTGGAGCTATACCAATCAGCTTCTGGTCAACTCTTCAACTTGGACAAATCCGAGATCTCTTTTAGCCGAAATGTGCCTACAGACAGAAAAATTCAATTCCAAGGATGGATGCAAATTAAAGAGGTGGAGTGTCACTCTAAATATCTGGGACTCCCAACCTTCGTTGGTAGATCTAAACAACAGGTATTTAATTTTGTCCAAGACAGAGTGTGGAAGAAGTTGAAGGGTTGGAAGAAAAAGTTTTTGTCCACTGCAGGAAGAGAAGTTCTAATTAAGGCAGTTGTTCAAGCCATCCCAACATATATCATGAGCTGTTTTCTGCTACCAAAAGAGTTATGTGAACACATAGAAAGTATGATTAGCAGATTCTGGTGGGAAAGTAAACAGGGTGAGAGGAAGATTCATTGGATTAGTTGGAAGTCCTTATGCAAGAATAAAAAGATTGGAGGAATGGGTTTTAGAAGCTTCTCGGATTTTAATGTAGCTCTTTTGGATAAACAAGGGTGGAGAATTATTCAGAACCCGGAGTCACTGTTGTCTCAATGCTTGAGAGCCAGATATTTTCCAAGATTGGACTTCTTAAAGGCCCAGGTCAGTCACATTCCTAGTTTCGCATGGAGGAGTATTCATCATGCAAAACAAGTCCTAGAAAAAGTTTGCTAGTTAGAGCTGGTAATTCTATCAACATTTGGAGAGACAATTGGCTTCCTCATCAATTTGGATTCAAGGTATGGACCCTAAAGCCTTCAAGCACAAACCTATCATATGTTGCTGAGCTAATTGACGTGGAGGATCATTGCTGGAATCAGAATCTGGTTGAATCGGTTTTCATGCCTTTTGAAGCACAATAAATTTTACAAATTCCACTACCTTATCAGGTTCAACAAGATAAATTGATTTGGGGGCCGCATAAAAAAGGTGAGTTTACTGTCAAGTCAGCCTACCACTTCCTACAATCTCAAGCTTCTCTCAGTAATGAACAACAATATGATAGTTTGCAAGACTCAGCTCAATGGTCGAACTTATGGAAAATCAAGACAATCCCTCGGCACACACACCTGATGTGTAGAATCTTACATGACAAATTGCCTTCTAGATACTCATTGTTTAAGAGGGGTGTGCTGAGTTTTCCTTTCTGTGCTCGCTGCAACGAATCGATGGAGTCCACTTCACACATCTTCATGGGATGTGAATGGGCAAGACTGGTTTGGTTTGTAAGCCTCTTGGGAATCAGATTTGAAGAGCATATTTCAAATGGTGTTCAGTTTAAAGACTGGCTGACCGATATTATAAAGCATTCAGAGGCAGAAGTATTGGAGATCATATTCTCAATTTGCTATGGAATTTGGTTTGAACAGGTGGTCATCAAAATTCCTCAAATTATTCAGAAGGCAATAGCTTCGGTCAATGAGTTTAAGGAGCAGAATTCGGTGCAACCAGCTTCAATCTCGAGTGCAGAACAACAACCACTTGATCATTCTGAAGCATGGATTCCTCCTCCAATTAATTGCTACAAGTTAAATGTCGATGCTGCGGGTCCAATTAATGATAAATGGGGAGTTGGAGTTGTGATTAGAGACCACTCAGGGTTGGACATGGGTGCTGGGAGATGGATTTTACCTTGTTTAAATGATGCATCAACAACAGAGGCAATTGCACTTAGAGCTGGCTTGCAATTCGCTCTTGACCTCTTTCTCCTCCACATTCAAGCTAAAACGGATTCTTCTTCTGTGGTAGCTGTTATGAATTCGTGTTCTCTCACCAACAACTACATGGGATTGATCATCCAAGATTGCAAGAGCTTAAAGACTTCCTTCTCCACTTTCAATTGTAGTCACGTTAGATGGCATTCAAACAATGCTGCTCATGTGTTGGCAAAATCTGCTTTAGTTAGTATTGATAGAATTTGGGTGGAAGAAATTCCAGATTGTATTTCAAACATTATTTCTTAGAAGGCTTCCTCCATTTCGGTTGAATGAAATTGCTATTTCCACATCCAAAAAAAAAAGAAAAGAAAGGGCTTTAGTATCTGCACCCCCTTTTTAATAGAATACATCTCCATCAGCTTTTATTTTTTTCTTCTCATTTTTACCCTTTTCCGTAAATATATTTATGGACACTACCTATCCGTAAATATAGTTACTGATAATCACTTAAGTTGGTTTTTTAAAACCCTCACCCCACCCCCGTCCTTCTTCTTCCCTTCTTCTTCTCTCTTCCTCTCCCACTCTCCCACTCTCTCAATCCCCCAAGCCCCACCTTCGATCTTTTATTCCATCTTCAAATCCCACCCTAAGCGTGTCATCGTTTTCTCTTTTTTTTTCCTTCTGATTTCTGCAAGTCTTCAGCAATGTATTTTTGGACAGGATAAAACCTACGTCAGTAAACACATTTCCGGACGTCCTGAATTTTATTTTTTTTTAAAAATAACCTTCCGTAATTATATTTACGAACACATCGTCAACTGTGCCCGTAAATACATTTACAGATGTGTTAAACTGATGTGCTTTCATGCCTTCTGTAAATGTATTTACGGGCATGACAAGAATTTCAAATGCTTTTTTATTTTCTAATTCAATGATTGTCTTGCAAGTTTGACGACATATGACAAGGGGGTTCAATGAGCGGGGAGGGAGGCACCTATGACTTCCCACCGCAAATGGAAGCAGGAGCAGGTTCAGAGTTGAGGTCGGGCTTCATGATGAAATAAGAGAGACAAAATTAAATATAAGACTCCCTCCGGTTTTAGATATAAACAAAAAGTCTATATATTTAACTTTTTTTTTACTTATATATCATACCGGAGGGCTATAAAGAAATCTAAAAAGAACTTGTTACGATTTCCATTATTTACTCACAAATTTCCCGTGCCGATGAAATAGGAGTTCAAGCACTGGTACTAACGAGAAGAACTTTGTTGAAACTTCCAAAATGCAACGGCTGCACTCAAATATATATTTTGTGTTCTCCATTCTCCTTATCGTAAAACCACTGAAAACCCCTTTTCCCTTTTTTTGTTCAATCAGCCTTTTTCTCGTTGGTGTCTGCAATTGGGTGTGCAATTGTTTTTTTCTTTTTCTCTTTCTACTAATATCAACCATATGCTTATGTTAGGTGAAGAGTGATTTTAGAGGTGACTTCCAGCGATGCTTCAAAGAGAAGCAATTCTTTTGTGTGTATATATATATTATATATAATTTTTTTACACAATAGTATATAGAAATATATAAGATAACAATATTTAAATGGTAGAACCTCACTACTAGAAATTATGTGATTAGCTACCACAAATTTTGTAGCTAATTTGTAGTTAATCTTTAAAATGTTTTAGCTAATTTGTAGTTAATCTATAATAAAAAATATTGTTCAAAATTATTTTTTCCTAGCTACATAGCTAGAATATTGTTATAGCTACATAGCTAAGAAGAAATCAAAATCAGACCTTATAAAACTCAACTCGTCCTATCTATTTTTATTCCTATGTCTTGTGCCTCTTAGTAATAATGCTTTTAATTTTTTTTATAGTTTATTATAAATAGAACTTAATCTCATTGGTCTATTAGCCCGTTAGTCTATTTAAAGATCAGTTAGATAACTTGTTCAAAGACGTTAATATCAAATAAGTCTTTAAGCAGGCTAACATGTCATACCAAACTTTCAAAAACGTCAGACCAGACCTGAAAATAAGTCTATGACAAGTAACAAGTCAGACTTGGACCTTGAATTTTTTGATCAAGCTTGAGCTTTACAAAGCCTAAATCGGCCCAGCCTATTTCCATTGAGAAATGCTAGAGACATACTCTCTAACACTCTTTTTTCAACACACTATTTTTCATTGGTTAAAATTCGCATGGGTCCCACCAAATTTAAGTGGGATCCATATACCCACATAATTTAGTAAGACTTATTTGAATTTCAACCAATAAATAAGTGAGTATTGATAAAAGAGTGTTAGAAAATGTGTTAATAGTATTTCTCATACCCATTCCCAAGTCCGTGGAAGAATACAATTATTCAAGTCCGTGGAGATTACACGTGATTCATGCTTCGGTTTAATAAAATTTCATTCTAGTCTTCTAGACGTTGAACAATTCTTAAAATTAAAAATAATATTGAAATAATTTTGGAGTATCTTTTTATTTAGTTTTAGATATTTTGCTGAATTTATCTTAGAAAATAATAGTGCCACGATATATATATATACCCCAGAGAAAAGTTAAATGACAAATTAGACATATGACAATATTCAACAAAAATTTGGCTAAGAACAAACAAATTCTATTGTAGGGGTAAAAATTAAGAACATATAATACGTTTTAAGTATCTTCGGTCCTACATTTGGTAATAAAAAAACAAAAATTTGATTCCTGCGTACATACTGACTTGGAAATAGAGAGAGAAATGTCAACCATAAAATCTAAGGATAAAACTTAGGTAAGATTTCTTAGGTGTGGTTGGTGTTGTTTCTCTCACAAAACAGGATATAAAAACTGTTTTGATATTGGTAGTTGTGAAATGTTAGAGATAATATGAGTGAATAGAAATAGAAAAATTTATCTATTTTGTGAGAGGAATAGCACCAACCACACCTAAGGAACCTTACCTAAGTTTTGGCGAAAATCTAATTAGAGTTGATGAAATAGAAGAATACTTGGAGTATGCAATAAAAACCTTTCAAGTTTACATAGTTATAAGACCATATTATTGTATGGAATTGAATGTTTAAAAATAAAATATAAAATTTTGTCAAAAAAAAATATAAAATTGAATTTTCTTTTAGATTATTCAATTTTTATTGAAATACGTTCATTGAATTAGCATTTTTATAACTTTTCATATAATTCAACCATGCTAGCATCTCTTAGGGATGACAATAAGACGAGATAGACATAAATAGTAGCCTCCTGTTATTACTCGTTGGATGAAAATTCTCCCATACTCACACGAGTACTGGTACAGAACCAAGAATGAGAGAATCCACTCTGTTGTTGAAGGATTTCACCCTCTAATGGATTGCCTAAGCAAACACACTTAATTTCATATATTTTTATTGATCAAAATTACATAGAACTGATGCCATATTTATACTAAATGATGGAGCATCTGTGGGCAATATTTAAATACGAAATTACAACTAAAAATGCAAAAGTCAACCAATGTGATAAATGGGGTGGTTGGATGGTGGGGGAATGAGTTGGATGTCAGATGGAGGTGAGCTTTGTCAACATGGAGGGAGGACTTTGAGGGAGGTGGAGGTGGAGAGAAGCAGGAGAGCTTTTTCTCCTGTATCATTCTCCCCGAGTTGGAGAAAACTCGTCCTCGAGTTTAGTTTTTTTTCTTCCATGGTGGTCCTTGCCAAATTTTTGTTGCTTCTTTAATCACTGGGGGCACCTGTGGCTTAGGTTGCTTCTTCTTGATTTCATTAGGCGACAATGGAGCTAATTTGACCTTGACTCCATCCTTTTCAAAAGAATAGGTGTTGGCATAACCCTCATATAAGACATGTCGATCAAATTGCCAAGGTCTTCCCAAAAGAAGGTGACAGACATCCATAGGAATAACATCACACATCACGGTGTCTTGATACTTCGGACTAATGGAGAATGTCACAAGATAGTGTTTGATAACCTTTACTTCAACATCTTCATTTAGCCACTGTAGCTTGTAAGGGTAAGGATGATCTTCTATTGGCAAATTTAGTTTCTCCACCATGTAGTTGGAGACTACATTTTCACAACTCCCATTATCTATGATAACTTCACAAACTTTGTCAGCAGTAGTGCAATGGGTGTGAAAAATATTGTGTCTTACCCAAGGTTCTTCTCGTGCTGCATATGGTCTTGATCTCACAATCAACAATTCACCATGATCGGGTTGCACAATCTCTTCATCATACATTGGAGGGACATCTTCTTTGGTTTCTTCTTTTTCTTCTTGGTTGTCTTCCTCCCTGATGACAGTCACAGTTCTTTTAGTTGGACAATCGGAGGCTATGTGTCTAAAACCTTGACATTTGTAGCATTTTACTGCTTCTTTGGTGGATTTGTATGGAGATCTATTGGAAGAGATGGGTTGGGAAGGTTTTGATGTAGTGGCTGAAAATTTATTTGTTGAAGAGAATGTTTTTTACGAAGATCTTTTGGATAATTGCTTCTCCACACGATCGGATAAATGAATTACATCATCCAAAGAACAATATTGTTGAAGTTCTACGCGATGTGCAATGTCTTCATTTAGCCCTCCGAGATATCGAGCAATGGTTTGTTCTTCCCTTTCTTGAATATCGCATTTCATCATCAGTTTCTCAAGTTGTATTCTTCCACAGATAAATCCTTTTGTTGAAAATTCTGCAGTTGAATAAAGTTATCCTGATAATAAGATGAGGGTAAAAACTTACGCGTTAGCTCACGACACATTTTCTCCCAGGTCTTGATCTTGCTATTTCCTTCACGTTCACGCTTCTTCTTAAGATTTTCCCACCAAGTGGAAGCGTACTTCTTTAACTTGACAGCAATGATCTTTACCTTCTTCTCTTCTGGAACTTCCTTGTATTCAAAGACGCATTCAACAATTTGAAGCCAATCGATAAAATCATCTGGTTGGAGTTTCCCTTCAAAATCAGGGATTTCAACTTTGATATCATCACTTTTATACGACCGGCGAAGAGGATGACGTCTTCTAGTAGATGAGGAATCACTACCGGATGAATAATTGCTGGAGTTCCTGAAGCGTTCATCTAATAGGGTTTTTTGCTCCCTAACAGTTTCCTGCAGCTCTTGTAGTTGTCTTCTTAACTCTTCATTTTCCATTTCAAGCTGAGGTAGACGTCTTGGAGGCATTTTGGGAAAAATTTAGGGGTCAAATTACAATTTCAAAAAGTTTAGGGAACAAATTGTAATTCCAGAAAGAGTAGGGGTAAAATTGTAATTCTGAAAAGCGTGGGAGGCAAACTGCAATTTTGAAAAGTTCAAGGGCCAAATTACAATTTTGAAAAGTTTAGGGTCAATTTGCAATTTCAAAAAGTATAGGGGTGAAAATGTAAATATGGAAAAGATCATGGGCTTATCTGTAATTTTTGAAAATGTGGGATGACGTGGCAGTGGTGACACGTGGTAGTTATTTAATTGGCTGGATGGTGACACGGTAGTGAGGTGGCAGGTGAAGTGTGCGTTGACTAGTCTATGCTGACTTGTCTGGCGACACGTGGCAGCTTCTGAATGGACAACGCTTGATGACGTGGTGTGACGTGGCACGCTGATGTGGTGTCGTCTTCAACTTCAGAATTTCGGCACTATTCCGGCAGCAGCTTGCGGTGATTCTGCAACTCCGGCGAACTTTCCGGCAACCTTCGTGGCGGCGCGTGGAGGCTTCGATGCGGTGTTAGTTTTGCGAAAAAATGACCAGAAATGTGGTTTTCAAGGGGGGGCAGTTCGACTCCTCGAGAACAACCTCTCAAAGACTCAGATTTCCTCACTTTTCTCACTCAAACTCACACCTAAACCTTGCTCTGATTACTAAAATGGTACAGAACCAAGAATGAGAGAATCTACTCTCAAATTAGAACAGAGAATCCACTTTGTTGTTGAAGGATTCCACCCTCTAATGGATTGCCTAAGCAAACACACTTAATTTAATATATTTTTATTGATCAAAATTACATAGAACTGATGCCATATTTATACTAAATAATGGAGCATCTGTGGGCAATATTTAAATACGAAATTACAACTAAAAATGCAAAAGTCAAGCAATGTGATAAATGGGGTGATTGGATGGTGGGGGAATGAGTTGGATGTCAGATAGAGGTGAGCTTTGTTAACATGGAGGGATGACTTTGAGGGAGGTGGAGGTGGAGAGAAGCAGGAGAGCTTTTTCTCCTGTATCAAGTATTCTACGAATTTTATGAATATATAATGTCACGGGTGTCTATGGATACCTGTTATATAAATTTTTTAAAAAGCATGAAAAAAAAAACTCAACAAAACCAAAATTAACACAATAAAATAGTTCTGCCAAAAAATAAATAGGTTTAACAATTCATTTTATTTAAAAGTACTAATTAACAATTCATCTAATTTAGAAGCATTCATCAACAACTCTAAAATTTGAAATAGGTAATTTCAAAATTGAGGATACCAGTGGGTACGAGTAAGCCGTCCCCGCTCCATTAATAAGTGGGTAGAGAAAAAATCTGTTTATTTACCTGTGAGTATCCACTAAGATGTCCAAATCAAATTTGTGACAGATTTTACCTGCGAGTACGAGTTTTTTTATCATTCCTATTGTGCCCTATTTTTTTTCCTTCCTTTTTTATGATATGAAAGGGCTGTAATTTTATTAACTACCAATCAACCGGGGCATAAAAGAGCCCCTACAATCATTCTGGACAAGCATGCCCAATAAAGGAGAAACAATATTAACTAACTCTAAGTCAAAAGAAGCACAAATACAATGCCTAGTTAGAAACTCAGCATGCCTATTAGCTCCACGAAAAACATGTTGAACAGAAGCTAACCAATTATTAGAACAAAGTAAAGAAAGAATATCCTTCAAAATAGGTTGAAGGTGAGTGTTTGAGATGGTCTTCCTCTTAATGAAATTAACCACCGTAGTAGAGTCAGTCTCAAAGATGACTTGATGAAGAGATAGGTTACGAGTCATTTGGATTCCATGGAGTAAAACTCTCATTTCAGCCGAAGAGAATTATAAGGTCCTAGTTTAACAACAACAAAAAAACCTTAACATAAAAACAATCGTTGGCATCACGAACAATACCCCCACAAGCAGAAACACCTATTTTTGTTTCTCTTTAAAAGTGTGTGATTCAATTTTCTGTTCAAGATATCTATGCAATGCCCACAATAAGCCTTTGTGCGTGCCCCTGTGAAACCCACATTTTTGACATAAGAATTAAATAAAATATGAATACTAATTCTTATGTCAAAAAAATTAATGTTAAATAAATAAAATGCATAGATTATAATTAATTAAAACAATTTATTAGTAAAATTAGATATATTTATTATATATGGAAATAAAAAAAAATCAATTGCCCTTTAACATATATGTCTTAATCAAATGGCCAAAATTATTATCAAATAAATAAATAAAAATGGCCAAAATTAATGTTTCATAGGAAAGACTAAGATGAGAAGGCCTACGTGTCTATTCCTCCATTTCCTAGTGTTTTTGTCATTGTCTTGTGAATCATTTGTGCACTTTTTTCACGTGTACAAGCTACAGCAATTGAAAAGAAAGATTTCCATCTTCTACTTGAACCAATTAATACTCAAAGTTCTGCTATAAATAGTGGTTGCTTGGGAGCTAAAGTATCATGTGCCAATAACTTCTATAGCTAGCCACCATAACTATTGGTGTATGTTTATCACTCTATTCCAATGGCTCCAGCCAAATTTGCAATAGTCCATACAATTAATGGGGAGGAAGCAATTGAAGAAGAAGACCAACTTATTAGCCAAGAAATCAATGACCTAATTCTCTCTCTTCCAAGAGAGAAAGGTTGGAGAACACCTTATTTGTATCAATTCCAAGGATTTTGGTGCCAACCAGCTGAAATCCAATCCATAAGCATTTTCCAAAAGCACTTCCAAGCTAAAGATAGTGATGTTTTTGTAGCCACGGTACCAAAATCAGGCACCACTTGGCTGAAAGCCTTAACCTTTGCCATTCTGAATCGCCAACATCATTTCATCTCCTCAAAAAGCCATCCTTTGCTTACTTTCAATCCCCATGACCTTGTGCCTTTCATTGAGTACACAGTTTATGGTAAACATGATAATGTTCCTGATTTGTCCAATATCCCTGAGCCAAGACTTTTTGGTACTCATATTCCCTTTGCTTCATTGCCAAATTCAATCAAAGAGTCCAATTGCAAGATAATCTATATATGCAGCACTTTTGTCTCTTCTTGGATTTTTGTCAACAAAATCAAGCCAGCTTCTTTGCATACATTGATGTTAGAGGACATGAAAGATGATGTCAATTTTCACTTGAAAAGGGTGGCTGAGTTCTTGAATTGCCCTTTCACATTGGAGGAGCAAAGTGGGGGTGTAATTGATAACATA
Source organism: Calophaca sinica (assembly GCA_037113605.1). NCBI lineage: Eukaryota > Viridiplantae > Streptophyta > Magnoliopsida > Fabales > Fabaceae > Calophaca > Calophaca sinica. The sequence goes on from CM073735.1 coordinate 121,244,342, forward strand.
GTCAAGTTGTGTAGCTTTGAGAAGATGAAGGAATTGGAGATAAATAAGACAGGAACATTTGGTAGGAACTTTGAAAATAAGTTCTTGTTTAGGAAGGGTGAAATTGGGGATTATACTAATTATCTTTCACCTTCAATGGTGGAGAAATTGTTCAAAGTCATGGAAGAGAAGTTAGGTGGGTGTGGTCTGTCATTTAGAGTGAACTCTTGATACAGCTAGACAACAATTAATCACCGAGTACAGTTGCGTTATATATTGAGTTTAATGGACATATACGGTTAAGCCAGTTTTATACTGACATTCGATGAAAGCCCATTACTCTCTCCATCTCATATTGTTTGTGATGTTTGAAATATTTTATTGTCTAAAGTTATTTGTCACTTTAGAATATCTAGAAGTATTAATTATTTGTTTTCCAATAATACTCTTTTTCATTTGTATTTCAACTAACCAATATTAATTAGTTCTCTTACGTAACTACCACTCTACTACTAATAATCACTCCAATTAATAAGGGTATTTTAGTCAATGGGGGGATAATTTTACCATGAAAATTAGTACAATCAATCATTTTCTTAAGAAATATGCATAACCTTAAGCAGCGACAAACAATATGAGACAGAGAAGTATTTTACAAATATTTTAAAGGGTTAAATATGTTTTAGTCCCTATAATTATTTCAAATTTTGTTTTTAGTCTCCGTACCCATGTTTTTGTCTTTACAAATTACTATAAAACTACACATTTTTAGTTCCTGAAAATAGATTAAAAATATGTAGTTTTGTAATTTGTAATGACTAAAAAATGGTTATATAAACTAAAAACAAAAAATATAAATTTTATAAGATTTAAAAATATATTTAACCATATTCTAAAATATAGTTGCTGACAATTGACATATTAAAATAATGGATTTTTATTGTATGTCCAATTAATCCATATATATACAACTCCATGTTGTACAAGTAAACAGTAGTGGACCTCATATGCCCTACTATACAACAACCATGCATGATGCATGTATTCCATAAATGGTGCTGCAAATGTTGTTATGGTATTTCCTTTTCCCGATAAAATTAAGGGTCTTAGTTATTGTCCCTTCTATTGGTCTGGGACCACGCGGGTAGGGGCAACATAAACCCCAACTCAATTATTATTTGGCTTTTTCTATCCACACCCCCCCAATTTGCTAGCCACACCCCCCGTCAGCTTTTTGTTGATGAAAAGACTAAAACGCCCCTACCCCCACCTAATATGTTTACACGGCCTAGGAGCGGCCCGCCTCACGAGCTCCCCTCCCTCACCCCGAGCGCCTCCCCTCCGTCACCCTCCCGAGCGCCTCCCCTCCCTGACGAACCCACGGAGGCCGACGTCGCGCCTCCCTCCTCACGACGAACACACCCACTTGGGAGAGCTCGTCGCGCTCACCACCCCCATCGCGAGTAAGGCAGCTTGCGTTCTTTTTTCTTTTTTTTCCTCCTATGATTTCTGTTCGTTTAGGCGTCCTTATCAACGCATTAGGCGTCCACAGTTCACGTATGTTTCCACATCTGTTCGTTTACATGTTGTTGAGTATAGATTTTCATGGTTTGATCGCGGTTTCTTTGCATCTGTTTACCCAAAATTTTGAACTTTTAAGTGGCGAGTTCACGTGTGTTCCGTGAATTGAAAATGCGGAAAGACAAAAAATCCCCCATTACGTAAACTGGAATTACGTAGGCCACGTGAATTGAGTTCACGTGACCTACGTAAATTCAGTTTACGTAATGGGGTATTTTTTCTCTTCCCGTATTTTCAGTTCACGTAACATACGTGAACTCAGTTCACGTATCCTACGTAAATTCAATTTACGTGTATTACGTGAATTGAAAATGCGGAAGACAAAATACCCCATTACGTGGCGAGATTTACATAGGCCCGCGTGAACTCAATTCACGTGGCCTACGTAGTCGATTCACGTAATGGGGTATTTTGTCTTTCCGTATTTTCAATTCACGTAATACAAACTAAAAATACCCATTCGTGGCGAATTTCGTGAGGCCACGTGAATTGAGTTCACGTGACCTACGTAAATTCGGTTTACGTAATGTATTTTGCCTTCCGTGTTTTTCAGTTCACGTAACATACGTGAACTCAGTTCACATGTCCTATGTAAATTCAGTTTACGTGTATTACGTGAATTGAAAATACGGAAAGACAAAAATACCCCATTATGTAAACTGAATTTACGTAGGCCACGTGAACTCAATTCCCGTGGCCTACGTAAATCGATTTACGTAATGGGGTATTTTTGTCTTTCCGTATTTTCGATTCACGTAAAGACGTGAACTTCGATTCACGAAATGGACATGACTCTATATGGTTTCTAATTATTATGCAGAAAAAGTAATAGCTGATCTAGGTTTCAAATTTCAACTTGTATGAGTTAAAAGTATGACATTTTTGGGTTTATGTTTTTATCATTGATTTTATGTTTTATCATTTTTGAAGAAAAGTTGATTATGCTTGTTGAACTATGTGAGGCATAGTTAAGACTATGATGATTGATGGCGAGGTCGCCGTGTTATGCTTCATGCTTCGCACGTAGGGTCCGTCTGAGCAAAGCGGCGAAGAAGAAACCGTGCCCCGACGCCCGGTATGGGAGGCCAGATCCTCGACCTCGGCAGGATGAGCCAATGGTTCAGGATGAGGCACTGCACAAGATGAGCCACCGCACAGAGGAGCAAGACGTGCACAACCCCATGAGGAGTCCGGCCAAGACTCACGGCCTCAGGAGCACCAATTACATGATGATGTCGATCTCTGGCGAGGGATTTCCTGGTGGTCTGTTGACACATCCGTCCTCGGGACATATGCAGACCATGTGGCCACTCGGCGTGGAGTGGAGAGGTAATGTGTGGAAAAAACATTTATTTGTTGTCGATTGAATTCTTGATTAACTAACAAAATAAAATTTGTTTTGATAAAATCTATTGTGATTTCAGGATCGTGGAGAGTGAGGCTGCTCGTGAATGGGAAGAAAGGTGAAGGGCGTGGTTGTACATGCCGGTTATGCGATATGTGCAGGGTCACACTCCTACCCCTGTTGGAGTGCGATTATGGCCTTGTTGACAAGGTGGTGTCCGCTTTGTCGAGAGATGGCAAGGACACCAACAGTTTTCATCTCCCGGTTGGGGACATGACCATTACTCTGGACGACGTGTGGTCACTGCTGCACATACCGATCACGGGGGCATTCTTCACTGTGACCGTGTTTGACTGGGATCAGGCTGCAGGGGGCATGAGGGAGCTGGGGGGAGTCACCAGATCGTAAAGCAATCCTCGAGTTCCGCACTACCAAGCAAGCATTATTCGCTATCGAGCTCCTTGACATATACAGACGACGTTGTGACCAGGAGCGATGGGAGGAGGCTGCCAGGGCTTTGTTGTTGTGCATAGTTGGGTGCACACTGTTTAGCGACAAGAGTGCATTTGCAGTCAACATTGCTTTTCTGGAGTGTTTTAGGGACTTGGACAGCTGTGGAGGATATGCTTGGGGCGCTGCAGGCCTTGCACACTTGTATGACAACTTATGCGAGTCCAGTCTTCACCACACAAAGACTATTGCCGGTTATCTGACTCTCCTGCAGGTATTTATTTTGTTATGTTTTTTTGTGAACCTTTTTTCAGTTATATGCTCATTAGAGCAACATGTTGTTTGTGTTTCTACAGGCTTGGATATATGCTCATTTTCCTGATCTATGTGACGACTGTAAGAAGGAGCACCCAGGTTATAATGAGGCCCAACCACAGGCTCTTCGATGGCAACCAAAGAGGCTTAGGGGGCTTGTACTTCCTTTTAGGAGGCAGTTGGATCTGCTGACAGACGAGTCCGTGTCTTTGGACCCATACGACGGCCATCGAGCCTCATGGCCTTTTCAGGAGGCATCGCTATACAGAGGATGGATCAGATGGGGTCCGCATATGTCTGCACATCTCCCTGATAGGGTCCTGCGCCAGTACGGGTTTATTCAGACCATTCCGCCCTCACCGAGCGACATCACAGGTCATACGACCACGCCGGAGGAGATGGACATCATGTTCACGCAGTGGGGTATTCACGTGATTCACGGTCATCCTGTAGTGCACCCAGGGCAGTGCGCTGCTGATTATATGGACTGGTTTTGCAGGATCTCCCACCCCTTCATCATCCCACGACATGCTCCACCTGCAGCAGATCCAGTGCCTGCTCCGGGTCCAGCCCCAGATCCATCACCAGATACAGGGGTACGTTTTATAACTTACATCGTTAGCTTATAAAACGACATTATACTTTATATATTTATGGTCATTGTTATTTATTGCAGTTGAGACATATGAGGATGGTTGAGCTTATGCAGACTCTTATGGACTTGCACATCTCACCCGATGGGATGCCAATCGCCAGGGAGTTGATGCATTTGATCCACAGTGTCCATGATCAGGGGGATGCCTCTGCGACGCAATGCAGACCGTGGTGGTGGACGTTGGAGTAGGACATATGTGAGAGCAGGAAGAGAGGTGGAGATTCCCAGTGATTGCCTGTATTGTATATTTGTCTGTAGTGGCTTTATATTTTGGTACCTTTGGCGTATTCCCAGTGATCTGTGGACCTATGGCGTATTGTATATTTGCCTGTAGCGGCTTTATCTTTTGGAGTATATTTAGAGTAAATTGATAACAGATACTTAAGAAAAATTACAGATTTGTGGACTAGTCACAGATACTTAAACGAAACGATACAATACGCAAAAAAACACAGAAGTGTCGGTAGAAGTAATTAAAATAATGTAAAAAAGGCTATTAAGTAACAGTGGTGCTATATAATGTATCCCTTTGTGTTTGAAAGCTGCGCTTCGTTGCGATTGGCTGCTGCAGCTCGCAGATGTGCGAATGGAGAGCTCGACGTCGAGGTCAACGTGACATTGGGGACAAAAGAAGCGCGCAGGTTTAGCACGTCGAGCTCGCAGACATTGGGCACGTCGAGGTCGCAGACATTGGGCACGTCGAGCTCGCAGACATTGGTCAACGTGACATTGGGGACAAAAAAGAAGCGCCCAGGTTTAGCACGTCGAGCTCGCAGACATTGGGCATGTCGAGCTCGCAGACATTGGGCACGTCGAGCTCGCAGACATTGGGCACGTCGAGCTCGCAGACATTGGTCAACGTGACATTGGGGACAAAAGAAGCGCGCAGGTTTAGCACGTCGAGCTCGCAGACATTGGGACGTCGAGCTCGCAGACATTGGTCAACGTGACATTGGGGACATCGAGCTCGCAGACTGATTTTGAGTGATGTGTTTGGTCACCACTGTCTGCGAGAAACGGCACAGGTTTAGCACGTCATTTTACTGTTTTGTGAGAGCTGCTATCAGCGTGACTAATGTCTCCGTATATGCCAGGTCATTCGGGAATGTTTTCACGAAAATCCTCTCGTGTGAATTAGCATTTTCCATTAAGTAATATCAGTCATCTACAAGGTTTATATGAGGTGTCTCGGTAAGTGGAAATATTCACAACCAGTGTTGTATGTGTGGAACGCAAAGAGCCTCCCATGTGCGGGCATCTTCATAGGCACACTGTCTCCATAGGCTTGTTGGATGAGGTATTGGCGCATCACGCTGCAAATGAACCTGCCATGATGGGACAATTGTATAAATTAATTTATTTGAAAAAAAAACAAATATTTATAGCAACTTGTGTGATACATAAAGGTTTTAGTACCTGCACAAAGTGACACTGCTTAACAAAAGCAATCGCGATGACGGGAATACACGATGTAGGCGGTCCACGTCTAAGTGGAAGAAAAGTCAGCGGTTGGCCTAGCGATAAACCGACCAGGACAACGTTATATGTTGAAGCAATTACATGTCCCATTTACGGAAGGGTCATCCGGTTATCATATCTTACAACATCACGAACATATAAAGAGTCAATAAGGTGGTACACCAGGACTCACCGCCAAAAAGCCTCGAATAATCAGGCCCCTTCTTTGAAGTTCCATGATCAACTCGTGGCGGATTTCAGGCCAAGATTCCTCACCCCTACCTAGCAAAGCACCAACACAACGATACCCACAATTTTCGTCGTCACCGACATCCACGACATTAGAAATAAAAAGGATGGATCTCCACAGGTAACCACTCCATATAGGGGAAGACCCTAGGTTGCTCAACACTAGGGACCGATTCAACACTAGGTGGTTTATGATTTGGAAACATGATGGGTCGGATAACTTTATGGATCGATGGCTCGAGTACCGCATGCCTTTACTCCACTACATTCAAAATAATCATCCACACGTTCCCAATATGATAGGTCACGCCTTGTTGATTTTTCTTTTTCTCCGCCTTCGTAAAGGCGGACAACTTACCTTTCCCTTTTCGGTGCACCCTTTGTTTTTACCTTTGCAGGAGGTGGATACATTGAGGTGGTTGCTTGGAATACTAGCTCGAGCACCCTACCCTTGAGTGCAATTTTACCAGATACATCAAGCCTATCAAATGTTTGTTCTAAGACTTCTAACTCGATTTTAAAGATAAAGCGAGGACTTACTAAAACCTTCATCAACAAAATTTAAGCTCTTCCAAAAAATATGAACCGTGTCCAAAGGAATGGCGGCATGCATCATACTGTAAATGGCAAGCTCACAAGCACATGGCAATCCATGTGTCTTCCTAATGATGCAACCACATAAGGACTTATCAATACCAACATACTTAACGCGGTCAAATTCATTGGCAATGTGCATCAATGCACTCCTTGACACAACGCCACGCAAATGGGCATACAATCTGCTACTATGTCGATGTTCTTGTACAACTATGCTTTTCTGGAACGATGCCTTTATTTCAGTGTGCTGTAGTATGATCTTGCTTGAACTTGACATCCCAAACACCGCAAAGGTCACCCATACTATCTTGCAACAACCTCTTCAAACTCCGATTAATGCAGACTCGACCCTATTAAGAAACAACAAAGACAATAACACAAAATAAGTGATGGTTGCATAATTGTTTGTTTGAATGCACAACATATATCATTATACCTATTTGTCGTCGTGTTCCCTAAGTGCATCACCTGGTTTGTCCATGCCTCAACAAATTTTTCCTTGTGAGATTTCAACCACTGCTGTATCACATAATCATAGAAATAAGGAGAATCATGACAAATACGTTCAAACACACCTAACTGCTTTATATACTCAGCTGCGTCAGAACACCTCACAAGAGCATCCCATGCGTCCATGACCTCTTCCTGTTTCTTCTTCGGGGCAACAAGAGTCTTGCACTTGGCCTCACGTTCTTGCACACATGAAACAAGCATAATAAGTTGTACGCGTAGGGAAAAACAAGACGCAATGCGCTCATCAAGCCAAGGTCTCTATCAGTAACGATGACCTCGACATCACCGCTTGTAATCTGTTCTTTCAACATCAAGAGTGCCCATGCAAAGTTATCAGTGCGCTCGTTCTGTAAATATGCGAAGGCCACTGAAAATGTCAATCCAGTCGATGTAACTCCGACAATCTCAAGTAGTGGCAAGCGGTATCGACAAGTCTTGTATGTGCTGTCAATAATCAACACAAGGTGGAAGGTATTGACAAGGGTGATGGCATCTGGATGTGTCCAGAAAATGTCTCTGAGTTCATTAGAACCTTCCACCAACCTATATCGATAGACATAACGATCGCGGTCCATCAACTTCAGTAGTTGCTGCATTTCAGTTCTATTACCTCTAATGGATGACCGATATGCTTGTCGTGCATTGTAAATCTGCTTCATAGTAGTCATATTCTCAGCATTATTATTCTTCATTGTTAGCAAAATGTTTCTCGGTTTAACCATATTCTTTGTCATGCCTTCTAGTAAAGTCTTTTCTTCACATGACAAACGACCAACAAAAGAATGGCCAACAAGTGTTTCAGCTAACTCGTGGTTGTGCAACCCACATGATACAATCAGGATCCATCCTTCACTGCCACTCGTGGGTCTCCCTTTCAATCTAAAGGGACAATCACATTTTTTGGTACCCGTACTCCTCGCCAGTTCAAGGTTCTTCCCAGGTCTGTATTTGCCGCTTCTTTCACAACCAAGGACTAATTTTGTCTTTGTTCTTGAACGTCCTATTGCTGTTTCAGACCTAATAGTCACCACAACTATTCCATTTTCCTTCCCAACATTTCTAGCCCATTGTAACAAATCACTTCGCGTGGCAAACACCTATAAAGAAAAATATGACAAAGTTGAAACAAATACTTGCAACAATGTAAATTTGCTAAAGTCTAGAGGCAAAAATTAATTACATTGTCCGTGGTAAATTTTTCAGTACAATCCACTTCGAATTCAGTATTTTCGTATTCCACACCGTCATCCACTTCATCAAAATTATCTTGATCCACCTCCATTTACTGCATGGAAAGCATTCACAATATTTTAGAATTGTTTTAAAGCGGTACAAAATTGAAATCAAATATTTCAGCATCCGTAAATTCAATTTACGTATGAAAAGCAAATTTAATTTACGTAATATCCGTAAATTGAATTTGCAGAACATACGTTATTTGAATTTACGAGAGTAGTTTAAAAATTATAACCGTCCGTGAATTGAATTTACGGACGTTCCGTGAATTGAATTTACGTAACAGTTTACAAATTATATTCTTAGTGGCGAAAAAGCGGGAAGGAAAAAATTGCCCATTACGTGGCGAGTCACGTAGGTCACGTGAATTGAGTTCACGTGTACTCACGTAAATTCAGTTTACGTAATGGGCAAATTTTTTCCTTCTCGTATTTTCGATTCACGTAATACACGTGAACTCGGTTCACGTGTATTACGTGTTGAAAATACGAGAAGGAAAAAAATTTGCCCATTACGTGGCCCGAATTTCGTAGGCCACGTGAACTCAATTCACGAGTGCTACGTAATTTCGGTTACGTAATGGGCAACTTTTTCTTCTCGTACTTTCAGTTCACGAATCATATAAAGGAGAAAAAAAAAGCGGTCGCCTTATATGCGATGGGGTGGTGGCGCGATGGAGCTTCTCGCGGTGGGTGTGTTGGTAGCGGCGTGAGGACGGCGTGAGGACGACGGCGTCCCCTGTTCAAATCGTCGGACAAAAAAATTAAAATGGAAGGGAGGTCGTGCGACGAAGCTGGAGCTCCGCTGCCGAGGGAGTGAAAATGGGATGATGAAGGGGTATTAGGTGGGGTAGGGGCGTTGTAGTCTTTTCATCAACAAAAAGCTGACAGGGGGTGTGGCTAGCAAATTGGGGGGGTGTGGATAGAAAAAGCCTTATTATTTCCATCAACGAGTTGTGTGTGTCTCTATCTCGTTTCTTTTCTTTTTTTTTTCTTTTTTTTGATGGAGTCTCTGTCTCGTTTCTCTATTAATGATTAATATATAAAGGATATGTTTTTGGTTGTGAAAAGTGGCTTTATTTGGTTCTGTGATGTTTTACAACCAATTACTCCATTTGTTCCTTTTTCCTTCTCAGCCAGCTTTTAAGAAGAAATTTATTTATTTTTATTTATTATTTTGATAGTTTAAGATTATAATAATTATTTGTTTCTCAATTATACCCTTAATTATTTATTATAGAGAGAAATAAGTGTGATAAATAGTAATAAATAATTAAGGATATCATAGGAAAATGACTAATAATTTTATCAAAAACAACAAAATTTATTAATTTTTTTGGTTTGTGTAAAACAACCTTAAAAGATAACTAAAAATGATGGGTTAATAGATCCACGTTTTGCACATTGTGTTGTTCTCCTTCTAGAGTTTGCAACTACAAAGTGATGAGACGTACTTTTAGATTTTCTTATTAAATAAATACCGTTAATATGTTACTTTCGTTCCTTTTTAGATACTTCCATCGGCTTCATTTATAAACAAAAAAGACATTTTTACATTCGTTAAAAAATATACGTATTTGGTCTAAAATTGGACCAGATACATATATTTTTTAATGAACATGAAAATACCTTTTTTGCTTATAAATAAGGCCAGAGTAGTATCTTTTAAGATTGTTTTATACAAGTCAAAGAACTAAAAAAATTTGTTGCTTTTGATGAAATTATTAGTCTTTTTCCTATGATGCCCTTGACTATTTATTACTCTATAGAACATATTTCTCTCTCTGCAGTGACAAACCAATAATTAATATAACTTTAAACTTTGAGAATAACAGGTAATTAGAAACAAAATTTCTCTAAAAAACCGATAAATAAAAAAGAGCAGAGGGAGTAGTAGTGATTAAGGAAGATTTTTTTTGACATAACTGGAATTTTTTTTTTGTTTCTCACATGTTCCTTTTACCGAAGGTTTGTCAAATATTAAATGTGGGTACCTCTCCTAACGAGGATTTGAACCTTAGTTCGCCAAGTGACTATTGAGGAGAGAAACTAACAGCAAAAACAGTCACCAAAATTGTAATTTTGATCAATTACAAGGATATTTTTTTGGTCCGTAGTACAAATGGTCGGGGATGAGGAAGTGGAGCGTTGTGGTTCGAACCCACGCTCCTAATATCCCGCAACACTTTACCACTAGGCTGCTTATAGAAAAAAAAATTTGGGTATAGTAAGCAATATAACAAGTGATGTCAATTATTAATAAAAAATACTGTTAATAATTCTCACACACATTATATATAAATGAAATATCATTTAAATGAGAGCACGTGCAGTATTTAAATAAAATATCATCTGCGCCGTTAATTCTAGTCTCATGGTTGGCATTTTTTCTTCTCATCTCTCACAATAATACACTCCTCTCATTTGAGATATATAAAATAAATTATAGATCTGTTAAAATCATTCATTTTTGCATCAATTATTAAATTAACTAAACTATTTAGATCTTTTAAAAGAAGCTTTAAAATGTTAAATTTGCTTAACCCTATTTGAGAGTAATTATATTGTAAAATAAATTGAATGCATTAGTCATATTATCTATTGAGAGTGATATATTAGAGCTATTTGATTTGAGTATAAAAGTTTGGTCAACATTTCACAGCTGAAAAAGTTAAAAAAAAAACTTGAAAAAATATTAAAGTGGATCTTAAATTTATATTTTGTATTAGAATATGTAAATAATTTTTTATTTTTAGAATTTGTATAAGAGATACTCTCTTGATTTGTATAGGAGATACTCTCTTGATTTACTTAGCAAAATTATAGCCAAGAGATTATCTATAATTTTGTATATATTATTTAGAAAATCAATGAAACAATCACCCAAACAATTCTATCATGATATCAGACTAGGTACACGTTTCTCTCCTCCATCTAACCCTAGCTGAAACACCCACTGTCCCTTCTTCTTCTTTTTTGCGTCCTCCACCACCATGACTCCTCCCTCTCCTACCACTCCTCTTCCTCCTAATCTCCCTCATCCCGCTCTTGTTGTACAAAACATCAACAGCTTTATCAAAGTCACCTTAGACATTGAAAATGGTCAATATGTTACATGGTCGGAGCTCTTCAAAATCCATGCTAGAGCTTATCAAGTTCTAGATATATCGTTCCTTCCCCAAAGGAAAAGGCGACGCCGGGTTCCTCTACTAAAGACACGAATCTCGACCTCTGGTTACGTGTTGACGTCGTTGTTCTACAATGGATCTACGGAACTATCTCTGAAGACCTTCTCAACACCATCCTTGAACGTGATTCCACTGCCGAACTTGCATGGAATATGTTAAGGGATATTTTCTCTGACAACAAAAATTCTAGGGCTCTCTACCTAGAACAAGAATTTTCGCAGGTTCAAATGGAGCATTTTGTTGATGCCTCGTTGTACTGTCAACATCTGAAGTCGCTCTCGGATCAACTATCCAATGTTGGCTCTCCTATGTCGAATGAAAGGTTGGTACTTCAACTCGTTTCGGGTTTAACTGATGCTTATGCTAGTGTTGGATCACAGATTCGTTATGGAGATTCTCTTCCCCCTTTTTACAAAGCTCGATCTATGCTCGTCTTGGAGGAAACAGCAAGAGCGAAAAAGGCGACAAACTCCACTGATAATTCTGCATTCTTTACCTCTCAAGCTGAGAACTCGAATGGCAACACGGCTAGAAATTCATCCAACCGTAACAACCGCAACATCAGCAGAGGCTACACCAACCGCGGTGGCAGAGGAGGTGGAGCCAGCGGCCGCGGTGGCAAAGGAAAGGGGAGAGGCGGTAGCCGTGGGGCCAACCGCAGCATCAGCAGCACCCCTCGGCGTGGAAGCCGAACTCTACACAGCAGCAGCAGTGGGCCTTTCCACCTTGGGCTGGGCTGTGGCAACCTTGGGCGACCCCCCTATGCCCATATCCCACTGCAGCAAATTGGCAGATGCAGCCCGCTTCTAACCATGGGCAAAGTCTACTTGGGCCGATACCTCAACAGGCCCACCACTACAAAAAAACACGGGATTACCGACGGCCTAAAGCCGTCGGTAAGCTATAAAAGCCGTCGGTAACCCACTTTTACCGACGGATAACCGACGGCCTAAAACCCGTCGGAAATATGGTCGTCGCAAAGGATTACCGACGGACTCTTCTTCGCCGTCGGTAATACCGACGGTTATACCCGTCGGTAAATGACGTCGAATACCGACGGGCAAAGCCGTCGTTATATTTCCGACGGACGTGACCGTCGGTAAATCTGAAGTGTTTCCGACGGCTTAGGCCGTCGGTAATCGGGAATTTTTTTTTTAATTAAATTTATTAATAAATTAATTTTAATTAATAACCAAATTAATTTTATTCTTTAATTAATTAATTAATTAATTTAATTATTTATTTGTTTAATTATAAAAATAATTTACTCTCATATTAAAAATATTTATTTATTAATTTAATTAAAAATTACTTGTAATTTAATTTAATTTAATTATTAATTGATTTTCCATATATAAAAATGTGATAACGTAAACTAAAAAGCAAATTAAAAAAAGAAAACATAATAAATAAAAAAATTCAACAAATAAAAATCAGTAACTAAAATAATATCTGAACGGAAAAAAAAATGATATCCAAAAATATGAAAAAATATAAGTACAAAAAAGAACTAATAGTCCTGGTACTCCTGATCATGATCGAGATGCTCTACATCATCTGCATCATCGACATGACCATGAGTCTGCAGCGGAGGCGAGCGAGGCGGAGGCGGAGGCGGAGGTCGAGGCCGAGGCGGAGTAAGTGGCTGGCGAGCTAGCAAGCTGGTACATCCGCTTCCTCGCCCGGCCGAGTCAAAGCTCCTGCCGCCACGGTCCGCTTCAACTCGGCTATCTCCTGGTCATCCGCGGCAGAGCGACCAGTGGCAGGACTACTACTCGACGACTCTCCAGTGTGTAGGCGGCGGGCCCCTTTTTGTAGTTCTTCGGCAAGGTCGCCCTTGACACCATATAGGCGGCCCTTCTTCTTTCCGCCAACCACTTCCGCCCAAACCCTCAGCGGTGTAGATAGATCGTCAGGGCTCTGAGATGGAGAACATGATGAGCTCTGAGATCTAAGCTGAGACATCCTCGCCTCAAACTCCTCCTGTTAAACAAACAAATAAGTCAAATCTTTTTTTTTTAACAAAACAATATAAACATTATTAAAAAAATATTTATTATATTTTATAATTACCTGAGTCCGCCTCGAACGCTCATCAACGAAATCACCAGTACTCCTCTTCGTATGAGTTGCAAGATGAAGCTCGTGCAACTGAACTTCTCTCCCCAACCTCCTCGACTGAGATTGTATTAATAAAAAAATTTAAATAAATAATAATAATAATAATAATAATAATAATAATAATAAAATAATAATAATAACAATTTTATAACACGTACAAGTCTAACTGCGTGCTGCGCCTGACTGACACTGCCTCCAGTGTGCAAGCTGCCACCCTTCTCAGAGGCCCTATTCTTCTTGGCCTTCGCGCTGGTCGCCTGGAACTCAGGGGAGTTCCAGTGCGCTACCAGAGCTCGTCCCCTATCCAACTGGGCTGGCGATCCCTGATGCGGGCATCTCGAAGCATGTCAGAAAGGCGGTGGGAGGCCTTCATATGAAAATTCTTCTCCATCAGCTCCTCATCTTTTTCCTCCCAAGCAACCCTCATCTGTATCAATATAAGACATTATTAAACATAATTGAAATTTACGAAAATAAAATAATATGCAATAAAATAAAAATTGCAGCTTACTCTGAAAGAATTAAACATATGGTCCCGCTCAAAATCCTTCAGTGTCCCCCAGGTGGGCCAAAACTCCTGGTAATTCTCCTCAATTGTTGCTGTGATAGCTAACGCAGCAGGCTTTGAGGGAAGAAACCTGAACAATAAAAACATGTTAAATAAAAAAAATATATATATATATATATATATATATATACATGTAAATTATTAATAACTCGAAAAAATTGCAAATACTTACCCTTTACGGATGGCGGATAAGAACTTCGACCATCATACAACATCTCAAGAGTGTCAGGCTCTGGCCCTCCCCGCTCAAGAACCTCCTCTGCTGAACCTCCTGCTCCTCCCCGTCACCTGACATCGGTGTCATCGGTGTATGGCCCGTACTATAATCATGGTCGGATGATGAGCATCGACCACCGGATCGGGCACAACATGGGAACTCGAGCGCCATGTGCAAGCTGGAACCGGGGTGGGGATCATGTCAATGTGAGGCAAAGGTGCCGAACGTGCCCGAGTCCGTGTAGCTGGTGTCCAATGTGCCCGAGTGCGTGTAGGTGGTGCGAGAAGGTCGTCTAGGTGCAGGAGGTGTATCAGTGTCTCGGCGTAGATGTACTAGGGCGGCGTGTAGATGACAACGTCGAAAACCCGATAGGGTAACGCCTAATGATGGTCGGCCTCGACGGCGAGGGTCGAGGTGATCCCTTCCTTCCATTTACCACCACCGGGTGGTCGGAAGTCTGCTCCTGAACCTTGCGATGCCATATCTGTCTATAGAGCAATTGAATAATATGATCATGAAATATTATATTTAAACATAACAATATTACAAATGAATTCCATAAAAATAAACAAGTTATGAAAATAATCGACAAATTAAAATATATTGTTACACATTAATTTCTCAAATTGTAAAAAGTTAAACAATATCAATCGCCCATTACGCCCACTCAATTTCAAAGATCGTCTTGAGATCTTGATGGTTACGCCACTTCTTCATTTAATTCCTCATCCCCATCTACATCTTCATATGTGATTGGATTGTCACGTAGTCGAGTAATGGGTTCCACTTCATTTACTACATTGACATGAGATATCTCATCCACTTGATAAGCCACTTCTTCCCGTGTATCATCCGCTTCAATGCGACCACGTGGTTTTATCTTTATTGCGACACACCAACCTTGTTTGTCCCTTCGAGTTGATGGATAAGGGACATAATACACTTGTCTTACATGTTGTGCCATGATAAGCGGATCAAACATTTGGTATCTTACGCTCATGTGTATGTCAACGATATTATATTTTCGATCCACTCTTGTGCCTCTATTTGACTGGATCAAACCAATTACAATAAAATAGCACTATTTTTTAGTATAGTCTAAAGTATTGTACGTCAATTCATATATATGTTGAATCACGCCGTAAAAGTCATCTTCACCTCCATCTGTGGCACCTTTTACATAAACCCAGTTAGCTTGTTTTTTCCCCTCTGTTTTTGACGGGTTTTGGAATTTGTATCCATTTACAAAGAATGTGTGCCATTCTTTTACACGTGATTTAGGACCATGAGATAAATTTCTCAAGTGTTGGATTTTAGGGGATTCTGCCTCGCTATACACCTGTGTACACACCATGTGCAAACAAATTATGGTTCCTATTTTCAAACAATATTTTTGTATTTTCAAACAATAAATAATAATAATAATATATATATGACGACTCAAAAAACATACCTTGGGAAATATTCATGAATATAGGCAGAAGAGTCTTGTACGCTTGTGGGCTTAGTTAACAAGAATGCCCTGATCAAGTCATTATCAAACAAATGATCAAGAGCAATTGTGGATTAAAGAAATTGAAAGTGGTCAAAATGATACATACGTTAGATACGGTGATACTTCTGCACAGTTGATCAACACGTGAACGTG
Organism: Calophaca sinica; assembly: GCA_037113605.1. NCBI lineage: Eukaryota > Viridiplantae > Streptophyta > Magnoliopsida > Fabales > Fabaceae > Calophaca > Calophaca sinica. The sequence goes on from CM073735.1 coordinate 121,260,461, forward strand.
GGCTGACTTCCACACTTCGCCCGTTATCCAGTTATCCACCTCCTTTCCACCATGACGGCCGGAAAGGCAAAATACTGATAAAGCAAGCGGGTGTCTTTCACTTTCAATTTCTACTTCGTTCCTACTATTTGTTGGTGTCAACATGAAGTTCGTAAAATAATGGGAACTGAAATGGATTGTCTCACGGTGTAAGTAAGTTGCACAAATAGATCCTTCAACCCTGGCCTTATTTTTCACCGACCGTTTTGAGTCACCCATAAATCTACAAAATAACAACGTTGATGATAAAAATTGATACATTTAACCCTTCAAATAAATATTTATTTTAGAGAATACTTTATTATAGTACCTTTCGAATGGATACATCCATCTGTATTGAACCGGTCCACCAAGCCTAGCTTCATGTGCAAGATGCACTGCTAGATGCTCCATAGAATCAAAGAAAGCAGGGGGAAATATTCTCTCCAACTTACAAAGAATGACTGGTATGTTCTGTTCCATCCTTATGAGATCATCCTCTCTCAGTGTCGCAGAACACAAATCTTTAAAGAATTGGCTGAGTTCAGTCAGTGGATTTAAAACATTTGACGGCAAGGAACTAAATGCAATAGGAAGTAAACACTCCATGAATACATGACAATCATGGCTTTTCATCCCAATCATGGTTCCTTTGTTCACATCGGCACATCTTGCCAAATTAGAAGAATAACCATCTGGCATCCGAAGTTCTTTTATCCACCGACAGACTGACTTGGCTTCCTCAGCAGTTAAAGAGTAACAGGCTTTGGGTTTCAGGGTCTTCCCATCCGACCGATTCTTCAAATGCAAGTCCTTTCGCCTCCAGTAAAGTGGTAAGTCTAGTCTGGCCTTCTCATTGTCTTTTGTTTTTCCTCTGACGTTCATCACTGTGAAAAAAACATTGTCAAAAAAGTTCTTCTCAATGTGCATAACATCAAGGTTGTGTCTCAATAAATTATCTCTCGGTATGGCGGATCCCAAAAATACTTCTTTTTGTCTAATTATGCCATTGTCCATATCCTTCAAATCGATCCAATTTGCCAAAATCTGTGATTTTGGCGGTTCATAACCCTTTCCCATATCTGCTCAAGGCCAACCTTGGGCGGGCCATCTAATTCAACTTCCCTTCTTGAAAGCGTTCTTATTCGTCTAAATGCATGATCATCCGGTAAAAACCTGCGATGTGAGTCAAACCAAGAACTCTTCCCCCCAAATTTCAAGGTAAAGGCCTTTGTATGCTCCATGCAATGCGGACATGCCATTTTACCATGAGTACCCCAACCAGACAACATGCCATATGCAGGGAAGTCATTAATGGTCCACATAAGCGCTGCCCTCATTGTAAAATTCCTCTTTCGTGCAATATCGTACGTCACAACACCATTCCACAACCTTTTGAGATCGTCAATAAGAGGCTCTAAATAGATGTCAATACCATCTGTCGGATTATCTGGACCCGGTATAACACAAGTCAAGAACATATAAGGCTTAGACATGCACATTTCGGGAGGAAGATTGTATGGGTAACGATAATCGCCAGCAAGAATAAGGTTTCGCCGTGGATTGAACATACGGGTAAAACCATCGAGCATAAGCCAAGTCGTACATTACGTGGATATCTTTGCAAAATCGGGATGCACACGATCAAAGTGCTTCCAAGCTTCACCATCGAGAAGGGTGGCGCAACATACCAAGTGCTTCTATTCTCATAGTGCCATGTCATTTTGTCTGCGATGCGTGGTGATGCAAACATTCTCTGCAGCCTTGGAATAATTGGCAAATAAAACATTGCATTCACTGGAACTAGTTTTTGTCTACCCGTCCGATTATTAGTATGTGACATATACCTAGGCTCACCACAAAATTTGCATTCAACTAGCGCACCATCGTTTTTACCAAACTCATTGTCGTAATACAACATACACCCTCTCACACAACAATCAATCCTTTTAGATTCCAGCCCCAACTTGGACACTAAGCTTTTAGCCTCGTAATAACTTTTTGGCAAACCATCTTTGATAGGTGACGAGTCCAACATCATTTTCGTTACGAGATCCAAGCACACTTCGGTAGCACCACAGTTGGACTTAAGAGCTAAGAGCCTCACACACATTGATAACTTAGAGTCTGTAGACCCTTCAAACAACGGCTTGTTTGTTTCTAACAATAGATTATAAAATTTTTGTGCTGTCTCATTTGGAAGTTCATCTGTGTCATCATACTGTTGCTCCTCGAATAACACGTTCACCCCCAAGGCATCACAAACCATATCTTGCATCAATTCAATCTGCCACCACATCCCGACCCACGTGAATCGCCAAGCACCTTCGCAATTATCACCAACCCCTAAATCAACGTGAGGCAACTTTTCACCATGTGTAGTCCAAATCCGATAATTAAGCCTAAATCCAATCGAATACGGTGGTGCGTGACCTCACTTGGGCTCTTAATCCTTCGCAATCGCAATTAAAGCACGGACATCTAATCCCTCCATTAGTTTTGAAATCTTTATGTGCCATTGCGACTTGGACAAAGTACGCAACCCCAAGCAAGAAAATCTGATTTCAAACCCTCTCCCGGATACAACCTATCGTACATCCAACTACGACTCGAAAGAAAATATTCCATCTTCTCGCATGTCAAAAAAATGACAATTTCAGCGACGACGTTCTTCTTACAACCGCTCTCTTTCTTTAAATGGTATGACTTATCCCATTCGAGAAAAAACTTTTTCAGAACTCGTATAATAATCATTCCTTAATTCCGTATCTTATACTTGACAAAATTTTGTGACATTTCCCATTGGTCTCTCGAGTACACAAAATGAATGCGATTATGAACACCGCAATCAAGTATGCACCCAGAGAACAAAAGGAAATGAATCGAACCGAAATTTCATCAAATATAAAGATACGAGAATTAAGCAACAACTATTATACGAGTAAAGAAAAAGATTGTTCCAAAACCGTCCGACTTAGACAATTCAAGGTTCAATATACAATGAGCACATGGTACCCTAAAAGAGTATATGAACTCAATAATATATTAAACCTCAAACGGGAAGCTAAGGCTTCTCTCCGATACTAATAACAAATATCAAACATCCATTCGATCAATGATTAACATAACAATTAGACAAGCAGAAGTGACAAGGGTAGAATTAGTTTTATTATATATATATATATATATATATATATATATATATAATAAAAAATATTTTATTTTCCTTTTTCATTTAATTTCTTATATGATAATTTTTAATGTTGTTATTTTTTATTTCTTTTTTATTGAAATTTTTTTAATTCTTCTCTTCTTCAGATCTTTTTTCATTTTTGTTATATCATATTTTTTAACGATTGTTTCCCTTGTTTCTCTTTTTTTATTTCTGCTCATTTCTTAATTATTTTTTCAATTCAGTTTTTTGAATCCTTCTAATATTTTAATTATGTTATTTTTCAATTCTATCTAATTTCGTTTTGTTATTCTCTTCTTTCTTTTTTAAAATCTGCTTTTTTATTCTATTGTTCTTAAAAATTCTGCTTTTTAATTATTTTTTATCTTTAAATCTATTTTTTAATTCTATTATTATTTGTCCTTTCCAATTCAAATCTGTCTTATTTCTTTGAGCAATGGTCCATTTACTGTATGTGTAGTTTTGTTAATCATTTAGTTGCCACTACGCCATCCGCCATATATAAAATAAAATATTTTATTTTTCAATAAATAATAATTATTAACAATTCAATCAATATTGCAATTTTAATTTATATATTTTATTTTCTTAAAACGGAAGAGCTACTTATTCATTCAAGGTTTATTTAAACTTATTTTACATCACTTAAAATAAATGCTGATATTAATATTCAAATATATCAACATAAAACATATTCATATGCTCTCTTCATTTTATTTTAATAAGCCTCTAAAGTAATTTATGAATAAATAATCACTTAAGTTTCTAAAAATAGCTCATTAAATAAATAATCACTTAAGCCTCTAAAGTAATTTTACTAACCGTTTTGTTTAAAAAAATATAATATTTAAACTTAGGCATATACATATAATTTACTGTAATTAATGTTTAATAATTTTCAAGTTTATTTAATTATATATAATTAGATTAGATATTTACAAGTTACACTCTAAAATTAATGCACCAGCTGCACGCCTCCCAATACGCGCTTTTGAACGGCCCAATGTGAAAAACTGCATAGTGCTTTTCGATGTCTAACTTTTTTTAAAAAAAAAAACCTCTTCTTATTCCTTCTGTGATTTCATTCAATATTTTTTCTTGGTGTTCGTTCTTTTACAGAAGCGACAAACATTGACGAGATGCAAACGGCGAACCAAACACACACTCATATCTATAAAATTCAAATTCTCATAAGCTATTTGATATCATTTTTACATTAGCACACTAGTTAAAATTTAACAAATAGAAAATCCAATCAAGCAGCGCGTGAAATCAGAGTGACAATCCTCATATTGAGAGCATTTTCTATGCAACAAAAATAGCATTAAAACCCTAAATAAGAAATCAAGGAATTCAACATAAATCATTACTATGAATTTAGGGCTCTATGTCAAGCCTCAAAACTTACCAACATAATGGACAACACATAACCACACTCATACCTTTGGAGCTCAATGGAGCACACAAAGGAGCAAACATCAAACATACAAGTTGTGGGAGGTTGGGGCGAGAAGCCAACCTCTTTACTGCACTCCACTATACAATCAAATCAATAATAATAAACTTTATTTCATAAGGGAATTCGAAATCCCTAACTTGAACCTAAGGTTCACATGTTACTAAAGGAAAGGAATTAATCCATACCTGCAGAAGAGAAGAATGTGGCGTCATGCAAACCTGGAGGGAGGAAGAGGCGGAGCTGTGTCACTGCAGTAGTAGTCGCACACAGAAGATTAAACTCAAAGGACTACACAAGAACAATAAAAGCCTATACTAACAGAAAGACAAAATCAGTACCCAAACAAAGGCAAAGGTCTAAGTGGATTGTGAATCGAAGGGGGAGGTAAGAACCGAGCGCTTACTAAAGCTCAGACTGTGCAGACATAATTGGAAAACCAAATTAAACTCATAACTCACAAAGGATAAAATTAGACAAGCTCACAAAGGATAAAATTAGACAAGCAGAAGTGGCAAGGAAAAGAAATATAGAGAGAAGTGCAAAGCAAATTGCAGCCAACTTGTAAACAGATTTACGACCATACTATCCCTTATCAGTTAGCAACTATAAAGATCAGACCCGTAGAACTATAAAGATGATATTACAAGGTACAAAATAGAAATGGTTTACAAACATATATAAGATACAACTTTCATTAGTGTAAAAGTTATAGACAATGGGAATCATTAATTTACATAATAAAGTCAAGGGAAACCAAAGTCACAGCAGTGAGATTTTATCCAAATTAGCTCTAAGTTTTGGTTATTCCTCCTCTAAATCATGGCAAGATTAGGAAACAAGTCAATGAAAAGAAAGTGAGAGTTGTAACAAATTAAAGCCAGTGAGAGCATTAGACAATCATCCTATGCGATAAACTAAAAAAGGATAACATGAATTGTCTTTGAAGGCATCAACATGGCTATTTCAATAATAAAAGGTAAATTCCATCAAAAAAATAATAATAAAAGATAAATAAAAATTATTCACCTATTTTCTATTAAATTCTGAATTTATGTATTACAAAAAATAATTATTAGGGATGACTTTAGCTGTGAAGGGGATTGATTTTTCTCATGGGAAAATTTGAACAAAAGGGAGAAAGAGTATATGAATAATTATGTAAAAAAGGTTCTGGGAGACAAAGTAGAGTGCGTTGTCACATTATATTGATCGTGAACCGAACAATGAAAAACTAATGTTACTGATGTTGTTGGGAGAGGAGAGGAGAAAAGAGAAGCGGCGGCGACGTTGGGAGATTAGAAGAAAAGAAGTAAAAATGGGAAAGGGGAAGGAAGGGTCGCGCTGGTTGTATCCAAACATTACCGACGGCCTCAACCCGTCGGTAAATTGATCGGGATTACCGACGGTCATTTTCAAATATCAACGGCTTCGCGTCGGTAATTGAAAAAGCGGGAACCATAAAGCGTAACGAGCGGATACCGATCGCATATGACCAAACCAGAAATATTTTCTTAACTTATAATATTAAACACAAACCACAACCATTTTTAATTCACATATCCAAATAACAGCTATTTCTCTATCTAATTTAAAATTGAAAATGGAACCTTGAACTGGGCTTAAATCATAACATTAAATAAAATCAACCAATCTTATAGCTTTCAAAGCAAACCACCATGCCAAAACATAAAAATGAGGCACAAATTCATAAAAAGAAACAAAAAAACTAGTGCCAAATGTTTCTCCAATAATTTATGTGTGTGTGTGACAGAGGGGGATACTGATATAAAGAATCGAGAACGTAGCATGCAAAATTCTTCCTTTCAGAGATAAAATTATGTATATCAAAATCAAAATCAATATGCAAGGCATTCACTCATGGACATATTTTGTAATAAAGATTCTTTTAGTATATTATTGGTGATTGTATGTATGCTACTCATAGCTATCAATGCAAATACAAAAGGAGAACCTGTGAAAACTTACATTCTCAGTGCAACAATATATAGCACTGAAAAAGAATAAAGAAAGAAACTTCTGTCATAACTTACTTTGTGGAAGCAAAAAGTTGCTCTAGTGACCACTGTCACGAGGTCTACTGCGGCGGGCAAAATACAATCAATACCGCTTGGCCAACACCATAATAAAATAGCTGCAAATATGCTCCACTTCACTTAGACAACAAGATGGAAAATTAAGTAATCAAATAGCTTGGCATCCATGATTGCCTATGATAGAATAAAGAAGACATGCACAGGTAGATTTGAAATAGTCAAGATGAAACTAGCAGGGATTATTGAACTTTACAGAACCAATAAACAAATTTGTCTCACAATTTTTTGAAAAGAAACCAGGACAGATAAGTCTTGGCTTATAAAGGATGAAATATATAAAAGCTAACATCACACAGAGCTCTAGAACAAGATTGGATCATCAACATAACAAACCAGCCATTCCTCAAAATTACATCACATACAAAACTCCACCATGAACCTTTCAAATGAATTTGAAACAGACAGAGCACCAATTCTATTTCCAATTATTCTAAAAAAACACACGACGGAACAAAGCACAAAACTTCAGCTTTTCAGGCCCACCGCAATTACAAAACTGCACAAATCCAATCTAAACGAATTGCAAAATTGAAAACAACAGGCACAAATTGATAAACCTAAATCGACAGAAAAACCCAAATAATATGTACCTCTTGAAGTAGCACGGTGGAGCAGAGGAGAGGAGAGGTGGTGCGGCCACGTAGTGGAGGTGGCGGTCACGATGGCCGAATCAGTGAGAGCGACAAAGGGTCACCGTTAGTGGCTCCAGTGAGAGGTTGCGCCTTGCAAATTCTATGGGTGAGAAGCTATTTGTGATGGTTGAGGGGCTTTGGAATGGGTGGCCCTAGGGATGGCGAAGAAGCGATGAGAAGGTACATAATGGTAAAAACACATAAAAGAATGAGAAAAGGGAAAACCATGGCAGTTATGAAATGTGGATTCCAAAATTATAAAAATAATCAAAATATGATATAATAATAAAAAACTATCAATTAATTGGAAAGCTAAAACTTAATAGTTACTAGCATAAAAGCGAGGTTAAATGAAGGGGGGGAAAGATTTATTCAAGTCTGCCTGGCAGCAATTAAGCATTTCATTTCTCTTGAAGACATGGAGATTTCTATCTTTATGAATCATACACGCTAAAAATAAAGCCCTGCCAACAAAGATTTCTTAGAAAAGTACTTGTTATGAAAAAAGTAATGGAGCACTCTTTCAGTACCAATTTTAAAGAGGACAAATTTAGTTGAAACACAGGGTACTTAATTGAGGGATGTACAATATATGAGCCTTAAATATTCCTTTTTATTGTTCATTCTAAATGACAGGAAATTAAGAACGCATGCTTCATCGTATAGATTAATGGATGCTTGACAGCTGACATTTGAAACTGTAAATGTTAGAAAACCACACAAACTGGGTATTTATCATGGCATTGTTCTTTGATGAAATAAGGATGCTTGGTCACACTATAGGATGCTGCCTGTACTCCTACAACTTTCTGCTATTTTAAGCAACTGACTCTCTAACGCTTGACAATCTTTGGATCCAATTTGAATCCTTACAACAACAAAAAAAAATCCCTTTTATTGACTTTTACTCATGATAGCATGGTTGAATAGCTAAATAGGAAATGGTGATGGAAGAGGGAAGCCACGACTGTCCAGTATAATTGATCAAATAAAATCCCAATGGAATCACCACCTAAAACAAACCATAGATAAATCACAAATATCAATCCATCCCACAATGACCATGTGTATTTAATTATTTTGTTGTGCCTCATGCGTATACAGAGTTATCTGACATGAATTATGGCAACATCTCCCGATTAGTACATGGATGAAATGATAAAAAACTCCATCCTACAGAAGCAATAATGTATTACAGATCTATCTTATTGAAATAAAACTAAAATAAGCATTTCAAAGGAATTCCTAGAGACAATTGTTTTTTATATTGTTTTTGCCAATCATAAACAAGATGAATATTTGGCATTTGGTTATCCGTGCTTTCAGCATCAAAAGTTAACGATTCTGAGCAATGATCCCAAATCAAACTAGCATCATTTTTATATTTATTTCCATCTAATAACATATAAAGTCAATTTTTTTCTCTTTTTCTCCATTTTTTCTACCATTTTTTTTCATTTTCATCTTGCATCCTAAAGCACTTGTTCAACCATTACCATACATTAAATTACCTTTTCATCTTTTTCCATACTTGGGATCTTACCTCAAAATGGAGCTCATAAGATATTAGTTCAATATGCAAATATGATGCAGAACAACCTTGTTTCAAAGGCATAACTTAATACTTGAATATTGCATTTTACCTAAGTTTTGGTAAATTGTAGTGACGATAGCATAAATATCCCTATTGTACTTCTCGATGGTCAATATTTAACCTTAAATAACAATTGAAGAACATTGTACAGAAATCAATTATTAATTGCTCTACTAATGTATTATGCCAATATAGCCAAAGAACAAGGCGGTTCACTTTGCCAAAGCTATATGTTTGGTGTGTGGTTTTTTGTAGGCATACATTTTGAAGTGTGGTCCATTATTGTGTAGTCACAAGTATGATGCAGATGAGGCCTAGACAGTACTAACTCTAGAATATGTTAGGACCATTAGATAATTGTACATGCCTTATCACTTTCAACTTTCAACCCACACACTTTGTACTCACACACCACCGTTTTCCCAATCTATAAATAATTGTACATGCCTTTTCATTAATAAGCAATTTTTTTAGTAACAAAACATACAAGCAACGAAGCAAATGTAACGATGACAATAGAATTTCCAGCAACAGAAAAAATAAAATTGCCAATCAACAAACGATGACAAAAAAAAATTGCCAAGCAACAGAACACCCAACAGCCAATCAACAAACAGGGATGCCAAAATGCCAAATTTATTTCACAGCAGAACAAAAAAAAAATTAAAAACCTAATCTTCAACAAACGATCAGAGGGGGAGTGCAAAGAGTGAGAGAGGGGGACTGTTTTGAAAATAAAAATTATGAAGAGTCAAACCTGAAAGGTCTCGAGCGAATCATTGCAAGCCCAATCGCTGCGTCGTCCTGGCAACGGACAAACGCCGAGAGATGAAGCTTCTGCGCAGGCAATGGTTTTGCAGACGTCGCCGAGTGGCTGAGGGCTGAAAAGAGTGAGCGCCAATCCTGTGAGACGATCGTGGCTGAGACGGTGAAAACGGTCCCCGGTGTGATTCTGCGGTCGACGGCAGCGGTTGCGGACTCAGTGGTGAATGAAGAAGAAGACTCGAGTGGGTGAGTGTTTTGAAGAAGAAGAATGAAGAAGAAGATGGTTCTGCGAGTGGTGGGCGAGTGTTTTGAAGAAGAAGAATGAAGAAGATGGTTCTGAAGAAGAAGATGGTGTTCTGCGAGTGATGGTTCTGTTCTGGCCAAATAAAGAGCTTACCGACGGCCATTTTAAACTTACCGACGGTCTAACCCGTCGGTACACAACACGGGATTAGCGACGGATTAAGCCGTCGGAAAAACTACATTACCCGTCGGTATTCAAAAAAAAACCGCGAATTTCCCAAAATTCACGGTTTACCGACGGACAATCACCGACGGCTTGGGTCCGTCGCTAAAAAACCGGGATTTCCGACGGCCTAACCCGTCGGTAATATCCAGAAATACAACGGGTGCGTTTTTCGACGGTTTTGGCCGTCGGAAATCCCGGTTTTTTAGCGACGGGCTCAAGCCGTCGGTGAATGGCCGTCGGTATGTGAACTATTTCTTGTAGTGCACATGGCAGCAACCACTCAGCATGCCCAAACTTCTTATGCTCCAACGGATATTCAAGCTGCTATGCACACTCTCTCAATTGCTCCTCCTGATGATCAATGGTATATGGACACCGGAGCCACTTCTCACATGACTGCAAACGGAGGTACTCTTACGTCTTATCTAAATATGAGCAATAATTGTAATATTATTGTTGGTAGTGGCCATACTATTCCAATTATTGGCTGTGACAATGCATTATTACCCAATTCTCATCCCCCTTTAACCTTGAATAATGTCCTGCATGCCCCTAAATTGATTAAAAATCTTGTCTCTATGAGAAAATTTACCATTGACAATGATGTTTCTGTTGAATTTGATTCTTTCAGTTTTTCTGTGAAGGATTTTCAGACGGGGATGCATTTAATGAGACGTAACAGCTTAGGTGACCTATATCCAATTACCACAAGACCACACATTGGAACTTCGCCACCATCTACCTTTGCCGCTTTGTCTCCTGAAATATGGCATAGTCGTTTAGGACACCCGGGAGCCCCTGTTTTAAGCTCCCTTTTGCCAAAACAATTTCATTATTTGTAATAAATTTTGGGATAATTTTTTTTGTCATTCATGTCCTCTTGGGAAACAAGTTAAATTACCTTTTTCTGACTCTTTATCATATACTTCTTTGCCATTTGATATTGTGCATAGCGATCTCTCGTCATCGCCTAGTCTTAGTTCAGGTGGACATCGTTATTATGTTTTATTTCTTGATGATTTCGCGAATTTTCTATGGACTTTTCCCATTGCCAATAAATCTCAAGTGCATTCCATTTTTCTTTCTTTTCGTACTCACATTAAAACACAATTTGGAACAGGAGATTAAATGTTTTCAATGTGACAATGGAAGGGAGTACGACAATGGACCTTTTCATAAATTTTGTGAATTAAATGGAATGATTTTTCGATTTTCCTACCCTCATACATCTCCTCAAAATGGAAAAACCGAAAGAAAAATTTGTACCATAAATAACATCATCCGAACCCTCCTTGCTCATGCCTCTCTACCATCCTCTTTTTGGCATCATGCACTACAAATGGCCACTTATCTCCTCAACATACTCAACTAACAAAAAGCTTGCTCTCCAAACACCCACCAAAATTCTCTACCAAAAAGACTCGTCCTACTCTCACCTTCGGGTTTTTGGGTGCTTATGTTATCCTCTTCTTCCATCTACTTCTAGAAATAAATTGCAAGCTCGATCCACACCATGTGTTTTCTTGGGGTATCCATCGAATCATAGAGGTTATAAGTGTTATGATTTATCGAGTCGTAAGATAATTGTTTCGAGGCGTGTCATTTTTGATTAAAATAGTTTCCCTTTTCTAACTTACATACTCATACATCTTCTACTTATGAGTTTTTGGATGCAGGTTTGGCACCTCTTCTTCACTCACCTACTCCACCCACGACCACCATTCATGAAGCCCAATCTTCTCCTACCCAAGTCGCTGATTCACCGGCCCAAATCACACCTCCTATGCAGGCCCAACAAATACAAACCTCCCCCAACACATCTCCTACTCGGACCTCATCACCTCAAGCCTCACCGACCGAACCAACCTCTCCCAACAGCCCAAACCGGTCCACTACACGGACCGCATCCCCTTCCCCCACAAATCAACCTAACACTCACAGTCCATCACAGCCAGTGCAAACCAATCCACTTGTCAATCCACCAACCTCCCCTCAAATGACAACAAGAGCCCAACATGGAATTTTTAAGCCCATAAAACTTCTTAATCTTCACACTTCGGCTAAAAACTCCATTTCTCCTTTGCCCACCAATCCCATTAATGCATTAAATGATCATAATTGGAAAATGACCATGAAAGACGAATACGATGCTCTTATTGAAAATAAGACGTGGGAATTAGTACCACGTCCAGTTAATGCTAATGTCATTCGAAGTTTGTGGATTTTCAGGCATAAGAAGAAATCTGACGGTTCTTTTGAGCGGCATAAAGCCCAACTTGTAGGTGATGGCGTAGATCAGCAAACTGGCATCGATTGTGGTGAGACTTTCAGTCCAGTGGTCAAACCGGCAACTATTCGAACGGTACTAAGCATTGCTTTATCTAAATCTTGGTGTCTTCATTAATTAGATGTAAAGAACGCTTTTTTGCATGGAAATCTCGATGAAATTGTCTATATGCACCAACCTCCTGGCTTCCGAGATTCTAAACACCCTGATTATGTATGTCTGCTAAAGAAGTCTCTCTATGGGGCTTAAGCAAACCCCTCGTGCTTGGTACCAGCGCTCTGCTGATTATGTGGCTACTTTGGGTTTCTCTCACAGCATTTCAGATCATTCTTTATTCATTTATCGTCGGGGGAACGATATGGCATATATTATTCTTTATGTGGATGACATTATTCTTGCTGTGTCTTCAGATGCTCTTCGTCAATCCATAATGTCTAAGCTTGGTTCCGAGTTTGCTATGAAGGATCTGGGTCCTCTAAGTTATTTTATGGGCATCTCTATTACAAGACATTCAGGAGGTCTTTTTCTTTCACAAAAGAAATATGCGAAAGAAATTATTGAGCGGGCCAGTATGTCTTCTTGCAAGCCATCTCTTACACCGGTGGACACAAAAGCAAAACTCAGTATCTCTTCAGGTAATCCCTATCATGATCCAACTGAGTATCGCAGTCTTGCCGGAGCCTTACAATATTTGACTTTCACGAGACCGGATATTTCCTATGCTGTTCAGCAAATATGTTTGTTTATGCGTGACCCGAGAACACAACACATGTCTGCTTTGAAGCGAATCATTCGCTATATTCAGGGTACTCTCGATTTCTGTCTCCATCTTTATCCCTCTTCAATTAATAAGCTCATTTCATACACCGACGCAGATTGGGGTGGATGTCCAGACACTAGACGGTCGACTTCTGGCTATTGTGTCTATCTTGGGGATAACTTGATTTCATGGTCTACGAAAAGACAACCTACTTTGTCCCGGTCCAGTGTTGAGGCTGAGTACCGTGGGGTAGCTAATGTTGTCTCTGAATCATATTGGATTCGAAACTTACTTTTGGAGCTACATTGTCCTATTACGAAAGCCACTTTAGTCTATTGTGACAACGTTAGTGCGGTGTACTTTTCCGGCAACCTGGTTCAACATCAACGCACTAAGCACATTGAGATGGATATTCATTTTGTGCGTCAGAAAGTCGCTCATGATCAAGTTCGTGTTCCACATGTCCCTTCGCGTTATCAGATTGCAGACATATTCACTAAGGGACTCCCGCTGCAACTCTTTGATAATTTTTGAGATAGTCTCAACGTTCGGCAACCTCCCGTTTCGACTATGGGGGTGTATTAGAATATGTAAATAATCTTTTATTTTTAGAATTTGTATAAGAGATACTCTCTTAATTTGTATAGGAGATACTCTCTTGATTTGTATAAGAGATACTCTCTTAATTTACTTAGCAAAATTATAGCCAAAAGATTATCTAAAATTTTATATATATTATTTAGAAAATCAATGAAGCGATCACGCAAACAATTCTATCATTTTGCCCCACCATATTATGAGATCTCTCAACAGCAGACGTTACAGCCCGGCAGGAATCTGGATCCTGAATTGAGCAATAGCATAAAGTTTAAAAAAAATAATAATAAGTTGCCTAAAGGCATGTCCTCCATAATAATACCCAACAAAAAAATAAAAAATTACATGAACTGTGTGAGCACATTATTCGTGTGCAAAATATAGAAACAACTCTACAATTTTTACACGACATAATTTTTAATATATTTCCAGTAATGATGGCAATTGGACCTAGAAGTAATGAGTACCTAAAAAATACTCATAATAGATAGGATAAATACGTGCTTTATTGGTATGAGTCTATGCCTGAGTAATTATCTACAAATTTGAGTGAATATAGGTGTGGGTATAAGCACTTTAGTACTCACCCCACCTCGCACCGGTGTGTATATGTATATATACATAATTATAATTTTATATAATTTTTTTAGATTATGAATAATCTAAATTTCTAAAGCTAGATAGTTCATTTACTTATGTGACTTGTTTATATAAATTTTTTAGACTATATAATGATTTATAAATAGATTTAAAAGTCAGTTTGATTGTTTTTTAATTATTATAATATTCTTTTTGTTATTTATTATTTTTTCATAGTTAAAGTGCGGGTAAATGGTACAAGTATGGATATTTCGATATCCAGAAGGTATGGGTAAGGATACTGAAATTATTACCCACGTGGGTACGAGCCTAGATACGGAAATTTTTTTCAAATGCGGATATAGAGACAAATATTACAGTACCCTGCCCAAACAATGTCCATTGTCTTCCATAATTTCTGACAAAACTGATGCAAAACGTGTTATTATTTTATATTCATTTCTCTGAAATTATATCTAGCAGTGACGAAAGCAAATCTTTTATATTATATGAAAATAGTGAATACCAAACATGACTATCCAATGACCAATACGCCCTTCTGAAATGAAATATAAACAAAAATAACTAAATTCTTGCTAATTAAGAATATTGGTTAACTTTATTTAATTTGTATGATGTAATCAAAAAAATAATTGAATCTCTCATACTGTCATTTCCATTCATTTAAGTTTTTTATGGAAACTTGTTCCATAAAAATAAAAAAAATGATATTGAAAAATATTAATTAAGGGTATTTTGGTAATTATATCATTAAATAAGGTGGAGTTAATTAGAATTTGTTTATATTTTAAACCACCAGACATGATTCTTTTTTTACTTATATTTCATTCCGGAGAAAGTTTATCTTAAAATACTAGAAGAAAGTAAATCCAGGAAACTTGGACAAGACAAATTTTAATATAGTGTAAACAATTTGCGGTTAGCAACCGCCACTTGCCTTCAACGAGTAAATGCCAAATTAATTTGATCATTGAAATTATATGATCACATCAACCTAGTCTCCATATTATCAATATTTCAAATGGTCCCCAAATTGTAAAATATAATGTTCCTTCTTTTAATTTTTGCAGTGACTATAATGACAGTAAGTTGGTAATATCAGTAATATATTTGAAACTAAGTGAATAATGTCAGGAATATATTTACTAACAAATTCAGTCAAATAGTAAAATCTAATTAACGTTTTATAATTTCATAGATCAGTTTAAAATATTGATAATGAGGGGCTAAGAGCAACTTCCCACTATGGTCCAATAAAGAGAATACACCTACCCCCACGAGAAGAAGGGGAAGGAGAACAGGACCACCATGTTTAGAGAGGGAGTGTATTCATTGGGCCACCATCATGAATAAGGGCTATTACGATTACGATCTACGTAAAGGAAGCAACCCTACTAAACTTTCCTAAAAGAGTAGGGTGGTCATTGTGAATGTTTATTTAGCTAATTCTTCATTTGTTGATGTGATCAATACCCAATTTAGGCATTAGGGTGTAGCTGCCACTATTTTGAGAGTGCCGGAAAGGGGGATTTATTTATAAATTTTAAAAATAATAAATCAAACCTTCTAATAAAATAATAAAAAATAATATATCTAATGGTAAGTATTAATGATACACGATAAACATTTTATTATAAAGCGATGAGAAGATGATCTCTTGTGAATTTTTTTTTGTCAGCTAGTAGAAATGGTAAACAACAGACACACACGTCTAAACGGCAACACCCGGGTTCGAATCCCGGTCCCGACGTCCCAATGTCGCTGAAATTGCCAAAGCAACCAGTAGTAAAGGACGATTTTTTGTGAATTTGCCGTAGCATATTGTGTTCCAGAGTTTGAAACTACAAAGGGTCGAGATACACTTATATAACAAATTTAAAGTTAGTAATGATAATATGAGGTCATTCATTTGACATGCATGGGAAATGAGAGGAATAGTAGAAGATGAAGTGTATGTTTGGTTTCAAGATGGAAACCGTCAGAATTTGTTTTATTTCTAAGAAACATAATTTTAGTAAAAATACATATATTTGGTTATTGTTAGAAAAAATTGATTTCGTCTCCAAAACTCACTTCGACAAGAAGTGATAAAAGTCTAAAACTAGCTTTTGACAAAAGAAAATTGATTCTTTTTTCTTTTCACATCTCACAAATCTTTATCTTTCTTAGCGAGTTTCTTCCTCCTTTTTATTTATTCGTTAATTTTCTTTTTTTGTACCGTTTGATTTTTATTTTTGAGATAGTACTGTTTGATTTATATCTTGCACTACCTCTCTTAAATTAAGATTTTGCATTCAAGGCACTTTCACAAGGCGAGGACATATGCTTTGTGAACACAACTTTTGTTGACGTCATCAGCGTGACATCAACTGGGTGATGTCACGTGGCCTATCAGTGTTCGCGACGCGATAACACAATTTTTGAACTTGCAAATTGCTCCTTATTTCTCTCATTTTTTCACACCTTCCAATCTTCTCTCTCTACACTTTCTCTATCTAAATATTTTAGTCGTGAAACTCTCCACATCATGGATTCCGACATCGACGGTCGAGCAAGGGTCGAGGAGCGCGGAGTCTGGAGAAGCGGTCTGACGGTTAATGGAAGGGGGCAAAAAGAAGAAAAAGGGGTGTAAATAGCAGCTTTTTGCCTCCGAAGTCAGTCATTTAAGCGACTAGAGCTAGTAACGGGGAAGAACCCCTAAAGAGGTGATCTGGCTCATAGAAATCAAGGTTTTAGAGTTTAAGGTTTAGGAAGGAGCATCTGGCTAGGAGTATCCAGTGAGGAGGATGAAATTTCAAATACTCGGAAATCGTGTAGGTAGAACCCTTAGCATGTGCAGGGGATCTCAAATCCTACTAGGGATTGGGCGGTCCACGATATCTAAGGATAGGTATTATGGATTTCTCAATCATATGTATGATAAAAAATTGCTCAATGAATGATTGATAACCTTAGGATTGATGTCTTACTCCTATATATGGATGTTTGATTGCCGATATGTTTACATGATCCGATTGATAACCCTAGGATAGATTATTCTTGCTACTGTTTGATGATAATCTGCATGTTGTTTCAGAAGAGACTAATGAGGGATTAACACGCTAATCTCTATCATCTCATCTATCTCCACTTAGTAAGCATTAACAAGCAAGAAAAATAAGGTTGCATGAGAGATCGCATTCAAATCATGTGAAAGAATTAAGATAACAATCACAACTAGAACTCGTAATCATTTCTTAGGGTATCCTCATAAAACATTTAAATATAGCCATGCAAACATTCAACACAAGCACATATGAACATGATAATGATTAATGGCAATGTGATGCACCCTAGACACTTATACACTTTTGGATCCATAAACTCGGGATGGACGAATCAGAGGACATATCCTGCTTGCCTTGTGTATTCATCTCTCAAATTATCTCCACCGAATACTGTCACCTTTCTTGACACCGTACAATATCTAGTCGGATCCATTTTATCAAAATCAGACATCATAGCATTTAGATGTGTACTTCTGTCTTTATGTAAGACCTACATACTGGCACGTACCCCCAAAGCCGAGAAACTCCTATCATGGTCGCTAGTGTCGCGATTCATTGATTTCCTTTCCCGAACGTCAACGAAAATGATGCATGAGATGCACGGACAATAACATGGTTCATTTACAACAAGATTATTATCATTGGATTGTAACTAGCAGACATAGTTCTTCTCAACATCATTATGGTGGTACCACGCAACCTTACCAACAACATCAGTATTAACGCGTCATTGTTACTTCAATCAACAACTATACTGGTACATAACTCCTTCAGTGTTGTCTCATAGCAACATTAGTTAGCACGTTAGGAATATTTAATTATTATTATTAGACAATCCTATTATGGATTATACCTGTCTAATTTGTTAGCCATTTGTCCCAATTGGTTAATGGGAGGTTATCTAATCGATTAGACTCGCAATAACTTAGTATTCTAACTCTGTCATCTCATTTCCTCCCCCTACGAAGTTTGCCAGAATGATTTCAGGTGTCAGCACCAAATCCAATAATCATCAATACACCATAGCAACAGTATAATCACATTAACGGAATAACTCACAATTTTCCAATCAATATACATCCACAATTTGAACAATCACCATACAATAATCAAGAAACCACATGAGCATTTTATTCGATTCAACAAAAATCATACTCCCTCCGGTCTGAAATATAAGCAAAAAAGTCTATGTATCTGGTCCAAATTTGGACCAAATACATACACATTTTTGCTTATATTTTAGACAGGAGGGAGTATAAGGTTTGGCATAAGTTTAAATCCATTGATTCTACAATGAACAAGATTACATGTGATTACGAATAGGGAAGGACAAATGCTTGCTCCCACAAGGATCACTCACATAGAAGTGGAATACAGATAGGGATCGGGGAAATCCCTAATGGAAATGCATGATTCTCTCTTAAACTCTCACACAACAAGAACACTCACTCACCCCATACCTAGAATAGGACCTGCAAATCCGAGATTGGAAAGAACGAACAACTATTCCATGAATCTGCAACTATATGTTTGAAGTACAGTGAAGGTCCACGATGAACGGTGCTTGAAAGCCTACCTCTAGCTAAAGGGAATTGAGTTGGAAGGGAAACGAAGCTAGGGTTATGATCTCCCACCTAGCTGAGGGTTTACAGGTGGGAAAAATGATTGCTAGGTCACGTCTATGTGATTAAAAGGGTTGCGACAGAGTGGGCCATGGCGGACAGCTCACAGCTGAAAATCTGCAAAAAGACAGGTTCTGATCGGTTAGTCAACTTCTAATCGATTAGATCTGCTACAAATTTGAAAGGAAGCATTTCTACTGCTCCTAATCGGTTATACCTATTTAGCTAATCAATTAGATGTTGTCATTAGAGTTGAACCAAAAACAAGATGTTGTCTTTTCGCAATTCTTACTTTAATCATCAACCCTCATTCCACATTTATACTTGGAAAATAGGGGTGTTGCAAGATGTAACGCTCCAATTTTCTTATTAAGGTGTATTAATATGTAAGTATAGATATTAGTAATTTTGTGATAATTCTTGTGTGTGTTGCTTTAGTAATTAGAATTTTCTAGGAATGTTTTATTATTTTTATATTTTATTATCTATAAAATATTGGTCTTTGAATATTATTAATATTTTTCTGGAGTAATATTCTATTCTATTTTTTATAAGAGAATGGAAATGAGTTTAAATGAGTGTTTTTTATTATAGCGGCTTTAAAAATGGATAGATGTGGATTTTTAGTTCATAAAAAAAAAAGATACGGATTTTTGGCCCAATTACAGTGTGCACCCCCTTTTTCTGCTGATATTGCCCCTTGTCTGCTATTCACACGCCCCGCTTTTACTTTGCACACCCCCATTGCACAACACTATTTCACGCGTCCTTCTTCCTCTTCCTCCCTTTCGGTCTTCATCAGTGCCACAACCACTTAATCCTAGCTTCTTCCCCTCTACGATTTCGTTCCTCTCCCTCTAAAGCAAGCTCCAAAATCCAAGTCCTGTTCTCATAACCATGAGATTTCCTCCTAAACATGTCATGAAAACACCACAAAAATCCCTCCATCTCGTTCGCAATCTCCAGCCTGTCGTAGCCACCTGCATATGTGGTATACAATAAGAGCTAAATCAATTCAAGAGAAATGATGTCTAAAGTCTTGTTCTAAACTTGAAGGTAAAATATGACAACTTCATAATTCATGTTTTAGGTTTTATATATATAGTAAATAGACATTATTTTCAATTAACACCTTAATTTAATGATAATTTTAAAACCATTATCTAGAGTAATGTAAAGCAATTTTTTGGGGTCTGCAGACGGAGTGGCAAGCACCATCCGTAAACTCACACACGCAAAGTGAGGATCCCAGACTCGAACCCGAGCAACCACAGAAAATGTCCAGCCTAACAACGTCGGCTTACGCCAGTTGTGCAAGGCCTTACGGACGAGCAATGTAAAGCAATTAATTCAACTGAAATTTTTACGAGTAAATATACATTTCAATTATAAAAAAATGCAACTAAGTTCACTTTTCGTATTATTTGAATTAGGGTTTCTTTAGTGCTCACTTTGTAAATATATGATGCAATGTGCATCAAGAAAATATGTAGTAAATCCATAATTTGTATCTTACACTACACTGTCATATTTCATGACAGATAATCTATAGTTAAAAGATTAAGCTAGATATTACTAACGAATGTTAGTCCAGTTAGTAAGGATACGATTCATATCTCATAAGAACATGGTTCAAATCTTGTTGTCAATGTGAGGACTTTGTTGGTACGTAATACGTAAATGTCTCTGTAAGCGTTCTTTGAGACTTAAGGCTTTCTCTGACCCTGATGAGTCTTCAGGACCTAACTCACCCAAACTTTTATTCATCAAAAAATAAAAAATAAAAGATTAAGCTACATATTAACTAAGGGTTTACTAGAGTATCACGTGTACCATAAATCATGTGCAAACCCCACGAATTCAAAGCTTTCTCCTTATTATGGGGTCTCTTTAGAACATGACTATAGAATAATTGATGAGAATAATAATTATCACATAATGCAATTTATTTTTTTGTGACATTTTTATTTGGTGGCTACATATTGCAATTTATACCCTTGTAGATTATCTAATGCGTAGACCCTTTGCCTTCCTAAAAGGGCGGGTAGTCTCGGTTTCAAAGCGATGAAGCTTATGAATGAAGCTTTCATGATCAAGTGTGGCTGGGAAATGATTACTAAACCAAATACTATTTGGATAAAAGTCCTTAAAGGAAAATATGGTCGTGGCAAGAATCTGTTAAGAGAAGCCTCTAGCTCCTCCCAAAAGAGCATTGCTGCAACTTGGCCCAAGCTTTTGGAAGGAATCAAAACCGAAGTCATTAGGGGCAACAACAACTTTCTTTTTGTCTGATGATTAGATCTATGGTATGGAGAACCTCTCCCATTGGTGTCCTACTAATGCTCCTTTTGCTGATAGATACTCCTTTTTGTGCTTCGTGCAATGTTTGCCCTGAATCATGTCTTCATGTTTTGAGGGACTGTGTTTTTGCTACTACGCTTTGGATTCGGTTGGTTGATAGCAATAGAATAACTGAATTTTTCTCCCTAAATTTGATTGACTGGTTATGCACCAATATGTCTTTTTCTTTCGATAGTCAAGATGATTCAAGATGGAGAAATATTTTCATGGTGGGTTGCTACAAGTTGTGGTATTAGAGGAACAAACGAATGCATAAGGATGACTTTGAAATGCCTAAAGACTTCGAGGTTCGCGTTCTCCGTAGGGTTGAGGAAATTTACATGGCTACTTCTAGTGTTAAATCTCTCCCGTCAAAACAAAATTATGCTGATATTAACATTAGATGGCACACTCCGAGCCAAGGCTGTCTTAAACTTAACACAGATGGATCCTCCAATGACTGTAATGGCGGGGTGTGGTGGTGTGATAAGAGATGAGACTGGCCATTGGAGACTGCTCTGCCTATATAGCAGAAGCTTGGGGGATGTTTTATGGGCTCAAAATGGTCTGGGAGCTTGGATGCAGACATCTTATTCTTGAATCTGACAGTTCCGCGTTAGTGGCCACAATTAGAAAGGGTAGTTGCCTAGGGAAAGGAGGTTCTCTGCTTAATAGCATCTTGGAGCTGATAGATAGGGATTGGTGTATCACCATCAACCATGTGTACCGTGAAGGCAATAGGATAGATGTTTGGCTTGCTTCTTGGGGGTCCTTCCAACAGATAGGAGGTCATGTTCTTTCTACTCCTCCTAAGGAAATGAGTAACCAAAGAGGTGATTTGTGTGGGGCTTCCATATCCCAGAAAGTGCTAATCTTGTAGTTGGTTTTCTGGGCTTTTGCCCCTTATCTTACCAAAAAAATGCATAGACTATCTAATATGCAAGTACAAGCATCTTTTTGGTGCACATTGGGATTAATTCCTGTGCTTTCGGCAAGCGAGTGTCAATATGTTTTTTAAGTAAAAGCTTCATTTAATTAACTAAAAACCAGAATACAAATAGATTGATAAAGCAGTATAAAGGCATTCCCCATCCACATAAAAGACCAGCTCTAACAATCAAGCCAACCAAAGCAGCAATAATGGTATACATAAAAAGTGTAGAAACCATAATGACATCAAGCCAAAGTCTATAATATCCTATCATCCAACCAGTCAATATCTTCCTTCCACGGTCAAAGACTAAGAAAAGAAAAGACGTCACAATCTTAAAACCCATCCAGTTACGCATCATTCCTTTAGCTTTTAGGCATAGTTCGACTATACGTAGTCTTGGAAGAGTCATTAAACACTCGATCAGAAGCCAATCGAAGATAGGCAAAGAAGATGCAACCAATGAACTCAACCAAATAGAGGCTACATGCCCTATGCATTTCCAAAATATTGAGCTCCAGTATTTTTCTCAATCATCTCAAGAGCAAACTTGACCCAGAAAATAAGATCAACAGCTGGGACTACCAACCGCAACAGCATCAACAGGCTCAAGACGAGAAAAATTACCTCCATCCGGTGTACCATAAATTAT
This sequence comes from Calophaca sinica, assembly GCA_037113605.1. Lineage (NCBI taxonomy): Eukaryota > Viridiplantae > Streptophyta > Magnoliopsida > Fabales > Fabaceae > Calophaca > Calophaca sinica. The sequence continues at coordinate 121,283,541 of CM073735.1, forward strand.
GTCAGGCTTACCATAAATCATCAGCAGGCTTAATGGATTATAAAATTTAAGTCACGATAGAAATTAATTTAATAGGGGATTGCATAATGCTAGGCATGTTATCAAAAGCATGATATGAACTGAATATCATTTTTATACATTCTAATTAAAAAATAAAAAATATTTCATATATCCAGTTGACAATGTGCAGATCTATATCTAATAGTACACAAACTGCAGTTTTTTTTTTTTGTTCACAAATATATATGCAGTTTTAACTTATGATACGTTTACAAATATATATGCAGTTTTAACTTATGATAAACTACATCACATTGATGGGCTGGGTTAATCAATTGCTGCTAAAAAGTAAAAGAAAATTTTATATTTCTTCACTCATATCTACAGAACTTCGAACTTCAGGGACCGTAACAAATGGCAATGAAAAGGCATCGTTTTCTTCCGTGAAAGGAAGTAACTTTCCTGAATACAAGCTTTTGATGATCCAACTAGAAGACTGCAAAAAAAAAAAAAAAAAAAAAAAAAAAGACTTCAGAAATAAACACAAACGCAAACAATCACATAGAGGTTGGACATATATCAAGTGTGTGAGAGAAGAATCATTCTTACACATCTACAGAAAAATATGGAGAAGACTATTTTTATCTGAAATGAGATCAAGAAATCATGATCCACCATGCATGAAAGGTCCAGTAAAAACAAAACACGCATGAAAGGTCAAAATTATAAGTTATTTAGTGATATATATGACTGCTTAAAAAAATTATATCACTTAGCACCAAAAAAAAAAAAAAATTATATCACTTTATGTTTGAATCTTAATTATTTATGATAAAATTTAATGATCAATATTTATCCGTCTCATAAAAAATGTTCTCAAACTTTATAAATAGCACTATTCTTGAGCATGTTAATGCACGACCAATAACTTTCTTCCTTCTACCGAAATTGAGCACCAAAAATCCATTATGTACTTAAGAAATTTAACTACACTAATGTCACGCGGTAAAAGCTAATTCACTCACTCAAAACTGTTTTCCTCCAAAAACTCAATTCCTTCAAATTCTCATGTCACAATTCTTTTTTACTTTCAAAACCCGTGATTTTGCACGAGTTCACTGCTACTAATTATACTAAAATCAAAATAAGTACATACTACTTACCATTATAGGAATATCCCGCTCCAAAGCACAACACTTCAGGTGACGTGACATCGTAGTCTTGTCTTCAACTACAATGGCTGCCACCAAAGTCCTTTCCTCATCAGTGCTCCGTACTAACCACTGAAGAGTTTTGAACACCCGTCCACCTCCATGCTGGGAAAAAATAACGAAGAGATATATATATATATATACACACACATATATATATATAAGTTCATAACAATTTTAAAGAGATATTGCATCAAAATACCATTAGCATTCTATGTATCTGCCTGTAAGGGTCATGTTATACACTTGGCCAACTTTGGATTGGACATGATAGCATTGATATTTACTTGAACTTAATTCTTGTGTATACGGATATATCTCAGCCCACTAAGGATTTCATTACGTTTCAGAGGCATCAATTTATATCAATTACCATGAAGTACCTATAACTAAATTTTGGAAACTCCGCCATTAATACTGCAATGATAGTCAACCGAGCAAAACAGTGAAACACCAATATTTTTTTAACCATCATAAATCAAAACATATAACACGAAATAAAACAAGTGAAATTTTACAATATATACCCACGTCAAAGAAAAACTCAAGATAAGTGAAGAAAACGAAAGGATGAATAAAAGGATCCTACCTTGATGATACATGCAAATTTGGTGCAGAAACTATGCTTCCCATGAAGCATAATGCCTAATCTTTCAAAAATATGCTTTTGAATTCTGTGATGAACTGCCGTCCCATTTCTGGTCCACTTCATGTCATTTCGATTTGGAAGAATTGTGTATCTATTACAAAGAAACCAGAATCATGAAACAGTGGAGAGGGGATTTGAAGATATGCTTGACGACAAGTATCATTAAAATATGAGATAATGTAAAATATTTCCATAGATTAACGAAACAAGATAACCGAAAATCTATGCATTAACAGAAACCTATCCTTTACATCAGCTAAGACATTGTAAAACAATACTGGAGGAGGTATGATTGCAAACAAGTCTAACTTCCAAAGTCTACAGTGTGCCTAATTGCATATGCATACATAACAAGTGAATGCAATTGCAACGAATGAATGTCCAACTGGTATGGTCAAAGAAATACTGTTACAGACAAAGGAAAATAAAACAACAGGAGGGAGGATAAGTATTGTAAATAATTAGAGTAAATAGTTATTTTTTGTATTGTAACCTAGTTTAGTTATTTGGCCCATTGCTTAGGCCCATTAGGTTAAGCCTAGCGTAGCCTATATAATAAACATTGGTGTGTGTATGCTTTAGGATAAGTGAATAATATAATTCAGGATATAATTTTCTCATGGTATCCACGAGCTCTCGTTCTTGGGGGCCTCGCTTGCATAAACTAGCCGTCCACCGTTATTGTGGTGATTGTTTTGCGCCTTTAGTGCAGTTTTTATTGCCTTAGTGCGAGTTTTCTTCTGTCTGCCGGTTTTTCCTATTCGTCTTGTTCACTTATCTCGTTTGCTTGTTGCACCCAAACACCCGTCGCGAATATCAGCGACCCGACCCCGCTGACGGAGTTCGGCTCGTCAAAACCGGCCAGGACCACTGCAGCGTCGCCCGTCCAGGGACCGCCAGCGCGCCGCTCTTCTCCGGCGTGACCTCTCGGGCGCGTGAGTCCAGCCGCGCTTCGGAGTGCGTTGACGCCGTTTTCTCCCAGGTTAGTAGATCGGCCTCTCTTTCCATTTTGGGGAGTTCAACTCTCCGATCCGAGAACTTTTATTTTCGAGGAGTTATTTGCGTTTGGTCGTTCATTGCCCTTTTTTCCCAGTTGTTGCATCGATCTTTTGATATGGGCCGGTGATGGTGATGTTGAGAATCCTCCACGGAATCCTCGCGCCTCCTCCTCCTCTTGTGGAATGGAATCGACTTGATGAATCCCGATGCTACGCCATCATTGCGCTGATTATCGTCTCAATGGGAAGAATTACTTCACTTGGGCTCGATTAAATGCGTCACAATCTGAAGAATTGCGTGGCAAATTGAACCATATTGAAGGACTCCTCTCCAAAGCAGATCCTGGATTCTCTACTTGGGACACGATGAGGACTCTCTCATTATGTCATGGATGTGAACAGTATGCTTCCAGAGATCGTGGAAATTATATGTTTCTTGCTACTTGCCCGGGCGATTTGGGATAGTCTCGGTCAATTACTCGAGAAAAAGGATCTCTCTGCGCTTTGATTTGAAGAAGCGAGGATCTTCAATACTAAACAGGAACTATGTCATTTACGATTACTTTGCTATATTATGAAAGGGTTACGGATTGGTTTGGATCAATATCCCGGACCCTCAAGATGGAGAACTCAAATGACATGCTTGCTTTGAATAATTGTATTGAGACCGGTCAGTTTTGAGTTTCTTGGCTGGGTTGAGCAGTGAGTATGACCAATCGACTGATTTTGGGCAAGGCGCCTTCCTTACTCTTGATGAGGGTGTTTTACATTGTGCGGGGTGAAGAAAGTCGCCAGGGTTGTCATGCTAGGTGCGAAACCCTCTTGAAAGGCTCCGCATTGGTTGCTATGAGCAAGGCAGACCAGGATCATCTAAGCCTGGCGGGAGGATCGCTTGTGAACACTTGCAAGCAGGGCACACTGGGAGATGTTTTAGACTCATGGGAAAGACAATGTCCTCAGCCGTCTGGAGGTTTCAAAGGTACTCAGCAGCATGTGGTAGCATCTACCCCTACTGACTTCTCCAAATCCTGGTCGCTGCGCCTTCCCATGGGGCGAAGACTTGGATCGGCTTGCAAAACCTTCTGACTCCTTGCGTAAGCCTTACAGTTAGTTCACTGACGAATGGTAAGAGCTTATGTTCTCGATCATTCTGCCTCGGTACTATTCCCCTAACGATGCATGGATTACGGACTCTGGTGCCATGATCGTATGACCTTGACTCTAAATTGTTTTCCACTTATAGCCTCGTTCTAGCATTCCACTATTCTCTTGCAAATGGTTCTCCCTGTTGTAGGTGTTGGAGATATTACTCTCCACGCCCCTTTCTATTTGAGAAGTGTGCTTTATGCTCTGGACTCTCGAAATAGCAATTTCTGATCGCAAACTTACCCCGAGATATGAGCTGCAAAGTAACTTTTTTCCTACTCATTGCCTTTTGGGGATCTGCCCACGGGAGGGCGATTGGAGTTGCTAAGGAGCAGGGAGGGTTATACTTTCTATCTGTGAAGAATCTGGTTTGAAGGTGTTGTCTTCCTGCATGATCTCATTAGAACTACTCGAGTTTGGCTTGACGTAAAGCGTCTGGGCATCCTCCATTTCCTTTTTTCGAAAACTATGTTTCACCTTTATTTTTGCAAAGTCTGACTGAGTCATTTAATTGTGATGTTTGTCGATTTTCCAAACACAAGCGTGTGTCTTTTCATACAGTTGTAATAGAAGTGTTGAACCTTTTGATCTTATTCATTACGATGTTTGGGGACACCCTTTGTTTCTAATATTTACAGTGCTAGCGATGGTTTATTACTTTTATTGATGATTGTACTCGCGTTAGTTGGCTATTCTTGATGAAAGATAAATCGAAGTATCTCGATTGTTCATTCAATTTTATCACATGATAAAGACTCGATTTGACAAATGTATTAAAAGACTACGATCGGATAATGGTTGCGAATATGTCGATCAATGTCTTTCTTCATTTATTAGTCAAAATGGTATTCTTCATGAACGCGTGTGTTGATACTCCCTGACAAAAATGGAGTTGCGAGAAAGGAAGCAAATCCTCTTACTTGAAATTGCTCGTGCCTTCTCTTCCAACATGATTCAAACTCATTTTGGGGAAGCGGTTTTTGACTGCCTATCTCATCAATCAGGATTCCATCCTGAGTTAGGTAATTTGGTCCTGTTCAATCTATGTTGTCTTTTACCCGTACGCTCTATCATGCAGTCTAGAGCCTAGAATATTGGTGTGTTGCCCGTTCATGTCCACAAGCGGCCGCAATAAGTTGGATTCATTTGTCAGATGCATCTTCCTGGGTTCAGCTCCCGATAAGCGAGAGTACAAGTGTTATCGTCCTTCGGTCGTAAACACTATGTCTCTATGGATGTCACGCTTCCATGAACATGTTCCGTTCTTCACTCGTCCTCGAACCAGGAGAATAGTAGTGATTTGGAATCGATTCCAGTTTCTTCTCCTTGGTCCTTGGCATCACGAGTCACTGCTTTTGTCCAGTTGATTCTCACGAGTCTCCTGTTGTTTGAGTCTCATCCTGAGTCTCCTGCTGGCTCAAGTTCTACCTCCTGAGTCTCGATTAGCCGAGTCACTGTTATTGTTTCTTCTTTACCTCTATTTTGCGAGGAAAGCAACACCTTGGCGCAAAGACAAAGGCTAGTGAGCCAGCTTTAACATATCGGAGGAGAGGAAAACTAGGCTGGTCGAAGCTGGCCCAAAGCCCAAATGAGCGGAGGAGTAAATCTTTGAAATTAACCTATTGCTTGACTCTTCTATTTAGATACACTTGACCTTGATCCAGTTGACGCTTCCCATTGCCTTGAGAAAAGGGAAAAGGTCTTATGCAAATACCCTATTTCTCGATTTGTTTCATCTAACAGTGTTTCCCCATGTATAAGGCCTTTATGGCATTGAGCTTTCTGTAAGAATCCACTGCATTAAGGAAGCACTTAAAGATGAAAAGTGGATCAACCATGAGTGAGAAATGAAAGCTCTTGAAAAAAATAGAACTTGGGAGATAGTTGAAAAGCGAGAAGCCCGATTGGTTGCGGGTGGATTCTGCTGTAAAGTACAAATCGAGATAGCGCTCTTGATCGATATAAGGCGGAGTTAGTAGCAAAAGGGTACACCGAACTTATGGCATTGATTATGAGAAACATTTGCACCAGTAGCAAAGATGAACCTTGTCAGTATCTTACTCTCTCTTGCGGCTCATTACGGGTGGGAACTTAATCGGTTTGATGTTAAAAATGCATTCATGGAAATTTAGAGGAGGAAGTGTATATGGAGATCACTTGCCAGGATTTGATCCGACTCGTAGGTAAATAAGGTGTGTAAATTGAAAAAGGCCTTGTATGGCTAAAAGCAGTCTCCTCGGGCATGGTTTGGAAGATTTACAAAGGCTATGTTGGGCCTTGGTTACAAAGCGAGTCAAGGAGACCATACCACTTTTCTTGAAACATTCCAGGGGAGGAAAACCAGTACTCCTTGTTTATGTTGATGATATTATTATTCTGAGGAATGACTTGGTTGAGAGAACTCCTCGAAGAAATTGTCTGAGTCGAGATGAAAGATCAGGGAACCCTCCAAGTACTTCCTTGGGATGAGAGGTAGACTTACCAAACAAAGGAATTTTTATCTCTCGGAGAAAATATATGTTCTTGACGCTCTACGAAGTAGCGAGCTTGGTGTAAACTGCGGGTGTTCCAATAAAGCAAAATCATAAAATGAGCACTAAGGAGGAGAGTGCTAGAGTTGTGAAGTCGATATCGAGATTAGTGGGAAGACTAATTTACTTAGCACACGACGAGACTGACTTAGCTTATGCGATGGCGTGGTCGGTCGATTTATACATGATCGAGGATGAGGCATTTGCGGGCGATGGGCGGATCTTGCAATACCTTAAGCGACTCCAGGAAGAGTCTATTGTTCAAAAGAAGCGGAAAAGGCGGCGTTTGGAAGCCTATCTTGATGCTGATTATGAGGCTGGTGGTGATAGAAAGGTCACGTCAAGCTCTGCACATTCTTTGTGGTAATCTTGTTACATGGAGGAGCAGCAAAATGTAGGCGAGATCAAGTCTTTGGCGAAATTTAGACAATGGCTCATGGGATTTGTGAGCTATTGTGGATGAAGATTATTCTTGATGATTTGAAGGTGAATTATGAAGGCTCGATGAGGTTGTTTTGTGACAATAAATCGCAATCAGCATTGCTAATAATCTGCAACATGGCGGGGACCAAACACATTGAGATAGATAGACACTTTATAAAGGAGAGTTAGATTGTGGACTGATCACAGCGTCCTGCGTTCCTCTTGGATACCAAGCGCGGATGTGCTTACAAAGGGGCTATCTACGAGCGATTCGTGACTTACTTGCGAAGCTAGGAATGATTGATATCCTTTACCGACTTGAGGGGAGTATTGTAAATAATTAGAGTAAATAGTTATTTTTTGTATTGTAACCTAGTTTAGTTATTTGGCCCATTGCTTAGGCCCATTAGGTTAAGCCTAGCGTAGCCTATATAATAAACATTGGTGTGTGTATACCGGATAAGTGAATAATATAATTCAGATATAATTTTCTCAATAAGTTATCCTTCTGATAAAAAAAAAAAAACATGAAAACAGCCAAGGAAGCTCAGAATGGAAGTTCTCTACCAAGAGAAGTCTGATCCATGGATAAGGCTGTAAGTCTATAACTATATATACTTATTAACTTGGCTTCTCTAAAGTGAGCAAATCACTTTAGAGAGTAAAGCAAATAATTTTAACCGTTGATTTAATATTACGTATATATGCATAACAACAAAGTGAATTGCTCAATTTAGAGGAGCTACATCCATATATTTTAGGGCCACTAACAACAATAAAAGCCTCAATAGGTAGGGTTAGCTACATAACTCGAACAATGCCACAATGTCCTATTATATATCATGTCTAATGATAGTCATAGACCGTTTGAATTTAAATCCTTCTTAAGGGTTGAAATATAGTTTTTTCTTATGTTCCCTCTATCTCTAACTATTAGACTATTATCCTTCTAATCTACCTCATTGGGGCTTCTAGTTGGGCCACTTCATGATTGAGGAACAAAGTGGAGAAACTTTTGTTTTGTTTGGTTATTGCAAATACAATACAAACTAGAATTATCAAGTATCTGAGTATCATGGTATCTGAATCGGATGAGTATCTAACACTGGCATGGCAGACATTTTAAAGCCTCTGTTCTTCCTAAGAGTCCATAAACGCGTTCCTATATTAAGAGCAAAGAGACCCACTTGAAAACATGTGGAGATCTAGTTGGCCTTATTATTCCTGCCAGATCCATTAAATCGGGTCTAACATTTTTATTTACCACAGTACCACTAAATCTCGCCATTCTTGTCTAGCGTGTTGGAACCAGGTGATTAATAATGTCTGACCCCTCAAAGTTTTGATGATAAAGAAAAACATTATCTTTGAACAATTGAAAGAATAAAAATTGTGAAAACTTACATAGATATTTTTTGATATTAAAAAAAAACTAAGAAAGGAATTTCCTTACAAAAGAGAATAATTTTTTGTCTTAAGCAATATGTCTTATAAACTCAATGATATACAAAAGTTTTTAGAAAGACAAACTTGTATCTTGTTTATGCTCCGATACTCTTAATGCTTCTCTGAAAAGATTCAACATAGAAAATATAAGTGCCTTCATTCATAGCTAGATGACACTCATTAGTAGAAATACTTCCTGTTTATATTATGTTATTAATTGTTACTGTTATCTACTGACAATTAGAGTTAGTTTCAACTGACAACTGTTAAATGTAGTCAGTTGCAGATTCTGCTGTTAGTTAGAGAAGTAGCTCTAACGATATAATGTAGTTAATCTTAGTTCATAGATAACTTTAGCCAATAATAGAACACACAGATTACACAGATCTCTCTGCTTTCTCTAGATTTGTCACACTTACTCTTGTTTTCTCGGAATGTCTACTTCTATCATGGTACGGTGCCTATAGCTCCTTCTCTCTACTTTATCACGCTTTCTCTTGTTTTCTTGGAATGTCTACTTTTATCATTGTAGTTAATCTCAATTCATAGATAACTTTAGCCAATAATAGAACGCACAGAAACATATCTCCCTGCTTTCTCTAGATTTGTCACGCTTTCTCTTGTTTTCTCGGAATGTCTACTTCAATCAGGTCTAACATTTTCATTTACCACTATTTTGTGATCCAAACACCTCCCCTACGAATCCAGTGTCAAATAGTAATTTGACTTCAAATCTGAACCTACGCAGAACTCAATTTTAGTATAGTTTTCTAACGTGATCTCCATGAAGTTTGACGGGGAAACTTTTTGGTTGTAAAAATGGCAAGTTGAGGCTGTACATAAAGCCCAACGACTTCAACATTTTGTTGTGAATCCTTCGACCCCCTCATGATTCCTTTCCAAAGTGGATCGCAAGATTGGTTGATTGAATGGAGCTTATCTTGCCTGGGAGCAACAAGATCAATTGCTCCTTTCGTGGCTCCTATCATCTATCTCTGATTCATTAGTTATATAAGCTGTAGGTTGTATACACTCCCAGCACCTGGGAAGTGGTTCACGACTAATTTCATATTCAAACATGAGCAAAGACTCGTCAATTTTGTGTTGAGCTTCACCCCACTAAGAAAGGAACACACGATTCCTAAGTATCTTCTGTGCATCAAGGCCATTGTGGACTCTCTTATCTCTATTGAGGCATGTGATCCTTGAGGGATTATCAGAAGAGTACGAGGCATATGTGATAATGTGACTACCATAGACAGCAGGTCAGATCTATACCAAGTTGTTAACATTGAAATTTCTCTTACTTAGAGAGCTCAAATAGAGAAGAACCCTCTATCAACTTTAGCAGATGATTTACAGGGAATGCTTTAGCCTTAAACCCACAGAGTGGAACTACTAGAAGGGGGAATGTTATTATGTTAGAGTGGCTAGACGTCTTCTCATGCAACTCTACTATTAGAGACTTCTGCTATCTGTTACATGCAGTTACAAGTTAGTTTCAACTGACAGCTCTTAACTTTAGTTAGTTGCAGAGTCTGTTATCAGTTAAAGAGATAGCTTTAAGTATATATTGTAGTCTATCTCCGTTCAAAAATAACTTTTTGTTAAAAAATAGAATACTAGTTTAGATTACACTTCAGCTCTCTCTATGTTTTCTCTAGATTTCTCACACTTCCTATCATTTCTCGCAATCTATTCTCTACTTCTATCATTGTGCAACAAAATGTGATCAGTTTGATCAGTTAGGAATGTCAAAATAATTTCAAATTAAGAATTTAAGATATAGATTGTCAAAGTCATGGCTGGGTTGATCTTAGTTTCACAACAAACTATGTATCTACTTGTTTTTAAAGAGCATGGTGCATACATTTTGAGAGAAGAAAAAATCAATTTAGTGAGAACACAACTTACTTTTCAGGTTGTAAAATAGTTCCAGATGCAAGGCAATCAGTAAGCCAATCAACTTTTAGTATCGAGGCACCAACAGCACAACCATACAAGAATTTGGTGGTTTGCAGCTGAAAGAACAACAGACTCTATTATATTTATGTTAACAAAGGAATCATCATATGACAAATATAATAACTAGTTCTGCAAGATGTCTGTTAGTTACTCCCAAAAAAACAAACATTTTTTGAGCCTTGCATAAAATCTTGAATTTTAGAAGTGTTTTTTAGACATTGAATATATGCTCCGTTGACTAAGTGATTTATTGTTCAGCCATCACCACCTAGAAGGCATAATTAATACTTCAGGGCAGCTAGTGATTACTGCTTAGTTTGATTAGAAAAAAGCATGTACTTCAGGTGCCTTTCAGGCCCGGGCGTTCATTCATGAACATCATTATTGGACCTAGCTTAACACTTGACAGCATAAGCTTTTAGGTCAAATATTCCTCTGACATTTATTCAAAGCTATGCTTCAATGCCAAAAGAAATTATAAGTCAATGAGATGACTGGCACTCTATCAAAGAAAAAGTGGAAGTTGAACTAATAACCGCAGCATATGTGTCTTTAAGACACCAGTTGGCAGATGTATTAACTGAGGGACTACCTACAGATTGCTTTGAGGATCTTACTTGCAAGGTCGGAATAACATAGCTATTCAGTAGTCTGAGAGGAAGTGTGGAGTATTATTGTAAATAACTGTAAATAGTATCAATTTAGGGCAGAATATTTCCATGCAGATTTACTACTTTATTTTCCTATATCAGGACAAATTTTTTCATCTATTCTCCTTTACTAACATAAGCCCATAAAGTGTAAACTATCTTATATACAATACATCAAGTAATCATAATCAGAATATTTCTTTCAAGTCTTTTAGTATTCAATTAGACATCTATAATCAAAAATAAATATTACAGACAACAGAGGTGAACTATAAATGAGTTGATATTGTTAGGGATACAAAACCAATTTTGCGCCATCACCTATACATTTACTTTTTAAGATAGTTGGTCCCTTGTACAGTATCAAAGATTATTAAAGAAAGCCAAATTTCAGCACAACATAGAATAGTCCTGTCATATGCATTATTCTACTTCGAATCCAGGACTCTTGCATAAGGGAATGTGTTAGATATAAAGACATTCATAAGCCTCCTAGTCCTTCATAGTTCAATATATTTCTTCATCTCATTGCAAAATTGCAACTTCATGGTGAAGACAGAAGTAAAGGATTTAAATAACAATTATCTTATATATAAAGACTGTCTCAGAAACTCCAAGAAAAGAAATCTACTTGTTGAAGTTACGAGGATTTAGATAAAAGAATCAGAAGAGAAATTACAAGGACTTTGAATATGGTAATGGTATAATATTATTGATAATGAGTTGATACAAGCTTGACACAAAAGACTAAACATGAACCCCGATTTATAGTGATACAAGACTCCTAATCCAAATTAAATTGGGAAACTAGAAAACAAATCACGATAATAACTAGTAATATGGAAACTAATCCTAATCTAAGATACTCTAAGATTATATCATTATAAACTAACACTCCCTCCGTCTCATTTTACTTGTTTTGTTTGAATATTTCATTGTCTCCAATTACTTGTCCTTTTAGAAAATCAAGAAATATTAATCACTTACTTTCCAAAATTACCCCTTGTATCCCATCCAACTATATTAATGAACTTTTCTACCTAACTGCTCCACTGTTACTAACCACTCCAATTAATAAGGGGTATTGTAGTAAGGAGTGTCATTTTATCATGGAAATTAGTAAACTCAATCATTTTCTTAAAAGGTGGGCAAAACCTAAAAGGACAAACAAAATGAGATGGAGGGAGTAAACTACAATAATATCAAAATATTCTAAAAGATGCTTTCTTATATTCTAACACTTCCCCTCATGCTAAAGCTTACTAAGTTTTAACCTACAAATATACCCTTTGAAAGATAAAACATAACAATTGAGGCAACAACCTAGAAGTCTTCAACCTTGCTCTTCTTCCAGCATCACCACAGAACTCGCTCTAAAAAAATCGAGAACCCCAATTTTGGAAACAAACATTGAATGCCAAAATAGGCAAAAGCTTAACCATTAAGCAGAAGCAACAACTTAAGACTTAACCATTTAACAAAAGCAAACAAAAAACTCAAAACTGTCTTCAAAGAGGAGTTCGAACTGCAACCGAGTCAGAAAAAATGCCCAAATAGAACCACAAGTTGTAGGGGGGTCACAAAAAACCAAACTGCAACGATACTGGGCCAGCACTTGCTCCGGCAGCTGAAGCCCAAACTTGAAGGCTATGTAGTCAATAGCGGCGCTATAGGAGCGGTTGGGCATGGTGGTGCTATGCTAAAGGCAGGAGCGGAGCAGTTCAAGGGGGCGGCTGTAGCGGCCGCTTTTAGCGGCGTGTTTAGCGGGTTTAGCGCCGCTACAGTGTCTGCAAGGGAAATTCCGTCTTTTTTTTTTTAGGTTTTTTTGTACTTTCCCCTTTTCTTATTTCCCTCCACTTAGGGTTTCACTTTCTCATGACCCCCTTGAGCCCTCACTTCTCTCTCACTTCTCTGTGGCCTAACTCCTCTCTCTCACGCTTCTCTCTACGTTTCCGGTGACTAAGCTCTAAGACCCCAACGGTGCTGCCTTTCCGCCGGCGACTGCGACAGGTTTCTGCGTTGTCTCTGTTTCTGAGTTTCTGTCTCCCTGTTTCTTTGCGTTTCTCTCTGTTTTTGGTGTTGCTCTCTGTTTTTTGGTGTTGCTCTCTATTTTGAATGTTATGTTGGACTTGGTGTTGATTTGAATTAGTAGTTAAGTTAGTAGTTATGTTATGTTATGTTATGTTGGGTGTTGATTGTAGAACTTAAATTAGTAGTTAAGTTATGTTGGGTGTTGATTTTGAATGTCAGTAACAATTGACAAACAATGAATTATGATTATTAAGTATGAGTGTATGACTACCCCTTTAATTTTGTGTATTTTTCTATTTTTCAGTATTTATGTATACTGTATATGATTTATATATATTGCTTTCTAGTCTTCGCAATAGCGGCTATCCACTACCTCGCTATAGCAGTTTTGGGTTCCGGCGCGGACGGGATTAACTACATAGCTTGAAGGTGTCACAACTTCAAACAAAAAAAGATATTAGGTCAGCGCTCACTTTGGCAGCTGAAACCTTAACAGAAAGTGTCACAACTTCGAAACAAACCAAAACAATATTGAGTTAGCGCTCGCTCTAGCAGCTGAACCTCTAATTGGATGGATGATGGTGGCACAACTTCAATCCAAACAAAATACACAGCGGTTTCTGACCAAACATTTGAACCCCAAATAGACTTAGTTTCTCAAACAGCACAAAGCAGTAAATACTAAAGGCGCAGAAACCAGAAAGATGCACAAAAACAAATCTGAAAATAGAGTGAACAAAGAAGATACGACCAACAATAAGAGAATCTGAAAACACCTAGCACGATATGAACTTCAAAAAAATTGTTGGGAATTTGTGTATGACCAAGAAGAGGATTTGAGTTCCTTCATACTTGGGGGAACTCGACAATGGGTCACGGAAGATGGCACCTCTCGGATACCATGTTGAAGTTACGGGGATTTAAATAAAAGGAGAAGAGAAATAACAAAGACTTTGAATATGATCATGGTATAATATTATTGATAATGAGTTGATACAAGCTTGATACAAAAGACTAAACACTAATCCCTATTTGTAGGGATACAAGACTCCTAATCCTAATTAAATAGGGAAACTAGAAAATAAATCACGATAATAACTAATATGGAAACTAATCCTAGGAGATAATCTAAGATACTCTAAAGATTATAAACTAATCTTACGAGATAAACTAGAATAATATCAACATATTTTCATATAAATCCCTTCAGTTAACTTTATTTTTCAATTTGCTCGACCATTAAGAAACTGTCAATTTAGACACTGTATCTTCTTATATACTGCAATGCTATCTCCATCTGCATCTTAATTGTCATCTCAATCGCATTGCAAATTAGTTATTAATTGCATATCAATGACACTGGGGAGAAATACGGTGTTGTCATGCAAGAAAAATATACACTTTGTGAATCATCAGATATTTTGAAATTGAGGAACTGTGCAGACCATACTTGCTGGGAATTGCAATTTAATTGTTCATATGAATGTCCAGTGGCATAAAGTGGGATGCAATAAATTAACAAAAGTAAAGAGAGAAGGAAAGAAAAAGTTCGGGGATAGACAGATAAACACTTATCAGAGGTTTTATGCATAAGTATTAAGAAAAAGGAAAAAAGGTTATATTGATCATGAAACAAACCTTTCTCTTACATAGAATAATAGGAAGCTGTATGCAAGATAAGGTTGAACTTCTTTTGCCACTTGAATTTGGAGGAGGAGGAATATTAGAAAGAATCATCGCCCCAGAGTTCCTTATAAGTGATTCTAGGTCCCTTTCTTTCTGACTAGATAATCCAGTGAGGAGGAACTCTGTACCTCGAAATATAAATTCATTCATTGCACTTCTGCAATAATTTGTCAAAGAATGTTTCATACGAGGTACAGAAGTAGTCAATGACTTCGAAACCCGTTGCCTTTTTGCTCTGTTAGTTGAACCTACAATATTGTAGCAAAAAACAAGTCATTTCTAGAACATGCAATTTCTAATACTGAAAGATATATCACGCCAACAGGATTAAATACTTGCATCTTTTATGTGAAGATTCCAACATTGACAATTTCCTTTTCTGATGAAGCTCCTCCACTTTTTCTGAGAAATGAACTTGCTTTTTTACTCTAACACATCCACCAAGAAATTTATTGCATTCAACTTGTAGCTTATCAAGGTTATTGTTCTGTTGATGCTGAACATCAGTTTCCAGTACTACATACTGCTTTATATTTTTCTCTATGCCGATATCATTTACAGCAGTTTTAGGGCCCAGCAAACGAAGACGCGTCCTCTGGTTTAGAATAAGAGGTGAGCTCCTCTCTTGTGCCTGGTCTGCAGCTTTTATCTCATCACTCTTGTAATCTGTTATTTCTATAACTGATTTTTGATCAATCAAATGTTGATTATTTTCTTCATTTTTGTTTTCATCTGCATGCTTGGATGCAGAGAGAGACTCGGAAACCCTTGTGCCCAAAGACGCAGCAGAATCATCAATAATCTGATTAGTTGGAAGTGGTGTTAAATTACAGTTTAGGTTAACAGCTTGGTTTGGTAAAATCGTGCTATAAGCCTTAAGACAAGTATGCTCAACCCTGGTTGACTTCTCAGACATTTCTTCAACAACCTCTGTTGCAGTAATTGGAATATCTTTCCCGTTTAGTGGAGACATAATTTTCTCATTTCTACAGTCAAATGTAGTATTCTCTGAGATCCTTTGAAAATTGTCCACCCCAATGTCAGAGACACGCAGGACAAAATACTCGGTATCATTTTCTTTGTCAATATGAGTTTTATAATTGTCTTGTTCTGAAGCAATGCTACATGGAACAACTGAACAAAGAGGATCAATCAATGATAGACTAGAACATCTGACCACATCTTGAGAATGCAATACACTCTCATCAGGTTTGTTGTGTAAACCTTCACAAGGCATACTTAGCTGAGAACTAATGGAAGACTTGGGATCATGTCTCATAACACATGAGCTCTTATCAGGAACAATATCTACAGATTCTGTAAGAAAGCTTGTCTCTCTGACAAGAAACTTTGGAATCCATTCTGCATTGTTCCGGTTCAGTGAAGACGAATCTAATTCCTACCAAGAGGGAGACAAAGAAGTCAAAATCAACCAAGAATATGACCAGAGTATGAAGAAGATGCTGAAATCCATGATAGAATATATAGATGCAAGTCAAAGATAAATAGTCTGACAAAAGGAATGCAAATTTGAATAGAAAATTGAACAAAATCAAGTGACTCTTGTGAAGGTGTGCAGCAAGTAAAAAGGACCAAATGGGTAGGCTCTTGGTGAAAGAAAGAAATGGTTTGATGGAAATTTTTCACCAACAACAACAAAAGTTCATCTATCATATATGACAATTTAGCATTTCTGCACACACGCACATACAAGCAATTGATAAAGGAAACATAGCGGTAAAGGATCGATGCATTTTTGAAACTGGGCATTTAGTTATTTAGTGTCTCTGATACCCCAGCAATACAAAGATGGAAATCATTTGGTTCTGTTTCCATTTGAATAGTATTCATAAAAGGCATCCATATAGGGAGGTAAACCAGAAAAAAGGAACAAATTTTTTTTTTTAAAAAAAAATAGATCTAATGCTAAATGACCTTTCATTTTGGAACATGGGCACTCTCTCAAAGGAGGAATTACTATTAACAGCCATGAACCCTTAGCTAGTCAACCCCTGCTGTTCAGCAGGAACATCCCAGAAGTCATTCACATTAAAAAAAATTCTACAGACAGTCACTTTTCCGTCAGATACCAGCTGACCCAATAATCACTAAAATATCTCAGAATGCAAAATTGGGCCACCCCAACATTATTTTAGGAAAATTAAAAACTCAGGATAAGAAAAAATTTCCCTCCATATTTTTCCATATTTTTATGTAAAGACCTGAGCAGCAAGCTGCTTCTAAACGGTCCCAAGACAAAAAACTCCACCCTGTTAATCTTTAATTATATCAACAATAGCATATATGACATCAAAAACCAATTATTGAGCCAGAATTCGGTTATTATGAATCTTTTGGTCCTAGCACCTGACAGGTTGCATCATTGAATTGCCACAAAGGTTGCAATAACTCTAGCTTCCCTACATATTTTTCTTTACGTCATTATGGGAGCTGTTGATTACAAAAAAGAAAGCGATGTCTGAAGGAAAGTAGGAAATATGAAGAAACTGATCCTAAGATCTTCCAACTTCTCCTAAACAGGTAATTGCCCGTTTAGTTCCACCAGTGGTATCTCATCATTTCTTAAGAAACAAGAGTACGAGGAGAATTCATGGCGTCAAAGTCTAAACTCTCGATAATTGTGTTAACCAGTACACCAAAAGAAAACGACAAAATTGGCATGACTAAGAGGCAAAAGGCAAGGGGAAAAGAAGAAAACACCACACCTTACAATTCCAACCCCCTAACCAGCGGCTTCTAAATCTTTCTGGAGCTAGGTATGTTGCCCAGTTCTCATGTTCTGAATAATTTAACAAAATAAATTACATAAGCTTTAATAACTAAGGAGAGGAAGGCAATTAAAAAGCTGAGAAAGTAAACTCACTGAAATTTCGAGAAGTCTGAACAAGTGAAGAGCTGTTCTGTGGCTTGGTTGAAGTCAGATCAACCATAGACAAGCAATCTGTCTGGAAAGTGGAATTAATGTAGCATCAAGTACTTTAAGACAAAAGAAAGAAAGAAAAATCCAGTTATATAGGTGATCAGAAAGAACTGAAAAAGACAGACAATGCCAAAGAATGAGACTGCTATTTTTTTTTTTATTCATCAACTTCGATTCTTTTTATTTCACTTGCAAAGCCTACACTACCTAGTAGTCTAAACTAAAGTTCAATCAATGTGGCCCCCATTCGTCTAATCAAAGTTGAATTTCAACACCATGTAGATTGGCTTGTGCATTGTTCACACTTCAAGCCCAAAAGAACATTTCGTGACAGGGTGTTAAATATATAAAAGAATAAGACTATTAATATACCCTTACCTAACAGCCTAAGCATTTAAGATAATTGATTTATAACAAGCTAAAACACAGATGTTTCTCTAGACAGGTGGAACAGAAAGGGAAAGGTGAAGAAGCTAATTTACCTGGTTGAGGGCTAGAAAATCAGTATTATCCTCATTGCATTGAGATCCAGAAAGACCGTTCGCAAAATGTTTGGGAGTATTACCACCCAAATCAGGATCACCAGAATGCATCTCCCTCTCACCACAAACAGAATCAAGGGGTGAGTCTGGATTTTGCTGCACTTCCATCTCCACGATGGCTTCTAACTGCTTTTGTTTAGATTTATCATCAAAATTGGCAAGCTGAGATGTAAGCTGTCTAGCACTATGTTTATTATTGCATCCATTATAATTTTCAGCACCGGACACACCTTTTGCATGAAATATAGCTGAATTGCAAATATTTTCCTCAAAGGAAACACCAATAGATAGGCCTATATCTTCATAGGCATCTTCCATAAGGAAATCATTTAGATCAGAAAGAGAATCACTACAGTCAGATTCCTCGCTTGAGGAATGGAAGCCATCATCCATCTCCTCAAGCCGTGCCTGCTTCACGCGAAGTGCAACTTCAAGTACAGCTTCTTTACGCAATGTTTCTAAAACTGACTCCGTCTTTACTAAATCATGTATGACCAATGCCTCTGATGCTGCAATAGAAAGTTCAACTGCATCACTGATATCGGCACTTTTGCAACATTTGACCTTGGATTTTTCTTTCTGTTGTCTAGCAGAATCAATTGTATCAACGAGAGATTTCAAAGCATCCTTTTTCACTGTTTCAGGGATGAAAGCAACCACATCCTGCTGACAGGCACAATGGTCCATCATGGAATGCATGTTCACTCTAAAATCAGCGGAAGTTTGGTCAGGTTGCAATGACAAAGTTTTATTTGGTGCAACCGCATCATTAGATTGATTCAAATCTTGGGTTGGGCAAAAGGCTGAATCAATATCCGAAGAAAGATGCAGACTAAACTGAAACACCTGCTTCAGTGAAATATAAACAGGTCAGGCAAACCCTTAGTCATATAATTGAGTCAACGTACAAGAAACTTACCTGCTTTCTAGGAAATAAAATATACAAACTCAATCCACAAGGATAGATTTTGGCAGATATGTGTGCTAGAAGAGGTCAATGAGCATAGAAACATCTAAAATAGAGAAATTGACAAAATGTACTGGACTAATCTTCTAATTGTAGTTAATGTGAGTTTCTTCATACTTTCAGGTTCATGCCCATTACAATTGATCAATCCATGTACAGCAATTTTTCAAGGAACCAGTTAGCTTCTGGAAAATATTAGAAAATTAACTGGAATGGCTGTTACTTATAAATAGACAATTCAAAAAGAAATTGTTTCATTAAATAATGTAATGGGAAGTCAAACAGATTAAAACAAAAGCTGCAGTAGATAAACTGTGCTAACCAATTAAAAAAAAAATTCCCAATTATAATATTTAGTGAATCTTATAAAACTGGTTCATGTGCTTACAAGGTTACACTTGAACATTATATATGTTTGAAGAATGAATCAAAATAATATCGGTATTTTAATCCCATATGTTTAAAAACTGAAGACAGAAAATTCAATGAATCAATAAAACTTACATTTCCAGGAGATGGAGCAACACTAACACGTGAACTCTCGTCTCCAGATAAGAATAAATGGCAGCTTCTGTATCCACCTTCTTCGCTTGATAGTGCATTAAAGTTTTTGACATCAATACCATTTTCTTTAGAAGGTGCTAAATTCTTGTTCATTTTAGAGAAGAGAATGTATCAGCAAAGAATGTGACCAATATACCAGTCCCAGGGCACTATAAGAATTGAATGACAAACTAAAATGTAATATGCGTAAATGGAATTGAATTTAATACAAACATGACATGATTTTTGAATTTTAAATAAAACAAATGTAGTATTGTACTATTTGCTATCATGAATGCACTATATCCATGTAAAGACAGATTATAGTTACTAAGGAAAACTTAGATTTTGAAATATGAAACCAACAACCACCGACCCTTATACTATAAATAAGTTTTAAAATTAAAACATTTCAAACTAACATATAAACATAGAAGAAAACAGGACAGTAACTTTAAAAGCAAGACTTTGAAACAGAATAGAGGTTTAATCCTCCAACACGCAACCCTATCCTGTTCCCTCCTTTCACAATCCACATACCCATATATATATATATATATATATATATGAACAATAATGAAGAAAACTTGGAAAGATAAATTCCAACCTTCTCTGCTTGGTTGGAAGGAGATTGAGACTCCATTACATATTCATTAGACCCATTTGTTCTAAGATTCTGAAGCCAACACGGCACCCAAGCTACATCCTGCAACGATATGCTCATGTTTCACATAGCTTTCCAAATTGAAGATATTAAAAGCTTAATCATAGAAACAGTCTTTGATGCAACATTATTAAAAAAAAAAAACCTAAATTGGTGATTAGGAGGATATAAAGCTTGTCATGTGAGAGATGCTCCCATGAGAGGAATAATTCTTGACTATCCAACATAAATGAATGCTCAAGATTAGAAATAAGTAAGATAATCTTGATCATCTACACATGATCAAGATGATTGTCAATTTGCATAAACTTTTCAATAATCAGCTGTGAAAAATATACTTTTAAAAAGATGTTGTAGTAGTAATTATGAGTATTTTAAACAATAGCTTCTCGTATAAGTTGAAATTAGCTTCTACCTTTCAATTTTTTCATAAACTCTCTCGTTTAACTTCACAAAAATATCTATATGCTTATAAGGACATTCCCCTGTGTGAAGAACCATAAACTTATTTTACTCGGGAAGTTCACATAAGTCAGAAGCTACTAGCTAATTCAATCTCGAGCCTTAGTATTTTCACACTCTCACTTTCACAGTTGCGATCAACAAATTTGCAAAAAAAACTGCTGGCAGATGTGATCAATGCAGTCCCAAACTGCAACTTAAATTTTTGAATATTTATACTTCACTTACTGTAATTGTAACAACCTTTACAAAACCTTGGCATTCAAAAAAATAAAAACAAAAATAAATAACATCTACATTAACTTATCAATCAACTTCAACAAAGGAAAAACGAAACACCAACAGTACCAACCAAAAAAAAAACTAAATAAAAACCTGTGAAATAGAATAGAAATGTCAATGAAAATAGGAAATATAATATCCGTCTAGATCCTTCATCACATCGAAAGTAGGAAATCATCAAAGTAAATTAAATTATTTACGGGTTTTTTCTTTGGTTTTTTTTTCTTTTATCGTTGAGATCGAAGCATGGACAAAACAAAATTAAAAAATAATGATGGAAGGGAAATAGAAGAAGGGTAACCTCGGAGAAGTTAGGAGGACGAAGAGCTTGGGTGGCCATGGAATCGAAGAATCTGGAAGAGGCTCACTCAGTAATGTATCACTATTAGGTCTCAACGAGAACGGACTGAGCAATGTTGGCGCCAAAGGAAACCACACGCGGGTTAGCGATGCGCCAAATTAAGGTATACATATATATATATATATATATATATATATATATATATATATATATATATATATATATATATATATATATATATATATATATATATATATACACGGAGTATATTTTGGACTACCACAAATTCCAATGAGTACAGTTAGTCGGACACAAAAGGGGATACAAAATGGGACATAAAGTCCGTACGGATCATATGTCCGTAAAAATCTGAACAAAATATTTTTTCAATTTTTTTATTTTTAGATTTTTATTTGTTTAAAAAATATTTATCGTGTCAGGATAATAAGCTGCGTGCTTAGGATAAATGAACTTCGTTAACCAGATAAATAATGAACTTCAGGGTTGGCATTCACCAGATAATATAAACCATTAACCAGATAAGTGAACTTCGTTAACCAGATAAATAAATAGTTAATATTATCTGGTGAATTATTTATCTGGTTAACGAAATTCATTTATCTGATTAATAGTTCATATTATCTGGTGAATGCCAACCCTGAAGTTCATTATTTATCTGGTTAACGAAGTTCATTTATCCGGTTAATACAGTTCATTATCTGGTTAATGACAAATATTTTTTTAAACAGCTAAAAAAATCTAAAAAAAAATAAAAAAAATTTGAAAAAAAAATGTTGTCCGTGCATGTACGGATATATGGTGTGTCGTATTTTGTATCAAAATATGTGTACAAATATCATTTCTAAATTCCAATATGTAAATGGCAAACAAACATGAAAAGTACAAATAAAGCGTTAAAAGCATTTTACCACCTTGAACTATTAGTAAAATTGCACTTTCCACCCTCTTTTATCGAATTAAGCGTGTTACACTCTCATTTTACATTAGTTAATGCATTTCACCCCTTAATAGAATTTTAAGATTAATTTTAACGAAAAAATATTAAAATTTTAACTAATTAAGTGTGAAATGACAAATTTATCCTAATCTAAAATTCTTCTTTCTCTCTTCTCCTCCTTTCACTAGTAAAATTCCTTTCTCTTTAATTTTGATATATCTCTGATATTTTCTTTTCCTCTGCCACTAGAATCCTTATCACTTCTGGTGTTTGACATTGTTGTTCCTGGATAAACTTAATTGAATAATGCTCTTATCGTTGCTTATTACACTCTATTTGGCATCTCATCATTTGTCTTTGTTTTACTATTATTTTCCTAGATCATCCCCACATCTATTTCACTCGGATTTTCAAACATGACTTTACCTGTCTATTATCTTTACAGTATCCTGATTCAACTCACGAGGAGAAATCATTGAGATATGGATTTTTTTTAACAATTTTAAGCAAAGTATACAACTCACATAGTAATTAAATAAATAGAGAACTTATTGGAAAAACATCAAATTAATGAAACAAGTTAATCCGGACTAGATCTAAAGTTGATCGATGATAACGATGAAACGTTCAGGAGAGGAAAAAAAATGAAGAGGAAGCTCACATTATCTATAGAGCTAGTTTTGATTGACCAACATGTTAATCTGCCTCAAGATCAACCATTAAAAAGTAAAATGTGATTTTTCTTGATTGTGTCATATGTCTCTCACAAGTTAAGTAATTAGGATAAATATGTCTTTTTAAATATATTTAACAAGTTTTTTTGGTTAAAATTAACCTTAAAATTCTATTTAGGGGTGAATTACAACTACTAATGTGAATTTTGAATATGCAACTACTCACTTTGTGTTTTTTTATTTGGTTCATGTCAGTCAAGTGATTCATTCTGATGTGACGTTTAAACACTTTGCAATTTTGATCTTCGTTAATCTTCTTCATTGCGATTTAGATGTTTATTTCATTTCCCCTGCAACCGGCATAAAAGCTCCCTCTTTAGCGGATATTTTTTTGTTTTAGGGTTACAGTTAAATTGCTTATGGGTGTCGTTTGATAATTCAAGATTTAGTTTGATAATAAAATGAAAAGTTGACAAAGTGGTGTATAGTAATAAAAACAGGGGGTGTTTTTAATAATTCCCTTATGTGAATCAAGATGCTGTAAGGCTTAGTTGACATGGCTAGTGAAGGAAAATAGTATTTCCCTATCGAAACAAGAGTTGCCTATGATTAAAACTAAAACAAGATAAAATGTGGGGTTAATACCCTTTTGGTCCATGTAATTTGAACGAAATTCGGTTTTAGTCCCTGTAAAATTTTTTGTTAAGATTTTAAGATTCTTTCACTTTTAGTCCCTGTCGTCAAATTCCTATTAAAAACGTTGAGTTTTTCTTCTACTTTTTGTCCCTGTAATTTTAAGATTTTTCCACTTTTAATCCTTGTAATTTAATAGGGATTTGACGGCGGAGACTAAAAGTGGAAGAATCTTAAATTACAGGGACTACATCTAAACAAAAAATTTTACAGTGACTAAAACCGAATTTTGCTCAAATTATAGGGACCAAAAGGGGTATTAACCCTAAAATGTGTGTCAAATTCTTTAAATCCTAACATAGTTAATTACGGCCGAAAAATGGTGATATTTGAATATTTGTTCTAACATTAGATAACCTTATTGCTGTTAAAAAAAAATTAAATAACCTTATTGAATTTGAATTAGTGAAAAAAAAAACCTTTTTGAAGAATATATTGCTGAATAAAAAATCTCTGCATATAATTCTTTAATTTGAATATGATAGAATTTTTTCATAAATAACTAGTGATTCCAAAATAAATTAAAATGAACTTATTCAAGGTACATTTTATAACAATGTATCTCCATAAGAATAGAAGAAGTTATGGTCAACAAAATGTATAATTAACCATAAAATAAATTTCAAATGATTATAAGGTAAATGAATCCTATTAAGGATATCAAAGGGGTATGACCAAGCATATTATAAAATATTAGCCTTACCAGTTTCATATTATTGTCAATTATATTTACCCCTTTTATATTTTTTGAGGAGATTTGCCCTTTTATATTTATATATAATGCATTAATTATTTAATATAATATCATATTTACATTTAATGGGTCCACAAAAAATAGTCAATAGTCAAGGTGGTCTCACAATTTGCTTATATAAAGATGTATCTATAGAATATCTTCTGTGAACAAGATGGCTGTCGCAAGAAATTCTGCTCTCAAATTGGCATTTTTGTTGGCTTTTTTGATCATTGCATCAGGTATGATTCAATGAGTGAATTGAGTGAATTCCCTATACATAATGTTGTGATTTTTCACTTCAACCAATTTATCCTTCATATCTTTCACATATTTTACGTTCTATATATTGTTCTTATATCTTTGTATTATTTGTGTATGCAGATATGTGTATGGCATCGGTAGCAGGAGGTACACCCATCGTGAGCTGGCCCTGTACAAATGATAATCAGTGCAAAGTTGGAAAAATTAGTTTTTGCAAATGTATAAATAAATCGTGTCTTTGCTCAAGACCACCTTTCAACAATAACATCTCCCCTACTCCAGCGCCCTCAATTGCAAATTGAGTAATGGGATACTTTGAGGCAATCATAGTGTATGGATGAGAATAATAAAAGGTTAATAAGAAAGAACTGGATCTTATTGTGTATTCAAACCTTATGAAAGTTATTGAGACTTATTTCGTATATTCAAACCTTGTTATTTTGTATACAGCCGAGCATTCAAATTAAATCAATCGTCCTTTTTTTTATTTTTTTTATATATAAGGTAAAATGGCCTGAAATTAGTATCAATCGGGATATCAAATCAAATCAATCGTTCTCAAATGTTATTTGTGACATGTATCCTTATAATATCGTACATTTTGTTTTTGAGATGTTGCAGTGCGTATACTTTTTTAAATTGTGATGTGAGGCCATTAGGGCCCTGTAGTGTCTTTAGAGGGCCAAGTGGTTTGAGGCCTCCCAAATGGTGTATCAAATAAGGTCTTTTGGTCCAGCTTCTTGCGCATTTTAGAGTTTGCTCACACTAGTGCAAAAAACGCATTCCATAACAGAAATTTACATCAGTTAAATTATGTTGGAATTCCCTTCTTCAATTGTGGTGTACAAGTCACAATGCATGGAAAAGGGGGATGAATATTCCAAGGTCTTGGAATTTATATCTTTGACCTTGAGACATGAACATTCAACTTTGAAGAATGTATTTGAAGTTTCTAGACCTCATTGGAATTGTGGAGATTTATTAGCCTCCATTAATCACTCTTTTTGGAGGAGCCACATTCCTCTCCTATAAATAGGAGAACTTGTGAAGAGTTGCATCATCACATCCAAAGTAAAGAAATCCTAAGAGAGTTAGAGAGCTTTTGTATTCCTCTTTGAGAGAAAGAGAGAGTTCCATAGAGATAAATTTGTATACCATCCGAGAGGGTGAGATTCATAGAGAGATCCTCAGAGATTGAGAGAAACACGTTGTAATCCTACTTTTATAGTGGAGGTATTTTATCTGGACTAGGTCCCGTGGTTTTTCCCGAGAGGGTTTTCCACGTAAAAATGCAGTGTTCTTCTTCTTCTCTACTCCTTTTATTTTTACGCTTCCGCATAGTGCCCATTTTGCGTTCACAGAGAGGAGGAATAGGTACGCGATTTCCCAACAGTGGTATCAATTGTTGGTTCGAAAAGTCATTGTTCTGTGCAACTCAAGATGGAAGGAACATTTGCTCATGATGGAGACATGTTCAAGCTTACTGCAGATAACTATTCCTATTGGAAGCCGATGATGGAAGACCATCATTCTGCAAGGATTTGTATGAGCCAATCACAAATAAGGAGATTCCAACAGGGAAGGCGAGAAAGAGTGGGAGATTACGAATCGGAAAGTTGCCATGATTAGAAGTACATCGACAAAAGCTTGTTTGAGCATGTATCGACTTATACTAATGCGTATGAGTTGTGGACAAAGCTTGAATCTATGATTCAAAAGAAAACTCGAAACAAAGCTCATCTTGTCGGAAGATTGGTGAAATTGGAGTACTGACGGCTGAATATGATCGAGCATCCCGAACACCTTCAAAGGTATTGTGAATCAATTAACAAAAGCAGATATGAAGATTGATGATGAATTACAAACTCTTCTACTCCTTAGTTCTCTTCCTGAAAGCTGGGACACATTGGTTGTCACTCTCAGCAACTCAACTCCAGACGGCAAGCTAAGTCTGGATACTACTACAGATAGTTTGCTAAATGAAGAGTCCAGAAGGAAAGAAAGAGGCATGAGTAGTCACTCAGAAGCTAATGTTGTTGAGAATAAAGGAAGGAGTGATTATAGAAGTAAAGGAAGTCGTGGGAAGTCACGAGGAAGATCCAAGTCTCGCCCCAGAAGTTTGACATGTTTCTATTGTGGAAAAGATGGCCACAAGAAGCCAGAGTGCAAATTCTTGAAGAGAGATCAGAAGGCCGGAACAGTCCATCCTGATGTGATAGATCCCAAAAAGAAGTTGGAAGAGAAAACCACAACAGCAGTTGCCTCAGACGACGAGAACGTGTTCCTTATTGGTGAGGTAAATTATCTAAATGTTGCTTTTGATGATTGCACTTGGATAGTTGATACCGGAGCATCTTTTCATGTTACTCCCCATGAAGGATTCTTCTCATCTTATCAAAAAGGAGATTTTGGAACAGTGAAGATGGGCAATCATGTCACAAGCAATATTGTGGGCATTGGAGAAGTGTCTCTGATGACAGAAAATGGAAACAAACTCGTACTAAAGGAGGTAAGACACGTACCTGAGATGCGTCTAAACCTTCTCTCAGCAGGTAAGCTAGATGATCTTTGGAATGAACAACCAGATTTGGTGGTGGAAAATGGAAACTTAGCCGAGGAAGCATGATTGTTGCTCGAGGTAAGAAGGAAGGCTCTCTGTACATCATGTAGGAAAGATATGCAAAGGGAGACAAATGTTGCTCAAGAAGAAAGTAAGGAGCGTGGCATAAAAGATTGGGCCACATGAGTGAGAAGGGTTTAGAGATCCTTGCGAAAGATCATCTCCAAAGCATAAAAGGACAACCACTTCAATTATGTGAAGATTGCTTAGCAGTGTAAGCAGAGTATCCTTCCATAGATCTGATAGTGGAAGAAGAAGAAAACATATTCTAGATCTTGTGCATTCAGATGTTTGTTCAACATCGGAAAGATCCCTTGGTGGTGCTCAATATTTTGTTACCTTCATTGACAACCACTCTAGAAAGTTGTGGGTATATCCATTGAAGAGAAAAGATGAAGTCCTTCGAGCCTTCGAGGAGTTTCACGCTTCAGTAGAACGAGAAACTGGTAAAAAGTTGAAATGTTTGAGAAGTGATAACAGTGGAGAGTACAGAGGTCCGTTCGAGCACTATTGTAAGACTCACGGGATCAGACATGAGAAGGTACCTCCAAAGACACCTCAAATGAATGGTGTAGCTGAAAGGTTGAATAGAACTATTTCCGAGAAGGTTAGAAGCATGTTGTCTCATGCGAAACTTCCTAAGTCATTACGAGGGAAGCGTTAGCTCACTTGGTGATTTGATTAACTTATCACCCTCAAGACCTTTAAATGGAAAGATACCAGAAGAAGTATGGACTGGTAAGAAAGCCTCATATCACAACTTGAGAGTATTTGGATGTAAGGCATCTGTTCACATTCCAAAAGATGAAAGGGCAAAGCTTGACGCTAAGGCGAAAGAATGTGTATACCTTGGTTCTCCAAGAGATGAACTTGATTTCCGATTATGGGATCCTGCAAACAAGAAGATTGTTCGAAGTAGAGATGTGGTGTTCTTTGAAGATCAGACAATCCAAGACATCAAGAAAATGGAAAAACCAACACTCAAGGTGAGTTATGATCAAAGACCTCTTGTGGTGAACAATACAGGGGGAGAGACTCCTCAAACAGAGCCAGATCAGCAAATACAACCTGATGAGATGACTGAAGAACCTCATCCGACAGAACAACTTGACCAGGCACTAGAAGATCAAGCTAGTGAGAATGTTCAACAGGAACCTCAATTGAGGCGATCAACCAGGGAGAGGCAATCGTCAAAAAGGTACTTCTCAGATGAATATGTCAATCTTACTGATGAAGGTGAACCTCAAAGTTTTGCAGAAGCCATTGAGATGGAAGATAAATACAAATGGTTGCAAGCCATGGAAGAAGAGATTCAGTCCTTAAAGGAGAATCAAACGTATGATCTGGTAGAATTGCCAAGCGGAAGAAAGGCGTTATGAAACAAATGGGTGTTCAAGCTCAAGAATTAAGAGAACAACCCAAACCCAAGGTACAAGGCAAGAATTGTCGTGAAGGGGTGCAACCAAAAGAAAGGAATAGACTTTGATGAAATATTCTCACCAGTGGTAAAGATGACATCTATTAGAGCAATTCTCGGTCTGGCAGCAAAACTAGACTTGGAGATTGAACAACTGGATGTCAAAACAGCATTCTTACATGGAGACCTAGAGGAGGAAATTTACATGGAGCAGCCAGAGGGTTTTGAAGAACCAGGAAAAGAACACTTGGTGTGCCGTCTGAAGAAAAGTCTCTATGGTCTGAAGCAAGCTCCAAGGCAATGGTATAAGAAGTTTGACTCCTTTATGTCCCAACATAATTTTAAGAAGACCTCCGCAGACCATTGTGTGTTTGTGAAGAACTATGAAAATGGTGAGTTCATCATACTTCTCTTGTATGTTGATGATATGTTAATTGTGGGGAAAGATAAGGTAAAAATAGCTGCTCTCAAGAAAGCATTGAGTAAGTCTTTTGCTATGAAAGATCTGGGTGCAGTGAAAAGGATTCTTGGAATGAAAATTTCTAGAAATCGTTCCAAAAGAATGTTGTGGGTATCTCAAGAAGACTACATTAAGAAGATTCTCAGAAAGTTCAACATGCACAATGCCAAACTGGCGTGTTCCTATTCTTTGGGCATTTCAAACTCAGCAAATCTCAATGTCCAAAGAATGAAGAGGAAAAAGAAGAAATGAACAAGGTGCCTTATTCTTCTGTTGTGGGTAGCCTTATGTATGCAATGGTTTGTACAAGACCAGATATTGGATATGCCGTGGGAGTTGTGAGCAGATTCCTATCAAACCCAGAAAAGGAGCATTGGGAAGCTGTTAAATGGATAATAAGGTATCTAAGAGGAACTGCCAAAAGAAGCTTGTGCTTTGGCAATGGGAATCTAATGCTCATTGGATATTCAGACTCAGATATGGCAGGTGATGTGGATTCAAGGAAATCAACATCAGGTTACCTGATTACTTTTGCAGGGGGAGCTGTTTCTTGGCAATCAAAACTTCAAAAATGTGTGACATTATCTACCAAGGCAGTATGTAGCGATCCTTTGAAGCCTTCAAGGAGATGTTATGGATGAAGAACTTTCTAAGAGAGTTAGGACATGATCAAGATGATTATGTGGTGAATTGTGATAATCAAAGTACCATCCATCTGGCCAAGAATCCCATGTTCCATTCACGCTCGAAACACATTGATATCCGATATCATTGGATACGAGAAGCGTTGGATGAGAAGAAATTGAAGATAGAGAAAATCCATATAAATTTGAATTGGTCTGATATGATGACTAAGTCAATGCCAATCAAGAAGGTTGAAGATTGTTGCCAAGGCGCTGGTGTAGTGGTGCCCCCCAATTGAGTCAGGAAGGGGGAGATTTGTTGGAATTCCCTCCTTCAATTGTGGTGCACAAGTCACAATGCATGGGAAAGGGGGATGAATATTCCAAGGTCTTGGAATTTATCTCTTTGACCTTGAGACATGCACATTCAACTTTGAAAAATGTATTTGAAGTTTCTAGACCTCATTGGAATTGTGGAGATTTATTAGCCTCCATTAATCACTCTTTTTGGAGGAGCCACATTCCTCTCCTATAAATAGGAGAACTTGTGAAGAGTTGCATCATCACATCCAAAGTAAAGAAATCCTAAGAGAGTTAGAGAGCTTTTGTATTCCTCTTTGAGAGAAAGAGAGAGTTCCATAGAGATAAATTTGTATACCATCCGAGAGGGTGAGATTCATAGAGAGATCCTCAGAGATTGAGAGAAACACGTTGTAATCCTACTTTTATAGTGAAGGTATTTTATTTGGACTAGGTCCCGTGGTTTTTCCCGAGAGGGTTTTCCACGTAAAAATTCTGGTGTTCTTCTTCTTCTCTACTCCTTTTATTTTTACGCTTCCGCATAGTACCCATTTTGCGTTCACAGAGGAGGGAATAAGTATCGCGATTTCCCAACAAATTACAATCGATGTTAAAAAAAGCGGTGTCATTTTTATAATTAAAATGGACGTTTTTACGTTAGTTGCTCCAAAAACCGATATGAAAAAAACTTTTTATATTGGTTGCCTTTTTCAGCGACGTAAAAAATTATTAGAAAGTGGATATTTTATATCGTTTAATTCTTAACCTATGTTAAAAGATAGTGAAAAATGTCAAGAAATCTCGTGGAGTTTCTATTCATCTCTCGCTCCCAATTTTCCCCCGTTACACTTTGTTCCCTCTCTCCCCAAAATCGGAGACCTAGGTTTGGAAGCCACATGAAAGGACCAACCTCTCCCGTCGCCAATCCCTGTTTGGTGGTTGTTGGTGGTGTGCAGAACACTACGGGAGTTTTGGCTGCCGCCTCAGTTCCTTACCGACGACGACACCGTTGGGTTACAAAAACCCCCAAAGTAACCACGTCACTGCCTTGAATCCCAAAAACGATGACGCTTTTGACGCCGATCTAAGGTCTCTGTTTCCGTACTTCAGTTCCCCCATTGAGTCTTTGGTAAGGTCCAACAAGACCGAGAGTGACGAGGAAGAGCGTATATCCGAGTTAACTCGCCGAATGGCTCACTCCATTCTCAAACTCGATCTCAACAACAACAACCACCACCACCGCACCTTCGCCTTTGAAAACCGCAAGGTATCAAACACACACAACTATAATCACAACTCTTTAATTTGAACAGAGTAAGAACCAGAGTTTTTTCTTTTCTTTTCTTTTTCTTTTTTTTTTCAATTTGGAAGGGTTTGTTTGTGTCTGGTTCAGCACAATTGATTGGGATATTTAGGTATGATTTCTTCTGAGTCTGAAAAATAACCCCCAATTAGTGCTACAAAATGAAGCAAGTTGGGATATTTTGAGTGATTCCAATTGATTGGGAAAAGGGTGGTTTTTGTTACTACTATGGATTCTGGAATTCCATGTTTGTCTATTGTATGTTGTTGAAATTTGGTTTGTTTAGTATAATTGTTTGGTGTTTATGATTGATTGTGCTCAAACTCTGTACAATTATGATTCCTTTAATTCATTTGGAAGTTTTAGAAAAAAAAATGAGTGGATGCCTGATTAAAATTTTGGCAAATAAAGATTGCAGATTGTGATACTAGAGATTTCACTGATCAAAAAAGGGAGGAGATGTTGGTCTCGGATTTCATAGGACGTTGCCTTCAAATTGAGGGTTCTGCAGTTCAGTGCAATAATGAATATGGTACAAGTAAAGGACACACTGTATATGTACCATATTTGAAGGATTGGCATTTTGTGAAGGTATCCCTTTTAGCTTTTCATCAATTCTTCATTGATAATTTTAGTTTTGTAGTATCCTATGTTTCCCAAGTATAGGTAATCTTTGAAGCGTAAATAGGGTGTCGCGGGACAAATTTAGGAAGGATTTTATGTGAAAATTTGTATGACAAACCCATCCTTGAAATTATTTTTTCAACTCATTTTTAAGGGGATGCCAACCTTATTATAAAAGTTGAGGTTTTATGTTGTCTTCTTTTCAAGGATGTCATCATTCGTATAATCAAACTTGATGATGCATGAACTTGGGAAGCAAGGGTGATATGCTTTTTGGATTACAACATTGACCTTATCGTTCCCATTCACTTTTGGTTCTTGACCAAGGCTATTGCGTAAGTGAATTTGTATTGGTACTAGTGATTTGCTTGAAGTTTAATTATAAATAGAATTTTTAGGTGTTCCTTTTGCTGTTTGTTACTAGTTACTAGTACAAGCTCCCCGTGCAATTAATCCGTGAACTTGTGGCATCTTTAGCTACACACACACCATTAACAAGAGCAATGGAAATTAATAATATACTGAGAAGTTTGACCCTTTCAACATAGAGAACCCTCTTGTTGCATCAGAGCTGTCATGTGTTATATTCTTGTTTATACAAATGATGATTTACTAAGTAATTTCTTTTTTCTCACTTTGGCAGGAGTTCCAGAATATGTAGCATACATCACTCCAATGTTCTTTTGTGATGATTGACTCAACTTGTAGCTTGACAACTTCAGAATGAATACTTATTCTGACACTAACCAACAAAATAAGGAAATATGTTGCTCTGACTATCGATTTGTTTACATGGGGATGAAAGGTGTGATTGTAGGTGTAATAGAATCTTCAAGTAGCGTGCATGTCAGATGATTCTGTACTTCACTTTACAAAGATATGAACAACCCTGCAATAACTTATTGCTTTCATTTCTGTTGGCAGGATCTTGGACTCCTCTTCATGCTGATGTTTTCAGGTCTTACAGCTGGTCAGCAAATGTCTGTGGAAAGAAGAGATGGTTTTTCATAGATCCTTCCCAGTCTCATCTTGTGTTTGACATGCATGAATGCATTCTTCAAATAGAGACTCATGACATTTTTGTCTGTAAATTCTATATTATCTCTCCAAATCCATGTTCAAGACATGATGTAATTGATTACTGATGGTTCAGAATTAAACAAGCCTATATTGTCTTGAGTTTTTCTAATTAGAAAACTTTATTGTTTTAAACTTCTAATTCTAACGAACAAATCTGTGTTGCTTGAGTTTTGTTCATTTAATTTCCTATCTTATTGTTTGATGTATGTTCCTATATTGATTTTCTTTTTTTCATTCTCTTTGATGGAGGTACTGTTTTTTATTGTGTTTATGTGACTATATTTTTGTAATTTGTAGTTTTAGTGGCTGAGCTTTTTACCTTTATTTTTATTCTATTTGCATTAAGATTGTTGCATTATGGCCTTGGTGAGCATGATTATCTTTTTGGGAAAGTAATTGAGAGAGAATATATGTTGAAGATTGGTAGTGTAAAGTACCTGATACCGATAGCAAGATTTTCTATGAAAAGAGTACTTTTAACATCGGCTATTTAAAAACCGATATTAAAAGTGTAATTTTAACGTCAGTTTTGGTAGAAAATCGACATGAAAAAGGTACTTTTAACATCGGTTATTTAAAAACTAATATGAAAAGAGTACTTTTAACATCGGTTATTTAAAAACCGATATTGAAAATGTACTTTTAACGTCAGTTTTGGTGGAAAATCGATGTAAAAAAGTACTTTTAACATCGGTTATTACAGGAGCCGATGTAAAAAAAGTTTTTCACATCGGTTCATTTTTTGATGTAAATAATGTCCACTTTTAATATTGCCTAAATCAATAACCAATTTATAACCGATGTGAAAAGTCATTTTTAACCGATGTTATATGTCTAAACTGCAGTAGTGTCACTTTAATACTGAAGCTGGACATCTATGTAATAAAAATTAAACTTCAATTATCAAAAAAAAAATGTAAAAGAATAGCAGTTAAAACTGCTAGCTATTAAATTTAAGCTCCAAAAAAAATTTATCAAATTAAAGGTCATAAGAAATCATCATCTTTGTTGTAAATACAAAAGAAAGTAGAGAGATAAGACAATAGAAATATAGACTCAAAGACCGATTCTTCAGGAACCAGGATTTAAAGGCTAGTTCTTCAGGAACTAGCTATAATCTTTGTATTGATAATCTGATCAAGTGTGTACAAGGACAAACCTAATAGCCATATTTATAGAGAATGGGCTACTAGTTATGGACCAAATTAAGGGATATGGTAAAGATATAATGAGATAACAAATTGATATAGCCATCCATCAAATCAACATATTTATAACACTTCCCCTTGGATGATTATACACTATGAACATGTCTCGTTAAAACCTTGCTAAGAAAAACCCAGTGGGATAAAAACTTAGCGAAGGAAAAAGAGTACAATATTCATAGTGACATACTTTCCCTCGAAAATACATTATTTATGAACGTCCTTTAAATTGCTTATCGACAAGCTTATTGAAAATTGAAGTTCACAATGCTTTTGTGAATAAATCTGCTCAGTTGTCATTTGATCGAATCTTTTCATGATGCATTATCTTCTTGAAATGTTGTTGGCTTGTCATCTTCTTTCATCAATTTGCATGCTCCTCTAATATGCTGAGTTGTGGTTCACAACTTGTTTAATGAAGAGTCGATATTTTTGAATGATTTGAGGAGATGGTTGTGATAGTTTGCTTCATAAAACGTTAAGATATACTTGTTTCTCCACATGTGTAAACATCACCTGATTGCGATTGAGCTTTATGACGATCAGAAAGAACGAAGAACTTGTTTGACTTCATTCCAATGTCTTCGGGTTGGTGCTGAACAAAATCTGGCTAATAAGTTCACTACAATAACTATATACAATCTTGTGCTATTTGCAACATAAAAAAGTATTTCAATAACAAAATGATATGATACTTCAGGACCAAAGTTCTTTGTTGCAAATGCTCGAGCTGTAGGCCGAGACAACACCTTATCTTTCAAAACATTTTATTTGAAGATATTTATTTATACCATCTATAGTTTGGAACAAACTCAAGTAGTTTCTAGAATATTAATAATCAAAATTCATATCAATCATATTGAACAATGTGAGAAAAAAGAAACAAACAAATTTACCCATAATTGCATCATGTATGTAACTCAAACATTTCTTACCAATATGAAATGTTTAATATGATAAATAAGAGAATATAAACTATCAGTATATGTAAATCCAAATAGATGATTTTAATAGTTTTAATCCTTCCGAGATTTTCAATATAGAAACCACTCTCTAGTTAACCATAAGCTGTAATAACACATATTCGTGTCATGAGAGTTCAGACTTCATGTCTATTAAAAACATCTTTTGAATCTCGAACAATAGGTTCAAAGTCCTCATATTTCCAAATTAAACTGATTACATCAGTCAAAACATTTCAGATGCTTTAGATCCTTCATGGTTATGTTTCATGCATATTTATAATTCTTTAGGATTATGCTTTAGCTATCTTCAATACTTCAGGGATATGCTTCATGCATTTTGAATTTTCAGAAGTATGTTTTAGGCATCTTAAATCCTTCAAGTATATGCTTCATGTATTTTGAATTTTTCAGGGGTATGCTTCAGGCATCTTAAATCCTTCAGGGATTTTCATATATCTGTCATTATCCAATGACCCATATAAGCAAGATGTCACTACACCCATTTGATGTATGTCAAGTCCTTCAAAGACTGCCAAACTAATAAAAAATCTATAAGTAATTGCACGCATAACAAAGGTTGACAACTTCAGGTGTCTGGACTACTGGTCCAAATGCTTTATGTTTGGCAAATAAGTCTTGCTCGGCTTGAATTATTTTAATTCACTTTGGCCAATCAATTTAATGTCGACATTTCTATATGATTCGAGCTTCATGCTCATCATGATTAATAATTTTATAATCAATTGCTATTGCATAAGCAAAAACATATCAACAACTTCACATCTTCCCCCATATTTTTAGGGTTTAATGAGATCTCATAATTTGTCGGTACTGGAACCACTTCTGGGGTTACTTAACTGGAAATATGGAGTTGTTGATTCATATTGCTTTTGACCTCTTCTAGAGTGTCAATAATCTTCTGGATCATCACTTTGAATTCCCCCTTTTAGGAATAATATCCTTTACACCAATAAGTCTACAACGCTTCTAGTGTACTTTAGATTCATGGGTTGCCATACTCGCTAGTTGTCCTGCAGGGACAATTAATTATGCGATAATATTTGCAACTAACACAAGTGATTTAGAGACTTTTTGGATGTTCGTAAAGATATCTAGTAATTGGTTTGCAACATTTTACAAATGACTTATTCTTTAAACTTCAAGTTCACATTGATTTGTGCGTATATCCAACATGGATAATGTTTGTGTCTTACAACAAACTTTTTGTGCTTTTATTCTTTTATCTTTTTCTTCCCCTGATGAGAAAAACCGATTCATCAAATATATAATAATAAAATATATGTCAAGATATCGCAATATCTAAATATACATGAAACAATGCACAATTCAAAATTGCCGAGCCATATAACCATCCAATAAATTATGAATTGTATAATATATAATTGTAAATTTATTAATCAATGTATGTTATCATCATATGTCTCCAATTATATAACATATAATTGACATTTAAAAATATCAGAATAAATAAACTAATATTTCGCACTCGCATTATGCTTTCAAACACAATATATTCAAATGTTTCAGCTCTTGTATATATTTAAATAATATATATTATTATAACTACTAGTTAAAAAATAATCAAATAATTTAATTAACAACAGTAAGTGACACTAAATTTTCAAGTGATAATCAAAATTAGCTTCAAAAGATTTGTTTTGCAATACCTTAAAATTTTTACTCGTATATATCTCATATGATAGTGTAGTAAAATAGCAACGCCTTTTGTTTCTCAGTTAATTATTTTTACATAATAATCAAAATATTTCCTTTCAAAGGATTAGTACATAAGATAATATATATCACCCAAAAAATAATAATAACTTGCAAACCAATCATATCTGAGCATTAAAAGAAAAGAGTAATTATCTTTAGCACGAGAATGACAAAAATAATCATCAGGTAAAAGGATTCTATGATCCTTTAATAAGTATCCATGTGTATTTTCAATAATACATCGCATCATAGTTGAATTGGGATGACTAAGACGATCATGTCAAAGCATAAAAAGTTGTAAGATCTGACCACTTCTGGTGCATATAATTTAACTCTGTCATCCTTACTTTTGTAAAATATAATCCAACGGGAAATCTTAAAATTTCTCTAATATGAACTTTTAAAACAATAGAGATATTTCAAATCTCTCTCATTTTTTGGTTTCAACATGATACTTATTGCGATGTATATCTTTGAAACTTAGTAGATTTCTTCAGGATCTACTAAAATATAATGCATCATCAATGGATAATTTTGTTCTATTTGAGGATATATCACATGCTCTTCTGGAGCCTTCGATCATATTTGCAATACCAGATACAATATCAACATTAATTTCAGCT
The DNA here is from genome assembly GCA_037113605.1 of Calophaca sinica. Taxonomy (NCBI): domain Eukaryota; kingdom Viridiplantae; phylum Streptophyta; class Magnoliopsida; order Fabales; family Fabaceae; genus Calophaca; species Calophaca sinica. The sequence goes on from CM073735.1 coordinate 121,321,258, forward strand.
AATGTTAATTGCATAAAATATTTCTTAATACAAATAATTGTGTAGGTTTTGCCACTGTCTACTAAATATTGGTACTTCAAGACCAAAAAGAGACTCTAGTTTGTGCATTGATCGTTTTTAACAGTTATGCGTGGATCAAATATTGGTCATTCGAGACCAATTTCACAATTACTTGAAATTTTGTATTGGTACTTCAAGACCAATTTCACATTTACTTGGAATCTTATATTGGTACTTCGAGACCAATTTCACAATTACTTAAAATTTTGTATTGGTACTTCAGGACCAATTTACGATCAATCTATATTTTAAATTACTTGAAATCATGTATTGGTACTTCAGGACCAATAAAAGACAAGAGTGTTTGGCTATTCATTTATTTTGGTACTTCAAGACTAATTGTGAGGCAAATCTTGCAAACATTGAATAATAGCATCTTTTTAATCTTAGCGTAAAAAGATATGTATACATAAATTCTTACCTTAAAAAGATGCATACATAAAAATTGCTACACCATTGAAGACTTGATTGTGCTTGGTAGCAATTGATGTGAACATTACTTGGTAGATACTACACCTGAATGTATTCTTCAGCTTTCATTTGGTGTTGAGAAAAGTTATTTCATCGTTTCTTCTAAGGACATAAGATTTCTTACACTTATACCTGTGTCTTTATGAATTTCAAGCAAACAATTCAACATTTCATTTTATGAATTAACTAATAAAAAAATTTCTCCATTTTTTAAAATAAAAAATAGACATAACCAAATACATATTATTTGTAAGAACAAGATCAAATGCATAATTTTCATAATCAAAATTTGAAAACTAACATAAATTTAAAAATATGAATTTGAAATTTAAAATACATAATTACCATATTAAATGTCATATTTTTATAGCAACAAATTTTGAACAATTAATTAAAGTATTATATCAAAAAATTAATATCTTTATATAGCAACAAAATTTCCAAAATATAATTAAAGATCACATCTTTATATAAAACAAGGATAAGGATTCTAAATAATATAAATTACAATAACAAGAATTACAATATATCACATACACAAAGATCCAAATTTATATGAAAACAAGTAAATAAATCAATGATAATATCTTTTGCAAAGAACACATGTTTTTGCAAATGGTTAGACTAGTTTTTCAAGAACTAGAATTTAACGACTATTTTTTAGGAACTATGATTCAAAGGTTAATTTTTCGGGAATTAACATGTAAAGATCTCATCTTTAATATGAAAATAGGCAACGAGATTCAAATGTTAGTTTTTCAGGAACTATCTTGGAAAGATACAATCAATAATTTTTTTTTTCACTTTTCTTTTGTTTCAAATTGTATTAGGATCAAATCTAGTTCTTCTGGAACTTATGTAGCGCTAAAATAATAGTGTTGTTCTTCGGGAACTATACGCAGCACTAAAAAATTATGAGGGATCATATAGTTCTTCAGGAACTATATGATCCAATCTCGTACTATAAAGTTCTTCAGGAACTTTTGTATCCAATACAAAATTTCATTCATGGTCTAAAAGTCTAGTTTTTCAAAAACTATTCCACAAATTTTCATATAATGACGACCTAGAAAACTTATAGTTTTGTGCAATCCTATAGGGATGCTTGAATATGAAATTCTTCCAGAATTCTATCAAGATTCTTATACACAATATGATAATCATATACTCAGACAATATGAGAATAAAATTTCCATAAAAAACCTAAATAACATGAAAAACAAAAATATTAGAAAAACATGATCTTCCAAAGAGTGCGAGAAAGAAAACAAGTTCTTTCAATAAAACCTCTTTAAGCAATCACTCGTATGGTAGAGTCTCGTGCTGATAACGTGTTGTAAATACAAAAGAAAGTAGAGAGATAAGACAATAGAAATATAGACTCAAAGACCGGTTCTTCAGGAACCAGGATTTAAAGACTAGTTCTTCATGAACTAGCTATAATCTTTGTATTGATAATCTGATCAAGTGTGTACAAGGACAAACCTAATAGCCCTATTTAAAGAGAATGAGCTACTAGTTATGGACCAAATTAAGGGATATGGTAAAGATATAATGAGATAACAAATTGATATAGTCATCCATCAAATCAACATATTTATAACAATCTTAAACTTGTTCTAGTACAGTGAATAAAATTATAATTAAATGGATCTGGTGATAAACTTATATACTACAACGTTATTCAATTTAATCAACCGACCCTCTCTCACTACATACACCATTCACAGAAGCCATGGGAAGCAAGGCTTCCATGAAAAGCCAAAGATTTGGTTTATTAATTAAATGGTGTCACATTGTTGGATGTTTTTAGTAATTCAAATGTTTTAAAGATATTAATCATATATTATTTTGTGAGAAACATTGAAAAATGTTTTATAAATTAATATATTTTTATTTGTGATAAATTTTGACTTGATTTTAAATCAATATTTATACATACTGATTGATTAGTTTTTTTTGGTTAGTGTTTATTCTAATTGATGATTATTTAAAGGTAGATTGATTTCTAAAACATAACTTTTAAATTGAATTTAAATTTATTAAATGCATTGTCTCCCCATTTAAATTAAAACTTTTACATTTAATGGTGTTTAAACTCTTTTATTACCTGACTTTTGATTTTGAAGATACTCAAAATATTTCAATAACACTACAATCACAATCTTTTGGGTTTGGAATTTTCGATGCCATTTCTCTTTTATGGTTTTTACGTCTTTCTTTCTGGGTTGCTCTATTCTCTTGGATTATCTTTGCTGTTTTAATACCTGGGTTCTGGGAAGAGCATGTTGAATCATGTGGGATTTCCGTCCTAGGTGAATAAATCTTTGAGGACATTTTGTCTTCACACCCTCAAGTTATGTTACTATGTTCGTGGTACGTGATCGATGATTCTATGTTCTTGGTACATTATTAATGGTTTTATGTTCAATGCTACCTTGTTCGCGGGTTCATTCTTCCATTCATTGTTCTGTCTGTTTGAAGCCGAAGCCATCACCCCCAATTCCCCATTTGTTTGAAAACTCGATTGTGATCTTAATTTGCGAGGATCAAATAAGTAAAACGATTGTTGGCAAAAGAGTGACACAGACACCATTCAAGATTGCAAACAAGAACGCAAAGTAGGGGACAGAGACAATGACAACAGATCGAAAGAAAAATGAAATAAAAAGTATTTTTAGAATACTTTTTATTTTAAAATGTTCTTTTTTTTTTTGGTAAACAGGAGGGCAAACACCCAAAATTTTCTTTATTCTATTTGCTATTTAAGAAACTTAACGATAATAGATGTCTGATAATATCTTATTCACCACCCAAAAATTGTTTTCCGCCCAATTTTCGTTTCTTGGAGTCTGTGTTGTGACTCGTGTTTCAAAGCATGCGAGTTCTGGCTAATTTATTATGATATATGAAACAAGATACTACAAGCACCTTGTTATTGGCTTCACAAAATATTATTTATTTAGAAAAGGCTATAGAAAAGAAAGTGGGGTCTTGAAAGAGAGAGGGTGCAGTGCAGACAACAAAAAGCAAGACTCAAGTAGTTATTATTTTTTCGGTAGAAAGAGACAGATTATAAGGGAGGAAACTCTGACGACGACGGTTGACGCCTTCAGTACTTGGTTTATTACGAACAATTTTTTTATGCATGTTACCAACAGTTTTGTCATCCCAGTGACGGATCTAGATATCAATGATAAGGGGGCCTGAACTCAAAGTAAAATTGAACTCAAAATAAATATTCTAAGATTTGTAATTATTTTAAAATTGTATGGAAAATCAATTTACTCTACATTGTATGTAAAATTGTTTGATTTCAATTAAAAAAAATGTTAAAAGTGATATTTTTAAAATAAAAGTAATATATTTCATAATAAAATGGAAACTAACAGACTCCATCAATTAATACTTCAAGGGAAAAAAAAACCAAAACTACATTGCATGAATGAGTGACTAAGTAATGTTTTGTGTCTCGTAAAAAAGGCAATGTTTTACCGGACCTTGTATATCCCAAGTCCCACCTACTCCTTTTTGGTCCACCTCATGATAGGCCCAGCTCATTCCTCATTCACTGATTTACTTGATTGGTACCTGACACACACACACAAGTTTAAGTTTCTAAGGTCTGCTAAGGTTTAGTTGCGAGAGTGCTCTCGCCACCATTGGCACCTAGGTTTGCTAGGTAGGTTTTCGACGATCCACCGTCGTCGTTTCTTTAGTTGCTGCCTCTCCACTCTTCCACCAGTTCCTGTCACCTACCACTCTTTATCAAGAACCGTCATGCTCCCCACATATGTCGCGACTGCCTTCCTATTTCGGGAATGAGGCAGCAAGCTCCTTTTCCTCCTCCATGACCCTTCCTTTCTTGCATGGTGTGGGTGAACCACAACCTTCATCACCACCAGAGGGCACCTACCCCTTCCAGAACCACCACCCCTTGACTAACCCAAAACCACCCCCACCAGAGCCCCATCGACCCCTTACACCACCTACCTCCATCCCTCTCCTTTCTTCCCCACTTTCCTCCGTCCGTCTTCACGTCAAAATCTTCAGATCTCCAAAGCATAGAACGTCCACCCCTTTTCATCAAGTTCAAGTCTTGCCAACAACAACAAATCTGATTTATGAAGATGATTTACTCCAACAATCAATATGTGTGGTACACTTGAGGCAAAGCCTAGTAAGAATCCATCATATCTTAATACATAATCCTAATCTGCCAACCCTCTTTTCCCAGTCTTGGTGGCGCGTGCTTGGAAAGTGTGGATCTGAGGTAGCAGATTCCATGAAGCCTGTTGGTTGGGGTAGACTTCTTTGAGGGGCAGTTTTGGAATTATGCAAGATGGACAACTAGTAACATTGTATGATCTGTTGGGGTTCATGATTTATTTGATAGTGCTTTTTGGGCTTGGTTCTTGGTTTTGATCTCTTTGATTCTAGGTTTCGTTTTATGCTTTGTACATTTGAATAATTCACTCTATAGGTCTGATTCCTTTTGGTGTGCCCTTGTTTTTGAAATCTGATCGTAAGAATTAGGGTTCTTCTGGTTTTCCCCAAATACCTTTGAAATCAAGGCAAATATAGAAGCAAATCCAGTGTTGAAGACATTGGTTTGATATTTCCTTTCTTTGCTCGCAATCATGCCCAACTGTGGAGGCTAAAAGTAAGGCATAGCCTAGTGATTCAGAGAAGACGCAAAATAGGCCGGGTGGAGAAGAAAATAATTTTAGTCTTTCTAAGTTTGGTTCCTGAGAATGCATGGGTCACACCCATTTTTAATTTGTGCCGATATAGTATTGGAAATGGGGACATTACCGAAAGGAGTCATAAAATTGGTTTTTCTAGTAGCCTTTGTCTTTTGATTGAGTAGGTGTGTTTCGATGCTGTTGATTAAGCTATGGTAACGATTCTGCTTTGTATTGCTAGATTTGACTGAGACTTTGCATATGCTATTTGTTTAGATTGGCATATGCTTCTTTGTAGATGTCGTATGGCTAGGGCTTTGCTCATGCAATGAATGTGATACCCTTGACCAAAAAAACACACACAGAGATTTGTGTTTGCAAACAAATTATTTGAAGGGAGGGTGGGGCTTGAGCCCCTGGGGCCCCACCTTGGTGTCCGACCCTGGTCATCTGATTGTATACCAAAAACTTGTTAAAGATTTCGGCAAGTGTACCGAATCGTACAAGTAATAAAGTAAAAGTAGAGTATCGTCTCCATGAGGATTGTGATTAATTATTTAACTTAACAAACTTGGTATCTATTTTGAACTAGAACAAATTTTGGGTATTGAATTTAGGAATATTGCAACGATAAGAAAAAATAAACTATTTGAATTCGAATAATTAAAAGCGACTAGGGGTTGAATCTTTTTGTTTCCACAAAATTCATCTAACCCTAGCCTGAAAGAGTTTAGCTACTCATAGAGAACGAGGAACCAAACCAGAAATTCATGAAGAGAAGATGAAGAGATTGAATCATATCCTTCACCATGCCTCCAAAATATCAAAGTTCGAACCCTAGGTAAGTGCTTAAAGTGTCTATTTATAGTCTAGGAAAAGGGTCAAAAACCAACTCAAAACGTTCAGAAACGCGAAAATCCGAGTACAGGACGCTCCGCGGCCTGGCCGTGCTGTCTTAGAAAATAGTGTCTCCCTGTCTCCCACCAATCAAAGGTTGGGGATATGCATATGTGTTAATAAATTATGATATTATTTTATTATGTGGCAAATTGTCATTAGTAGGGAACAGAGAATGTGACAGAAAAGTGAGACAGAAGATTTTCATCTGTATATCCGAGCGTTGGGTAAGAGAAGCAATGAATACATGCATATATATCTTTTTTGATGCTAATACATATATATCTTAACTAAGAACTTTTCCTGTAAAAAAAACTGCGAACTTTTAATTCGATAGTTAAACAATGATTACAAAAAGAAGTTATGAAACTAAATAATTTCAAAATTTTATTCATATTACAACCAAAAGACCTGAAAAATGTTTTGTTATGATCATTAGTTTAATAGGACTACTGAAGATATCGTTTCGGGAGGGTTGATGTATTTGAAGCACACGTTCGTATCAATGAAGAAATATATAAAAAAATTGTTAAGAGAAGTTTTATAACATTTATAAGATAGTATACAAAATAAGATGCACCCCTTTCTTATTAATCTTTTATTATATTCTCATCCATAGCATCACAAGATCCTAGTACTCAGTTGGGAATATTATTGGCGAGAGCTAGTTACAGTACAAATTACACAAGGCGACAGTTGGTGGACAGTAACACAATTCGCCCACACATGAGTTGCAACATGCTCGAAATGGACCCGATTCTTGATTTCCACACATACACCAATTGCCCAAACATTTGTTATAAAAACAAATTTTATTACACTTCAATTGCACAATAGGTCCCCTTCCTTCCGATTTTATGCACATATCTGCAAACACAAAACAATATGAGAATATAAACAAAATTAAACAAAACTTTACGTAAAGACTTGAAGGTAAATTGGCTTAAGTGAGAAATCGCAATGTGATGTAAAGAAAATTCGCTCGTTAGTTTCTGACCTGATACAATGATGAAAAAAGCCAATAAAAACGCCAATTTGAGAGAAGAATTCCATGTGGTGTCCATCTTATTCGTCGAACATGTTCTTTAGACATAGGTATATATAGCAAATGGTGATATCACCTTATTCATCGATGGAGTGAATGTAAATTATTTAATCAATCAATGCGTTAAATATGTAGTCAAAACAAAATTAATGCATTATATTTTATCCTTTGGATATCCCTATTAAGATTCTTTTTTTTTTTGATAAGCCCTATTAAGATTCTTTTCCCTATAGTCAGTTCATTTTTATCTCATGGTTAAGCACCTTTTTTTTTTTTGACGTATCATGGTTAAGTATCTATTTTTTTTTTATAAGTATCTATTTTTGGTTCAACATATATGACACTTCTTTTATTCTTACTAGTATATTTAACCATATTCGCACGGGTTATCTGTATGAGTTGTAAAAGTATCTAACGTGTAAGAATAAATCTGAAGTATTTTACAAAAAAAATTAGCAGATTTAAATTTTTCAAAAAATATTGTAGATAATTTATTATGAAGTAGAAAATATATGTATTTATACATATACTCTAATTTTAAAATATAACAAGTAAAAAAATAATATTTATTCTATTTTCTTTATATTTAGAGATGATTTCTCAACTATGCGTTTCAACAAAAAAAATAAAGCACACAATTGAATGATTTATCTAAATTCAAAATAAGTAGCATGTAAAAGAGATAATCAATTATCTATGTTGGATAACAAATTAATCCTAGAATAGATTATGATTTTTTTCACATATAATATCGAAGCTTTAAGAAGAAAAAAATAAAAATATATAATGATTTAGCATTTATCATAATTAAACATAAACAATCATGTGAATGATGGAATGCTGGAAATATTTATATTCCAATATTGTACTGAAAAATTTTAAATTTTAATGATATGTAAGAGATAAAATATACAAATTATAAAAAAAATATTAAATTTAACATTATATAGCTATGATTTTTAAATTAAATTTTATGATGTGAATAGTATAATTAATCATTCATGAAAAGTTATAAAATTAAAAGTAACCAAATTTGTATTGTAAAATAATGTTGAATTGTGTTTATGAAAAAAACTATTGATGAACAGTACTAATAATTGATATAAATAATAAACAAAAATAGATAAGTTATTTAAGGGAATATATTAATAATTTACATTACGAAATTATTTTTTAATTTGACATGAGGTAATAACGATTGCTACAATTAAAACAATAACTAAAAATTTCAAAATTGAAACTGAAATTAGTTTAGGCAAAAATATTAATGATTCTTTTGTCGTCACATAATATAGATAATATTTTGATTGAATTGAAATGATCCTGATATGAGAATTAATTGATTGATATGCTTTAATTTATTACATTTTAGATTTGAATTTGATTTAATTCAAATTTGATTTATTTGTAAAAGTCTAGATATGAGTATTGATTGATTGATATGTCTTAATTAATAAAATAACATGAATGAAAAAAATAAAAAATAAAATTATTTTGTATTTTGGCAAAAAAAATGAATGTGGAGCTGCCACGTGACATGAGTCTACGTGGCAAAATTTTATTTTATATAATGTAGTAGATATGAGTATTGATTGATTGATATGCATTATTTAATGAAATATCATGAATTAAAAATTAAAAAATAAAAATATTTTGCATTTTGGCATAAAAAAAGAATGAATATGGAACTGTCACGTGGCATGAGTCTACGTGGCAAAACTATGTTTTATATAATATAGTAGATAAGTATCTATTTTTGGTTCACCATATATGACACTTCTTTTACTCTTATGCAGATACTTCTTTCGTCCCAAAATAAATATCATTTTAGCAACAAAAAAAAAATTCCAGAACAAGTGTCATTTTATTTTTTCATTATAACATTAATTATTTTATTCCAATTTTACTTCAAAATTAATACTGTACGCAACTCCGAAATCATTATACTCTACTATGCACTTGTGACAATGATTAATACTCCAATGATTAATAAGGATAATTGGTAAAATTGGTACACTCATTCGTTCTTGACTCTAAATACCCAAAATAACTCCCGACAAAAAATGTGGTACCCAGTATAGCCCCTAAAAAAAATAGTCCTAAAATAGTCCTTCAAAATTACAAACGAGGGACATGTTCATCCTTTTGTCAACCTCTGTCTAATGACTGCTGTTAAATTACGATGTGTAACGTTAAGGTAGTGATGTGTTCGTTACTAACTTCCATCACGTTAATTTTTAACACAGACAGTGGCGTATCCAAGATCCTAGGTCAACGGGGTTAAACCATTTAACTTTAATGAATAATAATTATATTCCATTTTGTAAATATGTTTTTTATATCTTATCTCGATCATAAGGATAATATATCGATATTTTAATTTGTTTTCCTGAATTTGATAACAACTATTCTAAATTAATTTCAATGTTTGTTGTTGGAAACTTGATTTCACAAGATTGTTGCTCATTTGATGATAATCTCCCATTCAAAAATCTATTTATTATCTTCTACAATTTAAAAAACAAAATTAATGGTAAAAAAATGAAACACAAAGACTTACTTAGTCCTTCACAATAAATGGAGGAAAAGACTTAATGGTAAAAAAATTAATGGTAAAACAAGATTGGTCCTTCACAATAAACACAAATTAAGACTTATTTAGTCCCTAATGAATGAATAAATATCAATTTAGTCCGTAAGAGTTTTAGATGCCGGTCAAATTAATCTCTGATAGGGACTAAAATATCCCTAAAAATATCTTAAAAATGATTAATTTGACCAAAATTTGAGATTTTTTATGATCAAATTGGTATTTTTTTTATTTCTCAAGGACTAAATTGGTCTCTGTGTTTTTGTCAGAGACGAGTTTGGACAAATTAAATGAGAGAGACGGTGCAATTATGGGCAGTAAGTGCAAAACTGTAAAGTCATGATGGGTCAAATAAAAAATTTACAAGGAGCTAAGTGAGATTTTAAAAAATTAAGGGTCTCAATTGAACATAGGGACGCCACTGAACAAAGATAATCCACTATGTTAAATGGTAAACAATAAGAAAGGTTCAAACTGGAAAAAGCTCAAATCAGTCTCTTTCTGAAAAATTAAATAGAGAGCTTTTTCTTCCATCCATTCCCTTTATTTTCCTAAATTTATCCCTAAATTTAACCCTAAAAGAGAGCCATAATTCCATGGAAGAAATATAATCCGGTTGACGATCCTGAGGCACAAGTGCAGAAGGAGGATTTTACACAGGTTTTGTACTGATGTAGATGCTCCCGGTGTTGTATGTTGGGGTTTTTACACCTGTTATTTAACCAGCGTAAAATGTTGATTTTTACACCGGTTATATATCCGGTGTAAAATATCAATTTTGGGTTTTATTTTATTTTTTGAATGACATTTTACACAGGTTATTATAATAACCGGTGAAAAAGACTTGTTTTTTACACCGTCTATTGACAAAAACAGGTGTTAAAAGTCTATCTTTTACACCAGTTTCATGGATAACCGACGTAAAAGGTTATATTTTTTTTGTTTCTCTTTTTGTTTTTGTCCATTCCTACCCAGAGGCTATCTAAATTAACAATAAACAGGCAATAAATTTGCCAAGAATTGGTACCAAATGTGCCCAAAATTCAAACCATTTAAACATATCAAATTTAATCTATAAACATATCAAATATACACATAAACAAAGTTAAGCTATATATATATATATATTAATAGCCTGGTTAGAAGCACGCTCATAAGTTGTCAGGATATTTTTCAGGTGGTTGCACTCCCTTTCATTAGCCCTGCAAAATAAAAAAAGTCATCAGCAAATAATAAGTGTGTGAGGATAGGAGCTTCCCCATACACTTTAATACCATGGACATCACCTCTCGCTTCCGCTCTTTTTATAAGGGTAATTAAGCCCTCTGCACACACAATAAAAAGGTAAGGGGACAGTGGGTCCCTTTGTCTAAGGCCTCTCCCTGGTGTTACATGTCCCACTCCCTAGTGCTTCCGGCCAGGCTATTAATATGCAAAAGTCTGAGATCTACTTCAGGAAGAATACGGCCACAGATGTCGGGCAGGCTATCACAAGGCTCTTGGAGGTTACAGAATGCATGGGAACGGGGAAATACCTTGGGTTACCATCCATGATTGGGAGAAGCAAGAGAGCTGTGTTTTGCTTCTTGAGAGACCGGTTATGGAAGAAGATTCAACATTGGTCAGGGTGCCATCTTTCAAAACCAGGCAGATAGGTTCTCATCGAGTCAGTCGCTCAAGCAATCTCCCAATACTGTATGAGTGCTTTTCTCATTCCCACTTCTCTTGGGGAAGAGATTAAGCGCATGATTAACTCTTTTTGGTGGGGTTCGAATAGAGGTGGAGGCTGTGGCATCAATTGGATGAGTTGGGACAAGTTGACGGTGAAGAAGGAGTATGGTGGTATGGGTTTTCGCTATTTTCACGGCTTTAATTTAGCCATGCTAGGGAAGCAGGGTTGGAGGATAGCTACCAACCAAGATACTATCCTATCATGAGTTTTCAAAGATAAATATTTCCCACAGGGGATTTTCTGTGGGCCCGGTTGGGTCATAACCTGAGTTACGATTAGTGAGGTATCTACACTTCCTAGGTAATGGTTAAGTCAGGCACAAGATGGCAAATTGGCAAGGGTGATAAAATAAATGTTTGGAGGGACCCATGGCTTAGAAATTGTGAGGAACCATTTGTTAAAAGCCCAATGATAGCAGGTATTGAGCAGCTGAGAGTATATGACTTAATCGACCATCAAAGGCGGGAGTGGAGAAGTGACCTGGTCACGGACTATTTCGACTCATCAGAAGCTACTGATAACACCAATATTGCATCATTTTATAAGGATATTAGAATGTGATTTGAATAATTATTAAATATTATCAATTGAAATTCACTATTTTTTAATCTAAATAGTGCAGAAAAGGAAAATTAAGCAATATGGTGGTCAAATACAAATTTGGGCTTGAAATAGGCCCAGAATGCTAAGCACGGCCTTCACATAATATAATGAAGCATGTCCATGCTTACCTGAAGCAGCAATTAGCTACGAGCGGGCCTCACGCGCGTCCACGCACTCCCCGGATAGCTGGTTGGTATTTTAATCATATCTGGAGCTGTAGTTATCGGATTAGGCCGTTCTTGGTGGCGTTGGAAAGCTAAGAGAATTTCCTACAACTTTGTCACAAATTGGATGGACTCTAACATGAAGCACGACCTTTTCATCATGGAGCACGACCATGCTCAACCAAAAATATCAGAAAATCATGTCGGCAAGGTCGGTGACGCGTAAACAGGCTGTAAAGGGAGCACAGCCTTGGAGCACAGCCGTGCTTAGGCCGTGTTGAACCCAAATTTTTGCCTATAAAAGGAACGCTCAACAGAACATTTGAAGGTTTCCCGGGATTGATTCTCTCCCAATTCTCTTCTTCTCTTGTTACCTTCTAGTTTTATTTTGTTTGTTTTCTTATATTATGTTGTGTAAGTAATCCTGTCACTTAGGTGATGGAGGATCTTTTACTTTATCTGTGGTATCTTTATGATTTATAATATGAGTGTTTAAATATTTTTGATTAAATTATTCCTGACGATATTTCTTTAATAAAAGAATTAGCTACTCTTTACACAGTTAATTAAGTGTGTAGCGATCGTACCTTCAATTAGTTAACGGAACTCTAAGGATAATTAAATCTGCATGCTCTGCCGGATCAAGAATTGCGTGTTCATTTCCAGTCAGTCATTGAATTGGTAAATCTATTGATACTTTATGCTCTTTCTATTTACTTGCTTTGAATGATCAAACAAACTAATAAATTAGGAGGAAGACTGTTAACATTGCATGATCATTGGATGTTAATAGCTTTTAAATAGATGATTGGTAATCAGTAAGAATTGTTACTCATGTTATAAATTAATCATACACAGATATAACTATTAGTGAACCTATTACCTTAGTGCTTTTATTATCTAATTCCTTTCTTAAATATTTTATAATTTCTTTTCTACTTATTTTTATGCACTCTTTGTTTAAAGTTCACCTCGAACCATTTGTCTAAATAACAAATTGATCTAAGTAGAGCAGTAATCATTCCAATTCCCTGTGGAGATGATAATCTTTTATACTATAACTTGACGAGATTGTATACTTGCGATTTTGAACCAACAAGTTTTTGACGCCGTCCGGGGAATTGTTAATGATATTGATCGAAATGATTAATTGTTAATTTATAAGCTTTTTGTAATTATTTTCCTTTTTCTTATTTTATTTTATTTTTATCTTTTATTTTTTTCTTTCTTATCATTTTAATTTTATTATCACCTCCTACATGGATGGTTTTACCTCCTACATGGACGGTTAGCTTTTATTTTTATATTTCGTCTTCTAGTTAGAAGATTAGATTTTATTTTGTGTAGCGTCTCCTGGTTGGAAGACTAGATTTTATTTTGTGTAGCTTTTCCTGGTTAGAAAACTAGATTTTCTTACTATTTTATTACTTAAACTTATTATTTAGCGTCTCCTGGTTGGAAGACTAGATTATTTTTTCTTTCTTTTAATTTTTCTTTTCTTCTCTTTAAAAAATAAAAAAATATGGATTCTCTTTTTGTTTGTGAGTGTTGTGGTATTTTAACAAATACTACAGATGCAAGTCACAAATCCTTAGAGAATAAAATATCAGTTTTGGATCAATTGATAAACTAAAGAGAAAGAGAAACCACCTTGCTTAATCAACCAGAGCCTAAAGATGAAATCATCATTTCTGAGGATGATGAGAAGTTAATTGAAGGTACTGAGTCCGACACTTGGTCTCAGGCGGAGTCTGACATTCAGGCCATGCTTGACATTTGGCTTGAGAATGAGTCTGACACTTGGCCTAAGATTGAATCTGACACTTGGTCTGAGACTGAGTCTGACATTTAGCCTGACACCGAGTCTGATACTTGGCCTGAGACTCACTCTAAAACTTGGTCTAAGCCAAAGTTTGAACCTAAGCATGGCTCACAACCATCCTGAGAAAAGATCAAAGTTCTTGCAGAAGAGAATGATTCTAAGGAAAGCGAGAGAAACCTCCCAGTACTTAATGAAGAGCAAGAGATGGAAGCTCCAGTTACTTTGGAACAGACTCTTGTAGTCAATATTGGCGAGGCAGCCATTGAGGTTCACAAAAGAAAGGTAACTATTAAATCTGGTAAGGAAGAAGATATTTCACAATCTTTGAATTTTAACCCCTCTCATTCAATTTCTAGTTACTATATTAACGATGTGATTGCTGTTAACAATCCTCCTTTAATTTCTTTTGATTTTATTAATAATGTGGATGTTTTGTTAACAAGTTTGTTGGTTTAGAATGCAGGATCCTTTGAAATACATTGCTAACTTGCAGGATCCTAATATGTTGGTGGGGGATGTTAAAGTAAAAATTGCATCACTCCATGATAACCCTCCACCATTGCAAAGAAAGAGGTCAAACAACTTGAACCACATGGTCAAAAAATGGCGAAGAGGGAATGCGCTAAATGCAAAATTCACTCTTGGGGAACCCGCAGGTTGACCACTTCTAAAGCAATCCGTCAAGCTCATGACGTTAAATAAAGCGCTTCACAGAAGGCAACCTGTGTTTATATTATTTCAGTTTATTTTATGTTTACCCTTTTATTTTGTCGACAGTTCTCTTTCACTTACTTCATCTTGACAAAACTGTCGTTTTGGGAAGAAATTTGCCTACTGTGCTCCCTCCAGAATATGCTCGTGAAATTTTCTACAGGGGAGTCCCTTTCCACTCTTTACTTTTTAGCACTTGATTTTGTTGTTATATCTTTATGTGCTTATGCTATGATTACTAGCATTGAGGACAATGTTAGAAATAAGTGTGGGGGGGAGTTAACCACTTGATTTTTGGTTATTACTGTTTTAAAACAAATTGAAGCTACTAATTTTGGGGCAAAAAACTTGAACTTGTTTAGATAGCTTTTGATGTTTATTGAGATGATATAAATTTCTGAAAACTGAAAATTAGAGATGAGCCATTGATTGAAATTTTTTCCCTGAAATAGCTTCTAAAAGTGAGGATTTGAGCATGATTTAGGTTTGCGCATTGTTGCAAGATTATTATAACCCTATTCTTCATGAGAGTTGTTTTCATATTTACATTGTGTTCTAGAACTTGACATGTGACCATTCAAAGTCAAACTAATTTATAGAATTTTTGGAAAATGATTGGGGCATTTAGGATTTGTTTCTAGCCTGCTATACTTTGCGATTAAATTTCACCACTTAGTTGACCACTTTGAGCTTTAAAAAGAAGTTTTATTCTATACCCTCTGATTTGATTGGAAAAAATGATAGATTCGAGTACCGTTTTTTACTAAAATGGAGCAGCTTGGTTTTGGTGACAGATATATATTCAATGAAAATGTGATAAGACAGAGACTTTGTAACACCCCAAATTTCTAAGCTAAGTTGAGAATAAGTTATGAGAAGAATTGTGTGATTGTATCCAAGCTTAATTTGATTTCAAAGTGAGTGGATATAATTACACAAAGTTTTGATAAAAAAGTTAATGGGTTTGAGTTGAGGAATAAGTGTGGATTTAATCCTAAGATGGTTAAAGGTGTTGATTTGTAGTTATGGAAGTTAATTTGAGAAGAAAGTCTCAAGGTTTGGTGTTAGAACTAAGATTTCCTGGTTTTTCTGCAGTGTGAATCGATTCATATAGCTTAGGAATCGATTCACAGCATTAAAACTCCATTGGCATCGAATTCTAGCAGTGTGAATCGATTCACAGAAGCCAGGAATCGATTCACATAAGACAGGCCACTGGGACTTGCATGCAGGAATCGATTCACTCATTAAAACTGCAATTCAGGCGCTTTTTACACTGTGGGAATCGAATCACACTATGCTGTGAATCGATTCACAGCTGCAGAGGTGTATAAAAACGCTGTTTCAAATGAGCGTAGCAGTAGAGAGAAAGAGGAAAGGAAAAGAAGAGAAAGGGAAAGGAGAAAGAGGAGATGAGAGCTAGGGTTTCACCCTTTCAGAAGGATTGAAGAGATTCACGTTGGATTTCTTCAATCACTTGCTTAAATGGAGAGTTTGAGAGTTGAGATTTGGGTATTTGGAAGATTTGGGTTTGAACCCTAGAGAGGAGAAGAAGAAGCACGAATTTGGAGAAGAATAAGGGGAGAAGACCAAGCTCCAGTAAGGATGGCTCAAGTTCTTGGATTGAGAAGGAAGATTGAAGGTTGAAGATCAAGATTTGAGAAGTATTTGGAGGAGCCCCAAGTTGAGCAAAGAGGGAAAAGCTGGAAGAGGAGCGTAGAGTCCAAAGTTCAACCTTCCTAGCTCAATGTCTTGAAGAATAGAGGTGAGTTCTTCAACCCTTAGGTGATGGACACCCATAAGTCCCACATATAGGAATTTCTCTTCCTTTAGTAATATATGAACCCTAGGTTCAAGTTAGGTTTTAGATACCTATAAGAGGTTGAGTTATTATTGTTATGATTGTCATGATTGTTATGATTGTTATGATTGTGTAGTGGGCTTGATTAAAAGAGGTTGGCGACTGCCCCCAACCCCCCACAGTTGAATGTATGCTTGATGTTTTCTCTCTTGAGAACTCCATAGAGTTTCAAGGGATTAGTTAATGTATGTGTTGTCCATTAGTTTGGCAAATTGTGAGGCTTGTCTAAGAGCCATGAGCTTAAGTCTTAGAGGTCAAAGGAAGGACCCTAGGAAAAGGATGTAATAGAAAGAATGTATGAATTAGTGTTCATGATTTGGAGTCATTAGAGATAAAGGGATGCTATTAATGTAAGCTTGATTCATTGAAATAATTGTAGTTTCCTTGAATAGTTAAGTAATGAGTATGATTGTATTTCTTTGAACATACATACAAGCACAAGCATAAGCATAAGCATATGCATAAGCTAAAGTCCATGGCAAGACTCCTCTATTTATAGGAGTAGATCGGTTTGGTTAGCCAAGTGGGACGCCCTTGGAGGGTTATGACGTCTAACCACCATTCCGAAAGTGTGTAATTGGGGTCTAGGGACTGAAGCCTACGACACTAACCAATAACACAAAATGCATTACATGCAAAGCATCATATTATATATCTCCTATGAATGGTATAATATGTGAAGTGATGTTAAGTTTATGAAAGTTAATGAATTCCTTGTATGTATTTATATATATGTATTCGGAATTAGCTTAGTTAGTTGTATGAAATCTTGGATAGCACACCCATAGTCGCTTAATTATTATATAGTAATGAGTATTGTGATTAGATCACTTAAAGGATAAGCAAGCTAGGTTGATTAGGATTTGTGGTATAGAGCATAAGGCAAAGCCCAATAGCATAAGAAAAAGCAAAGAGGTGTTAAGCACAAAGTGAGTAAGTAAGAACAATATGTTCTTAGTTAATAAGGTTGCAATTTATATTGTATTAAGGTTAGTCGAGCTAAACAAAGGTTAAAGAATGGACATTTGTAGGATTGATGTGGGTTGCTATACATCTATGTGTTTAGTTTAATCACAAGTTGATAAGTGGCATATTAGCCCTAGGATTACCCTATTTGATTATATGCTAAGTTTTTAACTCAAGCTAGCGCCTTCTAAAGCGTCTTAGCTTAGGGATATCGAGAAGTTCAGGTCAAGTCCTTATAGTATATAGAGAGAGTATGTCGAGGTTTGAAATGCCTAAGTTAGTCTTCTCAGCCTAGAATGTTCCGAGGAGAGAATGGTGAGGAGTCCGTGAAGGGCTCACTGAGATTTTATAATCTCACCCTTTTCCTTTCATTTGTTTTCAGATAAGCAGGTACCGAAGACGATGAGGCGAAGCTCCAAGCTTGGGACTCATAGGCTAGTTTTGTATTGAAGTGGAAAATTATATTCCAAGTTATGTATAATATGTAATCTTTTATTAGATTAATGAATTAAGTTTAATTTACGACTTGGATTACTGTAATCAAGTTTGTAAATGCTTAGTAATTCCTGTACCTTAATGTAAATTGTCGTACTTTCAATTATGTTGAGGTGCGGGTGTTACATTATGGTATCAGAGCAGTTCGATCTTATCGGACTGTGAGTTATTGGTTTAGTAATTTAGGAAGTGTCAGTTTAGTCCTTGTTGGACTTTAATCAGTTAGCAGGAATTTTCCTTTGTCCAAGAGCTTCTCTACATATTCTTATGCTTAGTATGGAATATTAAGCCTGATCAACTTAATACTCCATACCGTGTACGAAGAATGTAGTAGATGGAGCTGGCGGATGAGGGAGGAGACCGAATAGGAGCGTGAACTCTGTGGAAGTTTGATGGATAAGGATGATGTAGACAAGGAAGGAGCGGATGTAAGAGCTCTCTTTAAGTGAGAACCTTCGGAATACAGAAAAAGGGAAACAAGTTCCCACCGTTCCGGAACCAAGAGTTAAGGAATGTTTCAAGAGTGGTCGGAACCATAGTGGTGAGGGTTCGGCTAGGCGAGCGTGTAATTCATGTACCGTCAACCGAGATGCTATGGAAGTGATTGGAAATGACGAGCAAGTAAGGGGTCTTAATTGTGAGGTTTCAAATCAACTTAGGATGGGCATTTGTAATTGGTTAGGGTTACAACACTGGTTATGCTATCAAGTTGTTCCGCCTAATCCATTATGAATGGATCCTAGAATGATTGAGATCTTATGATGATTCCCAAGTTAATTCAGGTGCCCTTCGTGGTTAACAGTAAGTACTCTTAATTGTAGAATTTCAACCGAGTAGGATGGTCGGTTCTAATTGGTTAGGGTCTCAACACTTGTTGTTTCAGCAGGATTGGTTAACCTAGCCAATTATAAGTGGATCCTAGGTCGATGGAAATCCTATGATGATCCCTGAGAGAACCTTAGCGTTCCGAGTGGTAGTGGTAAGGGTAAGGAACAAGATGGAGTTAGGCGATATGCTGCGACGCCCAAATGGTAGTATGGGTCCTCAAGAGTGATCTTGCCCTAGTGAAGCAGAAGGAAAACTCTAAATCTTCAAGGAACGGTGTCCTTAGTGGAACAACAAACTTCAGAGGATTGGATGAGATGTAGTCTTCAAATTATAGAAGTTTCAAGAAAAGCTGAGTCAGCGGAGACCTAAAGTTATTGATGTCTATGTTCGATCAAATTGTTCAGTGCGTAAAGTGAATTCAATTGACCAATTATAGACTTTGCCTTAGCCAAGTAAGAATATTAGTTGGAATAAGACTTAGTCTGTGATTGGGTAATGAGATCACTTAAATTCCTGAGCAATTAGTTCCTCTATAGAGATTAATCCCTTCCAGGGTTTCTAATGATCCAGATGGGGTAAGGAGGATAAGACAGAATCAACAAGGTAGATTGTTCCCAAGAATATCAAGGATTTATTTTCTGGATACTTGTTGGTCCATTGGTTATTAAACGCATCGATCTACACCACTGTCAGATAGAGAAGTGTGGGTTCTAGTTTAATTCCAGTAGCATCAAGAAAGGGAGTCAATTCATCAAGCGAAGGAGAGTAGTAGTAAGGTTCATTTAAGAGTGAATATGGTGGACATCTGAGATTATAAGTTACGGTGAGTCAAGTCGTTAAGTTGAGTCTGATGTGATTCTAATTAGCCACTTGCAAGCTAAGTCTCCAACCAAGTGAGGCTTAGACCTCGTGTGAGACAAAGTTTGCAATCAACTCATGAAAATCAAGTCAGTTTAACCAACGGATACCTCCCAAGAGTTAAGCAATGTCGTGTGGCAAGTTCATGAGGATGGATGTGTGAGACTGTGGGTTACTACAGAATTATAGAGGAAGCACAGGTTATCTTATGGCAGAATGTCTAAGTGAGTAGCAGACGATGAAAAGCAAGCGTAACAATTTCCAACAGTCAAGAGCAACCGAAAGATAGAAACGACACGAGTTAAACTCTCGGTGAAGTAAAGTATTCCATCTGATGGAAATAAGACGAAAGAAGTTCATTCATTTGAAAAGACGTGAGATCAGAGAACGCAGCGGAAGCACCAAAAGCCAATTTATTATACAGAAGGATGAGGTAGGAAAGAAAGGCGTAGTTTGGGGACGAGATTCCACGGAGGTGAATCTCTGTTCGCATTCCATGCTGTCAACGCTAAGAAGTTCCTACACCCTTAACTCCACATAAGAAGTCTGGAAGTGAGAACCTATCTCATGGGGGAAAGATTTGAAGATAGTAAGGATGTGAGTTACACACACACCGCTCCAACTGATTAAATTATATTCATCAGTTAGAACTTAGTCTGTGACCGGTTAACGCTATCGCAACTAATCTAATCGATTAATGCTTGGTGAGAGTTAATTGTTTCTAGGTTTTCCAATGGATGGAATGGGCTATGAAAGGAAGTTGTAGTTGAAGTTCCAATAAAGGATGCAGTAATTTTCGAGGACGAAAATTTTTAAAAGGTGGGTAGTAGTGTAACACCCCAAATTTCTAAGCTAAGTTGAGAATAAGTTATGAGAAGAATTGTGTGATTGTATCCAAGCTTAATTTGATTTCAAAGTGAGTGGATATAATTACACAAAGTTTTGATAAGAAAGTTAATGGGTTTGAGTTGAGGAATAAGTGTGGATTTAATCCTAAGATGGTTAAAGGTGTTGATTTGTAGTTATGGAAGTTAATTTGAGAAGAAAGTCTCAAGGTTTGGTGTTAGAACTAAGATTTCCTGGTTTTTCTGCAGCGTGAATCGATTCATATAGCTTAGGAATCGATTCACAGCATTAAAACTCCATTGGCATCGAATTCTAGCAGTGTGAATCGATTCACAGAAGCCAGGAATCGATTCACATAAGACAGGCCACTGGGACTCGCATGCAGGAATCGATTCACTCATTAAAACTGCAATTCAGGCGCTTTTTACACTGTGGGAATCGATTCACACTATACTGTGAATTGATTCACAGCTGCAGAGGTGTATAAAAACGCTGTTTCAGCGAGCAGAACGCAGAAGTAGAGAAAGAGGAAAGGAAAAGAAGAGAAAGGGAAAGGAGAAAGAGGAGAGGAGAGCTAGGGTTTCACCCTTTGAGAAGGATTGAAGAGATTCATGTTGGATTTCTTCAATCACTTGCTTAAATGGAGAGTTTGAGAGTTGAGATTTGGGTATTTGGAAGATTTGGGTTTACCCTAGAGAGGAGAAGAAGAAGCACGAATTTGGAGAAGAATAAGGGGAGAAGACCAAGCTCCAGCAAGGATGGCTCAAGTTCTTGGATTGAGAAGGAAGATTGAAGGTTGAAGATCAAGATTTGAGAAGTATTTGGAGGAGCCCCAAGTTGAGCAAATAGGGAAAAGCTTGAAGAGGAGCGTAGAGTCCAAAGTTCAACCTTCCTAGCTCAATGTTTTGAAGAATAGAGGTGAGTTCTTCAACCCTTAGGTGATGGGCACCCATAAGTCCCACATATAGGAATTTCTCTTCCTTTAGTAATATATGAACCCTAGGTACAAGTTAGGTTTTAGATACCTATAAGAGGTTGAGTTATTATTGTTATGATTGTCATGATTGTTATGATTGTTATGATTGTGTAGTGGGCTTGATTAAAAGAGGTTGCACGCCTCAACCCCCACAGTTGAATGTATGCTTGATGTTTTCTCTCTTGAGAACTCCATAGAGTTTCAAGGGATTAGTTAATGTATGTGTTGTCCATTAGTTTGGCAAATTGTGAGGCTTGTCTAAGAGCCATGAGCTTAAGTCTTAGAGGTCAAAGGAAGGACCCTAGGAAAAGGATGTAATAGAAAGAATGTATGAATTAGTGTTCATGATTTGGAGTCATTAGAGATAAAGGGATGCTATTAATGTAAGCTTGATTCATTGAAATAATTGTAGTTTCCTTGAATAGTTAAGTAATGAGTATGATTGTATTTCTTTGAACATACATACAAGCACAAGCATAAGCATAAGCATATGCATAAGCTAAAGTCCATGGCAAGACTCCTCTATTTATAGGAGTAGATCGGTTTGGTTAGCCAAGTGGGACGCCCTTGGAGGGTTATGACGTCTAACCACCATTCCGAAAGTGTGTAATTGGGGTCTAGGGACTGAAGCCTACGACACTACCCAATAACACAAAATGCATTACATGCAAAGCATCATATTATATATCTCCTATGAATGGTATAATATGTGAAGTGATGTTAAGTTTATGAAAGTTAATGAATTCCTTGTATGTATTTATATATATGTATTCGGAATTAGCTTAGTTAGTTGTATGAAATCTTGGATAGCACACCCATAGTCGCTTAATTATTATATAGTAATGAGCATTGTGATTAGATCACTTAAAGGATAAGCAAGCTAGGTTGATTGGGATTTGTGGTATAGAGCATAAGGCAAAGCCCAATAGCATAAGAAAAAGCAAAGAGGTGTTAAGCACAAAGTGAGTAAGTAAGAACAATATGTTCTTAGTTAATAAGGTTGCAATTTATATTATATTAAGGTTAGTCGAGCTAAACAAAGGTTAAAGAATGGACATTTGTAGGATTGATGTGGGTTGCGATACATCTATGTGTTTAGTTTAATCACAAGTTGATAAGTGGCATATTGGCCCTAGGATTACCCTATTTGATTATATGCTAAGTTTTTAACTCAAGCTAGCGCCTTCTAAAGCGTCTTAGCTTAGGGATATCGAGAAGTTCAGGTCAAGTCCTTATAGTATATAGAGAGAGTATGTCTAGGTTTGAAATGCCTAAGTTAGTCTTCTCAGCCTAGAATGTTCCGAGGAGAGAATGGTGAGGAGTCCGTGAAGGGCTCACTAAGATTTTATAATCTCACCCTTTTCCTTTCATTTGTTTTCAGATAAGCAGGTACCGAAGACGATGAGGCGAAGCTCCAAGCTTGGGACTCATAGGCTAGTTTTGTATTGAAGTGAAAAATTATATTCCAAGTTATGTATAATATATAATCTTTTATTAGATTAATGAATTAAGTTTAATTTACGACTTGGATTACTGTAATCAAGTTTGTAAATGCTTAGTAATTCCTGTACCTTAATGTAAATTGTCGTACTTTCAATTATGTTGAGATGCGGGTGTTACAGACTTATTCCTAAAAAAAAAAGATATTTGTAATGAGGAAGTCTGATAAAAAAAAGGAAAATGTAAAAAAAAAAAAAAGAAGTTTGGTGCTCTGTTTAAAAGTGATTATACATCTGAAGCTCCATTTTTTTCCAAAAGGGTAGTTGCTCGAATTTAATTAATTATTATAGCCCCTTGAAATATCATTTCTTTGAATTTTCATACCGTAAATTTTCACCCCTGGCCTCATTACAACCTTATAAAAGTCTCCTTGATTTCAAAATTGTCTATAAATCGTTAGTCGAGTCTTGGTCTATCGTCAAGCTTATGGTATTGCTTTGTCTATGAAAAATTTGTCTGAATTCTCCTTACCCATTGATACATTTGAGAGATTGAAAGGAAGTGACACATTCTTAGTTGATTTGATTTCAAAGGTGCTTATTTTTCTAATTATCCAATCAAGTAAAAAATATTTCTCTCAAAGAGATAAAAAGCCATCTTTTAAAAACATTTGCTCTGCCCCATTAATTGGTCAGCTATCATTGATAAAAAAAATTGGGAAATCAAAAACCAATTACTTTGCTTGAGGGCAAGCAAAGCTCATGTGTGGGGGAATTGATAATACCAATATTGCATCATTTTTATAATGATATTAGAATGTGATTTGAATAATTATTGAATATTATCAATTGAAATTCACTCTCTTTTAATCTAAATTGTGCAGAAATGGAAAATTAGGCAATATAGTGGTCAAATACAAATTTGGGCTTGAAATAGGCCCAGAATGCTAAGCACGGCCTTCGCATAATATAATGAAGCATGCCCATGCTTACCTGAAGCAGCAATTAGCCACAAGCGGACCTCATGCGCGTCCACGCGCTCCCCAGATAGTTGGTTGATATTTTAATCATATTTGAAGCTGTAGTTATCGGATTAAGGCGTTCTTGGTGGCATTGAAAAGCTAAGAGAATTTCCTACAACATTATCACAAATTGGATGGACTCTAACATGAAGCACGACCTCTTCATCATGGAGCACGACCGTGCTCAACCAAAAATATCAGAAAATCATGTCGGCAAGGTCGGTGACACGTAAACAGGCCGTAAAGGGAGCACGACCTATTTTTGCCTGTAAAAGAAACGCTCAGTAGAACATTTGAAGGTTCCCCGGGATTGATTTTCTCTCAATTCTCTTCTTCTCTTGTTACCTTCTAGTCTTATTTTGTTTGTTTTCTTATATTATGCTGTGTAACTAATCCCGTCACTGAGGTGATGAAGGATCTTTTACTTTATCTGTGGTATCTTTATGATTTATAATATGAGTGTTTAAATCCTTTTGATTAAATTATTCCTGGTAATATTTCTTTAATAAAAGAATTAGCTACTCTTTGCACTGTTAATTAAGTGTGTGGCGATCGTACCTTCAATTAGTTAACGGAACTCTAGGGATAATTGAATCTGCATGCTCTGCGGGATCAATGATTGCGTGTTCATTTCCAGTCAGTCATTGAATTGGTAAATCTATTGATGCTTTATGCTCTTTCTAGTTACTTGCTTTGATTGATCAAACAAAGTAATAAATTAGGAGGAAGACTGTTAACATTATAAGATCATTGAGTGTTATTAGCTTTTAAATAGATGATTAGTAATCAGTAAGAATTGCTACTCATGTTATAAATTAATCAAATACACAGATATAAGTATTAGTGAACCTATTACCTTAGTGCTTTTATTATCTAATTCCTTTCTTAAATATTTTATAATTTCTTTTCTACTTATTTTTATGCACTCTTTGTTTAAAGTTCACCTCGAACTATTTGTCTAAATAACAAATTGATCTAAGTAGAGCAGTAATCATTCCAATTCCCTATGGAGATGATAATCTTTTATACTATAACTTGACAAGATCGCATACTTGCGATTTTGAACCAATAAGTTTTTGGCGTCGTTGCCGGGAAATTGTTAATGATATTGATCGAAATAATTAATTGTTAATTTAGACGCTTTTTGTAATTATTTTCCTTTTCCTTTTTCTTATTTTATTTTATTTTTATCTTTTATTTTTTTCTTTCTTGTCATTTTAATTTTATTATCACCTCTTACATGGATGGTTTTACCCCCTACATGGACGGTTAGCTTTTATTTTTATATTTCGTCTTCTGGTTAGAAGACTAGATTTTATTTTGTGTAGCATCTCCTGGTTGGAAGACTAGATTTTATTTTGTGTAGCGTCTCCTGGTTGAAAGACTAGATTTTCTTACTATTTTATTACTTAAACTTATTATTTAGCGTCTCCTAGTTGGAAGACTAGATTATTTTTTCTTTCTTTTAATTTTTCTTTTCTTCTTTTTAAAAAATAAAAAAATATGGATTCTCTTTTAGTTTGTGAGTGTTGTGGTATTTTAACAAACACTACAGATGCAAGTCACAAATCCTTAGAGAATAAAATATCAGTTTTGGCTCAATTGATAAACCAAAGAGAAAGAGAGACCACCTTGCTTAATCAACCAGATCCTAAAGATGAAATTATCATTTCTGAGGATGATGAGAAGTTAACTGAAGGTACTGAGTCCGACACTTGGTCTCAGACAGAGTCTGATATTTAGGCCATGCTTAACAATTAATCATTTTGATCAATATCATTAACCATTCCCCGCAACAGCGTCAAAAACTTGTTAGTTTAAAATCGCAAGAATACGATCTCGTCAAGTTATAGTATAAAAGATTATCGTCTCCACAGGAAATTGGAATGATTACTGCTCTACTTAGATCAATTTGTTATGTAGACAAATGGTTTGAGGTGAACTTTAAACAAAGAGTGCATAAAAATAAGTAGAAAAGAAATTATAAAATATTTCAGAAAGGATTAGATAATAAAAGCACTTAGGTAATGGGTTCACTAATACTTATATCTGTGTATTTGATTAATTTATAACATGAGTAACAATTCTTACTGATTACCAATCATCTATTCAAAAGCTATTAACACCCAATGATCATGCAATGTTAACAGTCTTCCTCCTAATTTATTACTTTGTTTGATCATTTAAAGCAAGTAAATAGAAAGAGCATAAAGCATCAATAGATTTACCAATTCAATGACTGACTGGAAATGAACACGCAATCCTTGATCTGGCAGAGCATGCAGATTCAATCATCCCTAGAGTTCCGTTAACTAATTAAAGGTACGATCGCCACACACTTAATTAACAGTATAAAGAGTAGCTAATTCTTTTATTAAAGAAATATCACCAGGAATAATTTAATCAGAAGGATTTAAACACTCATATTATAAATCATAAAGATACCATAGATAAAGTAAAAGATCCTCCATCACCTCAGTGATGGGATTAGTTACACAACATAATATAAGAAAACAAACAAAATAAGACTAGAAGGTAACAACAAAAGAAGAGAATTGGGAGAGAATCAATCCCGGGGAACCTTTAAATGTTCTGCTGAGCGTTCCTTTTATAGACAAAAATTTGGGTTCAGCACGGCCTAAGCACAGTCGTGCTCCAAGGCCGTGCTCCCTTTACAGCCTGTTTACGCGTCACCGACCTTGTCAACATGATTTTATGATATTTTTGGTTGAGCACGGCCGTGCTCCATGATGAAGAGGCTGTGCTTCATGTTAGAGTCCATCCAATTTGAGACAAAGTTGTAGGAAATTCTCTTAGCTTTCCAACGCCACCAAGAACGCCTTAATCTGATAACTACAGCTCCAGATTTGATTAAAATACCAACTAGCTATCCGGGGAGCGCGTGGACACGCGTGAGGCCCGCTCGTGGCTAATTGCTGCTTTAGGTAAGCATGGACATGCTTCATTATATTATGTGAAGGCCATGCTTAGCATTCTGAGCCTATTTCAAGCCCAAATTTGTATTTGACCACCATATTGCCTAATTTTCCATTTCTGCACAATTTAGATTAAAAGAGAGTGAATTTCAATTGATAAAATAATTATTCAAATCACATTCTAATATCCTTATAAAAATGATGCAATATTGGTGTTATCAGCTACAAAGATATTGGCCATTCCGTTATCGCATGCTGCCCTCGACGACCATCTGGTGTGGTCACTTAGCAAATCAGGTGTGTATACAGTTAGGTCCGGCTACCATAGACTAATGGAGACACTCATAGATAGCTCGGAATTAAGGGTGACAGGAGATTGGAATCGAATCTGGCATGCCAAAGTACCTCAGAAGATGAAGCTCTTGATGTGGTGTGCACTGAGAAATGTGTTATCGACCAGAAATAACCTGCGGCGTAAAGGGGTAGCTTGCCCGGCGGAGTGTCCTCATTGTGCGGCCACCAAAGAGAATACTTGGCACACCTTCTTTGGTTGCTAAAAAGCTGTCAATTACTGGATCGCAGGTGGTTTGTGGGACAAGATACAAGACTTGGTGCTTCATGCAGAGGGTTTTAAAGAAGCCACATTTGATCTCTTGGCTCGATTGCAAGCAGACCAGCTCTCGAAATTTTTCATACTGATCTGGTGCATCTGGAGAAGGCACAATGACAAGGTCTGGAACGATTTGGAGCTGCCGGCCAATGTTGCTGTAGAGCTGGCCCGAGACTACACATCCAACTGGAGGAAGGTGAGACGTAAGGAGCAACCGCAGACTTGGTACATCTCGCAAGCAGTGGGTTTAATTTGGCGAAAACCAGATACAGGCAAGTTCAAATGCAATTTGGACGCTGCTCTCTTCTCCATAGATGGTGTTTTTGGTGTTGGTGTCTGCATTCGGGACGATCAAGGTGCTTTCGTGATAGCCAAATCTATGTGGTTCTTGGGCTCTCCCAGTCTAAAAGAAGCTGAAGCCATAGCGTTATTAGAGGCAATCAAGTTGGTGGAAAGTACAGGGTTTACAAGCATGAGTTTCGAACTTGATTGCAAAGCTGTAGTTGATGATATTCAAGCAGTGCAAGCGTATAATAATGAGTTAGGCACCATTTTGAACTCTTGTAGAGAGCATTTAGAGAATTTAAAAACTATGAGGTTAGTTTCATTAGGAGGCAAGCAAACTTTGTTGCTTATAGCATTGCTAGAGTATCTAGGCTTTGTGCTAGCTCCCAAGTTTTTAATTCAATTCCCTCGTGTATTTTCGAATTATTATTAAATGAAATGAAGTGAGTTTGTTGCTTTCAATATATATATATATAAACAATGTACAAATAATCAAGTGCTATATACAAAGTCATTTTGCTGATTTTCAGGTCTTTTTGAATTTGTTCCTTGGGCTTCTTGTAATTGCATCTTCCTTTATTTCTCCTCAATCATTTGCAAAAGGAATTCTGCCCAAGTTTGTCTAACATACTCAATTTCATCTAGATCATATTAAGATGGGTCATTAAATATCTGCAAATTCAAACATATATATAATGAACTAAATCGGCCTAAAAGTTACATGTTTTTCACATTACAAATATAATAGCAAGAGCTAGGTTAAAAAATTTATTACTTTTTCCCATCCGTTAACAATATCCGCCAAGACAATTGTTAACATACTTTTCATCACATAGTATCCACAGGCCCAACCGTTCTTTTGTCGAGGCCCCTACAAATGAATACCGTAGTAACATATAATGAGTAAAAATTATACATATTAACTAGTACTACTAAATGTAAATGAATTTTAGGGAGACAAATTATTTACCTTAGGCTTCACCCATGACACAATAAGAGCTACCTACTAGTCACCTATGGTATGTATCATATCCAATCAATCCTCAAGATCCAACAGAAATTCACATTCATGCTTCGTACCTTGCACTCAAGTACACCATCCAACATCATTTGACAACAATACACACGACTATCCACCGCTATAATGTATATGTTGTGTATATGCAATCATTCTCAACTAAAATTGTCAATCAATGACCTACAAATTTAACATCTCAACCTCAACCCAACAACAACAAGAAGATCAACATAAATAAGGATTCACATCCTCCAATGATGAGGATGTCACTCCCCAACTATGATTGTCTCCATCGACGTAGATCCACTCAACTCAACCTTGTAAGTCGAAATACTATAACCTGTACTACTCACCTAACACAATTACTAAATATTATTTAGATCCAACATAACCATCAATTCATCATTATCCTTCAACAAGAGAATGTTAGCACACCATCATACAAACAGAAATAACTGACAGGCATATTGCCACATTCAGACTTACAACACTGGCAACTAATCATGTTATCATACATCATCATATAAACATGGAGACAACCACTGAGACATATTATCAAACATAACATTTTGAGCATTCCAACAACAACTGAACATATTAAGCACACATCCTCGATCAACAGATATCATGATTTATCCTACGGCGGATAAACCTACAGTGCCTATACCCTAGAATGGTACTAGCTACTCCACTGTTGTTGCAAATGCAGGTTAGGTATTGTCGATTACTCATCTACTAGTAGGGTGTGAAGTCCCCTACACACGTTAAAAATCCTATTCTGCTATTTCCTTCTCGAAAATTGAGGTTTCTTTCTCCTCAGCTAGTAATACTCCTACTTATTTATTTAGTTAGTTAGTTATCTCAGTGGAAAAAAGTGGGTGTTCAAAATTATATTTTCACTCATTAAACATGAAAATAACTAAAACAATGATTCCATATGACATTTAATTTAATATCAGTTACAACTGCGATGTTTTATGTTCTATTAAAGGAGTAGTGAAAGATAATCTTTCAAACAATTTATTTAATTTATCGTAAAAAATATTTAATTTAAAAATATCGTTGTATCAATCACAAAAGATAAACAAAAAATATTAAAAGGTTTTATCCAACTTTCATAATATTCGAATACAAAATATGATGCAATATTCATTCTTAATTTTTTTTTTTGATCTTTTTTTTTCCCGATAAGCAAAGAAGTTTTTATTAAGGGAGTACAAGGTACTCCAACCCGAAACTACATGGAAGTGTTTCATTAAAACCTCCCTAAGCCAAAACTCATTGAGAAAAAGACCAAGGGAGAAAAAAGAGTACAACAACCATAGATTACAGATTACAAAAGTAATAAGGAGCCACTTCACTGGGGTACTCCAACCCATTACATCAAAATAACAAGGAGTCACTTAACTGACTGCAAACAACTCAGTGAACTTGAACACCAATCAAAATATGTCCATCCCTTATTCCTCCCCACTTTAGCAATAAACCAACCCTAAGACACTAGTTTTATTTTTGCAACAATTTCGAAATGTGCAACAACACCATCCCCAAATAGAATATTATTCCTTAAAGACCACATATTCCACACCATAGCACACCAAATTAAGCACCTAATTGATTTCTTTATCTTCCCCAAATATAAGAGGCCAAGTTGAATAAAATTTGATGCTCCTTCATAATGCCAAGCACCATTAAAGCCAATCCAAGAATATATAGAACTCCATACAGCATATGAGAAAGGACACACAAAAAATAAATGACTCACAGTTTCCTCCTGTTGAAAACAAAAGATGCAGGAGGCATTATGATTAGGCGTGATAACCCCACGCCTCACCAGAGCTGACCTTGTAGGTAATCTATCAAGCATGATCCTCCATACCATGACAGCTACTTTCGACGGGATCTGAGTGTGCCACACACCCTTTAGTGCTTTGGACAGCTGCTGGTCCACACTACTGTTATGGTCATTTGACAGCATCTGCAGCTACTGGTATGCCGATTTTACCGTGAATTCTTTTGACAAAATGTGTTTCCAAAACCATTTATCTGTTGATGATGAATTCGGTTGGATCCCTTGTAATGAAGCTTCTAAGTCCTGGACCATGATAGCTTCATTTGGCAGCAACCCACGCCTCCAATTCCACTGCCAATGCCACATCCCATCCTCCTAATTGCCACAACCTGCAACAGAAATATCTTTGATCGAAGCAAGCTGAAATAACACAGGATAATCTGACATAAGTGTACCATTTCCCAGCCAATTATCTTCCTAGAATTTTACCCTCTCGCCATTGCCTAGTCTTAAAAACCATGGAACCAATCCGGATATAGGGAAAGTAAGTCTCTTCACCAAATAGAATAGTGTCTCCTTGCAGGACCATGTTCTAGGAATGCTTTGTGCAGCATTCCATACTTCTGTGTCAATAAATTCTTCCATACCACCCCTTCATCGCATAAACAACGCCACTTCCATTTTGTAAGAAGGCTGGCATTGAAAAGTTCCATATTTTTTATCCCCAAACCTCCCAATGATTTTGGTTCACATACCTTTCTCCAATTAACCCAACAAATCTTCTTATTGTCAGAGTTGCCACCCCACAAGAAATTCCTTTGTAGACTAACAAGTGAATGAATCACCTTTTTCGGTGCCTTGTAGAATGAGAAAAAATAGACCGGAAGACTACTTAGAACTGAATTTATTAATGCAACTCTACGTCCAATCGAGAGATGAAACCGCTTCCAAGAAGACAATCTTTTCTGCACTAGCTCTGTAACAGGTGACCATGTAGAACACCTCCTTGGATTGGCTCCGACCGGAATGCCCAAGAACTTAAAAGGAATTATACTCCCTTTACATGCTAGAAAAGTAGCAGCTGCATTAAAGAATTGTCTTCAACATTGATAGCATATAAATTACTTCTGAAAAAGTTTATTTTGGGACCTGAAACCAATTCAAACCCTTTTAAGATGGATTTTAAGCTCCACAAATTCCTCCAGGTTGGCTCACAGGTAAGAATGGTATCGTCTGCATATTGCAAAATTGGAAATGAGACGTCCGGAAACGTCGGAAAATCCTCTGTGGGACTGCCATTAACTAAAACGGACATCGTAGTGGATCTTACGTAAGCTTTCATCCAATTTCTCCATTGTACATCAAATCCCATCCTAGTCAACATGTAATCCAAAAAACCCCAATCAACTAAATCATATGCTTTTTAAAAATCAGCCTTTAGAAATAGACACTTATCTTTCTACCGTCTCACCAGATCGACCAATTCATTCGCAATTAGTACCCCATCCAACATCTATCTTTGAGGCAAAAAAGCGGTATGACAAGGAGAGATGATCCTGCTCAGAACTAATTTGAGCCTAGACGCCAAAATTTTTGCAATAATCTTGTATAGGCATCCAATCAAGGATATAGGCCGAAACTCCTTAAGAGATTGTGGGTTGTCTGTCTTAGGAGTTAAAGCTATAAAAGAAGCAGCAATAGCTTTTGGCAAACAAGTGTTCTGCTGAAACACAAGAACAAACCCCAAAATTTCTTCCTTTAACACATCCCAGTGAGCCTTTACGAAATTAAAATTAAAACCGTCGGGTCCTGGACTCTTGTTACCATCACAACTCCAAATCGCATCCTTCACTTCTTTAAGTGAAATGGGAGAAATCAACATCTGATTTTCAGCTTCCGTCATAGTTGTAAAAGAAAGGCCATCTAAAGTGGGGCGTACAAAATCAGTCTTAGCCAAAAATTGCTCTTGAAAAAATCTTCTCACTTCATTTTTGACCTCAAGTACCGTCACTAACCATCTATCACCTTTTTTCAAAGCAATCATTTGATTTCTCCTCCTCCTGGCTTTCAAGCATGCATGAAAATACTTAGTGTTGGCATCCCCTTTCGCAATCCATTTACTTCTTGATTTTTGTAACAATAAGCTATCTTTAACATGCATTTGTTTCCAAAAATTAATTGACAACAATTTTCTCTGTTCTGGATTAATGTTGCCCTCGACTGCCATAATCTCATCCAATTGATTAATCTCCGCGACTGTGTTTGCAATGTTTAAATCAACCACCCCGAATACCTCTTTGCTTCCTCAAATTCTCTTTAAGCCTCTTAAACTTTTCTTTTAAAACATAACCCTTCCACCCCTCCAATTGCTCCTCAGCCCAACATTTTTCCACAAACGCCTTATACTCCTTGTGATCAAGCCAACAGTTGTTGAAACGAAATGGTTTGGGCCCCCAATCCTTTTTTGCGCCTTTCAACCAAACAGGACAATGATCAGAAATGTCTCTGTCTCCTACCCACTGAGCATCTACTTGCCATAATTGCATTGCGCCATCTGATAAGAATATCCGATCCAGCTTGCTCATGGAAGTACCATCTGAACTGAACCACGTGAATTTCTTGCCTAAAACTGGCAAGTCAGCCACTTCCATATCTTCTACAAATTGTTTAAATTCCACAATCTCTGCCTGATTTGTTTGGTTACTACGACCCTGCCTCTCCGCCGGGTCTAAAACAACATTGAAATCCCTTGCAATGCACCATTCCCCCTTCGGAAATCCTCTTTTAGACATATTTAATTCTGACCAAAGTTTTCTTTTCCCTTCCATGGAGCAAGCTGTGAGTAAACATTAACAATATAAAGTGGCACATACAAGTTTTCAACTTCTACACAGATGCCAAGAAAGCCAACCCCCGAGAAATTAAACAAAACTCTAAACAACCCTGTCTTCCACAATGAAATCATACCTCCTGATAACCCATTTGATTCTTTCATGACCCAATCAACCTCTCCACCCCATAAACCCGTCACAATCATACGATCTACTGAAATACATTTTGTTTCTTGCAACAAGCAAATTTCAAATTTGCCTGAAATTAGGAAAGACCGAATCCTGCGTCGCTTTGCCCAGTCTCTCAACCCCTGCGTATTTAGTGTGACAATCTTCATGAAATTTGTGCCGTCTCCTCCCTCTCCCTTTGCGCCTCAGCCTCCTCTGCCTCTAGCTCACCAATCTTTGCAATTAGACTTCATCGTTGACCCTAGCAGTAACCCCAACCTCTTTTGTCTGTGTCCAGATCTGAACTGCTTTATCTGCCTCATACCTCTTCCAAAATATCGTGTTACCATGCCCCAAATCAAAGCTATTAGTAGATTCACAACATAGAATCGACCCTCCTGAGAAGACTGAGCTATCTCTGGAAAGCACCACCCCTCCTTGGTTCCCGCCCTGCTTTCGGCCTCTCTGCCTAATTGTGATTAGCGGATTTCTGGTTATCCCTTTGGAGTTGCATTGTAACAGGCTCAAGGAATGCACCGATTCCTCACCAGACGACAGTAGTGCCTCACCATTTGGCCCATTGTTTGGATTCAAGGTCGGCCCAATATCGTTCTGCGAAGGGGCGTCACCACCCACGCCAGCATGGTCCAAATCCGCAGCATTCGTTCCTTCAATCACCACGTGGGTTTCACAATTATCATTTAGTAATGGGCCATTAAAATTATTAGCTACCGGCCCAATTTCAGTTGTCAAGTTATCAGGCCCAGTAACCATATTAACAATCTGATAGTTATTCTTCTCATGCGACCTTTCTCCTTCTATCACCATATCCAAATCATGTGCATTTATTGGCTCATAAATCTGATAGATATTTTTTTTAAAGTTATTTCAAAATCAATCATCAATTATATATACATAAAAGAAGGTTTTCCATTTTTAACTAACCTTTTTCTATTTTTAAATTTTAAATTTTAAATCTCAAATATTATTTATTTAATCTATTATTTATAGTAGCATTTTTTATGCCACGTGGTACCACTTAAATCATTAAAAATATTTTATTTTAAACGAGTTTTTATATTCATATAAATACTAAATCAAAAAAAAATTAAATCCAAAAAATCGTTAACGTTTTATTCAAAATTTGATATTTGTATATTTTTTAAAGTTATTTCGAAATTTTTAAAATATAAGATTTTTAACAACCCTTTTATTCAAAATTTGATAGATATATTTTTTAAAGTTATTTTAAAATCAATTATATATATATATAGAGAGCGTATCAGATGAGAGTACTGATGTTATCGTGAGAAATAACGACTACTAATAATAACCATTAGATCGGATAAACGACTAGGATTAGTTATTCGATTAAAAAACTCACGGACCCTTGAAACTTTTCCACCGTCCATGAATGCCGCCCTCTGCAGATATGTCATTCCTCCATCGTCGCATTACCCTCACAAGCGACCAGTTTCAAAATAAATCGTGACATAAGCACCGCCATTTTCATTGCAGAAATGTCCAAGGGCGTGCCTGGCTGTTCTCAAATAACAGCAGCCAAGGGGATATTCTCCCCATTGAACATTTTCCTCGCCTTCTCACTCTCCTTGCTCGTGTTCTTGTATTCTTCATCACTCTACTAGTTGATCATCTTCTATTCTTTATACTTTATTTTCCTCGTTCTTCATATATGCCTTGTAAATTCACGATCTTCATATATATGTGTACACCACCAGTTTGTGGGAAATGCCTGCAATAGCCGAAAATGTGGTTTCGTCTTTATTTCTTTTTTGATTTTTGAATTACGTTAATAAATTTTTGCTGTATTTACAGGTCATGAGCGACAGATTTTAAATTTCCTTGTTAATTTCTTTCATGTTGGGAAATATGAAATAGTGGTGCTTTTTTGCATTTAAAATAGCTTATTATTCTTCTCCAGAATTTCTTACCTCAACTTCCAATTGTGTCCATGTTTTTGTTGTCTTTGTGAATCCTTTTAATTTTTTTTTGAGGAATCCTTTATTCAATCCATTTAATGTCGTGTGATTTTATTTAAGCGTGAGTTTGGTTTGGGGTGGAAAGAGAAGTGAGAGTGATCGAAGAGAGATACGAGAGAGAGAACTTCCATCGTTGGAGAGAAGAAATATGAGAGAGTGATTAAAATTGAGTGGGTCTCACACCTTTTTGATTCTCTCCAAAATGAGAAGAAATGGGGCTCAGTGCCTTTTTTTTGTTTTTCAATTATACCTCATTCTCTCTTTATACCTCAAATTATTTAAAATTTTAGTCAAGTATATTAATGTCTTTTAAAAAATAATCAACACTTCTCTCTTTTCTTTTTCTCTTCTCTTTCTCATAAACCAAACAATACCACAAATCTACTCTATTTCTCACCTATTTCTCTCTTCCTACACTCTCTCTTACCTATTTCTCTTTTCACAACTTTTCTTCGGAACCAAACACACCCTAAATGAAAACGAAGAGATGGCATTTCCACAGCCAGATGGATCCGGTCAAATTTTACACTAAGACTATTAAAGGCGTTTGAACCTGAATGTATGGTGTGCGGAGAGAAAGCTACAAGGCCCATCAGAATTGAACACCTGCAACGATGATGCAACTTCGAATGAGGCTGGTGAGGGAGGCGTAGATCTAATCTTTGGCGGCAAGTGATCGGAGAGTGGCACATTGTGGTCAATCTGGTGGCTAGGTTACGAGTTGGACCTCGATGGCAGAAGAATCGTTCTTGAGGCTTTTGTAGGGAAAGAGGATAGATACAGAGTCAGACTTCCCAGCTCAATCAAAGGTCCACTGATTGCACATGGAGCAGTAGAGTCGTGACGTTCGCAAATGATGCAAGTGTTACGGGGTCACGTGACTTTTAAATTGAGTGTTTTAGTCTCGATTATTAGCTGTGATCCAAGGGTCATTATTGATAGTTCACATTTCTCACAATAAATAAGAGTTCTCACCCGGTGTGCTTCATATATATATATATATATATATAAAAGAAGGCTTTCTATTTTCAACTAACCTATTCTTATTTTTAAATTTTTAATTTTAAATCATAAATATTATTTATTCAATCTATTAATTATATTAACATTTTTTATTCTACGTATCATCACTTCAATCATTCAAAATATTTTAATATAATCGGGTTTTTAATGTAGAATTTTCAAAATATTTATCTATATCTATTCTTTCTATCTATTACCTATATAAAAAAAAGGTTTTGTTTTCCTGCTAAATCATTCCTATGTTTTAAATTTTAAAATCTCAGGTATTATTTTATTTGGCTAAACTATATTTTTAGTCCATTATCTTTATTTTAAATTTTACTTTGGTCCCTCTTTTATTTTTTGTTTCAAAATGGTCTCTTATTTTCTAAAATTATACCAATGTAGTCATTTCATTGAAATTGTGGTACAGAGAGGACCACATTGGTGTAACTTTTGTAAAATAAAAGACTATTTTGGAAGAAAAAAGGGGGACCATATTGAAATAACTTTTGTAAAATAAAGGACTATTTCGAAACCAAAAATAAAAGAGGGACCACATTGGTATAGTTTTACAACATAAGGGATCATTTTGGAATAAAAAAAAGATGGACCAAATTGAAATAAAAAATAAAGATAAGGGAATAAAAATACAATTTAGTCTTTTTTTATCTACTATATATAATATTTTTCATGCCTTGCGTCACCACCTAAATCATTCACAATAATTTTAAATAATCACAACTAGATTTTTCAGGTGTATTTCAAGTTATAATTAATTTAAATTATATACTATTATTCAAAATATAAAGAAAGATTAATTCATTGAAAATTAAGTTCGATTTTTTTATTCTATATTATTTATTTCAAATTTCAAATCTAGAAATAAGAAATTAGAATTTCAATTAAAGTTAACTTATTTCAAATATTAAATTATTTAAATCTAATTCTAAAATCAATTATATGATATAAATTTTTAAAATTTTAATTTTCAGATAATTATTAATACAAATTCGAGATTACTATTCAAAATGTAATCGTCATTTAACAAAAACTTGAAATTAATTTCAAAATTTTATGCTATATAATTTGTATATTTTATTTCAAGTTTCAAATCTATAAAACTTCTTCTTATAAATTAAATCTACAAAACTTCAATTAGAATTTTAACTAATTATAATTTATTTTAAATATCAAAATTTTTAATAATTAATTTTAAAATATATGATATTTTATATTAGATTTAAAATATAATTTTATTCTATATAATATATGTCAAATTTCAAATCTAGGAAACTTAATTTAGAGTGATAATTAAAGATAATTTATTTCAAATTTTATATTTTCAAAAATAATTACAATTTTTTTTATATTATCTATTTATTATCTATTATATTATTGTATATTATATATATGTATAAAGGTTTTGTTTTGGTTTTTTTTTATTATAAAAAAAAGGTTTTGTTTTCCCGCGTAAACCATTTCTACATTTTAAATTTTAAAATTTCAGAATTTTAGGGGATATTTTTAGTTTTAGTTCTTCTTATTATTTTTTATTAGAGTTTGAATTTGCCAATTAATAAAGTAAATTTTAAATATCAGATAATATTGATATTGATAATATTTATATCTAATGACACACACAAACACACACACACAATACACGGGTCAAATACGCTAGTTTTACTATATATGTGAGTATACATTTGGACTTAGTTAATCAATATAGAGTTATAGTTTATGTGCTAGTCACAATCTGAAATCAGATCATGACAAATGGGTCAAAACTTAAACTTTGGTTTAATATAATATCAAAGCCAATGATCTTGGGTAAAATGATGACAGTAATAAAGTATCTTGGGTATTCTTACACTCAAGTACGTCAAAGACCATTTTAAGGTGCTAATTCTCTTCCTAATTAAGTCTCTATTCTGTGTATCTTCCTTTTAATATAAGTCGCCAAATAATACTCATTTCCCTCTGAAAAAAAAGCAATAGAATATAGCAAAAGGTTTTTGCTAGCCACGTGTCGATAGTTGATGAGGCAAAAAATGATAATGAAATTAACTTTTGACTTTGATGATGTATTCCCGCATGTTTTTTTTTTTTTACTAAAAAAAATATTCATTCGTTTAAATTGGTAAAATACATCGAAAACAACACAAAAACGGCAAAATGTGAAAATAGCATAAAACGACATTATGATAAATCTACGAACTAACTCACAGCACCCAGATTAATAGTATAAAACGGCAAAATGCTTACAAATGTGACAAAATCAAAATAACTAGAATGCCTATGCCTCCAGATCTGTTGTTATTGTTATAATTTTCTGTAATTAGGCTTTTTACTGTTGTTAGTCCTCATTCCTCTGTTTTTTCCTTTCTTTTAGCTCATGGGCCTTAGCCTTTCTGTTGTAACTTAGGCCCATCACCCTTTTTTGTTTTTTGATCGGTCTGGTCCAGCTTATATACTGTGACCAGCCCTCTTTGTATTCTCCAGTTTCTGATCAAATAATAAAAATGATATTCATTCTCTCTTCTGTATGCAATATTATGGTATCAGAAGTATAGAAAAAACCCTAGTATTCATCATTTTCTTTCTTCTTCTTGAAAACCCTAATTCGAAGAACGCCATTTTCGTTTCTTCTTCTTTTCCACCATGGCGGAGAACAAATCTTCCTCCAGTGATACTGAAATAGATCAAACCATCCCCAATCCAACAAACACCGATCCAACTCAAACACCTTCAAGCCCCTATTATATCCATCCGGGTGAAAACCCAAGAGCGATTCTCGTTTCTCCACCCCTCAATGGAGACAATTTTCACTCCTGGAGTCGTTCTATGAAGAGAGCCCTTCTGGCCAAAAACAAATTCATGTTCATTGATGGGTCTCTATCTTTGCCGCCAACCTCTGATCCT
This sequence comes from Calophaca sinica, assembly GCA_037113605.1. NCBI lineage: Eukaryota > Viridiplantae > Streptophyta > Magnoliopsida > Fabales > Fabaceae > Calophaca > Calophaca sinica. Next base: position 121,360,893 of record CM073735.1, read on the forward strand.
CTATAGGATCCCTGGGAACGTGCAAACAATATTGTTGTTTCTTGGATTAAAGGGAACCTCGTCGACGTACTGACGTAGTGGTACCTTAGGATTTACACATAAGCTGGTTGCCAATGTGATTGGTTGTGATTACGGTTTAATCACTAGATTGGATTGACACTTAGGCCGGTTACCGCGCATCGAGGATGCAGTGTCTTTTGGACGATTTCATGGGGATCAGTTCGGAGATGGCCATGAGGAGCTCTGTTGGGTCTTGAGGGTAGCTTCCAATAGGGGGTCTTACGTAAAGGTAGGGCACTGTTGGGGTGTCCCATTTATACACTGGATCATCCTGAATAGACTCAGTCTGTATCTCTGGATGTTGAGGGTACTCTCATCCATTCACCCGGAGTGGAAAAGGATCCTGAAGATTTTGACGGAATAGAATTTAGGTTCGCATTAGCTGGTTGCCAATGTAGGACCGTTGACCAATTAGCATTTGTTGTTAAGATTGACTTGGCTTCGTGCTTGAACTATGTGTTTTTGAAATGGATCTGACGTTGTATGAATAGAATCTTGGTTGCTGTTGAATTAATGTGGTTTGTATTACGTGTTAAGTGACTCAAGTTGTGGTATAGCCTCATTATGCCTGTTGCATGAACACTTGTCTCTTTTGCATGTCTTTCCTGTTAATTACCGGGTGCGTGTGTGTGACGGGAAATACTTGCTGAGATTTTTATCTCATTCCTTTCTATTTACATTTTTTCAGTTAACTGCCTAGGAGTATGAAGATGGTTAATTGTATTGAGATTTGGAAGAGTAATTGTAAATAAAGTATAAATGTATTGTATTAAGTTTTGTAAATGTATTGTAAATTAAGTTGTGACATTGTATAATAATTGTGCAAGGTTTTGATCGACAGAAGAAATGTTGTTGCGTAATAGTATTAACGTTTAAGGTTTTGACCTGTATAAATAAATGGAGTTTAGAAAGTTTGAATTTATCACAAAAATGATTCTCGTACATGTCATGTTATTTATGAATTGATTTATAAACTTAGTTATTTTGTCGGGAGAAATATTTGAACGTGAACACAAGAAGGGGGGTTGAATTGTGTTAAAAACTTTTCGCAAACTATACGTAAAAACTTCAACACAAGTTGTTCAAAACTGTTTTGTATATCGGATGCAGAGAATTAAACAGGACCGGATGCAGAAATTTAAACAGTTTATAAAAACTTGTTTACTGAGCAAGGTAAAGATAAATAATGTAAAGCAGTAAAGGACGAGACTCGGAGATTTATACTAGTTCACCACCAACTGGTAGCTACGTCTAGTCCCTTCGTTCCTGAAGGATTTTCCACTATAATCAACTGATTACAATTTCCTCAAGAGTATTCTTCTGTTACAAACTTGACAATACTCTCAACTTCTCAAAACGACTCAGTACAGTCGAGCCTTTGAGGAACAGAGCCTTAACTAGGCCAAATACAGTTTTACAAAAGAGATTATGATTTTGATAACAATCAAAATAACTCTCACAGAGAGGATGAAAAGATTAAGCTAAAAACAGAATAGCTTTCTAAAAGAAAGTATAAGACGCTGAGTTCAGTTCAATGTAGACCAGAAACTTGGCATGAAGCTTGATTGCACACTTGAGTAATATTGCTTTCAGAATGAAGTTTATTCACAGTTTTTCTAACTCATCTTCAATGAATACATTGGGGTATTTATAGGAGTCTTCAAGGGTATTACCGTTGCAGTAAAAATATCTCCTTGCCATTGAGTGAGGTAATTTGAAATGTAGTCCTTTTCATCCTTTCCAGAGAATATCAGAATAGTACACATTACCGTTTTCGTACTATCTGCAATTTGCAATTGCCTTGTACGATTTTTGTCTTATGCTAAAGGTGTCACCTTTGCTTCCTCGTACATCAAAATGAGCGCACAAAATCAAATTCGAATTCCGTTCCAGAACAGTCTGAGGCTAAGAGCAAAAACGTGATCACCACGTGCTTCATTAAAGAGATCAGACGCTCGCTCAGAACAGAGGACGGACGCTCGTAGCAATTGAGTGTTCCACGTGTCAAGAAGTCACACTGCTGGACGCTTGCTGTTAGCAAGACGCTGAAGTGGGTTCGGATGCTGACACTAGTGGATTGTATTCAATTCTTTTGTATATTTCTTCTTCTTTCTTGAGTGATTTGTACATATATAAATGAAGCTTTTGATACCTGTACACTCAAAGATATGTTAGAAGATAAATTATTCTCTTGAGAAATATTTTGTTATCATCAAAATTAATGAGGGTCTAAACTTCTCAATCGTTTAGGTTCCAACAATCTCCCCCTTTTTGATGATGACAAATATCTAAGGTTGATGAACAATTTAATTTCAAAATAACTTCAAAGGTCTCCCCCTGAATTTAACACTTTTGATGTATAAGACAATTCTAGTATTAAAGCGATTGTTGATAAACAAATTCATTTAAGTGATCACAAAAAATATATAGATGAATCAGAGCATATTTTTAACAAGGTGAGATCGGATGCTGATTTTCATTTTATCAAAAAGATTTTCATATTACCAATATTATTGATCATTGTTAGATTATTGGGTCAATGAATATCAATGCAGTTAATAGATATTAGAGCAATGAATAACCATACAAATGCTATGTATGAAATGATATGCATGATAAATTCAGTTTTAGTGTATTCATCGGACGGTGAATTTGTTAATCAGACTTAATCAGACTCTCACGTGGTCATCAGACCTTTCTTTTACTCCTTTTACTCCCCCTTTTGTCATCAGACAAAAAGAGTGTAAAGCACATCATGGTAAAAAAGATGGCTTAGAAAAATTTGAATGTATATAAACAGATAATCAGATAAAGGCATGTATAGTCAAATAATCAGAAAAGCACTGAATATATATAAAAAAAAATAAGAGAGTACCAAAAAAAATTATATCACAAAAAAAACAAAAATAAAAAACAAAAATTTTTAAGGGTTTGGTGGTGGAGGAGGGATGTTGAGACGTTCATATAGAAGTTTCAATGCATTCTCCAGCTGAGTGACTTTCAGATTAGTAGCCTTCATTTCTTCAAACTCTGCTTTAGGAATTGTGACCATTTCAACTGCAGGAGTAGAAGTAGAAGGTCCAACTTGAGTGCAGTTTCATCTTACGATGCTCTGCTAGCACCAGGTTGGAAAGCTTGATCTCAAGTCCTTCTTTTGTTGAGCCTTTTGAAAGAATGCATCATTTGGTATAAACCATTTGATGAGACTTCCAAGTTTCCTCCGCCGATTCTGAATTCTTCTCCTTTTCTCCACCTCTTACGGATACAAAGAAATCCATGAAGACCGTTTCCTATCTGAAACACGCCAAGAGTGAAAGCCTCAAACTTATTCCCAGCTTCTTCTCCCCATATCCTTCTGATGAATTCACTCAATGCTTCAGAAGCAAAAGAGATTCCTTCATTTTCTACCAGGTACAATCCTCTCAGATTTTCCCTGTCATCTTCTGTAAGCACCAGGGGGACGAGGCATGGTAACAAAGCTTTGTCTTTCCATGTCTTCGACCATTGACTCCAAGTGAATCCAATGTCAAAGTGCTTTGTCACTGCAGCCCATTGGACATAAGTCTTCATGCAATGAGTGGTCCGACATCGAGCATCTGAACATATCATCGAAGTAAACTGTTCCCAGATTGATGTCAGTAATTCTGCTGATTGTGCCAACTGTTGGAATAGTGGCCTTCTCGGCATTGCAGCAGTTTGAGGAGCCAGTTCTCCATTCATCTTCCTTCAGATAATTCAGGTAAAACCTTCTGGCATGATCCTCAGAGATCTTGGCAATCGGAAGCTTAGAGAATTCCTTAAGATTGTACTTCTTGGGAGCCTTCTCATACTCCGTGAGCCCGATCTTGCTGAATGGCTTCTTTCTAGGAGCAGGTTCTTTCCTTTTCCTAGGGATAGACCAAGGTAGCCACCTTTGTCTGTCTGGTACAATCTTCACTGTTACAGACGAAGGATCCCTGGACTGTCTGATTACTTCAATCTTCTTCATCTCAAGACAGTGTGCCATAAAGGCAGCTTCTTCATCTGTGATCCACCTTCCGCATTCTTCCATTGTGAGCGGTTCAGTTTGTAGTAGGGATCTAGGAAGGTCAACAGAGAAGGGAATTGCTCTGCTACCAGATGCTGGTCTCAATCTTCCTTTAAATGACATCTGAAAGTGGTCTTCTTCATCCTTGAAGGTAGCACTCATCGGAGAGGCAATCTCCAGTCTGGCAGCTCCAGAGGTGAAGGTTTTCAAATGCCATGTGGATGGACGATTGTAGATGCTATGATATATCTCATACTTAACAAACCGTGGTTTGTTAATACATGAGACATTCTTCCTTCCACCAGCGTCTGTAGGTTTATGGGTAATGGTGAGTAAGGTGGGAGTGGTTTTGGTGATTTTATAGGTTTTAAGTGTGTAGGGTTTGAAGGGATTAACGGGAGGTACTTTGAATAATAGATTAAAGGGATGAGAGTGAAGTTTGGAAATATATGTGGTAAGTGAAGTATTTGAGGAATTTTGTGGTAGGTCAAGGTTGAGTGTAGAGGATGATGGTTGGGTAGATTTAGGGAGGGTAGAGGTTTGTTGGAGGCTCATTCTGGTTTTCTTGGTTTGTGGTTGTGTTTGTGGTTGTGAAACAGACAATGGGGGTGCAGGAATAACATCATGAGCATCAAAGACAGATACTGATTCATCAGCAGTAAAATCAAGTACCTTTGGGTTAACCTCTGAAGACTTAACCAACCTTCTTTTCGATCCTCTCGTGACAACAACAGCAGGAGGAGGAGGAGGGATTTGCTTCCCTTGACCGGACGCTGAAGCATCCTTTTCAGCTGTTGGCCTAAACTGTTTCTCCAAGACCTTTCTGATGGGAATTCTATCCTCATCTTCTGGTTCTTCAACAGTAGGTGCAGGAGCCACCTTCTGTTTTGTTCTTCTTCTCTCCCTTGAAGGAGACTCAGCAGGTCTTTTCACACCAGTTATTGAGCTTCTGGTGGTTTTCTTTTCAGCTTCTCCTTCTTGTTGCTCTATTTTCACTTTCTTGATCATAGAGCCAGTAATTAGCTGCATCCTGACCAAACTATTGACTCCAAAAACTTCTGGACGAACAACAGCGCCAACACCAAAGAATTTTTCTTTTTCCTCTGTGTTCACGTTCATGGGGATCAGTTCGGAGACGGCCATGAGGAGCTCTGCTCGGTCTTGAGGGCAGCTGCCGGTAAGGGGTCTTACGTAAAGGCAGGGCACTGTTGGGGCATCCCATTTATACACTGGATCACCCTGACTAGACTCAGTCTATATCTCTGGATGTTGAGGGCACTGTCATCCGCTCACTCGGAGTGGAAAAAGATCCTGAAGATTTTGACGGAGTAGAATTTAGGTTCGCATTAGCGGGTTGCCAATGTAGGACTGTTGACCAATTAACATTTGTTGTTAAGATTGACTTGGCTTCGTGGTTGAGCTATGTGCTTTTGAAATGGATCTGACATTGTATGAATGGAATCTTGGTTGCTGTTTAATTAATGTGGTCTGTATTACGTGTTAAGTGACTCAAGTTGTGGTATAGCCTCATTATGCCTGTTGCATGAACACTTGTCTCTTTTGTATGCCTTGCCTGTTAATTGCCAGGTGCGTGTGTGTGACGAGAAATACTTGCTGAGATTTTTATCTCATTCCTTTCTATTTACATATTTTTCAGTTAACTGGCTAGGAGTATGAAGATGGTTAAATGTATTGAGATTTGGAAGAGTAATTGTAAATAAAGTATAAATGTATTGTATTAATTTTTGTAAATGTATTTTAAATTAAGTTGTGACGTTGTATAATAATTGTGTAAGGTTTTGTATCGACAAAAGAAATGTTGTTGCGTAATGGTTTTAACGTTTAAGGTTTTGACCTGTATAAATAAATGGAGTTTAGAAAGTTTGAATTTATCACAAAAATGATTCTCGTACATGTCATGTTATTTATGAATTGATTTATAAACTTCGTTATTTTGTCGGGAAAAATATTTTTAATTACTCATTAAAAGAATTCGTTTTGAAAAGAAAACCCGACTTATTTTAGCATATAAATAGAGTGTTACACGTACCGCATATATACACGGCTGTACCCAACTTTTCTTGTGACGTTGGCTCGTACCCATGCGTGCTGCAGCCCTGATGTCATTGTGTACGACCGTACTGCCTTTGGCACGGCCATACTAGACTTTTTTTATCGGCACCAGGTGGTACAGATTGAGGGGGGGTACACCCTTACTATGTTTTGTTCTAGGTACGGCGGTACCACATGTAGGACAGGTCGTACCGCTTGTCCAATAATGCTAAAACTCTCCAAAACTTTCCAGTTTTTTGTCCTTTTTCACATCTTTTGCTCTGAGTGGTGTCTTCATGATAATTCTGCAAAATAAGACGTAAATGAGTACCTTTGTGCTTTAATTAGTGCAAAATGGTATAATTAGGTACTAAAAATATTCTATGAAAGTAGACAAATTGGTGTGTTAACAGCGGCCTCTACCTCAACACAGTAGTTTATTTTTAGGGTTTCCCTCGTCGTTTATTGATGACAGCTTATTTATTTATGTCATTTTGTGATGTATGTTTTTATATCTTGCATTTAATGGATGACACAGTGTCCGCAAATTAACTTATAATGTATATTTTTATATCTCGCATTATGTTGTCTGTTTGCGACTGAAATATGGAGTCCTCCATGGTAATCAAAATGTAACACAAAATAAAAGTTGAAAAATTCAAACCTGACACACCCGCGTCATCAAATTGACGAAACCTAACGTCAACTTGTTGATGTGTCACTGCGTCAACATGTTGACGCATGAAGTGAAATCTCGTTGTTGTAAAAGACACTATCGTCACCTTGTTGACGTGTAAATTTGTCAACAAGGTGATGTGATATATTAATTTAACTACGGGAAAAATTGTCAGTAAATAGGGAGGGGAGGTTGGAAAATTAAAGGGGGAGGTGGTGATAACAAAGGCCTTTGTATTGTCTTCTTGTTTGACGTTGGCTCTTGTTGGGCTTTGCCCTTGTTTCAAATAAGTGTTATTATTAACACCCCATGCTCGTTAGCCACACCCCCGCAAAACTAAGTATCGGCTAAAATACTCCTAATACATATAGTAAACTTCGTAGTTTCCGGTATGTAATTTAAAAAAAAAAAAATTCTGTTAACAAAAACTTTACGATATATAATTTTTTTAAAAAATAAGTACAGTAAACTACGGTATATATTTTTTATAAAATACATTCCGTAAAGTTCTTGTTTATTTTTTTATAGTTTATGGAATAAATTGTTAAAAAAAATACGTTCCATAAACTCCACAGTTTACGGTATGTATTTTCTTTTTTTAAGCTTCTTATATTAAATTCAATGGCTGAGATTTGACTAACACTTTAAACAGTTGAAATCACGTCGACAAGTATACAAACAGACTTCATCTTAGACACTCCACTTCATAATCCTAAACCTTTCCATCAATCACAACCCTAAACTCTTCCAGTACTCAATCCGTTTGTCAGGCATGACACTCAATCAGGCACCCAATTCTCGATGGATTCGAGCATTGCTTTTGTGTATTATGATGGTCGTATGACAACAAGTGATGATGGCGTGAAGTTTGAATGTCATGCCTTAAAATCATTTAGGACAAAGGAAGGCATCACCATTGGAGAATTGAAGCTAAAAATTCATCACAAGATCGAAGTTGGGTCACGAAGGGTGGCAAAAATTTATTATCGATGTCTAACGTTCATAGCATATGGGTGTGTTCAATATCGAAAAATGAAAATTCTAAATGATGTCAACACACAAAGAATGTTCGATGCATTCGACAAACGATTCTAGCCTCGGCCCAATATAGTTGTATGCTGAGTTGGCTAGATCGACTAATGAGGTAATCACAATGCTGACCCACCAAGCACCGTCGATCATATCATTCCTAGCTTGCGTGAACCTGAGTCATCGAACAGACCTAATGACCAAGACATCATCAGCTTGACTCCACCATGATCTGGTTCAACCAGATGAATTAAGGCAGGTAACGTGTATTTTGAATCGTCCCCATGTAATATGTTGTGTTTTATTGAATAATATTGTTGTGTTTCCATTTTAATTAAGTAAATGTTTTTTATTTTGTTAATTTAAAGTTAGAACATTCAATATTATAACTAAAAACAAACGACGTGAATAAAAATGGTGTCATCCAAAACATGCTTAAATAAAAAAAAAGAGGAGTCAAATGTAATACAAATATAAATAATAAAAACCTAGTGTCAATACATCACTTTATGGACTGAGTCTTCTTTCTCCTCGATCCCTGCTGACTCAGTCCCTCCTGGTCTGAATCCTCCTCTATCGGCTTGTCCTCAGTCTAACGTTGCGCTATGCACAATGCCTAGGTAAAGTAGTCTCAAAGCTTAGTACCCTGAGGAAGTAATTGTCTATTAGAGACATTCTAGAGAATGTTAGCAACTCTATGGCACTTCGTCTCAGCTCTATGGCACTTCTTCTGCAGATGACATTAACACATATTTTATGCAATAATAGTAGTCAGCAATTCACAATATATATATAATGGTAAACAATAGCCAGAACACTTACATCCCACCCTAACTCAGACTCTGGAATAAAAGAGATTATGATGTCCAGATTTATCAGAAATGGATGTGAGATCATACAATACCAGGCCATATATCCCTCAGTGCACTTTGTTGGATAAGAGGCACGCTAATGCCTACCGAGGTCAACGACATGATGTGGATAACGTATCCAAATATCATTAACAATCTCAAGTGAGGGATATATATCAGTAACAAACCTTGGTGATCGAGGAATGTCCTGAACATATCCAAACTTTCGCAATACCCTCTTTGGCAGGTGCATCACATGTATCGAACCTCAACGGATCCAAACCGAATACAAAGACATATCCTGAAGAGGACAAAACTACCTATGCTCAACAAAAGGCATCCAATAAACATTATTTGATGTCAATGCAATGTCTATACGGATCTCCATCTTTGCATCTGCCTCTGATACCCCTAAGAAATCCACCAGAGTGTATATTGCAATGTCTAGATCCATGATTGGTGGTACGAAGAAACCACCTCTGATCGGTAGGTGCAGAACGTATGACACATCATCAAGCGTGATGGCCATCTCTCCAACTGGTAGGTGGAAGGAACTACTCTCCCAGTGCCACCTTTTAGACAAGAGTGCCTTGTCAACCATTTTGAAGCTGCAAATTAATAGTGATGACAAGGAAAACTTCTCAACCGCTTTTTCTACACCCCGAGGTAGTAACATGAACTCCTTCAATATTTCCCATGGTTGGTCATATTAAGAGCCTCACAGTCGTGTACACCCATAAATTTTGTCATGTTCATTATTTTACAATAAAAACATAAACATTGAATCGAAATTAAATAACAAACAATTCAATACCTCTTCGCGCCATAGCCTCAAAGCAATGTGATGCTCATATGAAGTAAGGACAGACAAGTCCTAAGGTCCCTCGGAAATAATGCATCTGGTACTGGTATGTCAGGTATAGGTTACTCATGCTGAGGTTCCTCATACCGGGGTCCATGTATAGCCTTTCCACATGCACTTCTAACGTGTAGAAGCAGTAGGACGCTCGCATGCAACTTTGGCAGCAGTAGTAGCAATTATTTTTTCAGCAGTTGCAGCAGCTCCTCTGGTCTGTGGCATAAGTGCATAACAAATAAGTTAGTAATTAATAATTAATTTAAAATTTTAAAAAATTAGCCAATTGTGTGAAGATGGTTTTTACAGAAAAATTTCGTAAAGACCATCTTTACGGAATACAATTTTTTTAGAAACTATGTTTCGTAAAAATGGTCTTTACGGAATTGGATAATTAAAAAGACCATAAAAACGGTCTTTACGGTAAACACAAAATTTTTGTGTGGTGTACCTATTTTCCAAAAACCACAGAGAGAGTAAAGAGAGAAGGTGTGGGGGTGTCAGATTCAAAGTTTACGAAAATAAGGGCATTATGTAAGGGTGTGCGGGTTTTGAAAGTTGTAAGAATATTTTTGTCAAAACATGATTTTTGTGGGGGTGTGGGTTATGAATGTGAGGGCACTGACGATAATTCCCCTCTAAAATATATTAACATTATCATTCCAAAAATACATTTTATTTAATGTTATCATGACACAATTTCTTACAGAAAATTAAATGAAAAAGAAGGGTAGTTTGGAGAATAAAATTAGTTTTTTTTATTACACTAAAAAAATTAAATAAACTTAACTAACTTTTTTAATCAGTATAAAATTAGGTATTTTTGCTTACATTCGAGTCCGGAGTGATTAAGCAGAAGAAATAATCGTATGGCATGAAAAATCCTTTTTATGAGAAAGATATTGTGTAATTTTGCGCTATCATATTGGATTTTGCGCTGTTGAAGGAGAAATTATTACTCATCTACATAGAAACATAAAAATAATGAAATCTCATCTATTACTCCTTCTGGACTCGATTATAAACAAAAAAATGTCTAAATTTAGTGCACTCAAATATAAATAAATTTCAATTAACCTATCCATATTTAATATCATTGTTCCAAAAATTCACTTAAGTTAATTTTACTTTTATTTTTCAATAAAAGTTATGAGGATCATTATGGTTAAGGGTGGATTAGTAAAAGTAGTTCCTATTTTATATGAAATCAACAAAATTAAATGCATTTAACTACCGTCCTTAATCAGTGTGAAATTAGTTATTTTTGCTTATAATTATGTCCGGAGAGTATTTATTTATTTATAAAACTTAACTACACTAAGGATACGTGTCAAAAACTCATTCTTTTTTTTAAGGCAAAGACAGGAAAGGAGTCTTGATAAAATATTCTGATACAAAACCTCCTTATAACAACAAATTTATGTGATGAATTTTAAGCAATAAAGTGTTTAAGTTAAAAAACATACCACGCGCATGGCATGCTCAGTGATGGATACAAATCCACCAGTATGTACAGAACCATCCTTAGAAGAAGTGCGGTTTTTGCTTGACCTTGGTGCATTTCTCCTTATATTTTGAGCCTTTCACTTGGCATTAAGTTCTGCATAAGCCCCCTTGCCTATCCAGGTTGGGCGTTGACCCTTGCTCCTCACCTCCAAAAGTATCTCAGAAAGATGCTTTGAGCCTTTGGTGTTGAAGAGCTTCTCAACCAAATAATGGTCTTTACGATCCCAAGAAATATGTTCATACAATTTTGTATTACAAAAAAGATCAATATTCTAGCCTTCTCTATAAACTCTGCAACCCCTTTTACAAAGCTTGGTTTCACCCCTCCTCTACTAGGATAAAACCTATCATATACCCAACTCCGATCTGGAGGGTAACCATCCATTTCTAAAATGTGTCACTTTCAAGAAGGCGACCAAAAAATTCTGCTTATATTGTTACAATCAGAGGTTAATACAGAGGTGTGAAATGTGTTGCTTGTTACATAAATAAGGGGGTGGGGGGTGGGGTTAGTGTTACATTAAAAAATAGATGGGGTGTGACTGAGATTTAAAGGAAACTCAGGGTAATTTCACCATGTAAATGTTAACAGTACTAATCTTGTTTTCATGCTTCATTGTCATGATCAACTAACAAGTCATCAACTAATCTTGTTTTCACACTTCATTTTCACACTTCCTTATACTCATCTTCTAAGGGAGGTAATTCAAAATTATACTACATCAATTCAAATTAAATATAAAACCAGCAGAACTCTCCTCGTACTCATCTTCCAAGGGAGGTAATTCAACACTATACTACATCAATTCAAATTAAATAAATAAACAGCAAATCTCTCTTTGTACTCATCTTTTAAGGGAGGTAATTCCACACTATACTACATCAAATATAAAACAATTAATAGATTCTAATAGACAAAAATGATAGATTTGATACCTTAAATCCCAATTTCTGATTGTATCTTAAGGATGAAAGGAAAATTACTTGGGCTGCAGTCGAATAGCTTAAAGCGGGTAAATAAGTGCAAATGGAGTTAAAAGAACTGTCATAAGCTGTTTTCTTTATCTTCTGAACTCACATGAGAAATAAGTCTTGTTTCAAACCCTTAATGAGGCCATGATATTATATCTAGTCAGGTCCTAGTCACGGCCGTTTTTCATTTTAAAAACCTGAGAGTTTGAGAGAATTGGCTGAAACATATGCCATTGAAGCTCAGGTAAGGTGTAAGCAATTAGAGAGGACAAGAAGCTAAGGTATGAGTTTATGTTTATGTAACTGATAAGCTAAATATATTTTGGAAACTACCTAAATGTAAGTTATCTCTAATCTTTTATCGAGCAATCTACAAGAACTACAAGTTGTTTATACAAAATTTCCTTTCATAGAAATGCCTACTGAAACAAGGAAAATGCATATGACTCCACATCAATTGCACATGACTATTTGCTAATTAAATTAGCATAACAGAAACAATAGAATTGTAACCTAGGCTAATTAAATTAAAGAGCAATAGACCAACAGAAACAACTCCACATCAATTGTTCACTGTTATCCTTCTCTTCAAAACCCGTTTCATATCCACATTATAGACCAATAGAATAGTAACTCAAGCTAATTAAATTAGCATAACAGAAACAAAATTCAGGATAAATATAAATCCAACACAAATAAAGTTTACAGATCTGGGCAATTACATCTCATAGCAAAAACAATAATAGAAAAAGTATTTTCAGATCTGGACAATAAGGAAAAGCAATAAGAGAAGTAGTAGTGAGCAGATCAGAGCATGAAGATAGCCCCTTGGAAAAACAATAAGTTTAGGATTGACTCACCAACAGGAGCTGCACGCGGCGGAGGAGGATGCGACGGAGAGAGAGAGGGAGGCGGCCGGAGAGAACATAGAATAGAGAACGGAGGGAGTCGGCTCCCGTTCTGGTTGAGAGACAAAGAGAACAGAGGGAAGCGATGCCGACCAGAGAGAGGGAGTCGCGACGGTGAGAAGGCGACCGTCGGAGCAGGGGACAGTTTCTGGTTCAATTAGTGAGAGAACACAGTCTTCTTTTCGTCAGTTTTTTTGACTCCAGAAAAAGAGAGTGATAAGACAGAGAGTGACGAAGGGGAGGGATTTTAATTGAGGGGAGAGGAGGGAAGGGAGGGGAGGGATTTAATTTGATTTTGTGTTTGGTTGAGAGGAGGGGAGGGGAGGGAAGCTTTTGCTTGTTTGGTTCAGGAGGGGAGGAGAGGGATTTTAATAGAGAGAATGGATTAATTTACTAGTATATACTTATAGTGTTTTATATTATATTATATATAAGGATATTTCAGTAATTTTATTTTAAATAATTTAATCTCCCATCCCCTCTAAAACCCCCACTTTGGGAGGGGAGCCAAAATTGGCTTAGGAGGGATTTTGCTCCCTCCCTTCCCATTAAAAAAATTGAACTAAACAAACATAATTTAAAATATCCCCTCTCCACCCCTCCTCTCCCCTCCAAAACCCCTCAACCAAACACACCCTGAGTGGTGAGTGGGTCTGAGTGCACTGAAACCTCTCTCAAATTATTTGTATTAGAAAGGTGAACAGGGGAAGGGTTTTGAGAATCAGAGGGAAAGGGTTTTGAGAATGAGAAAGAGAGGGATTGTAAAATCTGAAAGGGGAGAATAGAAAGGTGAAATTAGAATTTGTCTGAAGATTATCGACGGCTAAGCCATCGGTACGGTCATCGCTAAAAAACCACCGTCCACAGAATTAAATGCGGGACAACAAAACTTTTTACCACCCAATGTGCTAACGGACGGCTAAGCCATCGGTAATTTTTAATAAAGAATTAATATTAAAATAACTATTTACCGACAGCTCAACCGTCAATAATAACAAATCTTCAAAGTTCATATGTTAAATATACCGACGGCTTGGCCGTCGGTAATATAAAAAAAATAAAATCACGTCTTCAATGTTCATATTTTAAAGTTACTGACGGCTAAGCCGTAAGTAATTATTGAAGGCCAATATTTCGTCGATAATTACCGACGGATAAGCCGTCGGTAATGTAAAAAAAAATAACTAAATTTTCGTCCAGCATTTTTTCGGTTGATTACCGATGGTCGCGGGGCCGTCGGTAAATTTCCGTCAGTATTCAACAACTTTCTTGTAGTGTCCATTGAATGGGTTGGTAGTTATGCACATAAGCCATCGGTAATGTAAAAAAAAAAAAAAAAACTAAATTTCCGTCCAGCATTTTTTCGGTTGATTACCGATGGTCGCTGGGCCATCGGTAAATTTCCGTCAGTATTCAACAACTTTCTTGTAGTGTCCATTGAATGGGTTGGTAGTTATGCACATATGTGGTTTCCTTTTCGGAATTTAATTATTTATATTTTGTTATAATTTATTTATTTTCTAGCTTATATTTTATAAATAATATACTGGAAAGAGAATATACCACTGTTTTGGTAGTTATGCACATATGTAGTCATCTATGTGTTTTGGAGTGCAATTTACCTAACTGTAAGCTCTTGTTTCAATTGTTGTAAGTGCAAAACTTGTAAAATGCTAATAGATTTAAATTCATAATCATCAGTGGTGTTTATTTTTTTAACGCACCTTCTTATGGACTGCATCATGGTTAAGGGCAAGAGATATTGATCTCTAGGTAAAAACATTTCACTGATTATTGTGGGGATTCCCGCGAAAGTGGGATTACTCATTATTAATTGGTGAAATTTCTTATTATCATTAGAGGAATGCTTCTAATTGTCACGTACAATTTCCTGCCCAAAAGGAGTTATTGTATGTCATGATTAGAAGCTGATTTGCGATGAAGTTGTTGGAGGTACACTGGTCTAGGAGATTTGTCTGCTCAAAGAGGATAGATCTCTAAACCCAATGTATGCTTATTGAGTAACTTATTATCGACTATATTGGGTGAAGTTAATGGAGGTGTATTGGTGTAGGCAATTTGTTTGCCCAAAGGAGACAAATTTCTGAATTCAATGTATGCTCATTTATTAACTCATATGAGGTTCTGTTGCTCTGTTGCTTATTTTAATGCATTTCAAGTTTTGCTCAACAATTAATTTTCAATAACAATTGTTTTGCTTAGTTTGTTATGAAGCACTACCTAATTTATTTCTTAAAAAAATTGTGATAAGCATTTAGATGTTCATGTTAATTTACTCTAAAATTTTGTAAATTTAACATAGTTGGAACTTGACATTAATGGGGGACTTGGACTTTTTTTTTGGGTACTCGGGAGGACTTGGAATTTAGTCGCTATTTAATGTTAAGAATGGTGGTAAAAATCATTTGTTGAAATACATGACTTTGGAAATTTTTTTGTTGTGGAATCGAAGTACTTGTTGATCCAAAGAGCTATGAAAGAACTTTTTATCTCTCAAATCGATTCTACATTGGTTGATCCCTTAACCAAGGGACTCAGGCCCATAATTATTTATTTATCATTATTGTTTTGAACATAGGCACTGTGAGTTTATATAATATGCTTGGTTAGTGGGAGCTTGAATTTTCTGTTGTTTTTTTATGATGTTAGATCTCTTAATTTTAACACATTTGGTGTTTTGATTACATTTTCCATTTGATTTGATAAATTAAGTATGAAATGAATTATGTTGTTATGTACTTTTGTATATGTATATCAGATGCGAAAATGTTGAAACTCGGTGTCGTTTGGA
Source organism: Calophaca sinica (assembly GCA_037113605.1). Classification (NCBI taxonomy): domain Eukaryota; kingdom Viridiplantae; phylum Streptophyta; class Magnoliopsida; order Fabales; family Fabaceae; genus Calophaca; species Calophaca sinica. The sequence continues at coordinate 121,376,642 of CM073735.1, forward strand.
CTGCTATGCCCATGGTCGACGCCCTGTTAGAGTTGTGGCATGAAGAATTTGTTAAACCATGAAGTTCGGTGTCACTGGGACCACTATGCCGGTGGTTGACACCATGTTGGAGCTGAGACATTGTGGTATTGTTGAAACATGAAGCTTGGTATCATTGGGACCACTATGCCTATGGTCGATGCCATATTGGAGCTGAGGCATGATTGCTAAAGTTCATAAAACTCAGTGTCTCTAGGACCACTATGCCGGTAGCCGACACCATGTTGGAGTTGAGGCATAATGGTTTTGTTGACCCTGTAGCTCAGTGTCATTGGGATCATTGTGTCGGTGGTCGATACCATAATGGAGCTGACACATAATGGTTTATTGATGAACCATATAATTTCTCTGTCTTTAATGCATTTGAGATAAATTGAGGAATGACAGTATGACTATTTGATCACATTGACATGCTATTTTCTTGCCACACTCCACATAGATGACTAGTCGGTTGAGATAGTGATATTTGTAACCATGTGAGGTGTTATATCAATATAGGATGTGATTACAGCCATGATTTGATATTATTTGACTTTTGTTGGATGGAGTTTTAATTAGGTGTTGTATCTTGGGATCATATCTTTAGTGGCCACAGTAGGAAATACATTATTAGCACGAGAGTCATTTTTAAAAATGTTTTCTACAAATTAAATCTACACAATTGATTTTGCCCAAGTGGGAGAATGTTAAAAAAATTTCTATTAAATTCTTGTGGGTTGCAATCAATTGTAGTTTTCGATTTTCAAAAAACGGGCTAATGTTATGATCTATGTGATGTTGCTTAGGCCTGCTAGTTAAGTGATCAATTGGTATTGGGCTGAGACACCTAATATTGATATATATGAGAGATAGTGTAGGCCTAATCACTGAGCTCATGATGGGAAGTGCCTAGAGTTAATAAATAGTATGACTATGTCCCCTTTGCTGTCAAGTTATTCAGTTGCCCGCTCTACGATTTGCCCCATTAAGAACCGAGATCCTGAAGTGTATGAACAGACAAAGGAAGACTAATTTCATATAATAGATTCTTTTAGGGGTTTTGTGAGACAAAGGCAATTCTCGGTAACATTGATCATGTCTTCGACAAGTAATTGATCTAACACTGTTCTAATTTCATATAATAGATCCTGTTAATCCTTACATTATATGCTAACATAGCATCACATACGTCATTGGGTGTCATCTGGGATGACCACGTGACCTTTCGTAAGACACATAAGTAATTAACAAACGTCACATGGCAACATAGACCAAAAACATTACTTTCATATTTTAGGGATATGAAAACCAAAGAAAAAAAATTATAGGGACTAAAACCAAAATTCGCTTATTTCACAGGAATTAAAAAAATATTTAACCCTTCTTAATATATATTAATTAGAGTCATAAGCTACAAAATGAAATTATAATGTGTGTTACTTTTATCGATTAACCTCTATTAAGAATTTATTACGCACTGAATTTGGAAATTTAATTATGACTTACATATGTTTTTCATCCCTAAAAAAAATGTTTTTAACCCTTGCAATTTTCTTAACTTTGTTTTTTGTCCCTTCATCTTCTTTTTTTTGTTTGCTTTTCAGCCTATATATAGAATTAGTCCTTACATGATCGATATTTCAGGGATGAAAATTAATTTTTTTTTGAATGGCAAAGATATATTAATAGATGTACAAGGGGTACCTTAACCCATATACAGCTAGACAAGGAAAGCCTAACATGCCTCAAACCATAGAGAGCCCCAGGCTAACACAAAGACCAAAAGGAACACCTACTAAGCCCTCACAATACAAGCTAGAGGGTTGACAAACCACTCATAATACAAGCACGGAGTAGATTTTGCCTTAGCTAAAAACCACCTCCAGGACAAATGATCGAATACGGTAAATCGTATGTCCCACATCAGGCACAGCTGCCGAAAAAATACATCCATTCCGGAGCTCCCAAATCGCCCACAGAACTGCATGCCAGATCAAAGCCAGTCCACGCCTGCATCGAGCGCTACCCCTAAGTTGTGTGAATTGAGAGTATGAGGAGAAGAGATCCAACGGCTGCACGAAGTCACAGCCCAGCCAACTGGCAATAGCATACCAAATCGAAGAGGGGAAAGCACACCTGGCAAAAGATGTAAGGCCGACTCTGGATGTGCCCCACACAACACACAAGTAGCATCTGACATATCAGGAATGATGCCTTTGCTAAGCAAATTTGTCCGAGTTGGGACTCTATCCAAAAGTAGCTGCCATGAGAAAGCAATTACCTTTGAAGGAGCCAGACTCTTCCATAATTTGCCAAGCACACTAACCTAAAAATCCTCAAGCCGAGCCACACGAGAAGATGACTCTGATAGGATCCCATATGCTGAGGACACAGAGAACAAACCACTAGCGTGTCTGGTCCATATCCACCGACCGGTGGGCCGACGGCGTAGGTATCCAACACCACCAGAAGATCTGTTAACAAGCCCTCCTCCCACACAAAGAGGCGTCTCCTCCAAGGAATCTCCCAGACCCACGTGTCGATGACCCACCTACCACCATCGCTAACCAACATATCCGGATCGACCGCAAGTAAGAATAACCTAGGGAATCTACTGCGAAGAGCAGAGTCCCCAACCCAAACATCATGCCAAAATGAAGCAGACCTCCCATCACCTAGTCTCCTCCTAACACTCGCCAAGAACCAATCTGAACCTAAAGCCCCACCCCCACCCACCTGATATATATCCTTTCACCAAACCGACGCCGAGGAAGGAAATCTACCATCAGCGAAATACACAGTAGAAGACACAGAATGACCATACCTCGCTCTCAACACCTGACACCAAAGAGCCTCACCCTCCCCTAAAAGCCTCCATCTTCATTTCCCTAACAAGCTAGAGTTGACTCACCTAAGGTCCCTAATCCCTAAGCCATCCCTACTCTTAGGCTTATAAATATCTGCCCACTTAACCCACGAAATTTTCTTCACCCCCGACGCCCCACCCCACAAAACTCTCTCTGAATCCTAACCACTGGCATCTTCATGAATGATAAATAAAAGATAGGGATATTACTGAGTACGGAATTTAGTAGAACAATCCTCCACCGAAGCTAACACTCCTTTGTTTCCACCCCAGAAGCCTACTACACAGTACCTCCACCATAGGAGCCCATGTAGATGCATGCCTAGGATTGGCCCCAACCGGGAGCCCAAGGTACTTAAAAGGGAGCACCCCAGTCTTACAGTTGAGGAACCTAGCCGCCCGAGATAAAAATGTTTCCTCCACATTAACCCCAATCAAATTACTCTTTGCAAAATTCACCTCGAGACCGGAAGCAAGCTCAAACCATCTAAGTACCGCCTTCATAGCCCATAAATTATCCACAGTAGCATCACCGATGAGAAGAGTATCATCAGCATATTGTAGATCAGACACCAAAGAAACCCGACTTCACATGGAACCCAAAAATAGTGAAGAGAGATCGCTCGACGATCAAACCTCCTAACCCCTCGACCACCAGAAGAAAAAGGAGCGGTGTCAATGGATCTCCCTGCTTCAACCTCCTTCTAATGTTGATTTCTTCTGTAGGACTTCCATTGACCAGGACCAAAAGGCTCCCAGAGAACACATATGCTCTAATCCAGGCTCTCCACTTGTCATAAAACCCGAATCGCTACATCATATAATGCAAAAAACCCCAGTTTACTGAATCATAGGCCTTCTCGAAGTCCACCTTTAGAATTAGACATTGTTTCCTCTTCTTCTTAGCATAGTCCACAACCTTATTAACCACCACCACTTCGTCAACTAGGTTTCTCCATTTTATAAATGCAGATTGAGTAAGGGCAATGAGAGCATCCATTACCCTACTCAACCTAGTAGCCAACACCTTAGCCACTATCTTGTACAGGCAACCGATAAGAGAAATAGGTCAAAATTCACTCAATGAAAGGGGACACTTAACCTTAGGTATAAGGGTAAGGAAATAGGATGAGAAGCTCCTTGACAGCCTAGCATTTGAGAATAACTCATCAAACAATATTCCCACCTCCGATCGCATCAAGGCCCAAAAGGTTTTAACAAAGGTGAAGTTGAAACCATCCGGACCCGGGCTTTTATTCCCATCACAAGATGCCACCACTCCGTCGATCTCCTCTAGCGAGAAGGGGGCAATGATTGAAGCATAATCATGAGCCGAAAGCACAAGAAAATCCACACCATCAAGCTGCGAACGGTCCCACTCCTCCTCAGAGAAGTGCTCCCTAAAATAACGTGTAGTCTTGGAGTGAATACCGGCCACATCCTCAGCCCATCCATCATCTGTTCGTAACGCTTGGATCCTATTCCTAGCCCCCCAAGACTTGAGGCACAAATGAAAATACCGAGAATTTGCATCCCCTTCCTTCAACCACCTAGCTCTGGATCTCTGAAAAGTCAAACTATCCTTACTCTTCAATAGCAACTATAGTTGGGAAAAATGCTACTTCCAACTGTCCACCTCTTCCAAGGAAAGACCCTCCGATTCAGATTTTAAATCAAGAGCCTTAATAGATTCCACCAGCAGTTGGATCTTTGAATCCACATCCCCAAAAGCCTCCTTATTCCACTGCTTAAGCACCCCTTTCAGTTTCTTCAACTTCTCCCTCATTACAAACCCCATCCAACCAGACTGTGAATCGGAGCACCAACTGTTCCGGACCACCACTTTGAAATCCCTATGAAGTAGCCAGTGATTGTTGAATCTAAATGGCTTCGGACCCCACCCACCATGGGAATGTTTCAGAACTAGCGGGCAATGATCAGAGACATCTCGTTCCAAAGCCCAAAGCACCCTATCACCCCAGCGGTCAACCCAATCCTCAGACACCATAACACGATCCAGGCTACTCATGGCAGCCCCATTTGGTTTGAACCAAGTAAATTTTCTCTCAATAAGGGTAGGTCAATGAGGCCCATATCATCAACAAAAGCACTGAATTCACGTGCCTCAGCAGAATCCATGGATCCAGTCAGTCCCCCCACACCCCTACTTTTGCTTAGAGAGCAAACTGAATTGAAGTCCCCTACCACACACCAAAGGCCACCTCCAAAACCCCTTTTGGACATCAATAGCTTCCCCCACAGACACCTCTTATCCGATAGATTACATTAAGAGTACACATTAACCACAAAGCATTTGGACCTTTCTGCCCCCCACTCCAGACAGACACCCACAAAACCAAAACCAGAGAAGTGGAAGAGTAAGTTACCTCTAGATTGATCCCAAATAGATAGAATGCCGCCACTATTACCAACCGACGGAGAATAGTGCCACTCACAATTTTCGTTCCCCCATAGATGATGACAAAATCTAGGCGAGACTGATTCCATATTCGTTTCCTGAATAGCAATAAAATCCACATTGTGCTCCTTAACAAGTGTCCGAATTTTATTCCTCTTCGGCCTTGTTCCCAACGCTCTAATATTCATAGAGCACACAATCATTGATCAACTATCAGCCACTCCTCAACGGCATTGCCCGTTCAATCATGTAACTCTAAACCAACAAGCCTATTAGTCGTAACTTTCTCCCTCTCAGAGACACCTATTTTCACCCCCATATGATGAATTTTTCGAGCATCTAGGTCGTCTCTTCCACCACTTGTGTTGAACTCTAAATTATCATTCCCAACCATAATACCAAAGCTATCAGGGTGACATACTCCACTGTTTGCCAAATTCTGATCCAAATCCACAATTAGATTAAGGCCTGGGAGTGACTGAGCAAAAGATGATGGCAAACGCGTATAATTTGGTCACAAAGATAGGTCACTGGAGTTCTGGGAGCCAGGTGGAAGCTCGTAAGCACCCAGGAGTGGCGTTCCCCCACTGTGAGCCGTGGGCGTGTTGGTTCCACTTGAACCTTTTTCATGCAGCAACAGAGTAGATTTACCAGCCCCCTCTTTTGATTTTAATGGCTTCCCCAGAGCCCCACCAGTGAGCTTCAAGAATCTTGAGGAAAGGAGAAAGATATCCCCCATTGTTAAGTTGTTACGGTCTCTGTAAGTCACATTTGATATGATACGCCCTTTCTTTTTTCTCGCATCCTTCTTATAGTAATTCTTCCTAAGAACCGTCGTAGGCAGCAGTTCGGCCACCGCCTATGATTGTGACGAACAGTGCAAGCTCAAGGAAGAAGACGGGTCACAAGGACGAGGTCTAACCTGAGGACGATCCATCATTTCCTTCGTTGGACCATTAGGGACTGATTGTTGGCACAGAGGTCCTTCTATTAGCTCGTTTTGTGGTACTTCAAGGTCATAGCCCACCATAACCAGCATGTGGTCCACCAATGTGTTATTGGGCTAGAGGATAGTGAGCCCATCATCTACCAGCTCATTTAAAAATTTTGGGTCACCCCCTTCTTCGCTCCTCAGCCCCCCAGCTTGTGCGTGAGACTAAGGCCAATAGCTGGGCCAAGCGCATGGGATTCCTCCTGTTCCAGGCCCACATCTCCTATGTTTTCGTCCCCATCCTCAGAGAAAACCCTACCCCCTGTCCCCTTATTTTCAGCGTTACCTGCTTTCTTTGTCAACGAATCCGGACAAAAACTCCTCTCTCCAAACGACTGTGAAGGGCCTGGGCTACACTGAGGCGTTTGTACACCTCTATCGTGGCAGCTAGCATGAGAGGGTGGTTGACCCTCTTGCAATTGGTTCCTATGTTATTCCTTTCGAAGGTCAGAGGCTCTGTAAATCCTTTCTCCTAAATCTTTCCCTTTGCGTGTGTGAATGTTGTGACCTATCTCTTTCACCTTAGAAAGCAACCCAGTGTAGCCTAAGGTGCTACTTTTCCCTCCCAAAAGTTCCTGCAATCTCTACTCCACCTCGATACCATCGCCATCAGTGCTACAATCGAAAAAGCCGAGCACCGCTGCTTCCACCGCACACCACTCACCGGCGCAAGAAGACGACGAATTGGAAGCCAAGACCGAGCCCTTTTCCAACGCATGAAACAGGTGGCCAACCTCCCCAAATTGCTCCTCCATGACTCTGATTGGGTAAACAACTCTGCTAACCGTAACTTGCACCGTAACATCTATGGAGGTGCATGCCGAAACAGAGACCTGGATCCTAGTAACATCGCACCTAGCCATCGTGGTGGTTGCCCGATCAATAGAAATTGGTCTCCCAAACTTCATTGCAAGCATGTTGAAGAATCCATCTTCCCAAATATGTAGCGGAACACCCACACACCATAGCCAAATCCATCGCTTCTTAGCCATAATAGAGGGCTCCCAGTTCATGAATGATTTGAAGCGGTTCATCCACCAGGTCCGGTTACTATAGACCGCATCATGTAACAACCTAGCTTCAGAAGGCCATAGTAGCACAAGATTGCCACCAAGTGGCACAGCTCTGATTTCCAGATACCCTTCAATGAATAAATGATCCTGAACCTCAAACGCACCCAAGCCATCTTGTAGTTGACCCACCAAAAGAAATTCCCCAGAGCCACCAGGTAGCCCCTGTTTTGGACCCTGCCTTGTGAGAATCCCTTGTTTTGAGCAACCTGAGCATTGATGTTCTTACGTATCCCACCCATTTCTGTCCCTTTTCCATGTGCTGCTGATGCAAAAGATTTGTTCTTCTGCACAAAACCCCCACGCATGGTGCCCCTTTCCTTCACAATCCTTCTTGGTGGATAGTCTTGTTTAGTTCCCCTGTTATATCTTGCAAGGTTGACCCTTAAAATGTTACTACCCATAGATACCTTAGATAATCTCCTCTCCAAGCTCACTGCATCAGTAACATCCTTAAACCTCACAAACCTGAATCTTTGACCATGTTTGTCCACTTTTGGTGGAATAAAAACATCCCCAACTCTGCCATAATGTCCAAATACTTTCCTTATATCAATTCCATTCGCACCCACCGGGATGTTGGTTACATAGAATGATGTGGTATCACGTATAAGGTTTCCAATGAAGCCTTTGGCAGTGTGAGAAGATCCTTGTGCACGTTGTCGTCGCCCCTGTCCTCCAAGCTCCCTCTCCCGCTGCCTCCCTCTGTCTCTCATTTCAGCAGGTTGTGTATATCAGGAAGATTGAATAAGAAGGCATGGCAACCGAGGTTTGCGTTTCAGACGAGAAGTGCAAATGATGTTCTGGATGATGGTTACCGATGGAGGAAATATGGGCAGAAAGCTGTGAAGAACAACATATATCCCAGGTGTGTAATCAAATAATGAATTATTTGGATTAATTTATTTGAATTCCCTCTTGCATGTGTATCTCAATGTGAATTCCCTATTGGATACAATAGATCCTTTGCAGCGGCAGCACAGGTGTACCAATTGCAGAGCCATTGGATATTTAGATAGAGAAACCACTGCAGAGTTTTCTATCTTTAGATCCAATTGCAGTTGTTGTGTACCTATTCGGCTGCCGGATGAAAATTAAAATGATCTCTAATTTCAAGGACTAGAAACAAACATCAAAAAATATTATAAGGATTAAAACAAAACAACAAGTATAAAAAGCAAAAGATTCTTGTATTGTAGGAATGAAAAGCAAAAATAAAATTTTACAAGCATGAAAAAACAAAAACCTCTATATTTGTAGGGATGAAAAACATATTTAAGCATATAATTAAATATATAAGAAATTTATTCTAAGTAGAAGAAAATAAACTTCATGATCAATGAGTTTTTCAAGGTATATTTCTAATTTTGTATCCCCACAAGAATAGAAGAACCGTTGTAAACAGTGACAAAAAAATATAGGGTTAAAAGCATTTTACCTCCCTAATTTATATTCTTAGTTGCACTTTCCATCCTGATTTTTTAAATTAGCCACTTTACCCCCTAATTTACCCCTAATTTAATATTAATTATTGCAACATGCCTTTTAAAATAATTTTATTGTTATTTGAAAGGACAAAACTATCCAAAATGCCATAAAATCCTAATCTATTTCTCAAAATATGTATAGCTTCCTTATGAACAACCTCACAATGAATTGCACCAATCTCCATTATCACTCACTCCTATCCATGGCATAAAGTCGCAATTAGATCTATTTAAAACTCTAGTTTTTCTACGGATTCATCTCCAGCAAGTTGGATTATTTTGATTTTTGACTTATGACTTCATCCACTACCATACCCTGCCTGTCATACAGTTCTGTGACCTCTCACGCTGACTTTTTGTGTCTTCTAATGTCGTGGAAGATGCAAGCATCTTGTCTCAAAAGTCAAAACTACAGTATCTTTTTACGCTAAATCCCACAAGGTAATGGTTCAAACTCCAATAGAATATTTGCATGATGATAGTATTTGATAATTTTCCAGGCATACGCATATGGTTTGGTATGCTATAGCAGCAAGTGAAGCCCAACTTCCACATTTCTTAATCTCCTTGTTAAATTGATAGCAATGCATAGGTTTGTGATTGGATCCCTTTGTTGGAGTTAATGGGCTGTGTATAAATTTATGGTGAACATCGGAACATGAAGTTACTCGCTGGGGGACATAGGACATAACTCATCCAATCTCAGTTTGAAGGCACAAAGAGGTTGATGATATGCTTTTGGGTAGTTTTGTCATTTCAAATAACTTATTATTCAATTTCAATTAAAAATAATAGTAAAATTATCTTAAGGGGTATGTTGTAATAACTAAATAAGGGGGTAAAGTGCCTAAATTAAAAAATAAGTGTGGAAATTGCAACTAGGGATAAAATGCTTTTAAAATAGCCATAAGATAAAAATGAACCGATTAATAAGGATATCCAAAGGATAAAAGATAAGATTATACTCTCTTCCTCTATATTATAATAGATAAATGAGTCCAATTTTTTCGTACAAAATATAAGAAACAAAGCATCAAGTTTTACATACATTAAATGCAAATTTTGATTAATGCCCAAGTTAGTGAAAATTGCGTGAATTAAGTATCATTAATTATCAACTACCATTTATTAAAGAGGTATATTTGGAAAAAAAGTTAATTTTTAGGAGTATTAATTAGAATTAGCTAATTTCAAAGCATTTCTCTGATTTGTGTGAATTAAGGTTTGATTTCTTATAATATGGACCGGAGAAAGTATATAATGCATAAATGTGGCATCTAGGGTGAACTTTTTCACCATGTGGTTCATCGGTGAACCACTTATAATATACCGTTGGATTTAATCAATGACTCAGATGACTTAAAAACAAATGAGTAACACCTATGTCTTTCCCCACCCAATCTCTTTCAATAAATGCTGGAATCTGTCATTATAACTACAAAAAAAAATTGACTAGTTAAAAATTAAAGGTTTTTTATAGATTAAAAAAAACTAAGGGTGTTTTGTTACAGATTAAAAAAAATGATTTTGATCAAAAATAATTTAAAGATTATATTTTTTTAGAAATTTTTAAGAAAAATAAAAGATAAATTGTGTTTGTTTACAACCACAAAAATCACTTTTAAAAAAAAATATTTTATCTTGTTTGGGTACAACCACGTAGAAGTAGTTTTATCCTAACAAGATAAAAATTATTTTTTTAAAAAGTGATTTTTATAGTTGTAAACAAACACAATTTAGGACTTGTTTATTACAGATTAAGAAAGAAGTGATTTTGATATTCAAAAGTTTAGAGATTATGTTTTAGAGATTTTTAAGAAAACCAGAATCTATTTTGTGTTTGTTTACTATCATAAAAATCATTTTTACAAAAATTTAGGGCCGCTTGTTATGGACTAAGAAAATAATGATTTTGACCTTCAAGAATTTAGAGATTTTGTTTTAGAAATTTTTAAGAAAAGCATAATCTATTTTGCGTTTGTTTACTTTCGTAAAAATCACTTTTTTAAAAAAACTGATTCTTACCCATAAAAAGCTAATTAGAATAGCTTTTCATTTTACCCATAAAAATATTTTTTTTAAAAAATGATTTATTTGAAAAGCTGTAACAAACACAATTAATAGCACAAAAAATAATTTTTAACATTCAAAAAGTGATTTTTTTCATAATAAAAAATTGTAACAAACGAGATTCTTACCCATAAAAAGCTAATAAGAATAGCTTTCATTTTACCCATAAAAATAATTTCCTTGAAAAGCTGAAACAAACACAATTAATAACAATAAAAATGAATTTTAACTTACAAAAAATGATTTTTTTCATTAAAAACTGTAACAAAGGGCTCTTAGCTTTTGCTTTTCTTAAAAATATCCCAAAAAATAATTTCTAATTATTTTAGATCAAAATCACTTTTTTTAATCTGTAACAAACGGGTCTTTAGTTACCCATAAAAATGATTTTTTTTAAAAATGATTTATTTGAAAAGCTGTAACAAATACAATTAATAGCACAAAAAATGATTTTTAACATTAAAAAGTGATTTTTTTCATAATAAAAAATTTAACAAACGAGATTCTTACCCATAAAAAGCTAACAAGAATAGTTTTCATTTTACCCATAAAAATGATTTCCTTGAAAAGCTGAAACAAACACAATTAATAACAATAAAAATGAATTTTAACTTACAAAAAGTCATTTTTTTCATTAATAATTGTAATAAAGGGCTCTTAGCTTTTACTTTTTTTAAAAATATCCCAAAAAATAATCTCTAAATTATTTTAGATCAAAATCACTTTTTTAATCTGTAACAAACTAGTCTTTAGTTTTTTGTAATCCATAAAAAAACTTTGTTTTTTTCAGGGGTGAGGTGAGAGGAACGTACGTTATTTATATCTGATAATATTTTTTAACTTAACTTATTTTTTAGCAATTATAAAGACAGATTCCAGCATTTATTGAAAGAGATTGGGTGGGGGAAGATATAGGTGTTACTCATTTTTTTCCAAGCCATTTGAACCATTGATTAAATCCAACGATATATTATAAGTGGTTCACTGGTGAACCACATAGTGAGAAAGTTTACCCTAGAAACCACTAATGCATTAATTATTTTTTTGGCTGTATATATAACTAGTATGTAACCCGTGCAATGCACGGGAAAAAAGTTAAAAGACTAATTTGAAATATATTTGTTTTCAACAATGAAATATAATGAATATTATGATAATAATTATTATATTTTTGTACAACAAAAAATTATTATATTTTGTGCTCTTATAAGGAACCTAACGTATGAATGCATTAATTGAGATACATAAGACAAAAACAATCTGATGGTGTATACAATTTAATCAAATTAAAATGAAAATAATTATCAAATAAATAAGAAATAAGATAATAACAATATAATTTATGGGTTAATACTATATTATACATTGATTGAACAGAATTTAAAAAATTTATATAATGTATGTTTCTCATACTATGAATATATACACACACACATTAATGTATTTGGAATATATAGTATAAGTTACTTTTTACTGGAAAAATATCAAATGTATATGAAGTGTATATTCTTTTTTTGTTGTCAAGACTTGATATGTCATGTCATATATTGATACACATCTGGAAAATGTAGGTGGGGTTTATATATAACTGCATTAGATCTGTTGTATCTATTTAGTTTGCAAAACATTAAATCTTCACCCATGTGCACCTTGCCTTTGAGTATTAACTTGTACGACATCTGATGAAGAGCTTGCAGTTCCAAATCTTGATAAAATATACTCCTATAATAATACATACAAATAATAAAATTATGAGACGACAGAGTGTATAATTTAAGTGAAATCATCAAATGCTATTGATTTGATGATTTAAATGTAAGATATTACAATTTTTTTACAAATTTATATGTACTAAATAAATAAAATGGACAAATAATATTTGCTTATAATGTAATAAAATTTACAAAGTCTACACATTAAATTGATAAATGAGTACTAATAAAATGGACAAATAATGTTTGCTTATAATGTATCTAATAATAGAAAAAGGTACCTTTTAATGTCTAAACATTGTCAAATATTTCTCGGTAGACGACATTTGTGGTGTTTGTGTAGACTTTCTGTTCATCATCCAAAACCAACAACTTAAGACCCTTTCTTGACTTCACTCTAGATAAAGCCACATACAATTGACCATAAGTGAATACAGGCTTTGGAAGGTAAATGCCTACATGTGAAAGAGACTGTCATTGACTTTTATTAATTGTCATTGCAAAACAAAGTGTCACTGGAAATTGCCTCCTTTGAAATTTGAAGGGGAGTCTTGGATCAGTTGGTACTAAATTCATTCTTGATACAAATATTTTATCCCCTATATTTGTTCCGGTAATAACAGTTGCACCTATGACATTTTTCGATAGCTTGTTCACCAATAGTCTAGTGCCATTACACAATCCATCTGATTGATCAATATTCCTCATAAGCATGACAGGGACACCAACTTTGAGTCTCAATTTATGATTTGGAATCCCAAAACATTTAATATCATTTAGAAACTCAGTTGTGAACCATTCACTCCTAATTTCATTATCCTCATCTGATTGACATACTGAGTCTGAGCTCAGATATTCAATCTCATCACCTGGAACTAAAGATAATATAAAATCATTTACCTGCTCAACAGCATCTAAAGTTGGGGCAAGTATTGCACGCTCATCAAAAAAATGTGATGTTTGAAGATTCTTAAGTAGATGCGGATAAGTAAAATCTATCAGTTCTTGCAATGGATTTGGACACTCATGAATTAATAAGTCATTGGGAATGTCAATTTGACTTTGACCATACTCATCTGCATTTCTGTCACCATCTCCAATTTGAAGAATCCACTCAGCAAATTGTTTTATACCTTCGACATCAGGATGGTCAGCGCTAACACCTAGTCTCATGTTCACAGTTAAACGCAAGACCTTACAGTTTGTCCAAATATTGGAAGAATTTATAGAAGATGCCACGATATCTTGCCTTGACCCTTTTCTAATAACTGGTAATATTTGACGAAAATCGCCACCCAAAACCACAGTCTTTCCGCCAAAGGGTTTGTCTCTATTAATACTATCTTGGAACCCCATTATATCACGCATTGTGCGATCAAACGCTTCAAAACAGTGCATGTTCATCATTGGAGCCTCGTCCCAAATAATCAGTTTGGTGTGGAGTAATAATTTCGCCCTTACACTCCCTTGGTTAATATTACAAGTAGATTCCTCATTGATAACCAGAGGAATTGAAAAGGTAGAGTGAGCAGTTTTACCTCTAGGCAATAACAATGAAGCAATACCACTGGAAGCCACATTTAGAACAATATATCCCTGTGAACGTAGTGCTGCAGAAAGAGTATTCCATAGATATGTTTTTCTAGTACCACCATATCCATAAACGAAAAAGAACCCACCAGTATCAGAAAAAATAGAGGTCATGATTTCATCGTACACTAACCTTTGTTCGGTCGTAAACCTTTCCATTAACAATTTGTGTGTTCTACCCAACTCTTCTTTGTCATAATTAAGCTCATCAACAATCAACTTATTGTGGAAGTCATTCAAGTCAGACAAATTTGGAAATGGCATAGAAGCATACTCCGCAAGAGACCTTCCATTAGACCGAAGCAAGTTTTCTAACTCAATTAAGCACAGGTTTCTCAATTCATCATCAGATATACATAAATCTGAAATAAACACAACAAATAAGATGAAAATATTTGTAAAGATAATTTAAATTTAGATAATTTGTAAAAACATGGGTCTACGTGATGAAAAAACATCTTTATGATAATGTTTACCTTTGATACCTAGCTGCTTCCTTCTTTCGTATAGTATACCATCATACAGTAACAACCACGTGGAGTTCCAAACGACATCAGGGCTTGTCATTGAATGCATTGATAACATTGTAACAAATAACCTTCGTAGTTGATAACCAGTTCCGAGTTCACTATTGCATCTATGAACTCCCTGTCATCAGCAAGTAAGCCCAATGCATAACATGCCTCCTTGAAAGTGCTATAAGTTATACCATCAACTGTACGCAGGCAAGAATAACTCTGGCAGCCTTTCTGAATCGTGAGCAGAATCCTCATATAATACAATTCACCAATGCCTGGAGGGACATACTGCAGTCTACCTATACTTTGACCCTTTTTTCTTAACGTCCAAATTCTAGTCTGCTTGTTGTAGACAAATCTTGTTGGAAATTCTGAATATGTGAGATCTCTTCCCTTAGTGTAATTAGCATTTGCATCAAACCAGGCAAGAAACATTGTGTTAAAATATTCAGTTCGTCTAACAACATTATCAATCTCCTCATCATCACCAAAATATATTGGTTGATGGTTTGGAAGGTGGAATGTCAGCCTGTTGACCGGTGGCCATTTGTGATGAATGTCAAAGGCAAATATCCTCCAAACAGCCTCACATGATGATACATATCTACAGTCATAATACTGCTTTATCTCATCAACAAATTTCTCTTTGTCACTGTTTTCATCACTGCTTGTTATGTGCATAGAGGCTCTATCAGGACCTTTGTTGACATATTTAAATAGATACTTTATAGAGTTGGACTTATTGCAATATTCAACATTGATATGTCCTCCATAACGCATTAAGAGATAAGGATTGTAAGGAACAACGATCCTATTATCTATCTTTGTATTCATCTTTTCAACTGAAATGTCAGTATCACGTCTTCTATACTTCGGATAGCCATCGTCATCAATAGTAGTTGTAGATGTGATTGGCTTAGGATAAAACTTAGTGCATCTTCTATTCTTCATGCAAGGAGACTTTGGGTTAGCAACTCCACATGGACCATGTATCATGTACTTAGTTACTACTTCGAACAGCTTTGGATAAAGTGATGGGTCAAGAAGTTCAGCTGATATTACCTTGTCAATATCTGTGCCAGTTTTCAACTTATGTTCTGAACTCAACCACAAAAGTATATGAGCGTGTGGTAGACCTCTCTTTTGGAACTCCACTGTATACATCACTGAAAGCCCAAAAAAAAGTAATTAATAATCTCACAACAGAAAATAAATAATTTAAAATAAATAAATATATATAATAGCTTGCCTGCATCAACTTTGCCAAAAATACGTCCTTTACGCAGATCATCCATTGATTGATCCAATTTGATCTTGAATACACGACAAATAACATCAGGCCTATCACACGGTTTAAGACCCCTATCGTTGCAAAACTCATGTATTTCTCTCCAGCTAGAGTTGCATGTTGTAGTTATGAAGAGGTCTGGATATCCAAATCGTTTGCAAACAGCCATTGCATCTTGGTAGTTATTGAACATGTACCGCGCACCACCTGTAAATGAGGATGGTAATATTACATGTTTACCAACAGAAGCAGGATCTGTTTCTCACCTACTAACTGCATCTTGCAAACCATTAAGTATGTCACATCTAATTGTTGCTTGATTCGCCCTTATGAAACTTAGCCTTTGAGACTCTAGCATTGTATAACAATCAACCACAAATTGTTGAAACAACCTTCTTGATTGAACAATATTTCCATACTCAACACATCTGTCCTGAATTCTGAAAGCTATAAATTCCCTTAATGCAACTCTGAATCTCTTCCTATTGTTGTCATTCTCAAACACCTCACTTATTAAAATATTTTCTTGATACCCATATTCTCCATAAGGGAATATCAAAGGATACTGTAAAGGGATGAAAGAAGTTTGTGTCTCGTGTATTCTTTCCAATGCACCAGATGTCTTTTTTGCAATTATATCCCTCCCACGTTCAATGCTATTTACATCACCAACAATTAGAGCTGCTACCTCAAATGCCTTTGGGAATATTGTGCATTCTCGCGTCCTTTGAGCGGTGTCTTAACAACCTCAAACAGTAATCGCGATTATCATTGTTCTCCACCATTTCACGGACCCTACGATAAATCTTTGCATAAGGGTTGTAATCGTCAACCATTTTAGTCAGATCTTGAACCAATGAAATGTCAAATTGTAGGCCACCATCTTGTGATCTGCACAGTTAGAAAAAATTGAGACAAACTTGTCATAAATACATGGTATAAACTAATGAGAACCTGATTTCTACATACATACCTGAAATTACCAATTCTGTTGGACAGTTCGTTCTGTGTGTCGTAAATGTATATCTGAGAGAATTTTGGTTTAACTCCATTTTCAGGTATCAAGCTCCCTATACGATGATAATTTTGACCTCCAATAATTAACTGCGGCGGACCACCACCATCGTTTATTGTATTCTGAATCTTCCCTCCCATTGACGTAAATGAAAATATGCTATTAATGAGTAATAACAAAAACAATTACTATTACTATAAAACATATACATTTGTCTTAAAAAATTTAAAATTTTATGGATTGTTAACACATACCTCTGCACAACGTTGACAACATGTCTATTGCATTTTTCACAAAAATACATGTTGGAATCAGCATACACCTTCTTATTACATCGACAAGCTGTGTACCACCAATGTTCTTCATCAACAATACAATTTACCTTTCCCAGAATAATATACAAACCATCCTGTAATTAACATGGACAGTGATATGGTTCTAACTGATTAGATAATTCATATAATTTATATATATTTAATGGTAGGCTCCAAATAAAAAACAACAACCTCCTTGTATTCCTTCAAAGCTTCAATTGTCTTCATTGGTGTCAGATTAAGAAAGTCATCCTCCATTTCAATCTTGGGTGAATCTTGCAACTGACTCAATACAACATTGGGGGATTCATGGTTATCAGCCAATTTGTTTATAAACAAAACATGACAATTACTATACTGTTCATTAAAATAAATTTTGATTAAGTAAATCTTTGAAGTGTAACAAAAGGTTGATAAAGGATGACCTTTTCCTTAATGAATCAGCAACACTGTTTGAAGGGTTGAACAATAGTTTCGATGACCTGATGGAATTTTGAAGTACTGGTTTTCCTGTAATAATATATGAGTGATAGTTCATATTCTTTTAAACAATCAACAAATATTAGATCTAATTGTAGTCCACATATTAACACAAACTATTACCTCCAAAATCTTTGCATTTTACAAATAATCTGACAACAATAGCATTTGAGGATTCCCCAGATGAAATGAATGAATTAAGCTCATCAACATAATTCCCAAACAATGTGATTTGGAAGCGATAGCTGGAAGTCACAAGAGTAAAAAAATTATATATCAGATTTAGTAGATTATTACTTTACTCATACTCGCCATATGGTATTAAATATATAAAACAACATTTTGTGAAAAAATGATTACCCATTATTGTCAAGCTCCATGACCATTTTTCTTGTCTTTACCCCATTCTTTTCATATTCACTCTCCTTACCAACACCAGTAAGCACACCTATCAAATCTGTATAAAGAGGTTGACACATAAGTTAGTTGTTAAACACATTCATGATTGTCCTACTTGATCACAAAATAAATACGTTTCAATGGATAAATATTGTAGAACTCACCAATTAAAATAATTCATATCAAAATTAGGCTTGAAACAATCAGCAGGGGACGTGAATGTGAACTCATTCATAGGAACAACAACATTGTCCAACTTTTTAATCTTGGTTGTATATTGGAAATTCAACTTGAATTTGTGGCGAGTGGGACGATAAGCACCAGTGTTTGCAGCAACCCCAAAGTTACTCATATGATAAACAAATCCCTCTTTCAAATCATTTTCAAAACGGTACATTAAAGATTTTCGAATGGAAGCGTGTATCTTGTTCTCCTGTAGTCAAACAAATAAAACAATTATCAATATGCACTACATAAAACGATTATTACAATAGCATCTTGAATTTTTAGTTACCTTAGTGTCAAGGAGGACACACTCAATACAGAAAGGGATCTTGCTGTTGTTCAAATCAAGAACTTGCCACATTCGGACTACACCAACGACTATGCTCCAATTTCCATGCTTGGCATGAATGTCAGAAATGAGGTCGTACTTGGGAGGCATGATTTCAGGAGTAATCGATGAATTAAGCTACTCAATAATGTTGGACTGATGATGGAATGAAATGCCGCCCACTCGTTTATATAGAGGTTGCAAATCCCTGTGATTGTGATACGTATTTGACAGAGGGTACTATAGTAGGAAAGTTAATAAATGTGTTCATAAATTTGATTGATTTTTGTTTGAAAAGTTAATTAGGTTATAAAACGTGATACAAATTTACAGCTGGTTATATAAGAATATAAGAATTTGAAAAAATGAGAATTGAGAATTATCAATTATTTACTTTGCAAAAATAATACTGATGGGTGCTAATATTTGACTTGATGATTTTAAGAAAGAAAACAATCGATTATTAAAAAAAAGAAAATTAATAAGAAAGATAACAATCAATTCTCCCCTTTTGGCAAGATTTTATCATCAGTATAATAATAAGAATATAAGAATTTGAAAAAATGAGAATTGAGAATTATCAATTATTTACTTTGCAAGAATAATACTGATGGGTGCTAATATTTGACTTGATGATTTTAAGAAAGAAAACAATCGATTATAAAAAAAAGAAAATTAGTAAGAAAGATAACAATCAATTCTCCCCTTTTGGCAAGATTTTTCCACCGGAACATTCTCTTCGTTGTCTGACATCTTCCCTGTCATGCAGATTTGAGGGTTTCTAAACATTTTTCACGCGAGATTCTTGATGAAATCGTCGGACCAAGATTGATGTTGCTGTGATTTTGGTTTGGGGTTTGATGGAGATTTGATTGGGTATGGGCGTGATTTGTGGAGAAGGAAGAAGATATGACATTGAGAAGGAAAGAGGATAAGATATAAATGGGGGCTGAGCGCCGATGGGAGAAAGTTTAGGAGAGTGAAACTCGGTGTTTGTCATTAGCTTTAGGGTTAGGTGACTCTGGGCCAGTGGATTGCGCGTGTGAAAAGGAAAAGGGATAAAGGGAAGGGGGTGTGCGAAGTAAAGGGCAAGGTGCGAGAAGCACGAAAATATGAATCTGAGCATTGGTGGTGCATCCGGAAAAGGGGGATGAGCACATGTTCTTGAGATGATGAATTAATCTAGACTAAAATATGTAATGTATAAAGAACATAAATAAATATCACATGAATATTCGACTACAAAATATAACAAATATGTATAACGAATCAGTCATAAATGTCAAAAATAACAAATCAAATAACATGTTACTTTTCCTTCAATTCACACGTTTTTAATTTCAAAAAAAGTAACGCCCTGACTATTCAAACTTTTTTTATTAATAATATTTGACTTTTATTTTTTAGGAAATCATTTCATTATTGCATTAAAACAGTGTGAGATGTGATTGCAATAATTCAAATATTCTTGTATTAAATATGTGATTATTTTTCTAATTTATGTCACATTTTTTTATTTACAAAGTTAATGGGCATAATTCCACTTCATATGTTGTATGCCTAGTCATTCTTCCAAATCACAATTAATAATGCACCTCAGCGTTGATTTCCAATTTTAAGAGTGACACATAATGCATATTTATTGTTAATGGTATGTGAGATTGCCATTTGTAAAATAATAAATGAGGTTCATTTCAATATGCATATAATAGAGATGCATTAATTAATCGAATATTTACATTTAATTCATCATTTAATAAGATGCTATCACCATTTTCTACATAAACTTATGTCCAAAGAAAATTTTCAATGAACAAGATGAACACTATAAGGAATTATACTCTCATATCAGTGTTCTTGTTGTCTTTCTTCATCATTGCATCAGGTCAGAAATCAATGAGCAAATTTCCTATACATAAAATTTTAATTTTTCACTTCAACTAATTTACCTTCAAATCTTTTGCATACAACATTGCTCTTATGTATGCAGAGATGTGCATTGATTCGGAAACAAGGGGGCCAATTGTGCAACTGAAGCGTCGTAGAATTTGTTATTATAGCAAATGTACGGGTGACTGGTGTTTGTGTACAAAACATTCTGGTCCATTTCGAGCTTGTTGCGACACATGCGTGGGCATCATATGTTTTTGTCCATCAATTGCCTCCTTGTGCAATCAATGTCTGTAGCTCTCGCCGATAATATTCCTAGTCAATTAGCCCAAATTATAAACCGAGTATTGAGATCTTGTGATGCTATGGTTGATAATATAACAAAGGTTTAAGGTGGTTTTAGTCCCTATAAAATAAGGAAATTTTAGTTTTAGTCCCTGTAAATTTTTTTCTTTGGTTTTCATCCCTTTAAAATATGAAAGTAAGGCTTTTGGTTCCTGCCATCATGTGATATCTGTTAAGTTTTTATGTGCCTTGCAAAAGGTCACATGGTCATTCCAGATGACACTCAATGACGTATGTGATGCTATGTTAGCATGTAAGTGCCCGAAAATTTTTTCGTGACCCCTAAAATGAATTTTGATTATTTATTTGTCCATGGGGTGTCAGCTCAATGATAGGAGCTTGGTCTTGTAATCACAAGGGACATGGTTCAAATCCGCCTGAGGACAGTTGTAACTTGTAACATGGCTATTAGCACCACTAAAATAATAATATATCATCTTTCCCCCACCCTCATTTAAAAAAAAGAATTTTGATTATTTGCCCTAAAATGAATACTAGGGACTAAAAAACAGTGATTTCAGGTTTTCGATGGATGAAAATCAAATAAAAACATTTTACAGGAACTAAAATCAAAATTCTTCCATTTTACAAAGAACAAAAACAAGACATTCAAATTTTGGAAGGATGAAAACTAAAGAATTTTTTTTTAAAGGGATTAAAACCAAAATTTGCCCATTTTATAGAGACAAAAACATATTTAACCCTAGTTGGTTTCTCATTACATCGAAGTCAATGTCAGACTGCTGTAACTCTACCGCCACCTTGAGGGACATTTTCTGGCAACCACGATGGTCGATTGGAGAAACGGAGATTGGTTTTGGACTCATCAAAACGTACTCTACTTACGAAACCCTTTACTAATGTTTTAATAACTATTAATAAAAAAATGTTGCTAACAATATAAACGTAGAAGTGAATATTATATATCTTTAATGACAACTTTTAATTCGACAGTTAAACAATCTTTATAAAAAGTTATGAAACTAAATTATTTTTTCTAACCTACCGTAATTAGAGTCTTTTTTTTTTGGTGAAGTTACAAATCTTGCAACAGAGAAAGGAAAGAAAAGAAAAAAAACACCAACGCAAACTAACACCCAATCTCATCCTTGAGGATAAGAGAGCCTAACCCAGGTGGGGGAGTAGACCAGAGGCGATATCCATTTGAGCCAATACCAAGCTTAGCAAGGAAGTCCGCAGCCATATTTTGCTCACGCAGCACATGAGAAACCGAAAAGGTTCGTGTCTCATCCATCATCATCGTGATCTTGATCAGGAGCGACGCATAGCAGTGGAGGTGGTGGTTGGACCGATTGAGAATCAATCGCACACATCCAAACAATCCGACTCACAGATCGCCGAGGTAAAACCCAAATCTTTAGCAAGCATCGACCCATGGTAGATACCCATTAATTACGCGGCGAGGACATCACGGTGCCATCGAAACTAGAGAAACCCCTAATCCATTCCCCTTTGTGCGGCGAATGAGGCCACCGAGCCTATGAGCGGCGATGCGGCGACGTAGCTACCGTCCGTGTTGATCTTCACAGAGCCATCAGTAGGTGGAGTCCACCGAACCCTAAGGCGCCGATCAACATTCAGAGTTTTCTTATTGGGAAAACTAGTAATGAAATCATCATGAGAGTTATAAATATTCCGCACCACTTCATTTAGGCTCCACTTAGTGTCTCCAAAGATATGGTTACTTCTCTAAAGCCAACTCCACCAAAGACCCGCCAGGAATAGGTGTGGCGCGACTGAGCTCAACAAGCCCGACCCATTCGCGACTGTTGTTATAGGAGAGGAAGTCATGGCAATCCCAAAGGCCAAGTTTTTCCCAAACCAACCGAGAATCACTACAATCACGAAGACAATGGATCCCATTCTCAGAGTCTATATTGCAGCGAGTACAAGTGGGAGAGGGCGCCATTTTTCTCTGGCAGGAAGGCTGTTAGTAGGAAGGGCATCATGGACACAAAGCCAAATAAGAAATCCGAACCTTTCTTTGGCTGAGCAGGCGCGCCACACCACTCCCGATCGACATTAGAGTCCCAAGTTCTCTGTAGGGTTAGCGACCAGGAGTACCGAAGCGGTAGAATAGATTCCTTCGTATTCCCAGGACCACACCCAAGTATCATGGACTTGGGGATCGATCCTTGGCGGGGGGATAGTCTCAAGGAAATGGAGAAGGTTGGAGGGCAACATAGTCGCTAGGCTGCGAAAATTCCAAACACCAGCGTTCCACACATCTCGAATAGCAAGATCAGAGTCCGAAAAATTCACAAAAGGAACCAAGGGAGCAAGAGGTCCCAACTTAGTCCAACTGTTATACCATAAAGAAGTGTCACCTGAACCAATTTTGAAGCTGTAACCATCTGCCAAGGCTTCTACAGCATGCATAATACTCTTCCAAATAATAGAGTCATTCAGTTTCCTCTTAGTAGACCAGATATTACCCGAGTCCAAGTACTTATTACGAAGCACCTGAACCCAAAACTTCCCCGAATCATGAATGACATTCCAAGCTAATTTACCAAGCAAAGATATGTTAACCAACCTTGCTTCGCGAACACCCAGCCCTCCAAACTTCTTGGGAGAGGTGACTGTGTGCCAATTCACAAGACTCCAACTACGGTTACTACCATCGCCTCCCCACAAGAAACTGCGTGCGATTTTATCGACACAGTTCTGAGATGTTCTCAGGAAGGTAATGAAGTTGCATAGTATAAACAGGGATGGCCGAGGTGACTGATTTCACAAGGCAAGCTCTGCCCGCTTTATTCAAGAGTTTACCTTTCCAAGAGGCTAGCCGCCTTTGAAGAGAGTCAATCAACCCATCATAAATTTCCTTATGAACTCTTCCATGAATTAGGGGGAAACCCAAATAATGATCCAGGTTTGCAACAAACCCAATATTAGAGGCTTCCTTGAGAGTTTGCTTCCTGCTGCTGGGGACCCTTCTAGAACACATAGCTTTAGACTTCTGGAGATTCACCTTCATACCAGAGGCGGAACAGAAATCCTGGAGAGTGTTCATCACCACGTGAACCTGATGAACATTTGCTTCACAAAAGAGGATGACATCGTCAGCAAAAAGAAGGTGCGAAATGCCCGGGCCACCTTTAGAGATATAAACTGGCTTCCAAGCTCCTATGTTAACTTTATTTTGAATACTAAGAGCCAGTTTCTCCATGCAAAGCACAAAAAGATAGGGAGAAAGGGGGTCCCCTTGGCGAAGGCCCCTAGAGGGGTTGAAGTAATTGGTTTTCTCACCGTTCCACAACACTGCCAGCCTGCTGGATCTAACACAACTCATGATTAAAGTAATAATGAGAGGAGGGAAATCAAAATCTTGCAATGTGAGCTCCAGAAAATTCCAATCAAGCCTATCATAAGCCTTCTCTAGATCTATCTTGAAAGCAATAGAGCCTTTCTTGGAGGTGGATCTGTGCATGTGATTAACAACCTCTTGTGCAAGGATGACATTATCCGTAGTCCCCCGGTGCGGGATAAAGCTACTTTGAAGGGGGCTGATGAGCTCATCAAGGTAGGGGCGAATTCTAGACACAATAACTTTCGTGATGATTTTGAAGATCACATTACAAAGGCTTATGGGACGAAAGCTTTTGAGACGAGTGACTCTGGCCTCTTTAGGGATAAGAACAAGAAGAGTTTTAGCTATATCCTCATCGATGTAACCCCGAGTGAATGCAGACGCAACCAATTTCCAAACATCATCCCCCACGACGTCCCAAAAGTGTTTGAAGAAAAGGGGTTGGAAACCGTCTGGGCCAGGAGCTTTGTAAGACTTCATGGTGAAGGTTGCAGATTTAACTTCTTCCTTTGTAACAGGCGCCATAAGGGTGTCCCTGCAAGAAGCACTCAAGGAGGGCAAGAGAGGTACCTGCAGCAAATCAGGGTTAGTGTCTGAGTCAACCTGGAAAAGGTTACGAAAGTAAGTCATGGCTTCTTCTTGAAGTCTATCTTCATCAGTGCACCACTCCCCATTTTCCAGATAAAGACCCTGGATCTTGTTTCTCCTCCGCCAGACTATGGTTTGGGTATGGAAGAATCTGGTGTTGCGGTCACCACACTTGACCCATTTCTCCCTGGATTTCTGGTACCAGAGAATTTCCTCCTGCTTAAGAACGTCCCTGTACTCCTTTTGAAGCTCACCCTCCAGCAAGGTGAAATTTGGTAGAATCAACGCCTCAAGCTTCTTACGAATATCCTCAGGCGCTTCTCAAGAGTTGCTTTCCTACGGAAAATATTGCCAAAAACCTCATCATTAAAAATCTTGGAATCCTGGCGAACTCTATTAAGCTTGCTGATGAAACTTGAATCTCTAGAATTCCAAGCTTCCTTGACTACAGCAGGGAAGCCTTCATGCGTCAGCCAGGCAGCCTGAAAACGAAAAGGTCTTGCATTTTTATTAGGGATGAAGCCTGAACTACGCAACAGGAGGGGGCGGTGATCAGAGTAAGACCGAACCAGGTGCTCAATATAGGCTTCTGGAAACTGATTCCTCCAAGGATGGTCCCCCAAGGCTCTATCAAGCCTTTTCGACACGGTTTGAGCTCCTCTAGTCTTCCTGTAAAAAGTATATATACTACCTGTAGCGCCCAAGTCTATAAGGTTACAGGTATCAACCATAGCAGCAAATTTGTTGGCCTGATTGATGTGATAA
This sequence comes from Calophaca sinica, assembly GCA_037113605.1. Classification (NCBI taxonomy): domain Eukaryota; kingdom Viridiplantae; phylum Streptophyta; class Magnoliopsida; order Fabales; family Fabaceae; genus Calophaca; species Calophaca sinica. Next base: position 121,402,354 of record CM073735.1, read on the forward strand.
TCGCCTCCTTTCACTTCAGAGGGAAGAAGCACTTCATTAAAATCACCCATTAGAAGCCAGGGGTCCGTCACTCCATTCCTCAAATCAACCAGATAGGTCCAAAGGCTCTCTCTAGTAACTAACTGGGGGCTGGCATAGATAGCAGAAAGGCACCACTTCAAGTTACTGCTTTGCAGGGATATTGTAACAACCTGAAAATAAATATCAATGACAGTAATATTATACGGGCAGCCACTCTCTTTTAAAATCCAAATTCCCCCGGCATGACCGGAAGCTTCAGAAATGGTGACTGCAGTGTAACCCAGGCTACTCCAGAAAGAAGAGGCTATAGAGAAAGGGCAATGAGTTTCCATGAGAATAACAATATTAGGACTATATTTACGAACAAGGGAGCGAGTCTGCCTGCGTCCATCCTTCTTTGCCGACAAAGACTTCTAATGTTCCAACACAAAATATTTAAATCGTCAAAATCCATTAAAAAATAAAAGAGAAGAGTAAGCAAAACACACTCGTCACGTGCCGTTGGCGTGGGAAGTGTAGTCCATCCTTTCGCCCTCTGCTGTCCCAATGTCGTTGTTAACGATGTCTTCATTATGGTTGCACTTTGCCTCCTCTATCATAGCTGTAGGTTGGCTAGGATTTGTATCTGCCAGCGTGTTGATAACGGCATTCCCAGGTCCTCCCAACCCAGATTCTGGAGTCACACTCTTGTTGTTGTTACCTTCATCATCGTCTGCCATTAGTGAAAATTGGTTGCCCTGCACATGGTGAAGTCTAGAGGTTGACTTTATTCCATTACCCAGGTCAAAGACTCGGCGACCATTGATCATGACAGTACGAGGTACCCCACTATGCGAATGGCCCACCTGGGAGGCTTTTGGAGTGGTTGCATGGTTCGGAAGATCACGTTGGACCTCATTTGGGATAGAGCGATTGTCTCGACGTGGCCCATTGAGGCGAGCCTTATCAGAGCCCTTTGAGACTTTTCCAATCATGGTCTCATGATTGGCACTGATTGGGGCTGATGTTGATGTACCATGATCGCTCTCTCTCCTCTGACGTTTTTTATGGGATTTCTTTGATGTGTGTGGGCCATTGCTTGTCCCCTCATTAAAGGGTTTTGAAATGTTGAAAATTACTTTTTTGCCATCCCTTCCCTCCACAGCTCGCGTGGGGCCACCTTCGGAGTCACAGAAACCCTCAGCTAGTGAGGCGAACTTGTTTGCGCCGACCCAGGGTGACGCCGCCTGGTTGTGACCCATATTATTGCTTCTTCCATTTTTAGCAACCCGCCTACCTTTGGTTGCCGCGAGGGACTCCCCATAAGGTTTTAAAACAGTAGGAATGCATGCATTAGTATCTGCATTATGCTGCACTTGAGAAGTGTCTGCATTAACAGCGCCCTTACTGTGGTCAACGTTCGAAATCGGCAGGTTTCCATTGTTAGGACTATCTTTCTTATTCTGGGTCGGTTGGATGATCGCCGATGGAGCCTCAGTAGCAGTGCAGTTGCGGGTGAGGTGACCATAGCAGCCACACTTGCTGCAAATCATGTGCAAACCCTCGTAAGCTACGTTATACCAATTACCCCGGACGCCTATCTTACCCACCACAGGTTGGCTGAGATCAATCTCGACACAAACTCGAGCAAAGCGTCCTCTCTCCACATTCAGCGTGTGCTCGTCAACTTTAATGGGCTTGCCCACTGCGGAGGCCATGGCTAACAGAAGGTTCTCATCGTACAATGCTAGGTTCATACCCGGGAATCGGATCCAAACCAAGGTCTTCTCAACTTTCGCCGTGGTGGATACAAAGTTGGGGGACCATGTAGAAACAGCCAGATAGTGATCAAAGATCATCCAGGGCCCCCCCTCTATCACTTTTGCCCGGTCCTCTTCCACATCGAATTTCACCATGTAAAACCCGTTGTCAATGTCCATCAGATCGAAGCCCCCACTAAGTTTCCACGTGCTTTGTAGCTTAGTTTGCATGGTTCTAAAACCCAAGTTCTTTCCAAGTAGTTTGATAACTAGAGCCTCCTGCCAAGGACTACAGAGCGTGTTGAACATATTCTCATCAATGATGACGTTTGGGAAGAGTCTGTTGCCCCCCACATACTCTATTCTGACTAACCCTTGCTTGATGAGATCCATCTTTTCCATAGGTGGCGCAGCTTTTTTATTACCCAGGAGCTTATCTCTGAAGGAACAAGGCTTTGCCGTCCCTGAGCCTCCTCCTCCTCCCTCATCCGGCGTAATTAGAGTCTTTGACCCCAATATATTATCTTATACCATTTAAAAAACAATTTACAAACTAAGATGCAACCCTTTCTTATTAAATTTTGGGTTAAATATGTTCTGAGTCCCTATAAAATAAAAGAATTTTGGTTTTAGTCTTTGTATTTTTATTTTTTTTTTGCTTTTCATCCCCCCAAAATTTAAAAGTCTTGTTTTTGTTCCTTGTAAAATAAACGAATTTTGATTTTGGTCTCTGTAAAATGTTTTAATCTGATTGTCATCTCTCGAAAAACCTGAAATCACTGTTTTTGATCCCTAGTATTGATTTTAGGGCAGATAATTACATGCTAACATAGCATCATACGTCATTGGGTATCATCTGGGATGGCCACGTGACCTTTCGTAAGACACATAAATACTTAACAGACATCACATGACGGCAGAGACCAAAAGCATTACTTTCATATTTTAGAGGGATGGAAAAAAAAGTTTACAGGGACTAAAACCAAAATTCACTTATTTTACTGGAACTAAAAACATATTTAACCCTTCTTAATATATATTACACTCATAAGTTACAAAATGAAATTTTAATGTGTGTTACTTTTTTTTTATATCATCATATAACCTCTATTAAGAAATTATTACGCACTTAATTTGAAAAAAAATTGCATATAATTATTTAACTAAGGCTTACATATGTTTTTCGTCCCTAAAAAATTGTTTTTAATCCTTGCAATTTTTTTAACTTTATTTTTTGTCCCTTCAATTTTTTTGTTGTTGTTTTTTATCCCTGTAATATATATATATATATATATATATATATATATATATATATATATGTGAGAGGAGTAAATCTGGGCCATAAAACCATACATGGATGGTCATGATTAAAAATTATTTAGTGGTCACATGAACACTTAAAAAAGTCACATGACTTTTTGTTTTAATCTTAGCCATTCATGATTTGATCTATGGCTAGGATTCACTCCTCTCACCATCTCATATAAACACTCATCTCACTTGATACGTTCCCATACATAACTATAAATGTCCAAAGTATCTAAAAATTTGTATGTATAGGGTTATCGAGTTAATATAACATGATTCAACAATTAGATCGACTAAATTTTCATCATACACAAAGTTATTAAAGGTGTTATTATGGTAAGTTTGACACCTGGTGCCATTTGATCCTGACCCTATATCTATATATATACATATAGTCCTTACATGATCCATATTTCAGGGACTAAAATCATAATGATCTCTAATTTCAAGGACTAGAACCAACCATGAAAAAATATTACAAAGACTAAAACAAAACAACAAATATGAAAAGCAAAAGTTCTTGTATTGTAGGGACAAAAAGCAAAAATAAAATTTTACAAAGACGAAAAACAAAAACCTCGATATTTGCATGGATGAAAAAAACATATTTAAGCATTTAATTAAAGATATAAGAAATTTATTCTAAGTAGAAGAAAATAAACTTCATGGGCAACGAGTTTTTCAAGGTATATTTTTAATATTGTATCTCCACAAGAATAGAAGAACTGCGATATATGGTGAGCAAAAATACATAAATAGCCATAAGATACTGTAATGACCTGTTTCCGGACCGCTACTGAACTAAAACTAAACCTGTATGCGATGGATTTTTAAAAACGGTACTCTTGTGTCCTTCAGAAAATGCGGTATATTTTTTTTTAACAACAGTGCCCGTAAAGCATACACAGAGTACTTACAGCGTTTTGAAACATGGTGCAACTAGGACACAAGTTACGTATTGGAAATGCATACACGCATAAACATATACAATCAACATACACAGTACGTACAAAATAAAACAGAGTAGTAATGTATGAGAGAATACGCCTATGATATGAAGACCCTCGCGAGAGTAATCATACCCTGGGGGTACTCCCGACAGACACCCACGCAGGGGGCTGCTCCAAAAGTAGAACCACCAGTCTACCCTGCATCAGCAAAACATCACTAGCCCGACTGGTCACCAACTAACTGTACACAAAAGATATATACTACAGTCATCCAAAAAGAAACATAACATCGGTCAGATAACGCAGCATCTATAAATCACTATCCAGATCCTCCAATGGATCCTCCTCCTCCTCGTCCTACATCGGATCGTCGCCTGTCAAATCGATAAAAGGTGCCGCAGCTGGCACATCCTCTGGCATGTCACTCGGCACGTACTCTCCTGCAGTCGCATCATCATCAGGCCGTGCACCTAGACAGTCCGCCTCTTTGCACACCGCGCAAACAGGGGGTGGATCCACTGGTGGGGTGGGGATCCTATCAACAGAAGGAGAACTCGGTCTCTTTGGAAAACTACGAGCGATGGTGGCCTCGAGGTAGACGCTCCTGCAGATCCTCGTCTAATCACGCTCTTACGAGCGGTCCATCTCACCCTCGGTCCTCTACCACGTCCTCGTGACAAAATCCTGGAAACAGTAGCTATAGGAATCTCAATCGGTCCCTCTGGAGACGAAGAAGAGGCCAGCATAGCTCCCTCACACTGGGTAGTCCTTCCAAGCATCAACTACCTGCATAGTCCGAATAGGGAAACTCACGGTACGTCGCAACACCTCCTGCCTCACAACAACACCGTCCCCTCTGAAAGTCTGTACAATATCCCCTGTATATACAACACGGCAAGAGATGGGATCAAACTCCATCGCCGTGGGTTGCTCGATGTCGGGGAAATCAAAGATGATCTCTGGTGATGTCCGCATCACCGGAATCAGTATGCTCTTCACCATCACCTGGGTAGCCATCATGAATCGAAGGTACCACGGGAAAGGGTCAACTTCTCAACAAATCAAAATATAACAATTCACAAAGCAATAAGCAAACAACAATGTATACAGTTCACAAGGCTCAGTTCAAAATTCTCGCTCAAGACTCGACTCACGACTCATTTTCTCTCGACTCGATAATTTTTTCGGAAAGCAGACGCCGATCCATCCACTGAATACCAGCCGTAGCTTTGGGATCTTCGCTCTCCCTAGGACATTCAGCTCCAATTCCTTAACGCTGCGACGCCTAGCTAATCCACCATGAACGAGGGGACCTAGCACCCTCAGTTGTCCGGCTCACAGCTCAAAAACGTCTCGACGACTCGAATAAGCTCTCAGACTCGATGAACAATTCACCGCATACGAAATTCAAAGAGCAATTCGCATAATCATTCGACCGCATATCAAATAATTTAAAGCAAGCTTAATGCAGTGAAACGCAATCCAACAGTATAAGCAATTCGCATATTGAAACGCAATTCAATAACTTAAGCAACTCACAGCATTATTCAATCACATATTAAATAATTGCATAGCTCGAAACAACAGTCAACATTCACGTCAAGGAATCCATCCCTCTGTAACTCGATAGAGTTGCCAGAGAGGAACAAACAAGTGTGGGGGGTTGGGGACAGCTGCCAACCGCTTACAGACAAGCCCACTAAATAATCAGTATATCAAAAAAATAAAACGAAAGGGTACAAGACCCTCACTTCGAACCCTGAGGTTCTTAGACTTCTTCGCGTAAATACTTGAAATTAAATTCCTATCGTATCTAAAAGTTGCCCTTACCACAGGCTGCCGCTAACGTAGCTCCGACTTCTTCAGGTCCACGTCGCTCGGTCTCCGGTATTACGATTCCTATCACCACGAACAATCTAGCACATTCTATAAACTCGAAACTAACTTAAGCTCTCAAGCTTAACCCTTTTCTAACCAACAATCCACTCAAGCATTTAAATCATTAACTACTTGAAAAGAAATAAGGTTTTAAAACCAAAACACTTCTTAAAAAGGTAACATAACACATAACAATTTAGAAAAATGTTAACTTACTTGAAAAGAGTAAAGTTTGAAACTAAAATCCTTTCTTGAAAGTTTTAAGCAAACACCATGCAATTAACAACTTTCATAAACTCCAAGCCCAGAACACATACTCATGCAATCTTTTTGTTAAGTTCACAAATAAAATTTTCCTTCCAAAAACCTCCTAGGCCTCTCGACCTCAACCTCTTTTTCTTCAAAAAAAATTTGCAAAAACTCCTTTTCATAACTACAACAATTCCAAGTCATTTTCAAATACACTTCAAGCATCAAAACATCAAGCCAACATCAACCATAACTTAAGCACATTTAAGGACATGTTTTAAAATAATTTCCAACAACAAGTTAGTGCCATTTCCATTTCAAAAGTCCCAAAAACATTTGAATCATGCCAACAACTGTGCTAAAGATTAAAGACTTACCTGATCAAGTCCTACATGCCATTCTAATCCTTCAAGCATCAATATTGCACAAAACATAAACTAACTCTTATGCTAACTCATGCATAACTATTCCAAAAACCTTAAAATTACCTAAAATATTCAATTTAACCGTTAAGACAAAATTCACAATTTTAACCCATACTTCCACTAGTTCAAGAGTAGGCCAAAAATCATGAAATCACAAGTTAAACATGCTAATCAAAAACTATAACTCAAATAATCATCAAACAACTTCCAATAGTCGTAATATCACCCAAAACATATCATTTAACACTTGGATACATGATTATACAACATAAACCCTCTTTTCCCCAAATTCAAGAATGGACATAAACTCTAAAACAACAAGTTCCACATGCTTTATCAACTACAACTCATTCAAGCATCATACAACCTAAAATAGCTCACATAAACCACTAATTGTGTGATTCAATGAGGATCACACCACTTTCCCCCTTTTCTCCTCTTAGGGTTTTCACCCTAGAGCTCAAGGAAGGGATTGAGAGTGTTTCATCTCTCTTGATCATAACCAAGCAACAAACAACATCAAACAAACAAGAAATCAAGACTAGAAATCAAAACAAAATAAGAATAAGAACAAGGGAATGGGGCGCTGTTTTTGGGGTTGTTTAAGGGGAAGAAAAATTGTTTTCCACTTACTTAGATGGTTAGGAAGTGAAGAACTAGAGGTAGATGAAGATTTGGAACAAATTTGATGAAGGTTGCAAGTTGAAAAACTCAAAGGAAATGGAGGAAATGGCTATGGAACCTTGGAGCTCTTCAAGAGAAGAAAAGAAGAAGATGAGGGTTGGAGAGGGTGAGGGTGGCGTGAAAATGAGGCTGAAATGGGGGTCTCCACCTTTAATTCACTTAAGTAATTAAACACATCATTAATAATAATTTAAAATAAGCAAAAGTAATTTTTTTTTTTGAAATAAATCACACACTTTGTGATACCTATCACCTTTAAGAGATGCTAATCATATCATCTAATCTTACCCATCTAATCTCACATCTCTCATGATTACCCACTAATCCTAGAGTCTAGGGGTTGTTAAAACACGGCGTCGAAATACCCGCGTTACCGATAAACTCGTGAAAATTTATTTAACGAGAAATTAATTCATCGCGTAATAATATTTAATTATAAATAATAAAAATCATGTCAAACACTCAAAAATAGTCATAACAAGTTGCGATTTGATTTTCGTCGAAATCGGGGCTTATTTTAAATGTTATCTGCGGCAGAAACTGCCCGCCGATTCAAAGCGCGACGAAACTTCGTGAGAATTTTTTGACGATACTCGAACCTGAATTAATATAAAATATTAATTCTCAAGTATAGTTTGATCTTGATTTAATTAATTCACTTACTTAGGGAACAAGAATTTGCTTTATTATAGCGTAAATACGACAAAATACACTAAATAATGTTAATTAATGCATCGTGAAAATAAGTGTGTTACAGATACAAAAAAACCGATTAATAGGGATATCCAAAGGATAAAGTGTAAGATTATACTCCCTCCACTATATGTTATAAGAGGCAAATCAGTCCAATTTTTTGGTCCAAAATAGAAGAAACAAGCATCAATTTTTAGATATATTAAATGCTGTTTTTCAATTATGCCCTTATTTAAGTTAGTAAAATTTGTGTGAATTAAGTATTATTAATTATCAACCACCATTTATGAAAGTTGTATATTTGGAAAAAAGTTAAATTTTTAGGAGTATTAATTAGAATTAGCTAATTTCAAAACATTTTCTTGATCTGTGTGAATTAGAGTTATGTTTCTTATAATATGGACCGAAAGGAGTATATAATGTATTAATTATTTTTTCGACTGTATACATAATGCATTAATTAATCGAGTATTTACATTTAATTCATCATTTATTAAGATGCTATCACCATTTTCTATATAAACTTATGTCCAAAGAACATTTTCAATGAACAAGATGAACACTATAAGGAATTATACTCTCATATCAGTGTTCTTGTTGTCTTTCTGTATCATTGCCTCAGGTCAGAAATCAATGAGCAAATTTCCTATACATAACATTATGATTTTTCACTTCAAGTAATTTACCTTCAAGTCTTTTGCATACAATTCTTATGTATGCAGAGATGTGCATTGAATCGGAAGCAAGGGGGCCTATTGTGCATTTGAAGTGTCGTAGAATTTGTTATTATAGCAAATGTACGGGAGACTGGTGTTTGTGTACAAAACATTTTGGTCCATTTCGAGCTTGTTGCGACACATGCGTGGGCATCATGTGTTATTGTCCATCAAATGCCTCCCTGTGCAATTTATGTCAGTAGCTCTCGCCGATAATAAAACCGAGTATTGAGATCTTGTGATGCGCGCTATGGTTGATAATATAACAAAAGTTTAAGGGTTAAATATATTTTCAGTCGCCGTAAAATAAGCGAATTTTTGTTTTAGTCCCTGTAATTTTTTTTTTCTGGTTTTTATTCCTCTAAAATATGAAAGTAATGATTTTGGTCCTTGCCAGCATGTGACGTGTGTTAAGTACTTATGTATCTTGCAAAAGGTCACGTGGTCATCCCAGATGACACCCAATGATGTATGTGATGCTATGTTAGCATGTAACAGCCCGAAAATTTGTCCGTGACCCCAAAAATGAATTTTGATTATTTGCCCTAAAATGAATACTCGGGACCAAAAACAGCTATTTCAGGTTTTCAAGGGGTGAAAATCAAATAAAAATATTTTACAGGGACCAAAACCAAAATTCGTCCGTTTTACAAGGAACAAAAACAAGACTTTTAAATTTTGAAGCGATAAAAACTAAAGAAATTTTTTTACAGAAATTAAAACCAAAATTTGCCCATTTTATAGGGATCAAGAACATATTTAACTCTATTAAGAATTTGACACATCGCTAATGGCATTGTGGCAGAGGCAACAAATGCAGAATAATAAAAGTTAAAAATTGGGAATTCTCATTAAGGTTCACTTTTATAGTAAAAAAATTTAGAAAATTTCTTAAAAAAAGTGACCGAAATCAAATTTTAGGTTTGAGAGTCGACAATGTATAGGAAAATCAATAGCATCCTAGGACATCTATTCAAAAATATTAACATATAATTTGTTATCTATTTAAGAAATTTAATTATACTAAAGACACGTGTCAAAAGTTCATTCATCCATTTTCCTACAAAGAACTATTTTCCCAAAAAACGTAACTATACTATAGGTTTTTTTTTTTTGTCATCCATGTTCAGCATAGGTTCTTTCAGCTAGTTAATTATGTAAAATTTGTGTTAATTTTGAAAATATTTATTTTAACAATTTTTTTAACAATTATATTCAACTACAAAGATGAAAGTAAGCTTTTGCAATACTTCATTTATTTTTATACTTATCTATTATTTTATTATTATTTTTAATAAAGATCCACTAATAAAACATTTATAATTTATTATCATTTCCAAAAGAAGACTGGATTTCAATTTTGAAATAAAAGGAATAATCGTATAGAAAATTATTTTTGTCTTGACAGAGGACCCCTACTCAAGTATATCCCTTGGTGCAATGGAATACTAAAAATCATATAGCTCTGACATAAAGTATTTGGTTTAATTGTACGTTTTGTATTTTTAGTACGATATATCAGCGATTTAGGTTCTCATATTTTCAATTGAGTGACTTTGGTCCACATGTTAAATCCTCGTCCAATACTCAATGGCACTAGTGACGTGTCAATTGGGAGCTGACATTATATGGTTGATGACCTAACTAATTAATGTTTGATTGCACTTTTGATTCCACTTTTTATCCTCTTATTTTATTACTTGAATGATTTTGGTCCAAATATTTTTCACATTGTGTAATTTTAGTCCAATCTATGTTATAAGGTATTTGTTCAGGGCTGAACTTATCTGTTCAAACGGATTGCAAGATGCGATGAATCACGATGGTTGTTGATAGCGACATTGGAATCTCCGAAGACAAGGTGGTTGTCACCTGTAAAGACTCCGACGCTCAAGTCATTGAGTGTATGATATCACATAGTCTAGAGAATGACAACGTACTTGGATTCTAAGTGAAATCCTATACATGTAGAGTCTTATCGATAAGGTTGGAGGTAGTTAGATGTTATCCTATTAAGATAGGATCATTATTATGGTTATGAATCCTTATCCGACAATTAGTAGGTTAGGATTCTCGAATTGGCGCTTTTATATGGGCTTGTGTATCAGTCAATTTTTCTTAATAATATTTAGGCTTAAATGCAATTTTGATCCTCCTCTCTATTTGGGGATTTTGGTCCCCCTCATTTTATTTTTTGCGATTTTGATCCCCTAATTTTCTCAATTTGACAACTTTGGTTCCTATGTTTTTCTAATTGCACTTTTGGTCCCCACAAAAATCGTGAATTGTGCACTTTTGGTCCCTCACTTCCCAAAATCCAAGATTTTTAGGGACCAAAAGTGCAAAAAAATCCATGATTTTGAGGGACCAAAAGTGCAATTAAAAGGTATGGGGGACCAAAATCGCCAAATTGAGAAAGTTGGGACCAAAAATACAAAACCTAATAATTATGTGTATATGTATGTATATATTAGTAATTTTGGTGATAGTGAATGTTTGCTATAGTAATTAATGTATTTTAATGATATCTTATTATTTTTATTTTTATAAAATATTATTCTTGAAATATTAGTATTATTTTTTAATAAATATTTTGTTAAAAGTAGTGTTAAAAATGAGTTTATAAATTAAAAGAGTTTAAAAATGTAAAAAAGATTAGAGTTTTGGGGCTTTTTATTCGACACACCCCCTTTTTCTTCTGTTGCACCTCCCTTTTTCTATTGTTCGCACCCCCTAATTTTACTTTGTCGACCCCCATTTCATAACAATTTCGACATCAATTCTTATTCGTGACGCAGACCTGTAAAATGAGAACTGTTGCAATTTTGTCTCTCCTTGACGTTCTATCTCACAAAAGCACGACAAACCACCAAACTTCATACTCCTATACAAAATAAACCGTCAGACTCAATTTCAGTCTTATATCAGCCATCTCAGATAGAAACCACACTGTATTTTCTCCTTGGCGAACTTTTTTGAGCTTTTCACCACAGTGTCTGCTTAGGAAAACATACATCATTTTTGGATTCTTCTCATCCAGACCTTCAAAACCCACTAGTTGATTTCTTATTACGTCGAAGTCATTGTCGGACTGTTGTAACTCTGCTGCCACCTTGAGGGACATTTTCTGGCAACCACGGTGGTCGTTTGGAGAAACGGAGTCTGTTTTGGACTCATCAAAACATACTTTACTTATCCTGCTTAATCGATAAGGCGCTTTTCAGTTACTCTTTTTTCGTCCTTTTGGCTTTGTTTGGTACCTAATTTTTCTAATATTTATTTGACATTGGATTTTGTGCTTAGTGTATTTTTATGGCTTTGTTTTGTTTGCTCTGTGAACCTGTTATCGAGTACCATTATTCAGAGTACATTCATTATGTTAATTGCTCAGCTTTTCTGTCGTCATTTAATTTCTTTGTTCCCTTATATTTGCGAAATCTTCAAACCAAGTAAGGGAAGAAATATTTTGTACATGAGTGTTTTCCTAGTTTTGGACAAACGGGGATGCCCCTATAGCGATCGAAAAATCCGGAGGAATTTATTTGAGGTTAATGGAGTCGCTATTAATGATTTATTTATTAGGAAAAAATATTATAAAAACTCTTTTAAAAGAAAATAGTCTTTGAAACCAGATTTTGAGTTCAGGAGTCGTTTATGCGTAGGGAAGATATTAGCACACTACGACATCCTTTCGAAAAATGTTACCTCTAATTGATTGTGTAAAATTTATGTTAACTTTTAAAATATCTATTTCCCTTTTATTAAAAGAATTAATGATAAAAACTTGATAAAATTTATTTATTTTTGCAATTAACAGGAGTGGGCCCCTGCTCCTACGTATCTCCAGGTGCGATGGAGAAATCAAATGTTACATAGTTCTTGGGTAGAAAATAGTTTTGTGTTGGTTGATTTTAATTAATTGTTTTTTTGAAAGAATATGATTTCGCAATGACAAAACAATAAGCAGATCCGGAGTGACCTTTACTAACAATATATTTTTATATTTGGAAATTTGAGGGTGCTCGCAATAACCAAACTTCAAAGTAGATCCCAAGTAATCATCACTGACAATCTATTTTTATGCTCAAAAATTCAAGAGTGTCCGTAATAATCAAACGAAAAGAAGATTTCGAGTGGTCATTGCTAGCAACTTGTTTTTATGTTTCAAAAATCAATGGATGCTCGTGATTGCCAAACGAGAAACATATCTTGGGCGGTCACCATGAGCAACTTAATTTTTATATTTGAAAATTTAAGGGATATTCGCGATGACCAAACGAAAAGCAGATTTTGGGTGGTCATCGCTAACAACTCTTTTTTTTAAAATAACCTTATAATTATTTTGTTACTTAATTTTTGGAGTTTGCGTAGTGATCAAACCAACAGTGGAATTGTTGTAATCACCAAGTCAGATTTTTTATTAAGATTTTTTGTGATGACCAAACCAAAAGAAGATTTAGAGTAGTCATCAATTTTAAAATTTTGAGATTTGAAAATGTTTACATAGTGACCAAACCAAAAGTGGATTTGGTGTTCTCACTACAAAAATTTATTATTATTATTATTATCATTATTATTATTATTATTTAAAAAAAAAAGGATTGACGTTGAGGTAGTAAAATGGGTTGGACTTTGTCAAGCAAAAATAGTCACCATAGAGCAAATATTGGTCCGACCCATTGTTTCTTTTTTTTTTTTCTTTGATGGAAAGAAATATTTCCGACCCATTGTTTCTAATCTAACTAATAAGAGTAATAATAATAATAATAATAATAATAATATAACTAGTATTTATAAAGTAATAAATAAAACAAAATAAATAATAAATTAAATAAATAATAAAAAGGAGGGGCATCTGCGGTTAACAGATGGAAATAAGGGGGGGTTAATGGGTTGAAGCCCAACATCTAATCTAATCTAAATGCAAGTAAAAGAAAGAACTGTTACCAAAAAAAAAAAAAAAACTAAAACTCACGTAGTAATAATAATAATAATAATAATAAGACAAGTTAAATATAATATAAATGGATGGAAGGGTCTGGATGAATCCCTTTTCCTTTCCCAGCCGTCAGAAACAGCTAGAAAGAGAGAAAAATAACTTTTCAGCCGAGAGAGAGAGAGAGAGAGAGAGATTAAAGAAGAGAGGAAGAGAACTAGCTGTTGCAGAGGAGGTTGACGGAGGTGGAGATCGCACGGTGAGGGGAGTGGAGGCACGCGGTGGCACTCGCGAAGGTGAGGTCTCGGAGAAGATGAATGTAAAGGTTCAAATAAAAAAAAAATTCTCTCTGTTTCTCTTTTTTTCTCAGTGTTTAAACAAGAAAATTAGTGAATTAATACCCTAATGTGAAGCCTCTAATTCTTTGCTTAGTGGTAAAAAGAACTCAGAAAAATCTGTTTTTTCTATTTTTTTTGCTCACTGTCCTCTCCCTCTTTTATCAAACTTGCATTGGTTTATATAGACTCAAGAGCATTTATTGATTCTAGTTGGCAGATGAAGGAAAGCAAATGGCTATGGGGACATGTAGCTGTGAGACAGAGTTGTAGAGTGTGACTGAGGAGATATGCAGAATACTTTGTGAAGATACGAAAGACTTTGGTGAAGACACGGCTGTGGGAATAGGAACCCTCTTTTTTGAATTTTTGTATTTCAGTTTTTGTTGTAATTAAAGGCTGATCAAGAATTAGAAAAAATTGTATTTTAGTAATCATCTTTTTATATATTTTTTTATGTCTAGTGTAACTAAAAATAATAATGAATGAAAATAAATTTTATTTCAATTTTTTTTATCATTCTGAAAACTTTTAGTAGGGCTAAACATGATAAAATAAATCTATTTTTTTTAGTATTTTTTAACTGGCCAGACAAAATTAGGCTACCCTTAGCCTCTGATTGGCAGAGGTGAAAAAAAAGAAGAGAATGGAGCGATAGAGTTTTCAGTCGAGAGAATGCCGAGAAAAGGAAATTTTCTCCTGATCGGTTGTCGAAGAAAATGACGAGAAAGAGAAAAAAACGTGGGGTCCATGTCTTGAAAATTTTCTTCGCAATGTTGCGATGAAAACTGGCCGCTGCGTTATTTTTTTTACTTTTTTCAAATTCTACTCCTATTCTCTCCCTATATCATAAATTATTTAAATATTTAGTCAAGGACATTGATGTCTTTTCAAAAATAACCAACACTTCTCTCTTCTCTTTTTCTCTTTTTTTTCACTTATTCCAATCAATACCCAAATCTACCCAATTTCTCATATTTTTCTCTCTTTTCATACTATCTCTTTATATTTTTTCTCTTCACATTTTCTCTCGTGAACCAGTCAGACCCTTAATCCCCAAGATTGTCCTGGAGAGAACCATTGTGTAGTTCAATGTAGGAGGGAATATTTTAAATTAATTTAAATACTTGTCATTAACTATTGCATGATGATCGGGGGTTGTGAACATCCTGGTTAAAGACTACTCCTACAAAGTAGAGCAGTGTGTAGTGATAAATTGATTTTATTGTGTTTTTATATAGCTTTGAAATGATGAAAATATGAATATGATGTTACGTGCAGCGTGTGTATTTAGTTATGGGTGAATTAAATATGTTTGGGGGTGTCACTGTGTGTAATGTCTAAATTACATGCCTTGGAATTGACGTGACTGTGAAATGGTGGTTTTTACCTCCTTTGTTGTGTTTTGAGCATAAATATATAATTATATGAATTTTTGGTATGATTGTAAGAATTGTAACTTGGATTTGTTAGTGCTGCACACACTTGAGTGATCACTCACTCACACTCAATGAATAAATAAAGGAATGGAACACAGAGAGAGAAAAAATGTAAAAACTATTATTTACTAAATGAATGACACTATTACACAAGTACACCACACCACAATGTATTTATATGACATATTACTATATGTCCAAAAGCCAACAATGGTTTTGGCCCCATACACCTAATATACTAACACACACTTCTAATTATCATTAACAGAATAACAACCACTAACAACAACTCTAGCTAACTTTGAATTACACTTTCAACACACCACCTTAAATCAAAATTTCCACAATCACTTTAATTTGGAACTACAAAAATTATTCCAGGATCCCATTGTTTTGTTTGTAAACCAACATTGAGAAAAATCTGATTAATGGACTCAAACACATGTGCACTTTTTTGCAAGCATTGCGCTAGGCCCATTGAATTACCACTTTGGCCCAATGTCATGTGATTCTTGGCTGCACCACTTTGGCCTGAATGTTCATTGAAGTGGGCTAGAATTGGGCTAAGGCCCATTAGGTCAAAATGTTTGACCCATCCTTGATGCACAATTTCCAGAAACTAGGGTAGTGACCTAATTTCATGTATCTTCGCAGCGCACGACGTTTTCTGCATCTTTGTCTCCTTCCGGTGCGAAATTCGAATTCCTCCAAACCCTAATTCCAGAAAATTCCAAATCTCTTCTTCCACTGCGTCTCCTTCAAAGGATCTTCAACTGAAAACCTTTTCTTCCTTCAAAGCATTTACTACGGCCCACACCTTAGTGTCCAGCCCCTTCTTCTCGATCTCCTTCTCAACATCCATGGGGACTCCATGTGACGCCCATCTTTATTTATACTATACTATTATCCCAAAATCACTTAAATAATAATAATACAAAACTCCAAGAATTACAAGAAAAGAAACTAATATATATCAAGTTTTGTGTACATACAAAGGGTTCCAACATCGGAACCTCCAAAAAATAATATACAACTCTGTCTACAACCATAAGGGTATAACTGCCAAAAACCCTAAGGGTACAAAGTGTCACTAAAAGGCAAAAGACTAAAAGTCAACCATCCAATAGTCCAACACTCCACTAAGAAAACTCCTACATCTGTCCGGGCCTCGGAATCCTGATACGAAAGGCGGTAGGTGGGAATCCCCGGTGTGAGGATGTCCCTGAAACCTAGGCTAATACTTCCTCATAGGGTGTACTAGAGAAGAAGAAGGAACAGTCGTCTCTGACCGACGTAATCCTCTAATGCCAACACTGTCCCTAGCTACACTAAAAGATCCTGATGATGATGGTGTAGCAGGGTAGTGTCGCATAGGTTCTCGCCACATACGATTGAATGGCAACTGCTGTGCAATCCTAAAATCTCTTACAAAAGAAGCTCTCGGTGACCCCAAAATACGAAAGAAAATACTAACTAATCCTGTATAGATAACAACATGGCAGTTGTAGTCAATCTCCCAACAGTCTCCATCCATGTCATGATAATATACTTCAAAATCCCCCCATACTGGTATCCTCAGTTCTTCTATCATTGACGGGTGAAAGTAGAGGGACATCTTCTCTCTCCGGTAAGTCTTCAGAGTCTGAATATAAAAACAAAGAAAAGAAAACAAACAACACGCAAAAATAGGAGATAAGAACACTATACACCAAACTAAGTGGGAAAGTAGAGGAATAGAACATGTTAAAGAATAGGTCACACATCTCTCAATCATTTATTAGGATCATTACCTAACTACCCATACCCATGCGGTTTAGTTCTATATGTCTACGTGGCCACACAACTCAACTAGGACAGAAGTAGCCCCACCTTAGCTACTTTGCCTTAATAGATACAGTGACTAGACTAAGCCAGTTCTCCATCTCCCTATCCCGCTCATCGTACCCCTAAGAGTGCATCCCTGCTCTTCGATAAGAACAGGTGTCGGGGCGGCACTCGGGATCAGTACTATGGACAGTGATGCAACAGTACCCCGTTAGGATGACAAGGCTACCCAACGTCCCGACAGGATGGTAGCGAGCCATCCGTCACCTGTAGACTTGTCGAACCCAAACTATCCTTAATGACCAGCGTGTCCTATACCGACTGCATCGTGCCCGCACTCTAGCACCTGGCCTCGTACACAGCCTATGTGTACGGCGGTGGATTTCAGCACAACTATGTATGTGATCACTTATTATGCAGCACCTAACGACTTAACATCACTTATCAACTCAGCCTATCTGCCTCTTATTATTTATTATTCCATTCAGCTGTTTATTTTTCCCCACACCATTAACATAAGTACATAATATTCAGCAATAATTAAACAGTTAAATAACCAACATTACACAGCAATTATTAGCACACAAATTAATCCTAGTGTCGCTCAGGTGATATACTACTAGCGCACTATCAAACAGCACACACAACCATCAAACAATTATAATTTGTCTACCCTAGGGTTTTCCACACAATGCTACACCTATGGTTGATGGACTATTGACTGCTATCCTTAGCAGCCATAGTCACAACACCCCTCCTAGGATGTTGGGGCATCAACCCTTAGTAGGGCTTGGGCCACCTTACTTCCTTATTCTACCCCTATCCTATTCCTACTATCCCTAGTGTATAGAGTTAAGATCTCCCTATACCTTGCCTAGAAGACCGTTGTCGCCTGCGTCGCCCGTGTCCCGCTACTCCTTTTCCTCCAAGCTCCCTTTTTCACGCTCCAAATACTGAATTGGAGGGCCTGGCGAAATGGGGAGAGGAGAGCGCTATTCATTGGCAAAAATTGGTCTCGTCGCGTCGCGATGGACACAGACACAGTCTCCCATCGCGTCGCGAGGAGGACATGTGTCGAGCAGTCAGCGATGCTGATCATCGCCTTTCGCACCGACTTACATCGCGTCGCGATCCCCTTCTTCCTTTTCTTCGTCGCGTCGCGAGCGACCCAATATTAAAATATTCCGATTTTCTTAATTCTTAAGGTTCCCTAGGGTTTCTTAGGGTATTTTGGGACCTCTTTGCAGTCATTTTTTATCCTTTTTCGCCTATTATTATTTTTAGGACTTTTCTAAATATTTTATTGGTCTATTTTATTTCTCAGGATGTCACACTCCACCCGTTCCTCCGTCTTCAGTCGCATGGCCAACACCTCACCTACGAACGCCACTGCCTTCGCGTTACAACTCCTCCCCCACTCGAACGCATCCCTTATCACGTGCTCCACTGTGGACGCACTTGCCACCATATTTGTCGTTAAGATCACACCTTTGTTCTTGACTGTAACCCTAACTTCGTCACAAATCACATTCTCTTCTGCAGAAGATTCACTCGCCTCCACCTCTGCACAAAACAAAACAGATATTATTCATTTTATCTTAGTTTTCTATTCTCTTAATCTCATTTATGTGTGTGAGTGAAACATCATGTGTGAGAGTGCGAAAATATAATTTCTGCTCCAACAAATGGTATCTATAGCTATAACGATATTGGGATAGTCTATGGAGATGGAGACCATCAGTTGAGATCTAGAAATTCCTTTACC
Organism: Calophaca sinica; assembly: GCA_037113605.1. Classification (NCBI taxonomy): domain Eukaryota; kingdom Viridiplantae; phylum Streptophyta; class Magnoliopsida; order Fabales; family Fabaceae; genus Calophaca; species Calophaca sinica. Next base: position 121,421,316 of record CM073735.1, read on the forward strand.
AATTCTTGATGGCATCAAGAACTTCCATAGGTGGATTGTGAAGATGAAAGTGATATTTGATTTCCATGAAGTACAGGAAATTGTGGAAGAGGGAATTTTAGATGCAGAAGGAAGTGCTTCCAAGAAGAAAGATTCTTTTGCTCTCTCCATCATCCAATAGTGTGTGAACTGTGAAGATCTTGAGAAAATTAGTGCAGCCAAGAATGCTAAAGAAGCTTGGGATACATTGCAGCAAATGTATCAAGGTTCTGCAAAAATAAAGATTAAGGAGGAATGAGCCTCCAAGGAAGAAAGAGGGAGAAGGAAAACAGGAGAGAAAATCAACAACAGAGGCAGATGCAGTGAAGAAAAACCGATTCTTGGGGAAACTAAGCCCTCAAATCGGGTTTCACAATAGAACAACAAGAACCGCAAGAATAACAAATCAGAGGGAGACGAACCCAGCATACATGTTCTGGGTGAGGTGAAGTTTGAAGACCCAGAACAGAGCCAAAGTAAGGCAGTGGTGAAGGTTGAGGAAGAAGACAAATCCTTTGATTATGGCGGTGAGGATTCCGGTGCTGTGGTTGGTAAGCTTTCGAATTTGGGGAATCTTCTGAAATTAGGGTTTACTGTGCTTGCGGCTGAGGAAAATTCGAGTCTCGCAAGGGAGAAGCTGATGCGTGAGAACCAACAGGAATCATGGTCGAAAACATCGAAAACAGAGAGCACGAGAAGCAGAAGTACGCGAGTGGGCTTCAGTGGGCCTATGAGTGGGCCGTTAGTTTCCAACAAAAGAAACAACAACAAGAAGAGTGCGAGGTTCAAGGATGAGAACGAAACGATCCTTCACACAACGTTCATTCCGTTCGGTGACATCAAGGACGTGAAGATGCTGCTGGACCAGGCCACTCAGAAGCAGGGTCGCGATGGAAGAGGAACGAGGGGAACCCCGAAGGCGACACAAAACCAGAAGCAACCCGAAGCCGTGGAGGAGAAGACGATGGTTGAGGAGGAGCACAAGGTAGGAGAAAATCCTGTTGTCGAGGAAAAAGTGGAGGAGACGGGGGAAACAGGTTTGAAGATGACACGCCACCAAAAGAGGAAGATCGATGATACACATGTGGAGGGACATGAAGAGCTTGATGCTGCCAATTTGCGAGAACGCAAGGCGTCAGCTTCGATTCACTGGGTTGCGGTGGAAGGAAATGAAAAGAGAAGATGAAATTTTTTGTTTAGAATTATCAACTAAAATTTATTAAAAATTATTTTCTTTGAAACTTAATTACAAAGTGTAATAGATATTAACTTAATAAATATTATTGATGTTATATTTCCTTGCATGGGATGATCGGCATTGGTAGGATATAAATCTTTGTGCGAGAATATATGATATAAATAATTTATCCTAAATTTTTTATTTGCAAGTGATTTATGATGGCTCGTGCTCCGCACATTATATAGTGAAAAAAAAACTTTATCTCAAAAAGTTATACTACACTTTTAATTTCTATGAAAATATTCATACTTAGTAATTAAATATTAATTAACTTTGTTTGATACAAAATGCTCAACTTGTTCTGATATATTTTTTATTTAATAATTTAAATTTAATATATTTTCATGCAAAATGTTCAATCCCGTTAAAACCCTTTAATAACAATACTTAATAGCCACTTACTTGAACATTTCATAATTTGACTACTTAAAAGATCTCGTGTCATATCTAATTCTCACACTTGAAATTTTGTCTAATCTTTCCGGAAAAAACAACACCAAGTCTCATCTCATCCTCCAAAAAAAGAAAATTTCGAGTCTCCTCTCTCCAATGCATCCCCCCAAACTTTGATGGTTCGTGCTACGCACAGTTTATATTAAATAATCTATAAAAATATTTAAATTTTTATAACTTAATTATTTAAAATATCTCCTACTATATCTAATATCACACTTTGATTGCCTATGTTACACAAGATTTATATTAAAATAACTATAAAGTTGATATTACAAAATTAATATTACTATGTCATTTTTATTAAAATATCCACCCATAATAATTTAGACGCTATTGTTCATTTATATCAAATGGTTAATCTCCTTATAATATATTTTTACTATATTTTTACTGTATAATTTAAGTATTAATAGATTTTCATTATATAAAATATTCATTCCCCCGTGTGGTATATAATTACTCTTAGTTTTTATCTAGATATTAATATATTCTCACGTTTAGATTATATAATTGTTTCTTTCTCTCTAAATTAAATACTATATTTTTAACTTATACATATTGTTAACCTTCGCGCTTTACGGTGAAAGAATATTTATAGCATTGAGAGAGACAAACATTATTTCTAAGTGATTTCGCAAGGGAGTATGGTGGTGCTTCATCTCGTAATAAATGATTTTTTGTGCTGTGTATTTGACATCTAATTTTAGCGTAATGGCTTATGATTGATTAAGTGAGCATGTTGATGATATCATTAGTCTGATATCCTCAGATGATGCCAAAACCTTGAAAACATCTAATGGACATTGTGCTCGTGTAACTACCAAGCGATAGGATCCTCACATACAACGGTATTATTCTGAAGAATACATAGGGCTGCTTGTTGATATTAGATTGTTTATATACGCTATTCAAAAAAAAAAAGGATTGTTTATACACTTATCTTTTAAGCATTCTATCAAATATACTATTGTTTATATACTATTTAGCGCTACAATATTTTGGACCTACGGCAACGCTTAAAAAACCGTTCTCTTAGATTATAAATGGCAACGGTTTTCTGAATCTGTTGGCATGCTAGCCAAACTTTTATATTTTTCATACACAACACTAAGAAACCGTTCTCAAAAAGTTAAGGGTAACAGTTTTTTTTTTTTCAATTTTTTCCCCAATATTTTAAAATCGTTTTCAAAAAGTTAATAGAAACGGTTTTTTTTAATTTTTTCCTCAACGTTAAAACCGTTTTTTATTAATTTGTTTTTATTAAAATAAAAATGGCGCTCAAATTTTCATTTAGGTGCTGAACCCTTTTCTTCACCCGCCTATTTCCAATTTTCAATTTGCTACCCTAAAAACTTTGTCCCTCTCTCATGGAGCCCTAACCGGGGAAGCCGGCAAATCCACCGTGCGCATCTCTCTCAGTTCTGCACCGGCGTATCCATGGCGCGCATCCGTCCATCACCGTGCGCATCCACCGCACGACACCTGTTCATACCGCAGCGGCGCACCATTCAGTCGCACAACACCTGTTCTGCAACCGATGCGCATCTCTCTCTCTCTCTCTCTCTCAGTTCTTCACACCGGCACACCATCGCACTCTTTGTACCCATCCCTCGTTTGCCTTACTTCCATCCCTAAATCTATTGTTGCATCTTTTTGCTTCGCATCGTCTCCAACTCCCTCCACTATTCACATTGTCATCATCTCCAACTCCCTCCTCTGACTTCGAGCACAGGTGTCCAAAGGCATGAACATTCGAAATCCCTAAATCCCTAAATCTGTTTGTGAGAATTTTAGGTACGATGTTGAACTATCTGTCCTAATTCTTTATCACTCTCATTTGAATTGATAAAATGCCTGAGATGTATTATTTGCTAATAAAAGGTGTTTAGTACTGATTGTGAAATTTCTGTCTTACTTGCACGAGTCATTGATGTCAATGGGGTGGTATCTGAGTCGGGTTCAACCTTCTACTTTTACTTCAAATTTCATATATAAATTTCAGCTTGACATTTAGTTTTGGAATCCATTTTAATTGATTTTATTAGGTAGCATTTGATTACTAGAATCAGGAACACCTGTGGTGTGTTTGATCAAATGCCTGTTAGATACTATTAGGCATCTTTGCAATGGTACTCTGACTGACCATTGTCTGTGATTTTATTATTGAACCAAAGTTATTCTGTTTTTTGTTTTATTTTCCTTTCTTTTTTAGTTGTTCTCTTGCTTGCTTGCCTTTTTTTTTTTCAGTCAAGAATTGTAATTCTATCATTCAATTTGATCATACAGTATAGAAATGGAAGAATTGAACTTTTAACTTGTCCAATGTCCAGTGTATCTAAAGAGTTACAACTTTTAACTTTTCTATTTTTTTTTTATATCTGATTTTCCTCCTATCTCTGTTTTTTTGTTTTCCAAACAGGGCGGTGGTGATTTTCTGTACAGTCACTGGATGCTATTCATCTTTTGTTTGTTGGATCAAAGTTTGAAGTTTTAAGGCAAATGCCTACTCTTCTCTGCCTTTCTTGCTATTTAGGTTTTGTGGGTTCCGTTTATATTTGCATTTAGTGCTGTTTGTTTGGGGAGAAAATATCTTGCTCAGAAAGAAATCAAATGTCTAAACTCTAAAACCACATTGTTGCATGTTCATGAATGTAATATATCCTGTGTATTACTTATGTGTCTTTAGTAATTTCACCATTTCATTCTAATTCATTGAAGACAAACATGTATTTAATGATGCACTCTCAACTCACTCAGTGAAATTCTTTTAGGAATTTCAAAAATAAATTTGTGGTACTCGGAGGGTGCCTCAAGTGAATAGGTTTATAGTAATTTTGATGGTGATGAAATGATTGGCTAAAGCATTAATAGAACAGGCCAATTGTTAGAAATTTTACTTGTTTCATAGCATAACAAGCTTAATGTGTTTAAATGCTCTGGGTAAAGCAACAATTCCGCAACTTAATTACAAGTTTGTGTAAAACACCAAGTTCTGTTACTATGTGGTTTGGTTTGTTATTAAATGAAACAAACTGCTGCTTCAAAACTTGTGTCTTCTTTAAATATTTCTTATGATTTAATTACTTTATTATATATGTTTGCATTTCTATATAATTTATCCTGCTATACCTCTTCTTTTTATTTGGGAATTTTTTTTGTACGTTATTCCTATATTGGACCATCGGTATAGGTATTGATACCCTTATGCATTTAACTTGGTAAGTTAGTATGCTATCTATTGACTTGTTTATTAAATTTATTTTAGAGTTTATTGGATTGCACACCTTTTCATATAATTTTTTTTTTCTTAACTATAATAGTTAGTTTTGCAGGAAAATGCAAAAGGGCAGTAATTTTGATCTTGAATTTTAAGTGAAGTTGTTCGTCAACATAACTAAACATATTGCTCCAGTTCAGGTATTTGTAACATATCTGTATGCATACTTTTTTCCTTTGTTTTTCAGCTTACAACTTTTGTTACCCTTGCTAATTGCCAGTATTTACTTCTTTTAAGATGCAATAATATTCAACTTATGCAAGAATCCAGAAGTGAGGTGCCATTTAAGTATAATATTCAAAAGAAACCCACACGAGTGACAAATGAATACATTTTGAACAATTATTAGATATATATGCCTTCATCTATGCAAAATTGCAACTTATATTGCTTGTGATCAAGTGAATGCATTTTGAACAATTATTGGATATTTAATTTGATCTCTGCAAAATTGCAACTTATATTGCTTGTGATCAAGTGAATGCATTTTGAACAATTATTAGATATTTAATTTGATCTCTGCAAAATTGCAACTTATATTGCTTGACATGCAGGTGACTTGGATTGGTTATCCTAATAATACAGGATTACCTACAATTGATTATAGAATCACCGATTCACTGGCTGACCCTCTTGAAACAAAGCAGAAGTAGTTATCTTCTCGAATTTCCGTACTTTCTTGTCATTGATCTATACTAGAACAACATATTTTCTCTGTTACTCTTATTGCAGTTTATTTTCTCATGGTATGTTTCCTATGTTACATGCATGTTGAAGAGTTAGTTCGATTACCAGATTGCTTCCTTTGTTACACTCCTTCCCCTGAGGCCGGTCCTGTTTGTCCAACTCCTGCTCTTTCCAATGGTTTTATTACATTTGGTAGTTTTAACAATCTTGCCAAGGTAGTGTTTGTGTTAAATATTATCGTGTATGTATATGTCTGTTCTTGTTTACAAATATTGGAATTTAGAGAGATACTGAACATAGTTACAGTTACAGATGCTTCTAGAGTACATCTAATTACATAACTGAGTAATTATACTCTAATAACAAAGAAAAGAACAACTTATTAAAGATAAGTCATCTATCCCCTTACTTATGTTGTTTTATTTCATCAGATTACACCTAAAGTATTGAAGGTTTGTTATCAACCCCACCTGATGCTAATAGTGCTCTACGTTCTTCGACATCAACACACACTCCAGATAATCATGAGGTAAGATTAACTCTGACTAAATTTGCTCGTTTGGAAACTTGTTTTTGTTTTGGATTTGGCACTTTCGAGATCTGATGCGTGAGAGTTACAATTATTTATTTATTTATTAGGAAGGGTAATTGGAAATCATAAAGTTGCCAAATTGTTGGCACAAGTGACTGGGTGAAGCTTTTAGTAATTGGACTTAGGGAGTTTAATTGAATGAGTGTCAATGTTTCTTTTGGGGTTCAATGATTTTGTTCAGTCTGATTAATTCTTCATTTCCCACTTATTTAACATCCAATTTCATTTTCAGTTATTGTGTTTTGATTTTTCCAAGTCTTTTCCAAGTCTTTGAAGAAGCTGCTGGGGTTGCTAATGCTCATTCCTTCATCATCAAACTTCTTGAAGGTTATGAAACTCAGATTAGTCAACTGTGTCTCTAGAAAATGCATGTTGTTGGTGGTGAATTACTGATCATGATGGCCCTTTTCAAGTAATCACTTCACTGGATTTGAATATCTGCCATGGAACTTCAGTTCAGAAGCATTAGGCTTTGAGTGTTTCCATGACATTGTTCTTTTTTGGGTCTTAACTAATATTATGATTCTCCTTCAGAACCATTGTCTGTGAATTATGGTACTCTGAAGGATTAATCTATGCATTGGCTTTCATTATTATGATTATCCTTCACATCTTGTGTTTTCTATGATGTAAAGGGACTCCTAAATGGTTGACATACCCACCCACTGTACACATTGAATACAAATGAGTTCTTACTCATTGTTTTGGGTTATACGGTTTGTTTTGGTTAGGTTTGAGTAGTCATGTTATGATTAATCATATGCTTTGGAGATTTTTTGTTACATTTGTTTTTATTTCAGATGTTTGATAATCTATGAATGATTGGTTACAACTTGTTGGGTGCATTTGGTGTATAGTGTATTACCCTAACTTATTGTTGTTTAATTGTTTTAAAATTTTGATGAACCTTGCTGATTGTGATCTTTGCTTCCTGTTGTTCACTTTTTGCAGCCATGTTTGTGGGAACCACATGGATTGATCAGGAAGTATGGCCTTATGTGCTGCAGGCAATGGTTCCGTAGCAATGCCAAGGAAATTGGCTTCATTAAGGTAAACATTTGGATTTGTTATTCTCAAATTTAATACTTCTAAATAATCCAATGTTGATTGCTGTTTGTCTCACTCTTTTTTTTTTCTTCTTTTTGTTGCAGTACCGCTGAAGAGTTTTTGTCACCTGCCCATCCAATACTAGGTTCTGGCATTAGGATGTTTTGAGGATGTTATGTTTGAAGAAATTTGACTTGTTTTTTACGTATCAGTTAATTATCAGACATGATTTGTCGAATTAATTAAGAATCCTTTTATATATATTGCTTTTCACTATTGACCTTATCTGCGATTCGCTAATCTTTCTGAAATCTGTGTGCGTCACATTTGTGCATGTCTATGCAGCTTTGATTTATAGATCTGGGTCGAATTGATTTTTTACTTTTTTTTTTTTGGCATTTGTTGTATTATACTCCTTAGAATTAGAATTATGTTTATTTCAGTTCTTGTTTACACTACTCAACAATTTTTAGTCGGTGGCAGAAGCAGTGTCGGCATTCTTATGTGGCATTGAAAATTTAGATTGCATGTCATAAAGTTACAAATGATTTCATGGTTTAACAAAAGCTGAAAAGATATAAATACATATACTGTATGAAGTCTTCCTAGGTGGTCCTATTATTTTTATTTTCATTTAGGAGATAGGTTTAGCACCATATAAATAATATTAATTAGTTTCACCTAAATGAAAATGAAAATAACGAGCAAAAACCATTCTCTATACTATGCAAAAACCGTTTTCTATTTTTGTCAGACAAAACCGTTGTGGAAAGTGTAATATAAAAGGGAACGGTTTTATTATGTACACTTTGACATCTAAAGGGAACGGTTTTACACTGTTGGCGTTACAACACTGTAAAACCGTTGTCCTAGGAAAAAAAAACCGTTGTTTATAAAATATCAAAGGCTATGGTTTTTTGTTTCTGTTGCCTTTATTCAAAAAAACCGTTGCCTATAGAATAGGCAATGCCTGAGAATATCACGGTTGAAAAACCGTTGCCTTTGAAAACGGAAACGGTTTTTTTGCCTTAAGCAACACTTTTCACGTGTAACCCATGTGCGAAAATGTTGTAGTGGCGAGGGAGTTATTCCAGGATTGGTGTTTCTATAATTTAAGACAGGGCCAAGCCAAGACAAAGTGAGACCTAAAGCTAAGTGAGACTTCAAATCAAACAAATTATGGAAAGATGCCTTTTGTATACAATTTTTGTTAGGTATTAAAATAGAGGTTAGACTATAAAATTAGTGGGTTATGTAAGAGTCTCATATAAGCAATTTTATAGTTTTAATTTATATTTTTTTATCAATTGAAACATTTAAATTAAAAATATATACATACTTGAAGGCCTTTTTTTGGGCCAATAAGATGGAGGCTTAAAGCCGTTGCTTTAGGAGCCTCCCCCATGGGCTGGCCCTGATTTAAGAAGCCTATTGTTTTAGCTTGTTTTCTTTTTGACCAATTGTTTTAACTTGAAACACCTTTTTGCTGTGACTTTAGTTTGTACTTGAAATATGTAATGCAGAGAAAGAACAATTTCTTATGTACTGCTACAAATATCTTGGTTGATATGACTATAAATAGATAGCAGTTACTGGCATGAAGTTTTTATACCGCCCTTGTTTTTCAACCCTTTTTCCTCTCTATGTAAAACATCATGTATAGTTCTAGATATTACAATATGTACATGGCACAACAATATGCAGACAAGGATAAAGCACTACATGAGATAAGAGAGAAAGAAGAGAGAGAAGGTGTGAGGTGGGAGGAAGGAAGGGATGACATGGGCGTGGAGGCCCCATGGGTGGAGGTGAGGACACGCCAAGACAAAGGAAAAGGGAAGGTTGGGGATGGAACATGGATAAGGAAGCAGTTTAGGGGCCATGTTAAGGATCTACTGCAGCCTACTGTTTCATTCTATTTCACCAATTTCCCCAAAGGAATGAAGAATTTAGCTCTACGGAAGATTTTCTCCAACTATGGTAGGGTGGGTGAGGTGTATGTGCCAAAGAAGGTTGACAAGAATGGCAGGGAGTCTCAAATCACTGTCCCCTTATCATTCGGTACTCGTCTGGGAGCTGGGGACTTAAATCTTTCAGGTTCAATAGTCGTTGGCTGCAGTATAAGGGTTTCAAAGAGGTGGTCCAGAAATGTTGGGTCTCGGTATCTTCTCCGGGGTGGATGGGTTTTGTTCTCAAAAAGAAATTAAAAAGGTTGAAAAATGAGCTCAAACATTGGAATAAGGATTCTTTTGGGGAGGTTGATCTAAAAATACAAGTGTTGGTGGAGGGTATCAAGGCTTTAGATTTTAAGAGTGAAGGGGTGGGTTTGTCTTCGAAAAGATGGAGAGTAGGAAGACTTATTTCTCTCATCTATGGCAATTACTCCAAAGTAAAGATAGCATCATGTTTTAGCAGTCTAGAGCAAGGTGGTTAAAGGAAAGGGATGCAAATTCGCGGTATTTCCACATGTGCATAAAATCTCGGGGGGCTAGAAATAAGATCTCAACCTTAAGAGTGGGGCGTGGCTGGGTTGAGAGTGTATCTGGTATTAGGTCAGAGGTCACTCGATTCAATAGAGATCATTTCTCCTAGGAGGATTGAGATCGTTCAGAGCTTGATGGTATTGCCTTTTCGGTCCTCTCTGACATGGAGTCAGCTTCTCTCTCAGTGCCATTTTCTCTTGAGGAGATTAATTGTGCGGTGGCTGCTTGTGACGACAATAAGACACCGGGCCCAGATAGATTTAATTTTACATTTATTAAGTCTTTTGGGATATGATGCGTTCTGAGATTGGTTTGTTGTTTGAGGACTTCTACTCAAATGCAAAACTACCGAGAAGTTTCACATCTTATTTCCTTACTCTTATTCCTAAGGTCCAGTGCCCACTTGCTCTAGGAGATTATCAGCCTATTTCACTACTGGGCTGTCGGTATAAGATTGTGGCCAAGGTTCTGGCTTCGAGATTGGGCCAAGTTATGGATGCACTTATTTCACTTTCTCAGTCAGCTTTTATCAAAGGCAGGAATTTAGTTGATGGTGTGTTGGTGGTTAATGAGGTGGTCGACTTTGCAAAAAAGGGGGGTAGACAATGCCTGATCTTCAAGGTTGATTTCGAGAAGGCGTATGATTCTGTCAATTGGGGCTTTTTGGATTACATGACGCATCATATTGGTTTTGACAATAACTGGAGAGCATGGATTCGGGCATGTGTATTCTCTAGAA